>OX104064.1:67998339-68114031 GCA_944474145.2 Dicrocoelium dendriticum
GAACCACTTTTCGTACTACGAGACCTCTCTCCGGAGGATCGAGTAAAAATGAAGAAAGCGGTTGATGAACTCAGATCTCGTCGTGATAACAGTGAGATGGACCTACATATCATGGATTTTCGTGTGCTTCGAAAAACGCCAACAACTCGCTGGAGACCACCCCTTGTAATGCCCGGGCGTTAGAATTAAAGAACGGACTGCGCGTAATTTCTTCCAATGTGCGCAGTCTCAGAAACAAACTAGACGGAGTTCAGCTGCTTGCCGCCATGAATCGGCCGGATCTTATTGCTTTCACCGAAACCTGGTTGTCCTCAGATATCCTGGACTCGGAGGTGCAGGTCCCTGGATACCACCTTTACAGGGCAGACCGCCATGGAGGAAGACCTGGGGGTGGTGTGATACTCTATTGGAAGACGGACTTCAAAGCTCATCTGGTTGAAGCTACCTGTGGCAGCGATGGCGACTTCGAAACTCTCTGGTGCCGTGTTCATGACGGATACAGATCTCTCATGGTCGGTGTTGTCTACAGGGCCCCATTAGGTTCCGGTGCTTGGCTGCTGGACGCGATCAAAAGGCATGGTGGAGGCAAGGACTACTTATTACTGGGTGACTTCAATGCCCCGAGTATCGACTGGGACCAACTGCATTGTGTTCCCTCTTCAAACGCTTTTGATTTCACTCTTAGAGACGGTTATCGAATGTAACTTGTTCCAACACGTCACAAAGCCTGCTGGTATAATTGCAGGACAAACACCCATATTCTTGACCTTGTACTCTCACTGGCACAATCAGATGTCACCGGTCTAGCCATTCTTCAGCCCACTGGTAAAAGCGATCACTGTGTGGTTTCGTTCCTCTGGACGCGACGACTTTCTCTCCACAACCAAGGTCGCCTCCGCAGAAATTTCTGGCGGGTTGATCCCCAACGCCTACAAACGGCCGCCAGTACTGTGGACTGGAGTATACCTGAACCCCTGGACCTGGATGATGAATGGAACATCTTGTACTCCAAAATGATTTCGCTCGTTGAGCAGGCCGTTCCTGTCTACTAAAGACCTTATGCCAGAGGTCCTACATAGATTGATGGAGAACTGCGCCGCCACACATATTGGCTGCCCACCGTGATGGTGTTCCTCGACATCAAAGGTGCCTTCGATTCGGTTGTTGGGTGTGCACAGTGTAACTGTCTACTCAGGAAAGGTGTGTCCGAGAAATACCTAAATATTATTCGAACATTATAAGCTTGTAGCACAGGCAAAGTGAATGCTTACGTCAAACTGTCGCCGCCCATCAATATCTCCAGCGATGTGATACAAGCATTACCATTGGCACCTTTCCTCTTCAACTTCGCTAGTGACGAAGTCATGGAGATTGCATTTACAGTGCACCACTGGGGTGTGGAGCCACTTCCAGAAGAACGGCTTCTTGACTTGGAGTATGCTGACAACATAGTCCACACCTGTGACAGCTCCCAGACGTGCCAAGCGGCACTGGACAGATTAGCACTGGCTGTCAGCCGCTTCGGGCTTTGCTTTGCACTACCGAAATGCAAAGTTTTCCTCCAAGCTTGTCAAAGATCAGAGTTTTTGTTAACACGTTTTTCGTGGTCAAGACTGTTGGATTTTGATTTTTCTTTGGCTGGGCTAGAGTTTTTGCGGAGAAATTTCTGGGTGGTTAATTCGGAATAGCGAAAAAAGTGAAGATCTAACACTTTTCGCCGACTTTTCTAAGGCATTTGACACGGTACCTCATTTGAGGCTCGCGCAAAAGCTGTCCTCTTACGGCGTATCTAGCCGCGCCCTTCATTGGGTGACTGCCTTTTTGGAGGGTAGAGAACAGTGTGTATGGGTAGGCCGGGGCCTATCGTTTAGGCAGTCTGTCCTCTGTGGCGTGCTTCAGGGCTCGGTTCTTGGACTGCTGGTGTTCTCTATCTATGTGAATGACCTACTTGTGGAGCTTGAGGTACCATCGCTGCTATTTGCTGATGATCTGAAGCCGTGAAACATTGTCGATGTTTCTGGAGGTTCCGAAGCTATGCAGCGAGCATTAGATAAGCTTTGGAACTGGTCTACTTTATGGTTACTGCTCATAAATCAAGCAAAGTGCTCCGTCCTTCGAATTGGAGGAGGTTGTCCTCCTACGAAGTAAGTGGTCGGTGGGGTCGAACTCCCCGTGTATCTAGCCAGATTGACCTAGGAGTCGTACACTCTTCGTCTTTACACTCCGGTGACAACTGGAAGAAGGCCGCAAGCGGAGGTTTCCGCATATTGTGGTTAATACGACGTCCCTTCGGAGTCTTGACGGGCGGCATCTTTACGAGGCAGTTATCGGCTTTCGTTCGACCTCATCTGGAATACTGCGTCCAGGCTTGTCCGCCCTGCCTCGTCTGAGACGAAATGGACCCACAGAGGGTTTAACGAGTGGGTACTAGGTTAGTCGAGGGATTACGGGGACGGGCGTACTGCGAGCGTCTACTTTGTTTGGGAATGCATTCAGTGCACTACCGAAGACTTTGAGGAGACCTAATCCTAGCCTACCGTATCTTAACTGGGAAGGTTGATCCAGATTTATCTTGGCTGTTTAGTCCCGCTAGATTGTCTGTTCTACGCTGTCATTCCTTGAAGCTGGACAAACCGCGGTCCGATCGGATTAGGGTGGAAATCCGGCTGTCACGCCGAGTTATCGACCTCTGGAACATGCTTCCGGAAAGTGTTATCATGGAATCTACGGTTAAGAGGTTTGAGCGGCAACTTGACGCTCTTGGGTGGCAACACGAAACCTTTCCCTTTTCTTGACTAACTCGCATCTTCCTACTTCGATTTTCTTTTCTCTACTTTTCTTCACGCTTTGGTATTATTTTCTTATTTAAGTGCACTTCCTTATTCTGTACCTTCGATTTCTCTTCCTATCCTTTGCTTACTTCACGTGACTGCCACAGCAGGGACTGCTAGAGCAGAAAACGTGGGCATTAACTGGTTGGCCAGCGTGCGATACGGATGTTTCGTTTTATATCCATCAATAACAGAGCATTTCATCACTTCCTGGCTCAACGATCCACACAAGATGGAACACTCACGGGATTCTCCTATCGTTCCAGTCCCATCTGAACTGAACCGAGCTGCCAAACGTAGTGGGACTCGCAAACATGACTGTATGCAGAATTATACACCCATGAACTTGAACTCAACGGTTACTCGTGCTTCCGATGCGATAGACTAAAGAATGCCCACGGTGGTGTCTTACTTTACATCCAGTCTTCCCTGCGTGGGAGACTTGTGAGCACTTACCGAAGTGACGATGGTTTGTGTGAACTACTATAATGCTCCATCCGCCTAAGGCGCGGAGAACTGCTTGTGGGCGCAGTTTATCGCAGTCCCCTGAGTCGTTGTTTGGATTGGCTACCCATTCTTCGAACCCACATGTGTGGTCCACATATTCTACTTATGGGCGATTTTAACTGTCTTCCAATACCATGGTCTGATGTGCATTTGATGCCCGGACATAGTGAGGTTGAAGCAAAGTTCGTAGATTTGGTACTTGAATTTGGTGCATCGCAACACATATGCCAGCCAACACGCATGACACGTTCAACCCCTTCCTGTCTCGATCTAATGTTAACGAGCTACGAACAACGAGTGCGTAACGTTAGGATCCTGGAGCCCATGGCTACAAGCGACTATTCAGTGCTCATAGCTGATATGAATTATCTTTGCCATATTCACGTCCGCTGGAACCAGCTCCCAACTACGGGAAAACGGACTTCGATGGTCTAGCTCGAACCGCGAGCCAACTGGATTGGTCTCTGCCACAAACTGCATCTGTGGGAGATTGTTGGATATTTACAAAAAAGAGATTGAGATCATTGTGCTCCCAATTTGTGCCACTGAAATGTCGGAAGGTTGGATCGATAAAGCCTCATTGGTTTGACAAGTGGTATGGAAACCTGGCTCGTAGGCGGCGCAGACCGTGGGACAAATTCCTCCTCTCCGGCTCTGCCAATGATTACGAAGGGTATAAATATCAGCGGAACCTCTGCAACAGTGCAAAAAAATAAACGCCGACATTTCGAAGGGCAGCTCGCAGTAGCCGCGAAGACCGCCCCCAAGAGAATCTTGGCATACGTGAAGCCATGCTTGAAGCCGGCAGGTGATGTGGCAGTGCTAGATGGCACGGCTGGACAGCCCCTAACTTCCAGCACTGAGCGTGCATCCGAGTTGGTGGCGCACTTCGCTTCTGTCTTTGCGAATAACCAGGTGTCTGTTCCGAGTTCGACGTGTGCCGCTTTTACCGAACTCGATAGTCTGCATTGCGGCATTGAACAGGCATAGCAACTACTCGCCAACCTTGACGGCACCAAACCTGCCGGACCTGATGGGCTTCACCCACTGGTTCTCAAGTCACTTTCAACCATCCTCTCTCCTGTCGTGACTGACCTTTTCAACAGGTCGCTGTCCGAAGGTTTGTTGCCGGTTGACTGGAAATGTTCGATGGTGAAGCCTATTCCGAAAGGCGGTGACCCTAGCAAAGTAGACAACTACAGGCCAATTCGTCTGACACCTATTTTGGCAAAGGTTGCTGAGAAAATCGTGAAGAAGGGATTGCTGCAGTTGCTACAGTCAAACGAGGTCCTGCCGCCCGCACAGCACGGTTTTAGGCAAGGTCGCTCATGCATTACGAACCTGCTTGTGACAAGGCATGAGTGGTTGAAGGCAAAACGCAAGGGGAAGTCTGTCGACGTGATATTCATCGATCTCAGTAAAGCGTTCGACAAGGTCGGCCATGAGGTTCTCCTTCACAAACTCAGTAGGTGTGGTATCTGTGGCTCACTGTACCGGTGGATCCGCGAGTTCTTGTTGGACGAAAGTGGAGGGTACAGGTGGATGACCATTTAATTGATTGGTACCCCTCTACAAGTGGCGTGGCTGGCTGCCCGAACTACCTCCTCGTGGTGCCAGCTGGGTGGTTCGGGTGTACCCCGTTCCAGCAAAGTGTTCGGCGACAATGTTCCACCTCAGTGGGGCAGTGTATTCCAGCAATTGTGCTGACTTCATGGGGAGTATTAGGTCCCTGTTTGGTAATCTACCAAACACAGTCGCATGAACTGATCATTCAGTCAACGCCTCCCAATGGGCGCGATTCCCTAAATTCGCCCCGCTGCCTTGCGGGTAGGTTATTTAGCCAAAGGCTGGGGGTGGAGTCCCCTAAGTCAACTCCCTACTTCGGCTTAGGCAACCGGGTAGAATCACGCCCTCCCACAAAACCATGGACTGTATTACAACTCGCTCATCAGCTGCTGTTTCTGCTAGTCACTTTCACGCTACTTCATCACACGCCAATTGTTTGTTTGCTAACAATCCTCACATTCGGTTACCCGATTCATCTGTTCAACAATCTGGCTGCGATTCTCGTTGCTCCGCAGATCAAGGAGTTCAACCTATGGCTCTTCTTCGTCCCCGATCCTCGTTCCGTCTGGCGTGCTTCAACGTCCGGACACTCATGCAGAATGGACAGCAAGCCGGTCTAGCGCGCACCCTAGATTCCCTAGACCTTGATGTCTGTTGCCTTTCAGAAACCCGATTGAACGATCCTAGCACTATGCTTACATTGACATCCCCCACTGACCCCGAAGCCAGATATCACCCGCGTCTTTCTGAAGATCCAGAAGCAGCCTCAGCGGGTTTGGCTGGTGTAGGTATAGCACTAAGTGGCAAGGCCGAGGCGGCACTACTGGACTGGTTCCCGATTAACAGCCGACTATGTGCAGTTCGGCTTCGGGGTTCATGTAGAATCAACAGGCACCGCGAAGAGAGACGCAACTTGTTTGTGATCTCTGTGTACGCTCCAACTGACTGCAGTGGCCACTCGGTAAAGGACGATTTCTACCGAGATCTACATCAGCTCTTGACTAATGCTAAAAAGTCGGATGTCGTTATCCTTGCTGGGGATTTTAATGCACGGGTTGGCCGCCTGTTACCATACGAACGCCACCTTGGTGGTCATCACGCGCTCGATGAGAACCGCTCTGATAACGGAGAGAGACTTCTCACATTGTGCGAAGACAACCGTCTGTTTCTTTCGAGCACTAGCTTCAGGCGTACGAAGAAGCGTTGCGCAACGTGGCGTCCCCCTTCGCCAACACAACCGTGGTCTCAAATTGATCACATTGCGATTAGCTTCAGATGGCGCGGCAGCGTACTGGACTGCAGGTCCTTTTGGTCTACTTTCGTTGACTCAGATCATGCTCTGGTCTGCGCGCAAATCTGTATGTGTTTTGGAGGATCCCGAAACACGAAGCACCGCAAGATTGATGTAAACAGATTAACTGATTCCTCTGTCCAGGCGAGCTATCAGTCTTCACTGGCATATGCACTCAGTTGCAATCCACCGCAAGAAGTGGAACAACACTGGACTTGTATACAGAAAGCGATGACCATTTCCGGACAGTCATGCTGCGGTCTAACTCGACGCCCTTTGAAGTCTTGGATCTCTGCTCGTTCTCTGGAGCTGTTCGAACGCCGCAAAGATATCCCCGCGGAATCAGATTGCAACGAGCAGCGCCGTTCTACCAACCGGCTGCTCAAGCAAAGCCTACGCAAGGATCGCGAGACATGGTGGTCTGAGCGCGCTTTAGAGATGGAGACTGCTGCCCTCTCTGGTAACACTCGCAGGCTTTTCCAACTCATTCGGTCCACTGGCCTCAGGAAGCCTGGTGTCAGTGAGGTCATTTGTGAGGTGAATGAGTCTCCGATCACCAACCAACAGAGGCGTATGGACCGCTGGGCCGAGCACTTTCACTCGCAGTTCAACTGGCCTCCACCATCCATCAGTACATGCAGTACACCTTGCTGTCCACCCTGGCTCGTCCCATTGAATCCACCCAGCGAAGCAGAAGTCTGCCTCGAGATTCGACGCTTGAAGCGCTTCAAGGCTGCCGGCTTAGACGGACTTCCTCCGGAGCTATTCAAGTACGGCGGTGTGGCGATCATTAACCAGCTAACCGCGCTGTTCGCAAAAATTTGGCATGAAGAGAAAGTGCCTTCCTCTTGGGGCGAATCAGTTATTGTCCCGATTTTCAAGAAAGGCGCTCGCACTTCATGTGCAAATCATCGCGGGATTAGTCTTATTTCGGTTGCCTCTAAGCTATTGGCATCCATTCTGCTTCGCAGACTATCCCCAGTACGTGAATCATACTACCGTGAAGAACAAGCTGGTTTCCGTCCTGGCCGCGGATGCGTGGATCAAATCTTCACGCTCCGCCAGCTCCTCGAACATCGCCACATTTATCACAGACCCACTATCGTTGCATTCCTAGACATACGTGCCGCTTTTGACTCCGTTGATCGACCTGCTTTATGGCGTTGCTTACTAAAGAACGGGGTGCCAGAGAAATATACCGCCATCTTACGAGCACTTTACCTTCATACATCCGGCAGAGTGAGGGTCTATGGCAAGCTTTCCTCGCAATTCGCTGTCAATAGCGGTGTGCGACAGGGCTGCCCTATGTCCCCATTCCTCTTCAACTTCGCAATCGAAGACGTTCTGTCGAATGCCCTAGAAGGTTTCCAACATTTTGGTCTAGAGCTTCTACCGGGTGAGCGCGCGACCGACTTAGATTATGCTGATGATATCGCCTTACTTGGTGACGATCCTCAGGGTATGCAACTCATTTTGGATCGTTTGGCGGTTGAAGCATCTAAGTATGGCATGAGCTTCGCCCCATCGAAGTGTAAAGTACTGCTCAAGGATTGGCTTTCACCTGCTCCCGTGCTCACTCTCGAAGGTGCACAACTTGAACAGGTAGATAGTTTCGTCTACCTTGGGAGCTGTGTTTCCGCTGACGGCACTATCAACAAAGAAGTTTCGCTTCGTATCGCTAAAGCTCGATCAGCATTTGTCAATCTGAGGCACTTGTGGCGTCGTCGTGACGTCTCATTCTCACTAAAGGGCCGCATTTACAGCGCATCAGTATTGTTGTATGGGAGCGAGTCCTGGCCGATTCGCGTGGAAGACATGCGTCGTCTTTCTGCGTTCGATAACGGTTGCTTAAGGAGGATCGCTCGTGTTCGGTGGCAACATCGAGTTACCAGTAATGACGTTCGACGTCGCATCTTGGGGAATGCAAGTATTTCCTTCAACAAACTGGTTTTGTTGCGCCAGTTAAAATGGCTCGGTCATGTCCTACGCATGGCACCTGAGCGTCTACCGCGTCGCGCTCTATTCGCTCGTCAAGGACCTGGCTGGAAGCGACCGCGTGGTGGTCAGCCTTCCACTTGGCGGCAGCACATGAAATCGCTGACGTCGCGTCTAGCCGCTGTTGGACCCGTACGTCTTCCAGGATGGGGACCCAAAGATGAGGAGTGCCAATGGCTTAGGACTCTTGAAGACATGGTCTGCAACCGGAATCAGTGGAAGAATTGTGTACAGTGTTGTATTGATTCACATGTTTAATACTACCAACATTGAAAATGACAAAAAAGAGAAAAATCGGCGTGTGACAAACAAACTAAAAATGTTTGTTCTGTATTTTTGTCAAAATGTTCCATTTTCTTGCGGCATATTAGCTGAAGTGTGTTGCCCACCTTCAACTACCATGCCACGATGATTATGACGCAATGACTGTCTCTTATCCACTGATTTCCGTGGCTTTGTTGGCTCTATGTCTAGTTACTAGACTGTTGAGATTACATTACGTACAAGTGGCGTGCCTCAAGGCGCTGTGCTGGGGCCCACTCTGTTCCTGATCCACATCAGCGATCTACCGCAGCTTCTCCGGTCGCCGTGTGCTTTGTTTGCGGACGACATGAAGATTTGGAGAGAAGTGGACGCTCCTAATGAATGTGGCCTACTTCAGCAAGACCTCAACCGTATATCCACATGGTCTGCAGAAGTTCTCCCGATCAACCCAGCCAACTCTGTATTTATAAGCCTGGGGAAGGGTGCTGACGGCCGAACCTACACCCTTGACGGCGAACCGCTATATCCCACACCCTCCGTGAAGGACCTAGATGTACTTTCACGCTACGATTTAAAGTCCGTGGACAACACGAACAGGCTATATCGTAACGGACTGGGCATGCTTTGGGCGCTCAAACCTAACTTCGGCACCTGATCTGAAGAGGTTGCCACTCGCCTCTTCTCTTCCATCATTAGACCAATGCTAGAGTACGGTTCGCCCGCCTACTTTCCGATTACCCGAGGCGAGGCACAAAAGATCGAGCGGGTCCAACACGTTGCTACCAGGCTGATCCCGAGTTTACGTGGCTTTGGGTATGAAGACCGGTGCGAGAAACTAGGACTCTACATCTTGTCCTACCGTCGGATGCGAGTCGACCTCATTATGACCTATCGTATTCTACATCTCGGTGACTTCCCCATGCTGAGGCCAATGCTGCACTTACGAGGGCCATGCAGCACACGCGGACACAGATACAAACTTGTCGTGCCGGACGTGAAATGTGTTCCCCACCCACTGCTTCGAACGAAGAGTGGTAAATATTTGGAACAGTTTACCTGAACATGTGATTGAGGCAGCATCAGTGCAGAGGTTCAAAACGTTGTTAGATTTATATTTTGCCACTATTCGATTCAGAGAACGATTGCACACTTGCGATGACATATCACATTTGTGAGTCCTGAAATATCGTAAGTCAGGTATTTTAAATGTTACATGAGAACGACAACGATATTCACGGTTGGCAACTTTTATAACGTTTTTCACCATATTTCGAAAGAGTTATACAGAATTCATTTCTACTTACTCTATCATTCAATATTCCTCGCTTTTGTCATCGTATACATATATATAACCTTTTTAGTTCCTTCACACCTGCGACCATGTTAACGACTTGTTATTTGACTTGCTCGGATCTGAAGGATAATTTTTCTAATTTCCGCTGGCTCACGTCGTCTATCATTCCCCATGACTTTTCTACATGTCTTGTAGTGAGGGTGTTACTGATCGAAGGCCTACAGTGGATGATAGAGCATGTGGAGTAAATACACCTCGTCGAGGTGATTCTTACACAGATAGCAGTGTGATTTTCAGAAACGTCACTGAATCCATTGCTGCTCTTCCCACCGAGCGCATGCTTGATGATTTTGGTTGGATTAAAGTTTGTGTGACCAGGATTTTACCACCAAGTTTCCCTAGCGTTACTGTCAGGATCCTCATCAGATTGGGGAACGTTCCGGTTGGTCAACCAAATCCTCGATCCGTCTGCTTAGGGGGTCTTCTCCACCCCAGAAGAGCGCAGGGCCTTACTGAGATTTGCCTTCAAGCTCAAAGGCACCAACGTTAGTGTGTAACCAGAACTTCCGTTAGCGGATAGGTAAAAGTTAAAGGAAGCCATCAGAGACCTAAAAGCCCGGCGTGCAGCTGGCGAGCAAGGTCTCCGATTGGTGGGTTTTCAGGTGCTTTGCCCCGGCGGTCCTTTTCCGCCCTGCCAGAACCTATTCTACTTGCGCACGACTCAGGGCTGGTCGTGCCGAAGCCCTCCAAGTAGTACTTAGTAACGTGCGTAGCCTGAGGAACAAGATGTGCGAGGTGGGTCTGCTCGTAGACAAATCTCATCCAGATATACTTGCTTTCACTGAAACGTGGCTGTCTGAGGAAATCACAGATGGCGAAATATATCTGGCTGACTACGCACTGTTCCACGCTGACCGCTCCATTGGCCATCAAGGGGGTGGTGTACCTCTTTATGTGAGTTATCACATCTACGTATTGATGACCAGCGTTTTTCAGTCTCTCGACAAATCTGTTGAGGCTCGCGCAGTCTTGATTGGCCCTTCCTCGGTTCAGGTTACGGTTGTGTTAGTGTATAGAAGCCTTATGAGCACCTCCAATGGAATCATTGAGTTTATACGCACTCACTCTGCGAACAAGTGTCTGGTGCTAGGGGACTTCAACCTCCCAGAGTTTTGTTGGGATGATATATCAAGCAGTTCGGCTCTGGAATCGTTCGGTATAGAACTGCTGGACTTAACGCTGCACGCACCACTACACCAGTTCGTGGACCTCCCCACTAGGTACATGAGCAATCAGCAGCCGTCCATTTTAGATCTTGCTTTGCTAAGTCACTTGAATTTGTAAATAACATTACATACGACTCGCCTCTTGGCGCTAGCGATCATGTTTGCTTGTCTTTCCAGTGTACCCTTATCAGGCCTTGCCAAGCTACTACCAGTTGGTATCCGAACATTTGGGCCGCGGACTTCCAAGCGATGCGGGATAAAGCTAGGTCATCGCCTTGTGTGATATCTGAGACCGACACTGTTCACATAGCCTAGGAAAAACTTAAGGCTCACCTCGTCAACATTTCTGCACCTCACATCTCACTGGTAAAAAGAATGGAATCGAGAGCACAGCCTCCGTGGATATATTCCGCGGGGAAGGGCCTGCTAAGGAAGCGGTCTAGATGCTGGCGAGCGTACCGAACAGCCCCGTGGAACAGCACGTTTGACAAGTATCGGTTGGTTCGAAATGAGTGCAAGCTACGTCTTAGGTTGGCCCGGCTTCAGTATGAAAAGAGCTTAGCTGATACTGCTTCAAAAAAATCCCAAGAAATTCTTCGCTTACGTTAAACGACGCTGTGGTGCAAACTCGCTTATACCACCATTGCTTCGAGGAGATGGGACCCATGCCTATAGCGACTATGACAAAGCATGTGTGCTTGGTAAGCAGTACTCAAGCGTCTTTGTCGGCGAAACAAATACGTCATGCAAAGAATTAACTTCAAGAGTCTCTGAGGACTGCTGTCCGGATGAAATCCCTGTAACTGAGTCCCAAGTTCTCCGGTTGCTAAGAGAAGTAAACCCAGCTAAGGCTTCCGGGCCAGATTCTGTTCCTCCAAAACCGTTGCAGGAATTGGCAATGGACCTCTGACTTGTGTGTTTCAAAATTCACTCAACAGCTGTGTCTTGCCCACCGAATGGAAGGAGACTGTAGTCTGCCCGATTTTCAAGTGCCGTGATAGACCTACCGGCTAATTACAGGCCTGTCAGCTTGACTAGCGTGGTCGTTAAGTTACTTGAAAAATTAGTACGGGATACAGTGGAGAACCATTTAAGTATGTTTAACCTGCCTAGCGTCGAGCAACATAATTTTCGCAAAGGATTTTCGTGTCAGACGAACTTGCTGGTAGCTCGTGAGTGCTGGGCTGAAGCCGTAGACAGTGGACGTGCGGTGGAGTTGGTGCTCGTTGACTTCGACAAGGCCTTTGTCACTGCCCCCCCATTCGCGACTCTCACTGAAATTGAGGTCGTATGAAATAGCTGGTCGCGCTCTCCAATGGGTGTCAGCTTTTCTGGATGGACGGGAACAGTGTATTCGTGTGGGAAGCAATCCTTCGTTTCGACAAGGTGTACTTAGCAGCGTTCCGCAAGGCTCTGTCATAGGCCTGCTGCTTTTCTCGGTCTACGTGAATGACTTGCCGGAGGAGCTTGAGGTACCATCGCTCTTATTTGCTGATGACCTAAAGCCCTGGAATATTGTTGATATCCCTGGACGTCCTGTCTCTTCAACGGGCTCTGGATAGACTCTGGGAATGGTCTATCTTGTAGTTGCTGCCCATAAACCGGGCAAAGTGTTCAGTGCTGCGTATCGCAGCGTCTGCTTCCTCCACAAGTTATGTGCTCGATGGGGGTGCACTTCCTCACGTGACTCATCAGGTTGATTTAGGTGTCGTCCACTGTTCCACACTACACCGGAGACAACTGGCAGAAGGCGGCTAGTAACGGGTTCCGAATGTTGTGGTTTATCCGTCGTTCTTTCGGGACCCTAACCGCTGATGTGTTTGTGAAGCTCTTCTCAGCGTTTGTGCGACCCCACCTAAAATATTGCGTCCAGGCCTGTCCACCATGCCTTGTTTGGGACAAAATGGCACTAGAGAGGGTGTTGCGTGTCGGTACTGGGTTGGTCAATGGATTACGAGGACAAACATACCCCGAACGCCCATAAGTTTGGGGATGCAGTCAATGTATTATTGAAGGATTAGAGGGGACCTAATCCTAACCTACCGTATTTTGAATGGGAAGGTTGGCCCTGGTTTGTCCTGGCTATTTAGTCCTGCTAGATTATCTGGTGTCCGCGGGCATTACATGAAGCTGGACAAATCGCGGTCCGATCGAGTTAGAGCGGAGACACGGTTATCGCTTCGAGTCATCGATCGCTGGAACCTGCTTCCTGATAATGTTGTCAAGGAAGCTACGGTTAAGGGGTTTGAGCGTCAACTAGACGCTCTTGGGTGGCAACACGAAACCTTTCCTTTTTCCTGACTAATTCCCATCTTCATACTTCGATTCTATTTTCTTTGCTTTTCCTCGTCATTGGTATTATTCTCTTCATTTAACTGATTTCTTTTACCTTCACTTTTTCTTCCTCTCTTACTTCACGTAACTGACAGCTGGGACAGCTAATGTTAGAAACGTGGGCATTAAATTGGTGGACCAGGGTGTTTTTCGGGTGTTTTCCTTTTAGACCCATCAAGAAGTCGGAGCACCCCTATCAACTCCTGGATCGACGACCCGCTCAAGAAGGAACACTCACGGGATTCATCCTATCGTTCCAGTCCCACTTGAACTTGAACTTGAACAGTGCTCCTTGTGTGATGCTTTGATTCACGCTGCTTGTTGTGGTATCTGTCCTGGATTATATGGTTACCTACAACGGATGTCTCAAGCTATCGCCTTCTTTTGTGGCTCCTGCAGAGTAACAATCAGCGACAGACGTCTGCTTGCCAGTTTACCAGCGCTTAGTCCACATCCCACCCTTTCTCACTCCTGTTAACAGGAACGCCTGATAGGCGCCCAAAATTAGTCTCATTGACACAAACTTCGGGCGGTCGTGGCGTCCGAATTTTGGACACTCAGGGAAAATTTTCCGCGGCATTCCACTACTCGAGGATTGCTATTTTACATTTATTCCAGCCTAGTCGTACGCACAATTCGGTTGCACCCACGAACATCATTTACAGCGCGCTTAATTATTTTTATGCTCAGAAATGCTGACAGACTGAACGCCTGAGGTTATCCTCATTTTGCAGTAATTTCCGGCGTTCACGAAATGAAATGCCGTTGCATTCCGCCACTCGTGCATGCCTATTTCCACGCAATCTACCGTGTTCAGACGCATAATGCAGCGTTGAGCACGGATTCACTCAGGGGTGTATGAAATTAATATCATTCGTAGAGATATAGGTTTCAACCTGAGCGCCAGAAAGTATCCCCATGGTTGAATAATTACGTACACTGTACACAAACTCGCAGCATTCCAATGATCGCCGCAGTTCTAGGCGCACAGATTATGTGCGCAGAACCGCCGTCTTCGGCACTGTAAAGTAGCTCCAGGGACGATTTCCGGATGTTTGTGAGCGTACGCAATCCATCCAAATTACTGCTGTATTCAAGCTCAGGAAAAATATCCGTCATTTGCAGATGGTAAATACCTAGTGCCTCGGCGTATCATTCTAACACCCATATGGGTGTTCGCACATGCGAACATACTCGCCCGTTAGCTGACCCAGCCGAACTGCGGCTGCATAATGGAGGTTTGTTATGAATACTTTGATGCTGTAGTCGGTACAGTCCTCCTGGATCACCGCTTGAAGTCTGCAGTGGAGCGATTGGACTACAATAATATGGCCATGAATGCTGTTTACCTGGTCGTAAGTGGCGTGTTCATATTGGGATCCATGCTTTCCGCATCACTTGTGTGGGAATCTTCTTCCAACTCCTATCTCAGTGGCGGAGGTTATTACTCCAGGTGAACACTAGGATGTGGATGGACGTGACTTCTTAACCGGAGTTTCGCACTCCGGGAAACACATGGGATTGCTGGGAATAAATAGAACATGATTAGTGCAAACCTCTTGCGCTTTCCATCACTCTACGTGGAGCAGGTTGCGCCGTTGGACGGCGCCTCGTCTAATTCCAGTAAAACTGCCTCCAGCCTCTTTACTTTTGGATAGTCATCTGAGGAGTGGTTAAAGCATGAACTTTCCAGCATTTATCGATAGCTCTATGAACTCGAACTTTGTACAGCGTCGCGGACAATGGTGACGGACCGTTATGCAGTAACAATGCTTCCATTTGCCGTGAAGTCCTTTTCGGCCACTGAACTTGGTCCGTGCCAACCATCCAACTGACATAAGCGACAGCCACACTAGCATTCTCAAATTCAATGACGTGATACATCTAAAAGAGCGCTCATTAATCGTTCATGTAAGGAAAGAAAACCGAGAGGGAGACGCGGTTGATGAAATGATGTATTGCACACATACTACAAATACATTCACTTTCCAATACTCGGTATTTCTCAGTCAGTTAACATCTGACATACCTTGCAAAAGTAGGAATGAAATTTGCACATCATTAGGTTCCGCTTATTAATGCATCATCGAGCAATCACCATCCACTGCTTTTCTATGCAAGAAGGTACTATACCATGGCAGTGTGGGGTGATACAAGGACAGGATCTGGGGATCAAGCACCAGAGCTGAAACGGAAGCATGATGTACGGTCATGTTTTTCATTTACCTCAAAAGCCAACGCCCTGCTTAGCGGCCGTTTTGTATGGGTAGTACGTTCTCACTTGTCACTTTGATCCTTGGTACGGGTCGACCATCACTTCCGTTCGTGCTTTGTATGGTTGCTACCCACAACGCTGCTGTCGATGCAAACGCATACCCATAAGTGGTGCATAACACGCAGTTAACGATACAGTGATCCGCAAAGCAGGTCGATTTCTGGTAAAACTCTTCGCGGCTCACATAGGACTGAACGCACACTTCTGACTTCTGAACGTCAAGCATGATTGATGGCACATCGCGTGCAACGACGGTGTGCTTGTGTTGCGTGAGCAGCATCGTGGTGACACTTGCACTGAAAGATATTATGAATACACCGAAGCTAATAGTTACCTCAATACGCTTCAGCAACTGCATCCTCAACGCCTTGTATGCACAATTGGGTAGAAGACGATGTCACCATCAAGGGGAAGGGTAAGACACTTGCAGCGGGCCTGGCGCTGAGGAATCCACTTCGGTGGCGTTAGTATACCCGAGCACTTGAAGGTGCGTAGATATGCAGAGGGAATAAATTGATCGAAAAGTGCTTTGCGGTCCACATAGGACTGAACGCCCACCTCGAAATCCCGAATGTCAAGCATGATGGACGACACATCGCGTACAACGACGGCGTGCTTGTGTTGCGTGAGCAGCATCGTGGTGACACCTGCCATGAACAAAGGTATGAATTCACCAAAGCTAATAGTTACCTCAATACAGTCAACAGGCAACACTTGACCGAACATTAGAGAACATCTCGATCGAAATCTGCTGCTTTTCAAAGACCCGCCTGCAAGATTCGAGCTCTGTACTCACTCTGCGATCCCTTTTAGGTGACACTGGCAGCACATTCTCATTGCGCCTATCCGATGACGATGTAGCTTCAAGCACCGGCCAAACCGGTGTTGGTAATGCCCTGAGTCTCCGGGCTGATGCTACTCTGTTTGCTTGAATTCCAATCAGTAGCCGGATGTGTGCGGTCCGATTGGCTGGCTCGTGCAAAGCTTTGAAGTCGCGTGTGACTAACAGTTGTCTATTTGTTTTCGCTGCCTATGCACCGACAAACTCTGGTGATGACTCGGTAAAAGACGACTTCTATCGTCAACTGAACGAGCTCCTTAGCCACAGAATAAGCTTGGACCCAGTTGGGCTGGCTTGGGATCTGAACAATCAAATTGGAAATTATCCACTGATGAGCTGCATCTGGGCAATCAACATGGTGTACGCTCACGCAATGATAACGGTGAGCGGTTACTTCATTTGTGTGAGGATGCTCGTTTATTTCTTGCGAGCACTAATTTCCGACACAGCACCCGCCGGAGAGTGACTTGGCGCCCACCAGCCTCGAACCAGCTATGGACGCAAATCGCTCACATTGCGATAACTTACCGATGGAGAGGCTGCGTCCAGAACTGTCTCTTGATTTTGAGCACAGGTGTGGACACCGACCATGCACTTGTATGCGCTGACCTGCGGATGCGCTTTGGCGGAAGCCCACGACGACGATGTGAGCGCATTGACACCAGCCAACTGACAAAGCCAACTGTTCTGAATGCCCATCAAAGTGCGCTGTCATGCGAGTTGAGTAAGCGCTCACTGGATGCAATTGATGGTCACTGGTCTTATATTCACCAGACCTTACTAGCAGCAGGCGAATTCTTATGTGGTATGTCTAATCGCCGACATGGACATTGGGTCTCTTCACACTCTCTAGAACTTATAGATGCTCGTCGGCATATTCCGGCTGGAAGCGAACACAATGAAACTCGCAAAGAGCTCTGGGCAAGACTTCGTGCTAGCCTGAAGAGAGACCGCAAATCCTGGTGGTCTCATCGTGCATCAGAGATGGAAATGGCCGCTGCCCTTGTTAATCATCGCAAGTTATTCCGGCTGATACGTGAATCGGGCAGCAGGAGACCTGGTGTTGGTGAAACAATTCATGACGAGAGTGGACAGTCTATCCACAACTTCTCAAAACGCTTGGAGCGTTAAACTGTGCAGTTGGAAAAGCAATTTAATCGGCTGGAATCGTTAGATTTCTTGCCGGCCACTGATCGCCCTGCTCCGTAGTCTGTCCAGTTAGATCCACACTCTCACTCAGAAGTCGAAAATCAGCTCGGACTGTTGAAGATAAATAAAGCCGCGAGACCAGCTGATCTTCCTCCAGCCCTCTTCAAATTCGGGGGACCTGCTCTTGTGGATGACTTACACGATTTACTAGTGAAGCTGTGGGAGCAGGAAACTGTCCCAACCGACTGGAGCCGCACCATCATAGTCACAATTTTCAAAGGAGGCTCACGATCGGAATGCGGCAGCCATAGAGGAATCCGTCTGATCTTCATTGCCTACAAACTGCTTGCCTCTGTCATCCTTCACAGACCGACTGGCACTCGTGAAAACCAGATTCGTGAAGAGTAAGCCGGATTTCGTCGAGGTCGTGGCTGCATTGACCACATCTTCACCTTGCATTAGTTGCTGGAGCACCGTCACATACATTTGCGGCCCACCGTTTTCGTGTTTCTCGATATCAAAAGTGCCTTCGATTCGGTGGATAGACATGCACTTTGGGACTGTCTATTTAGGAAAGGTGTACCGGAGAAATATGTGAATATTATGCGAGCATTATATGCGCGTAGCTCGGACAGAGTGTGGGATTGCGGCAAGTTGTCGTCGCCCTTTAATATCTCCAGTGGTGTGAGACAAGGATGCCTGTTGTCACCTTTCCTCTTCAACTTCGCTATTGACGGTCACGGAAATCGCGTTCACAAGACACGACTTAGAAGGTGTGGATCTGCTCCCAGGAGAACGACTTCTTGAATTGCAGTATGCTGACGATATTGCTCTAATTTGTGACAGCTCCCAGACGTGCCAAGCAGCACTGGACAGATTAACACTGGCTGTCAGCCGCTGCGGGCTTTGCTTTGCACCATCGAAATGCAAAGCGTTCCTCCAATATTGGCCTGGACCGCCTCCTTCGCTGACCCTTCGTGGGGATCAGCTAGAAGTCGTTCAAAACTTCAACTACCTGGGAAGTTTTATCAGCGCACTTGAGATTGAAGATGAGATCACGAACCGAATAGCAAAAGCTCGGGGCGCTTTTGCTAACCTTCGCCACTTATGACGGCGGCGCGACATCACTCTTGCCCTGAAGGGTAGAGTGTACAATGCAGCGGTACGTTCGACCCTACTGTACGGTTGTGAAACCTGGCCCCTTAGATCAGCGGATATAAAGTGGCTAGTTACGTTCGACCACCGGTGCCTTCGCAATTTAGCTCACATCTGGTGGGAACACCGCGTGAGCAACAAGCGTGTTCGACGTCTTGTTTACGGCACAGGAAAATGAAATCAGCCGCTCAGCACCGTTATTTTACGCTCCAGGCTCCGCCACGGGTTGCGCATGCCAGCCCATTGACTCCCGCGACGTGCGTTGTTGTCGCGCCGGGGTGTGTGTCCGGGAGAAAGTAAGAATTGCCTTGGAAATTCCCTATTTTAGCGATTAATCGATTATTAACCGTTATCACATCGATTTCCAACGTTCCTGAATGTTCTGCTACACGTGAACAAAATCCACTTGACCTCTCGGCAAAAGATATGGAGAACCACTAACCTTGGCAGCTGACCTTCCAATACTAGAAGTCGAAGGTTAGTAGAGACCTATAAATACAGCCAAGGTCCGCAGTTGTTGTACAGTGTTCGTTGGCTGCGAGTAATACGTTGTTTTGTCAGGGTCATTGGCGTTCTACTTTTTTCCTTCGGTTGGGCTAGAAGTTTTGCGGAGCAGTGAATTGTTATTTTTTGGAGTTGCGTCTAGTGAGAAGCTTATAACAAATGGCGACGGAGAAAAGTGGAAATGTGATGAAATTTTCTGCTGAACAATTTCAGAAGTTGCTTTTTCAACAGCAAGCTCAAATGGAGGCGCAAATGAAAATGATTGAAAATCCGACAAAATGCTTGAGTTTGCAGACAACTGGAGCAGCGGCACAGGACATGCAGGCGAGTTCTGTTGATCTGCTCACGAACGCCATCACTGAATTCCATTACGCTGCGGATTCCTGAAGCACTTTCGAAGCGTGGTTCAAACGCTGGGAAGACATGTTCCAGACGGACTTCATTCGTCAGGACGACTCCTGGAACGTGCGATTGCTACTCCGCAAGCTCGGAATAAGTAAATATTCAAGGTTCATAGACCACATTTTGCCTAAACACCCGAAGGATCTGACATCTGACAAAGCAGTGTCGCAGTTGAAAGAAATTTTTGGTGAGTCGGTGTCCTTGTTTAGTATTCGCTATCAATGCCTAAAAATTGTCAAACAGGAAGCGGAGGATTTTGGGGCCTTAGGAGACAGGATTAACCGTGAGTGCGAGCGTTTCAAACTACGTTCTTTAACGGACGATCAGTTTAAGGGTCTCATTTTGGTCACTGCTCTACAATCGCTCAGTGATGCTGAGATTCGCACGTGGCTTTTAGCTAAGCTGGAGCAGGATCCTGATCTGACACTGAAGGCCCTCGTAATCGAATGCAAACGGCTTCTCACTCTACAACACGACACTACCATGGTCGAACGCAATGGTCTGGCACCAGCAGATACCGTGCAACTCGTGAAAAAACCAGGACCGCCAACGCAAGCAAATCCTTCAAGAGGCCTACGAAGAAACCGCCCACAGCATGCTGGTCATGTGGCGAGTGGCATTTCGCTCGCTTTTGTCCCTTCAAACATCATATTTGTCAAACGTGGCATAAGCGTGGGCATAAAGAGGAATACTGCAGTCAAGTCCGGTCGAAGAAAGTGCAGAAGTCTTATCGAAAGGTTAATGCTTTAAGAGATGGCGCCAGGTCTCTGTCCATAGTTGCCGCATTCCAAAGCGATTGTAAACCGAGACGACGATTCATCACTGAGTTAATCAATAGGATCCCAAAGAAACTGCAATTTGACACGGCCTCAGACATCACAATCATTTCCAGGCGCACATGGAATCACATAAAGGGGCCGAAGATGGTCGAGTCTCAGAAAGTTGCACATAATGCATCGGGCGGTGTATTAAACTTAATAAGCGAACTCAATTGCAAGATTGCTTTCCAAGATGTGGAGAAGTCGGGAACATGCTACATTTCAGACCGGCCGAATTTGAATCTTCTTGGCCTCGACTGGATTGAAAAGTTGAACCTCCTCGATGTTCCCTTGAATCAGATCTGCAACCGAGTTCGAGCAAGTCCAGACCCATCTGCAAAGTCCGTCGAAGACATGCCACGTGCCCTGAAGCGAAAATTCGCCTCTTTCTTTCAGGATGGCTTGGGCCACTGTACGAAATTCAAGGCAACACTGAACTTGCGACCAAGTGCTAAACTAGTGTTCAAGGCCAAAAGACCGGTACCATATGCAGCCATATCAACCGTTGAGCAAGAGCTCGATCGACTGGAACGTGCCGGAGTCATCGCAGCAGTCAACTACTCATCATGGGCCGCACCTATTGTTGCAGTGAAGAAAGCAAGTGGCAAGGTACGCGTCTGCGCTGATTTTTCAACGGGCCTCAACACTGCGCTGGATGACCACCAGTACCCCTTACCTGTGCCGGAGGATAGCTTTGCAAACTTGAATGGTGGTAAATATTTGCTATGCTTGACCTATCCGATGCCTATCTGCAAATGGATGTTGATGAAGTCTCGAGGGAGTTGTTGACGATCAACACTCATCGTGGGCTATTTCAATACAACCGCTTGCGATTTGGTGTGAAAACGGCGCCAGCCATCTTCCAACAGTTGATGCACACCATGCTAGCGGGCGTTTCTGGAGCCGCTGCTTATCTGGACGATATCATAGTGATGGGTCGAACACCGGAAGAACTCTTCAACCACTTGGATGAAGTGCTTGGTTGCATACAGTCGTACGGCTTCCGGATCCGTGAGGATAAATGCACATTTTTCACGCCGCTCATCAAATACCTCGGGTTTATCCTCGAAAAGGATGGACGTCGACCAGACCCGGAAAACATCGAAGCCATTAGCAAAATGCCTCCACCCACAGATCTACAGTCTCTGCGTTCCTTTTGTGGGCTCATCAGCCACTATAGCGCATTTTTGCCTGAGATGCACCGCTTGCGTGCCCTGTTAAACAAGTTACTAGATAAAGGACAACCTTGGAACTGGACAGCAGGATGTCAGAATGCCTTCGAACGTGTCAAGTCACTGTTGTCTTCAAACTTGCTTTTAACACATTTCGATCCCTCCAAAGAGATCGTCCTAACCACAGATGCATCAAGCCATGGGATTGGTGCAGTAATTGCACACACGTACACCGATGGATCACAAAAGCAATCGCCCATGCCGCCAGAACCCTTACGAAAGCCGAGAAGAACTATAGTCAGATTGAGAAAGAAGCATTGGCCATAGTGTACGCGGTTAAGAAATTCCACAAAATGCTATACGGCCGCCGCTTCAAGTTTCTAACAGATCACAAGTCCTTGCTTGCTATCTTTGGTTCGAAAAAGGGCATCCCGGCCTACACAGCCAACAGGCTACAATGTTGGGCCCTTACCTTAATGGGGTATGATTTCGAGATCCAATATCAGTCTACAGTTTCCATTGGCCAAGCAGATGCACTATCACCCCTAATTGATACCCGTCAGCAAGAACATGAAGACACAATCATTGCCCCGGTGGAGATTGAACCAGACGTCAACTTTCTGATAACTGATGCACTGCACTGTCTACCAGTTACAGCAGAAGCTGTACGGACCGAAACACTTCGGAACCCAATACTCAAGAAGGTTACTCAGTTTCATAAAACAAGTTGGCCACGTTCATGTACATCTGCCGAGTTGCAACAGTATTTTCAGAGGAGACCCTCACTCTCTATTGTAAACGATTGCATACTATTTTCGGAAAGAGTGGTCATCCCCAAGGCACTTCAGGAGCGCCTTATTCGACAGTTCTACGCCGGGCATCCTGGAATCAACCGGATGAAGGCGCTTGCCCGCAGTTATGTATACTGGCCCTTAATGGACAAACAGTTAGAAGAAATAGCCAGAAGCTGCCAAAAGTGTGCCGATGTCTTGAAAGCGCCACCGAAAGCAGAACTCTGTTCATGGCCAATAGTTGCTAAGCCGTGGTGCCGCATTCATGTCGATTTTGCAGGGCCGATCAACGGGAGAAGTTTCCTCATTATGGTCGACTCATACAGCAAGTGGCCAGAAGTATTTCTTATGGATAACACAACCACCAATGCCACCATATCGAAACTGCGCCAAGCCTTTGGCAGATTCGGCTGTCCTGAGACAATGGTCACTGACCATGGGTCACAATTTACTTCAGCAGCGTTTAAGGAGTTTTGCAAGCAATGCGCCGTTCAGCACGTTCGCTCGCCTCCGTTTCACCCACACTCGAATGGCCAGGCAGAAAGATTTGTCGATACATGCAAGTGAGCTCTGCACAAATCAAAAGGGTGGGACGTATAGAGGAGGTGGTTGACCGGTTCCTTTTCCTCTACCGATCAACACCGCATCCACAAGCGCCAGACGGCGTCTCTCCAGCACAGGCCATGATGAACCGGAAGTTCCGCATGCCTTTCGACGCCATCTGACCGGACTCGGATTCCTCCGTTTGTGAAAGGAACCGCAGAATGGAAAAGGAGTTTAACCAACGGCATGGAGCAAAGAAGCGATCATTCACGCTTGGACAGAAGGTGCTAGTACGCGACTACCGGGAAGGCCATGCGAAATGGACGCCAGGGACGGTCAAAAGCAAGCGCGGAAACGTCATGGATGACATGAAGGTGGGCGCACAGGTCTGGCCGCGGCATGCAAACCAGTTACGGCCCACATTGTGCCAGCCAGAACAAGAAAGGCCTACTGACCTCCCGTTCGATTTACTGGTGGAAACTTTCAACCTGCCGAAGGTAACAGTGGACGACTACACAAGGGCGAGCAACGAATCCAGAACAAGAACATCGGAACAAAGTTATCGGGTGCTTCTGCCAAGGAGGTGGACCGACAGGCAGAGAACACCGTCCCGAAGACTGAAAGTTAATCCCAAGCTTTCCTCTTACACCTCGGAACATATCTCAGGAGGGGAGGTGTCCGAACGAAAGTAATAACTGCCTTGGAAATTCCCTATTTTAGCGATTAATCGATTATTAACCGTTATCGCATCGATTTCCAACGTTCCTGAATGTTCTGCTACACGTGATCAAAATCCACTTGACCTCTCGGCAAAAGATATAGGGAACCACTAACTAGATCCCGAGGCAGAACCACCGAAAAGCTACGCTTACTCGTTCTGCGCAAACCCGTGAAACTTTGGCAGCTGACCTTCCAATACTAGAAGTCGAAGGTCAGTAGAGACCTATAAATACAGCCAAGGTCCGCAGTTGTACAGTGTTCGTTGGCTGCGATTAATACGTTCTTTTGTCAGGGTCATTGGCGTTTTGCTTTTTTCCTTCGGTTGGGCTAGAAGTTTTGCGGAGCAGTGAATTGTTATTTTTTGGAGTTGCGTCTAGTGAGAAGATTATAACAGTGTGGATGGAAGAAGAGGAGAGGTGGCCAAGGAATGACTTGGTCTTGTGAAATTCCTGTAACGGAGTCCCAAGTTCTCCGGTTGCTAAAAGAGGTGAACCCAACTAAGGCTTCTGGGCCAGATTCTGTTCATCCAAAATTGTTGCACGAATTGGCAGGGGAACTCAGTGGACCTCTGACTTGTGTGTTTCAGAAGTCACTCAACAGCTGTATCTTGCCTACCGAATGGAAGGAGGCTGTTGTCTGCCCGATTTTCAAGTGTGGTGATCACCACAGACCTACCGGCTAATTACAGGTCTGTCAGCTTGACTAGCGTGGTCGTTAAGTTACTTGAAAAAATAGTACGAGATACAGTGGAGAACCATTTAAGTAGGTTTAACCTGCTTAGCGTCGAGCAACATGGTTTTCGCAAAGGATTTTCGTGTCAGACGAACTTGCTGGTAGCTCGAGAGTGCTGGGCTGAAGCCGTAGACAGTGGACATGCGGTGGATGTGGTGTTCATTGACTTCGTCAAGGCCTTTGTCACTGCCCCCCCCCGTTCGCGACTCTCGCTGAAGTTGAGGTCGTATGGCATAGCTGGTCGTGCTCTCCAGTGGATGTCAGCTTTTCTGGATGGACGGGAACAGTGTATTCGTGTGGGAAGCAGTCTTTCGTTTCGACAGGCTGTGCTTAGCGGCGTTCCGCAAGGCTCGGTCCTAGGTCCGCTGCTGTTCTCAGTCTACGTGAATGACTTGCCGGAGGAGCTTGAGGTACAATCGCTTTTATTTGCAGATGACCTAAAGCTCTGGAATATTGTTGATATCGCTGGAGGTCCTATGGCTCTTCAACGGGCTCTGGATAAACTGGGAATGGTCTGTCTTGTGGTTGCTGCCTATAAACCGGGCAAAGTGTTCAGTGCTGCGTACCGGAGCGTCTGATTCCTCCACAAGTTATGTGCTCGATGGGACTGTACTTCCTCACATGACTCATCAGGTTGATCTAGGTGTCATCCACTGTTCCACATTACACTCTGGAGACAACTGGAAGAAGGCGGCTAGTAAAGGGTTCCAAATGTTGTGGTTTATCCGTCGTTCTTTTGGGACCCTATCCGCTGATGTGTTTGTGAAGCTCTTCTCAGCGTTTGTGCGACCCCACCTAAAATATTGCGTCCAGGCCTGTCCACCATGCCTTGTTTGGGACAAAATGGCTCTAGAAAGGGTGTTGCGTGTCGGTACTAGGTTGGTCAAGGGATTACGAGGGCAAACGAACCCCGAACGCCCATAAGTTTGGGGATGCAGTCAATGCACTATCGAAGAATTAGAGGGGACCTAATCCTAACCTACCGTATTTTGACTGGGAAGGTTGGCCCTGATTTGTCCATGCTATTTAGTCCTGCTAGATTATCTGGTCTCCGCGGGCATTGTATGAAGCTGGACAAACCGCGGTCCGATCGAGTTAGAGCGGAGACACGGTTATCGCGTCGAGTCATCGATCGCTGGAACCTGCTTCCTGAT
Organism: Dicrocoelium dendriticum; assembly: GCA_944474145.2. NCBI lineage: Eukaryota > Metazoa > Platyhelminthes > Trematoda > Plagiorchiida > Dicrocoeliidae > Dicrocoelium > Dicrocoelium dendriticum. The sequence continues at coordinate 68,023,904 of OX104064.1, forward strand.
AATGTTGTCAAGGAAGCTACGGTTAAGGGGTTTGAGCGTCAACTAGATGCTCTTGGGTGGCAACACGAAACCTTTCCTTTTTCCTGACAAATTCCCATCTTCATACTTCGATTTTATTTTCTTTGCTTTTCCTCGTCATTGGTATTATTCTCTTCTTTTAACTGATTTCCCCTACTCTCTTACCTTCACTTTTTCTTCCTCTCTTCACGTAACTGACAGCTGGGACAGCTAATGTTAGAAACGTGGGCATTAAATTGGTGGACCAGGGTGTTTTTCGGGTGTTTTCCTTTTAGACCCATCAAGAAGTCGGAGCACCCCTATCAACTCCTGGATCGACGACCCGCTCAAGAAGGAACACTTACGGGATTCATCCTATCGTTCCAGTCCCACTTGAACTTGAACTTGAATGATGGCCCACACTTCGAAGCTGGCCTCAGTTGGATCTTTTCTGCTCCTTGGTTGGGTTCCGAAGGACAATGAACACGGTTGACTGGATACACTTGCTGATATGGCTAGGAGCCGACCTCAGTAGCGTTCGTGCTGTGAGTTTCTTTCTCCCACCCCATCCCTCTTAGCCTCCCCCTCTAACCACGATCTCCCTATTTAGCCTTATGTATTTTTGCATAGTAATTTTTGATGCACAGTAACTGGCTGGTAGCTTACTGGAACGATGCCAGTACGTTACCGGTAGCTCAGCTGGCTTGCACCAGTTGCTTTTTTTCTCCTTTTTTCTATGTATTGTGGCACAGTAGCTGAGGTGTTTTTCACTTCTAGCTAATGTGTATGATGATGATATGACAATACGCTTCAGCAGATGCATCCTCAACGCCAACTGTGCACAGTTGGGTGGAAAACGATGTCACCATCAGGGGGAAGGGCATGACACTTGCAGCGGGCCTGACGCTGAGGAATCCACTTCGGTGGCATTAGTGTACCCGAGCAATTGAAGATGCGTAGACATGCAGGGGGAATAAATTGATCGAAAAGCGCTTTGCGCTCCACATAAGACTGAACACACACCTCTGACTTCTGAACGTCAAGCACGATGGATGATCCATCGCGTACAATGACGGCCTTGTTGGGTCTCGTAGTCGTAACAAACGCCCTATTCCACATAAACCCAACAGCATTGTTCATACCACACCTAACCGTCACGGAACCGGTGTCATCTACACACAGCGACGCGTCCGTGAATGTTTGTAAAGAACGCTCAGCAGTGCGACGGAAAATCTGCGACGTTCCTATACACGTGCCACGCATCATGCGCCGCGAACGCTGCAGATACGACTCAAACGGAAAAGCGGAAAACGTGTCCAACGATCCAAACCTGCGCGCGTCCGCACACACTTGCTGAAGGCGACGCACATGAAATACTAACTCACCCTCTCCGTAAATTGCCCCGTAGTTATTGTACATTCCTGGCATCATTTTCACTACACGCTTCATGCAGTAAACGCCTCTTGTTGCTACAAAGCACGTAAGCTACGATTGACAGACAGCGAAAATTTTCGTACATGTGGTCCGGCACAATGCCATTCAGAACAACTGGCCGCCGGAATCTTCCAAAGCTACGCCAACTGAAAGGATCCTAGACGATGAAGCGTTTCTAAAACGGATGGTTTCACTACTGTTTGATATGGGTTAGCCAGGGATAAATCTTGTTTCTGTCTTTCGTATAAGCAAGAAGCAGGAGGACTCGACAAAGTAACTCCCTCTAATGATCGTATGCCAAAACGAAGATGAATGCAGTCGCATCCTTTGATGCACTTCACGTCTTAAAGGAGAATCGTTTTATGTTCTGAGGGATCTGTCCCCTGAGGATCGGCTAAAAATGAAGATTGCAGTTGATGAACTCCGAACCCGGTGGACAAATGGTGAAACGGCCCTTCACATTGTAGATTTTCGAGTGGTTCCGAAAACCCCGAAAAATCACCGGAGACCCATTCTTGTCCTATCCGGGCAGTAAGGTCGAAGTACGGTTTGCGTGTGATGTCCGCTAGTGTGCCCAGTTTGCGAAACAAATTGGACGAGATTCACTTTGCCATCGATAATCAGCCTGACTTGATGGCTTCTGAGACGTGGCTGTACCCGGACATCCGTGACTCGGAAGTATATATCCCTGGATATCACTTTTCCTGGGATGATCGCTACGGAGCGAGATCAGGTGCTGGCTTGATACTCTATTGCAGTGCGGACCACAAGGCACATTTACTTCATGCTACTCGTGATATAGATGGAGGATTTGAAGCTCTGTGCTGTCGTATTCATGACGGGTGTAGATCTCTCCTGGTCTGTGTCGCCTATAGATATCCCTTGGGTTCATGAGCACTTTTACTGGATTCAACTAAATCGCACGCTAAAGGTAAGGACTGCTTAATTGTTGATTTCAATGCACTAGACATTGAGTTGGACCTGCTTTATTGTGGTCTTCTTTCTGACTCTTGATGCTCTTTTCCTTCAGACCGTTCTCGATTGTAACTTTTTTCAGCACGTGTTTTCGCCCACTCGTTTGTTCTCAGACCACATGTCTCACATTCTTGATCTAGCGCTCTCCCCGACGCCGTCACATGTCACCGACCTGGTTGTTATGCAACCTATTGGTGAGTGTGATCACTGCTATTCCCCTCCAATGGGCACGTCGATTTTCCATTCATGATTGATGTGGTTTCTGGCGCGTCGATCCGCGGCGTTTGCAGAAGACCGCTTCTAACATAGACTGGACCATTCCTCACTTTTTCAGTGTTGGCGATGCTTGGACTCACTTTTATTCAAAATGGTGTCGCTAATCAATCAGGTCCAACAAGAGGTCCTCCTTGAATCGATAAACAGTTGAGGTCTCTGATGAACAAAAGACGCAAATTATGGGACCGATTCAAGTGTACACAATCGACGACCGACTACTTGGAACACAAAACGCTTAGGAACCTTTGTATCCTGAAGAAGCGGGAGAATCGCCAAAACCACTAGCTTCATTTGGGGGGCTCCCCCAAAATGTTCTACCCATATCTGGAAAGGGGCACCAAAGATGGTAATGGCATTCCATCTCTATATTCCGGTAAACACGCTGTCTGACTTCATGAGGATGCTGCGAAAGCGAACCACTTAGCCCAACAGTATTCATCCATTTATTCAAATGAAACTCCGTTTTCTGATGTCGCACTTTCGTGTTCATCTTTGCTGGATCATCTTGAGATCAGTACGGAAACTATTACTCAGTTCCTTCTCCAGGTAGATCCGAACACCTCACTCGGTCCTGATGGCCTGCACCCTCTGTTTCTCAAGACCGTGGCTAAGTACATTGCAGCCCCAGATTGTCATGTGTTTCGTTGCTCTATTGAGCCCGGACGCCTTCCATTAGTCTGGAAGTTGGGCACTCAAGCCCATATATAAAGGAGGGAATTGCCAACACCCAGCAAACTATCGTCCTGTTTGCTTAACATCTGTGATTTGTAAAATTATGGAACGGATTCTCAAGAGATCTCTCGGTCTTCACTTCGACGACCGGTGTGATTTCTACTGCTCAGCACGGCTTCCGTAAGTCACGCTAATGTGTCACCAATTTGCTTGTTACCAGAGAGAAATGGGCGAACTCACTGGACGTCATCTACGCTGATTTCAGCAAAACTTTTGACAAAGTTCCTCATGAGCGGTTTTTGTTCAAACTTCAAGGATTTGGTGTCTGGGAGAGTGCTCTCGTGGATTTCTGATTTCCTTTCTGACCAAGTTGTGCGAGTTAAGGTCAATGATACGTATTCAGCTCCCGTTCTTATGTGCAGTGGCGTCCCTCAGAGCTTTGTTATTGGACCAGACTTGTTCAAATTCTTTATTAACGACCTTCCTTCAACTCTCCGGACCGAATGTTTGATCTATGCTGATGATTTGAATTTATGGATGGAGGTATCCAGCGCTGAGGATGCTGACCGACTCCAAAATACACTTGATCTGCTGCACGATTGGTCAATTAAATGGCAGTTGCCTATAAATCGCGATAAATGTTCTGTACTCCCCATTGGCGCTACTGAACCATTCGGTGTTTACCACCTTGGCGGTTATTTGCTTAATAATGTGAAACAGGAAAGAGACCTTGGGGTTATTGTATCCTCTGATCTAAAAACGACCCAGGATACTTTGAGGAGGGTTGCCGCGGCCAACAGACTACTGTGCTCTATCCGAAGAGCTTTCTCACGATTGACTCCGGAGATTTTCAGACTTGTGTTTTCCTCCCATGTGCGTCCAATCCTCGAATATGGATTACCCGCAGTTCATCCGCTTACAAAGTTTGAACATGGCTTGATTGAGAAACTTCAGCGGCGCGGTTCTAAGTGCATTTTTGAGCTACGACACCTGCCATATCACATTCGTCTCCAGCACTTGAATATGTTCTCTGGAATATCGTCGTCGCCGAGGCGATCTGATCTACGCCCGGCGCATTCTGCGAGGTGAGATGGGAATCGAACTCCAAGGTTTCTTCCAGATTAACACTGAGTGTTCGACTCGGGGCCACTGCTGGAAACTGTTTAAGCCTAGGAGACTCAGACTTCGCTCTGATCTTACTCTATCGACTCGTGTGATGAATGACTGCAACTCCTTGCCCGATTCCGTCGTCAACGCGCATAGTGAGGGATGTTTTAAGCGGTTGTTGGATTTATACTTGTTGAATTCGCAGGGATCTTGTTGTTTCCTATGCAACTGTGACAACCTAACTTGTTGATTGCTGTTGTGCAACAACCTGCTATGATTGGGAGGTGACGGAGCCGACAAAGGTCCTTCCTTCTGCTCTCTACATTCCAATGAACCCGAAAGTGGCATCTAAGCTGTTTCACAGCGCAGGTCTACGCAGGTCGACATGCTTACTTTGGCTATTCCAAGTTTCATGGGCCACATCTCAGTGGTTTGGTTTTCGATATTCGAGATCGAACTCGAAATGGCATTCAGACGGGTTCTAGGTCTTCAGACTTCACTTCATTCCCCATGTACGCCCCATCTTCGATTACGGATCACCAACGGTCTATCCTCTTACAAAGACCGAACCTGTTCTCATAGAGAGGGTCCAACGACGAGGGTCGAAATTGATCTCTGCGTTCCGCAATTTGTCTTACGACCAGTAACTTCGAATGATTAACACGTTTTTCTTGGATTATCGTCGTTGTCATGGTGACCTGATTTACACCAGACGCGTTCTGCGTGGGATGATGGGAAATGAACTAAAGGAGTTTTCTCAACTCAGAGTTGCTAGTTCGACACCGGGTCACTCCTGGAAACTGTTTAAGCCGAGAAGGCTCCGCGTCTATCCCGATGTCACTTTGTCCACTCGTGTGGTGAAGGACTGGATTAATTTAGCACAGCCAGTCGTCAGCGCACAGTATGGGGAAAGTTTCAAACGACTGTTGGATTCTTATCTGCTGAGCAAGCAAAGATCGTGTTGTTTTCGCTGCGATCGTCACGGTCCCCTATGAACGGCCTATCGCAATGATCCGCGCAATCCATACTTTGAACGGGAAGCGAAGGAGCTAACACGGGATTCCCCCTTCTGCTCTCTACCACTCCAGTGAACTCGTCCCACGCTTTCCTTCGCCTGTAGTGACGCTGGTTCAAGACATTCTACTCTATCCATCGAATGAGGCAAGGTATGAAACGATGAAGCAGGCGATTTTAAAGGAGTCACAGCCCAGCGCATGTGCTCGATTTGAACAGCTCAATGGTCTCAAGCTGGGAGATCGCAAGCCGTCTACTTTGCCTCGCGAATTTCAGCGCATCGCTGGTCCCTTATCCTTGAACGAAGAAGGGATAAAGGAGCTGTAGTTTGCACGTCTCCCAGAGCCATTGCCGGTAATGCTGTCCGTGTTTCTAGATACGCCCCTGAAAGAACTAGCTACTAAAGCAGACGCTGCGTTCGAACGTCTTCCGCAGCAGATGACCAGTAGCTTCGGTGACGTATTCTTACCGATGAAAACTGTATCTCATATTTGCTTCAAGTCGTCAGACCGATCTGACCCTAAAGGCGATGAAATTGCGCTACGTCGTAACATGATAGCAGCAATGAAGGCTTCGAAGCCGCGTGTGCCACGGTCAGACGCTGACTACGTTTTGGCTGCTTTTCATTGCTGCTCATCTGGGCCTGCACCGAGTACGTCTCGTTCGACACGAAAGCGCAACATTTTTTCCGAATGTTCTCAGTCAGATGATACCAAACCCGTCGAAGAATCATGTTGGTATCACCGCCAATATTGTGCAAAAGCAAGACGTCGGGCTCCTTGCATTATACACGATTCAGCTGCTTCAAGTAAAGCGAACAGCCCGCACACTGACATGACCAACTTACCCATCAGTAACAAAACTGATCGCCTGTTTTACGTTAAAGATCGATGTTCATCCAGCAATTTCTTCATCGACACGGGAGCGGACGTCGACGTCATTCCTGGGAACGCGAACGGCAATCACTCAAAGCCCACATGCAACCTGCGTGCGGCCAACGGTTCTCCGGTAGCTTTATTCGGTTAGCGCATGATGGACCTGGACTTCGATCTCCGCCGAGATTTACAGTAGGTTTTCATTGTTGCGACTGTACCCTTTACAATTATCGCTATCGGCTTCTTCCGCCATTTTCGGTTGCTTCTTGATACTGGTCGTCACAAACTTTTGGACGACCGTACGAAACTAGGGGTTGAATGCGTTCTTACCGACGCTCCGAACATCAGTCCCCTTTTCCGAATCGCCGAGGTACTTTCAGGCTATGCGAACCTACTGTCTAAATACCTGCGATTGGTATGACCACCGGTAGAACTTTTACCAGTCACGACCGACGTCGCTCCTCACATTGTCACGCGCTGTCCGCCAACGAGTGCCCGACAAAGACGACTCGCCTCCGACAAGTTATGGGTCGCAAGCGTTGTATTAGATCACTTGCTTCAGCTCGGTCTCATCAGATTATCCGACAGCCCATGGGCGTCCCCTCTCCACATGATTCCGAAGAAGACCGTGGGGGCTGGTGTTCTTGTGGCGACTATCGTACCCTAAACCACGTGACCACGCCTGATCGCTATCCTATCCCACATATCGTGGATCTCACCGCCAGTCTGGCAGGTAAAAACGCTTTCAGTACAATCGACTTGGTGCGCGCTTACAACCGAATTCCGGTAGCTGAGGCGGACATCGCTAAAGCTGCCGTGACGACTCCATTCGGTTTGTTCGAGTTCCTTCGCATGCCACTTGGTCTAAAGGATGCCGCGCTTCGTCGAAAAAGTTTGTCGTGGCTCAGACTTTTCTTACACTTACCTCGACGACATCTTACTCGAGAGCTCTTCACGAGAAGAGAACTTCCGCCACGTTTGAACACTTTTTGGTATTTTATCTCAACACGGGGTGACGATCAACGCAGAAAAGTGTTCGCATGGTATACACTCAGTAAATTTCCTCGACCACCGTATCTACCCTGCAGGCGTCGTGCCACCATCGACTATCCCGAGCCTCATTCTTTCAAACAGCTTAAGCGTTTTGACGGGCTTGTTAACTTGTGCCGACGGTTCATACCAAACTTCGTGTCACTGATGCAACTCCTCATGGATCTTCTCCGATTGCAACTCAAGAAATTCGATTTTTTTTGCCACATCACGCACTGCTTTCGAGTCGCTGAAAGAGGCTATCGCCAGCATAGCTTCTATAAGGCATCACGACCCGGCAGCCCCACTGTCCCTCAGTACCGACGCCTCGGATGTGACAGTCGGCGCTGTTTTGCAGCAACGAGTAGGTGACACGTGGCAGCCCTTAGCGTTTTTCTCCAAACGCCTACAACCTACCGAATCTCGCTACAACACGTTCGGTAGAGAGCTACCAGTCATATACCTAACGATACGTCACTTTCGACACGTATCAAAGGGTCGCACGTTTGCCATCTTTCCTGGCCTTATGCCACTAACGTGCATGCTCGGCTCGATAACCGACCGATACTCCCCTAGGGAATCCCGTCACCCAGACTGTATCGCTCAGTTTACGACCGATGTACGACATGTCTCAGGTGTGCACAACACTGTTGCCGACGCACTATCTCGTGTTCACGCAATCTCAGCTGACGCCGGCACTGCTATCGATCTAACAGCCATGGCAGCCGTACAGCACGGCTGAGACAATTTATCAGCCCTCGGTCAGGAAAACCTATCAAGATGCACTGCGTACCATACTTTCTCTGTCTTGTCCTAGTGACACTGAGCTTCAGTGGAATAGGATCTCGGCTGCCATGCACGAGGTATGAGCATCTGTTTGTGACACTATCAATCGTGAGCACACCAGTCACTGGATATCCGAGAGGTCGGTGAACCTGTTGGAATCCAGAAAAAACCTCCCGGCTGGTTCTGAGCATAATGCGACCAGACGGACTATTAGGCGGAGCATACGTGCTGACAAGGAAGCCTGGTGGGCCAGTCGGGCTCAAGAAATGGAGGAGGCATGAGCAGTAGACAATTACCGCAAGTTCTTCCAGTTGATCCCAGGAAACCAGGCGTCAGTGAGACAATCAGAGACAACACGGGTGCACTGCTACGCATTAAGGAGCGCCGTATGGCTCGGGCAGAGAACCCTTTCAAGATCAGTTCAGTCGGCCCCCTGCTCTCGGATCTCTTCCTACTCAAGTGATGCAGGACGAGCCATGGACGGTTAGTTTAGAGCCTCCGTCGGAGGCTGAGGTCAGAAACGCGATCACAGCCCTCAATCGTTTTCGTGCCGCTAGCCCGGAGTCCCTCCTACCTGCACTATTTAAGGATGGAGGTGAGGTCCTCTGCAAAGCACTGGCCCCCCTATTCGAACATATCTGAAAGGGAGTGTCCCGCCTAACTGGAGTGAATCGATTATAGTGGCAATATGCAAGAAGGGCAGTCGCACAGACTGTGCTAACCACAGGGATATTAGCCTAACGCCAGTTGTGACAAAATTACTGGCTTTGGTTCTCGTTCGTTGCCTCACTGTGGAACGGGAATATCGGATTAGGAAAGACCAGGCAGGTTTCCGCCAAGGACGTGATTCTATAGACCATATATTCACTCTGCGGCAGGTGCTAGAGCAGCGCCACTCATACCGCGGAACGACAATAGCTGTGTTCCTTGACTTCAAGAGTGCATTCGATGCAGTCGATCGATGCATTCTGTTCGAAATACTTGCGCGGAAAAGTGTTCCCACGAAAAATGTGAGCATCCTACGTACTCCATACTCGAACACTACAGGCCGCGTCAGGGTCTACGGTGACCTGTCGGATAGCTTTCCGACCACAAGTGGCGTTCGTCAGGGTTGTCCAATTTCCCGTTTTTGTTCAATTTTGTCATGGACTATCATGGTGTGTTCCCTTGCGGCATCTCACGATGTGGGCGTTAATGTCCTGTCTGGTAAAAGGATAGTTGATCTTGATTATGCGGACGATATCGTCTTGCTTTTCGACGATGTTGCGGCGGCACAATCAACCCTGAACAGCCTGTCTAGAGTGGTCCCATTATTTGGTATGCGCTTCGCACCTTCAAATTGCAAAGTGTTGCTGCAGGACCACCAGCCGTTTGATGACCCCTTGACCCTCGATAACCAGGAACTCGAGCTGGCTGATCGATTCACTTATCTTGGCAGTTGCATCAGCAACGATGGGCGCATAGAAATTGTAGTCGGTTCGCGCATTGCAAAGGCTAGCATTGTCTTCTTGAACCTGCGGCATCTTTGGTGACAGAAGGGAGTTTCCCTCCGGCTGAAAGGCTGTGTATACAAGGCCACAGTGAGGACCATTTTGCTCTATGGTAGTGAAAGTTAGCCCCTTCGGTCTGAAGATCTGAGGCGCCTTCAAGTCTTTAATCATCGTTGTCTGCGAAGCATTGCTGGTGTCGGATGGTATCAGCGTGTCCGCAACGATGATGTGCGTAGGCGAGTACTAGCCAGTGATAATCATGCTAGCTCCTTAGAACAACAGATGGCACTGAATAAGTTGCATTGGCTTGGACACGTGCTACCTATGCCGAATCACCGCTTACCTAGGAGGGCCTTTTTTAGTCTGCCGGGTGCAGGGTGACGCAAGGCTCTAGGTGGATAGAAGTTGACTTGGCAGCGGGAAATGAAGTCACTGACGACCAAACTGGGTACCGTTGGTCCGTCTCACCTTCCGGGCTGGCGTTCACGTGACTCGTCTTGTGCTTGGCTCGAGATTTTACAGGACATGACTCGCAACCGACTCCAGTGACGCGTCTGCTGCGGTCTCCTAGTCGGGTTGCCTGTTTAAAGTGTGTTTGGGACTGAGTTATCTGCGGGGTAATGGCTGATTATGACGCGTGGCAGTGAAAGCCGCAAGGAAGCTGTCTCGCTGATGCCACCTTATCTTTACACGATAGACAGCTGTTTGTGACTGTATGTTGTTAACACAAGGTGTAAGCGCCTTGATCCTGAATGTTTGCTATGGGCATTAAGGTTTTCCGGTAGGTCCCCCTTCTCTCCCTCTTATTATTCTTCATTCCTTAGGTCCTCATGGTTGTATGGCAACGAAGCATCAGTTCAAATAACTTATTACTGCTCTTGTTGATTGATTGATGTTTGGAAGAGATGGACTCTGCGTATATCTCGCATATGAATTTTGCATATGTTTCACCCTCCAGGAAGTTCATAGTTGATATGGCGATCGTTGACATTTCCGACACCTAACTCCACTACAGTAAACGCCGATTCGTTAGTTGAACAGTGCATTGTCGTTCGTAGTGCGCTTACCTTTGCGTTTTAGCACTCTTAAATGCTGCTGAACTCAAACGTGTGTCTACTGGCTGTCCATGATTTGTTTTATGCGGTGCTTATGTACCCTGATATTTGCTCTATCATTTTGACTACTACCTAAGACATCAGCAAAGCGCCGGTACTCAACACCCACACTTTGCTACCGCGCAATCACCACCAGTCGCACGTGGGTTAAGGATACTGCGGGGGTCGCCCGATCCCTACGCAGGCTCGAACTGCCGCCCTCGGATTACAAGGCAAACTTGTGATGCTTAAGGCTACGGACTTAAGGGCACACCGAATGTCGCTTTCTCAGCTTTTACTGCTGCCAGCACATGTGATCACTGGATATAAGTTTGTATTTTCACCTCTGCCACGAGAAAATACACTCTGTTTGTCGAACCCAGTTTCTCTTTTTTTTTGTGCTGCTGTTCTATGCTTGTTTGCTAAGCACATTTCTCTATGTTTTTCTGAACATTCACCACGGTTATTACCTTGTATCGTTTAGCACTTGATCAGCCCTTGTTTTGCTATCAATTTCTTTTTCGAGCAAATATGGATGAAGCCTTCTTGCTTGCTACGGAAGCGCTGGCGGCGGGCGAAGTTCCCGTTGGTTGTATCTTCGTTTATCGGGGCCAGATTGTTGCCGCTGGTCGTAACAAAGTAAGCTTTCCTCCATAGTTATCGAACTTCGCTTGCGTAGTGTAACCTGAATTGCGATTTTCAGTTCTTTGACACTAGTTGTCTGTTATAGATGGCAAGCTATTTGATGACAGATCGCTCACATTCCCTCGGTTTACATTGTGGCGTTTCAGTGGTGCTTCGCTTTTGATATCTTCTATCCGTGATTTCGAGACTATCCGCCTTCCAGCCCCCTCCTTAGTTTGACGTTTTACCTGCCGCATAGTGCAATAACTGTACTCTACCCTCTCACTTGGTTCAAATATTCGAGGAATGCTTTTCTGTCTTCTTCTCCTTCGTTACCCCATTCTGTAACTGCTCATTCTGTTTACTTCTCAGCAAGTTTTTGTTGCTACCAGCTGCTTTTTTCAGTGAGATTTCTCATGCTGACTATAGGGAAAAACTTCAGATGCGGGAGTTTGAGGACAGTTTAGTTGACAATGTGGGCAGCGTTCGATTCTACGGATAGTCTAAAGCGTGCAATCATCTGTCCTGAGTATTCGCAATTGGGTGTCATTAGGCTGCATGAGACGTCTCCATGAAAACTTGCAAAGTGGTTGTGGTGGTTGGTGGACGTATTCATCACCCTGTCCGACCGATGGCGAATTGGCTTAAGCATTTGGCTTGTGACCTGCAACTCATTGGTTTGAATCTGCGCAACTACGGGTGACCTTGTACTATCTCGCATGCAATCGCTGGTGGTTATGTGGCGGCGAGGTGTTGGTATGGGGTTCCACTATCTCAACGAGACTGGACCTTATCTTGGTGCGATTGTTTCCGTGTCTCAGTGATCCACTGAGCTACGCTGGGTGGCGCTATTCGCATCTTCAAAGTCACTCATACCAGATTGGTCAACAGTTAGAAGCCAGAAAAGTTCAGCCTCCTGGTCCTCCAGGTTAGGGGCTGTAGTGAGGATGACTCCTTATTCTTTAAAACGGACTCCTTGTAGCCTTGCGGTCAGGTTTTGGACCAAAGGCTTTGGTTGAGCACCCTAGTCGTTCTCCTGTCTAGGGTTGGGCAATGTGATTGCATCCTGCCCACGCAGGACAATGAAAACCTCTTCACCTAATTTCTTGATGCTCTGATCGTCACAGAGCATAAACAACGTTTCCTTATCTAAAATAATCAAGCTCGGTGAACCAGTTAACAGCTGTTTTCCTATCTACTACTTCGAGCGCGGCGGATGGGGGTGATGACGCTACTTCCCAGACCTGTTTGTCTTCTTATTCCTTCTTACGGTTCGGCATACTTATCGTCCCCTTCAAACATTACCTTTATTTTCTCTTGTTTTTAACCCCTCCCCCTGTTTTTGGCCTTCTTCCACCTTGCCTCGACAGTCGCTTGTCTTCTAGTTTAGACTCACACGATCGCAAAGCGTCACTTCTGCCTTGTCAACAAGTCTATCTCCAACCATGCGGACAACCTCAGTTTCTTCACCTTACTTGGAATTCTCAGTCGTCGCTAAGGCTGGCATGCCTCAACGTGCGCACTTTGTTGCACTTTGGCCAACAAGCAGCATTTGCCCAAACACTAGGGACCTATCGCCCAATATCTGCTGTTTATCAGAAACCTGCTTTCAAAACTCAAACTCTGCTGGCTTTATGACCTCCTATATGTGAGATTGTCGCCACTTTCTAATTGCGTCTATCCGGAGATGATACAGCTCCGAATGTCGGTTAATCCGGTATGTATATTGCCCTGAGCCCTCGTGCTGAAGCTGCTCCAGTAGAATGGATCCCCGTCAGTAGATGGACTTGTGCCGTCAGATTAACTAACTCGTTAAAAGCCTCAAAGTCGCATGTGGCTAATAAATGTCTTTGTCATTACTGCCCACGCCTCACAAATCGTAGTGCTCATTCAGTGAAAGATGACTTCTATCACCGTCCGAACGAAGTACCGCTGTTTTTTGTGGACACTCAGTTTCGCAAATTGCCCACTGATGAGCTACATCTGAGCGTCCAACACTGCCAGTTCCTGTAATGATAACGGTAACTGGTTCTTACACCTATCTGAAGAGGATAGTCTATTTCTCGCTATCGCTAGCTTCCGGCACAGCAGTAGGGTGACATGGGGCCCACCAACTATGGATACAAATTGACCACAACCCAATCAGTTACTGCTGGAGAAGCTGCGTCCCAAGCTACCGCTTGATTTGGAGCGCCAGCGTGAACTCTGACCATGCACTAGTATGTAATGACTTCCGGATACGTTTCGGTGGACTGACGTTGTTAGCACATGCGCACCAGCCAACTGGCGAAGCCGGATGTTCCAAATGCGTATGGAAGTACACTGACACACAGCCTGAGTATTTGTTCACCAATCACAGTTGAAGATCACTGACCGTATGTTTTAGAGACCTTATTAACAGCAGGGATGTCTTCTTGTGGCGATTCTGATAGGCAACCTGGATATTGGGTTTCTACGCAGTCTCTGAGGCTTCTAGATGCTTGCTGACACATTCGAGATGGGATCAGACACAATGTTACTTACGAAGATCTCAGCGCAAAACCACGTGTCAGCCTGAAGAGAGACCACGAAGATTTGCGATCGGAGATGGAAACAGCTGCTGTCTTCGGTCACCATCAGAAGTTATTCTGTCTGATACGGAAAAAGCGCAGCAAAAAATTTGGCATTAATGGTACTGTACGACGAGTGTGGATATTCTATCTACTACCTGTCAAAACGCATGCATTTTTGGTTGTATATATCAAAGACAGTCTAATTGGTTTGAATTATCAATTTTCTTGTCAGCTAGTGGTCATTTTGCTCTTTGAACCATCCGTTTGAATCCGCGTTTTCGTGCAAAAATCCGACGTGCGGTTGGACTGCTGAACTCACATAAAGCGGCAAAACCCGATAATCAAATTCGGGGTTCCTGCTATTGTGGATGACTTACACGATTTACTAGTGAAACTGTGGGAGCGGGAAACTGTACCAACCGACTTTAGCAACTCCGTTATTGTCATGCTCTTCAAGGGGGTTCACGTGCAGAATGCGACAATCATAGAGGAATCCACCTTATCTCCATTGCCTCTTACGCGCTTGCTTCTGTTGTTCTTCCCAGATTGATTCATCATCATCATCATTATATTCTCACAGCAGGAACGCCACTAAGGTCGGCTCCTTGCCATGTCAGCAAGTGTATCCAGCCAAACGTGTTCACCATCTTTTGGACCCCAACCAGGGAGCCGTGACGCTCCAACCGAGGCCAGCACAGAAGTGAGGGCCTTCATTCCTCTTGACCAAGTCATCGCTTGGCCACCCCTCCTTCCAGCCAGGCAGCCCCTGGTCAAATTGGTGCAAACCCGCCAAAACCCACCTGTGTCTGGCCGTGGTCGCACGTGTATCCTACTACGATCGCAAAACATATTAATCGTTCCAGTACCTCCAAGGCTGCTTTTGACGGCCGTCAAGCAGATCCCAATCTGTCTCTGCAATCACATTCCCGAGCTGGATCTGCTCCCCACTGCCTTGTGGGTCAGGCTATTAAGCCGGGCGGAGTCCCTCAAGCAAACTTTCAAACCACCCACTGCCTTGTGGGTAGGGCTATTGAGCCAAAGGCTCCGGGTGGAGTCCCTCAAGCAAACCTCCGAAGCACGACGACCACCTCGCGTGCGATTGTGCACCAATGCAATCGTATGCCTGCGCGCAAAGCACTCAGCATCGGGTGCTGGAACGTGCGCACACTACTGGACCGGAACTCCAGTGAGCGCCCCGAGCGACGCACTGCACTGGTCGCGATGGAACTGGCGCGTTACCACATCGATATTGCGGCGCTCAGTGAAACTCGGCTCGCTGAGCAAGGTAAGTTGCATGAAGCGGTTGCTGGCTACACATTCTACTGGGTGGGCAACGCCGCCTCAACACCACGTGATCATGGGGTCGGATTTGCAATATCCGATCGCCTCCATGGTCAGCTGGTGGGTGAACCAACAGGCATCAATGCGCGACTGATGACTGTTCGCCTACGACTCGGAATCGGTAAGTTTGCCACCTTTATAAGCACATACGGTTCGACCATGTGTTATCCTGATGATACGAGTGATCAACTGTACACTCACTTATCCTCGTGATACGGTCTGTGCCGAGGAGCGACCGACTATTTCTGCTGGGTGATTTCAACGCACACGTTGGGCGTGATGCATCGGTGTGGACAGATATTATCGGTTCGCATGGCATTGGTTCAGCGAATGCGAACGGTGACAGGCTGCTCTCACTGTGTGCCACTCACGGCCTGACAATCACGAACACTCGGTTTGCACTGAGTGCGAGTGATATAGCAACTTGGACGCACCCACTGAGTGGTCACCCTCACCTGCTCGACTATGTCATCGTACGCCAGCGTGATGTGCGTGAAGTGCGCACGACACGTGTATTGCGTGATGCGACAACCCTAGTCTGTGAGACAACTATCCGTATGTTGCTGTTTGCTGACGACTGTGCGTTGTTTGCACACAGCGCGGATGAGTTGCAGCATATGACTAGTGCTCTGGCTTCGACAGCGGCCAAATTCAGGCTCACCATCAACACAAGCAAAACTGTCTGTCTCTTTCAGCCTTCACCGGAGGTGGAATCTACAATATTGCCGCGAATCAGCATGGGTACTGAAGTATTGGAAACCACCTGCCGCTTCTGCTACCTTGGGAATGTGATGTCGACTGACCAGCAGCTACCCAGTGAGCTGCTTATTCGCGTGTCGAAGACAGCGACGGCATTCGGGAAGCTAGAGTACCGAGTGTGGAACAACCATCAACTTGCCATTGGCACGAAGCTGATGGTGTACAAATCCATGGTACTGTCCGTTCTTCTACACGGCAGTGAAACATGGACGATGTACCGGCGGGATGTGCGATATCTCGAGCGGTTCCATCAGCAGTGTTTGCGGCGGATTATGCATATCGGATGGGGCGACACAGTTGCGGACACAGAAATGTTGCGGCAAAGTGGAATGTATGCAATGGCTCCGTACTCTTGCTGAGACACCTGAAGTGGATCGGTCATGTGAGCCGTATGGATTCGACGCGGATACCGAAACAACTATTATATGATCAGCTGCGTGTTGGGAAGCGGCATGTGGGGAAACCAAAGTTACGTTTACAAGACGTGATCAAAGGGAGCCTTTCATGTTCCTAGTCTTGATGCAGGTCATGGGAATCGAAGGCGTTTGATCGGCGTGCATGGCACGATTTACTCACGAAGGCAGTTGCTGAAGTGCGGGAGAAAGACCTCATGCATGCAGAGAAGAAGCGGCAAGCACCGATGGGTTGTACGCCATCGACATCGAGCGCATGGTGCTGTAGCACATGCGGTCGCGAATGCCTAAATCAGGCAGGCCTAGGGAGCCGTGAGCGTGGCCACTCGGGAGCACCGCCGAAGCGATGGCGAGTCCTGCAGAGAATGTAGACAGAACCCGCGCAGCGTTTGTGGGTACGCTGCATTCGATTTACTAACCTCGTGCTTGCATGCTAACTCCCTTTATTTCATGTGTTGGGTTTCCAATTTTGTCCCAATGATTTTTTTTCTCATATTATTGTCTACCTGTACTATCTTCTATAAACTTGCACACGTTGCTAAAGCTAATTGTAGTTAATTTCGATAACATATTCGCGTTTGTGACCTTTTCTTAAAATTTGTTTTCTGACCTATTGAACTTATCGCGGATTCGTTCGTAATCATTTTTATACGCTCATTTAGTGAAGAGTTATGTCTCCGTATCTGTGTGCATTGTCCGATTTATTTTATTTCATCTTGTCGTTTCAAGTGATTGGCTGTTGCTTGATATCCCGGGTGTGGCTGCACTTCATGTGCATGTTGACAAGGTGCCTACCTGTCTACTACCCACTACCTCGTCCATACTGGCTCTAGGAGACAGTTGGTCGTTGCTGGAGGGGACGGTGCACGTGTTAAGATCAAAGAGTGGTTCCATGCACTCAGTGTGGAGCGGATTACGGTCCAGCCACCGCTTTGTGTGCGCTTGATTCCCAAATACAGTGTGTTTGTGTTTGCCTGTGAAGGAGTGTGGGCCGGCTCCGTTGATGAAACCTGGCTCCCATCCACATGCTTCCCGGTCTTATTCCTTCAGGTTTACACTGGATATGGAGTGTGTGAGTGGTGCAGCGCAAGCCATCCATGGTCCCTCTGTAGGCGCAGGCGTT
Source organism: Dicrocoelium dendriticum (assembly GCA_944474145.2). NCBI lineage: Eukaryota > Metazoa > Platyhelminthes > Trematoda > Plagiorchiida > Dicrocoeliidae > Dicrocoelium > Dicrocoelium dendriticum. The sequence goes on from OX104064.1 coordinate 68,041,465, forward strand.
TTGTCGCTGGCCACAGTGACAAGCAAATCCGAAACCGGATGCCGCCAACCATATATATATATATATATATATATATATATATATATATATATATATTCATCAGTCTGTGAGTAGACAAAGATCCATCAGAAGCCATGGAAATCAACGGAAGCTGCAGTTGTCTTAAAAAGAAATCAAAACACAACGCAATGAAATCCATGGTTTTGTCAGAGGGCAAGTTACTACCCGGTTGCCCACGCCGAAGTAGGGTGTTGTGACTTAGGGGCACCACCCGTAGCCTTTGGGTAAATAGCCTACCCACAAAGCAGCGGGGCGAATTCAAGGAATCGTGCCCATTGGGAGCCGATGATTGAGTGCTTAGTCCATACGCCTTTCGTTTGGTCGGTTGACAATTAGGGGCCCAATCATCCCCATAATGTAAGCTTCTTGTTGCTGGATACAATGCTCCACCGGTGTAAAGTAAGGGTCTGTGACTTTATTTAGTGATGAGTCACATCCGCTACGTCGCAGTGTTGTGGAACCGACATATCTGGTCTTTTATAGGGAGAACGCTTGTCAGCCGAAAGCACACTACATTCTGGAACACTGCCGCCGTACTATGTGGTGGAACGGGACAAACCCGAACTACCCAGCTGACACCGCAAGGAGGTTGTCCGGCAAGGAGTCAAGAACAACCTACCGAGGCCAACCGTTTCGTCGGCTGTTTCATGCTGCTTCTTCAAGTCGTAGGATATCCGTCACGGCGCGTCTTTCAGCCCTGTCCAGCAACCGCGAACAACTCAAGACGCTGAACGTGCATGCATATTACGTGTCCAAGCCACCGTAGTTGACGCTGCGAGTGACTGTATCCATCCAAGGTTCACTGGCTAACTTCACATTGGTTACGTGGTGCGGCCACCACACACTGGCAATGGACCCTAAGCAACGGTGCTGGAAGACGGACAGTTAGCGCAGGTCATCGGTACGAACAGGCCAGCTCTCGCAACTGTACAACAGTACAGCGCGGACGGTCGCAGAATAAACCCGCTCTTTAATGGGGAAACAAATGTCTTCAGTCTGGCGAGAGCGAGATGAGCTCTTGAAATACGCATCGAAATCTCATTTCCAACAGCCCCGCTAGCAGTGATGCAACTTTCCAGGTAGACAAAACTATCCATAACCTCCAGTGTCTCACCACCAAGAGTGAGTGCAGGTACATGCATCTGCCAGTCTTGAAAAAGTGCTTTGCACTCTATAGGGAAAAGTGTTTGCCAAACTTTGACGCTTCAGTCACCAATCGGTTAGGTGCAAATTGTACGTCCTGTGGACCGTCACCAAGCAAGTTGGTATCATCAGCGTATTCCAAATCAACTGCTCGACTACATGGGAAGAATGGAAAGATAGGGCCTCCTTGTCGAACCCCATTGGTGACATCAAAGAATGACGATAGCTTAGCATAAAGCCTAACTCTACCTGAGGTCATACTGTACATAGCACGCAGTACGGAGATGAACTTCCCGGGGACGCCATTCCTCAACAAACAGTGCCATAATGCGGTTCTGTCAACAGAATCGAAGGCAGCACGGACATCCAGAAACACAACTGTCGTTGGCTTTTGATACACATGGCGGAGTGTGCAAATTCGGTCGATGCAGCCGCGACCAGGGTGGAACCCAGCCTGTTGTTCCCGCTGTAGCGAATCGCGAATCGGGGACAGCCTGCGAAGTATGATGGACACCAGAGGCTTGCGGGCGACCGGAATCAGGCTGATACTCCCGTAGTTGCAGTACATTGTGCGCAGGCCCATTTTTGGAGATGGGGATGACTATCGACTCACTCCAAGACGATGGAACCTCCTATCCTGACCAGACCTCAGAGAACAAACCGGTAAGTTTTTGAACTAGCGAATAACCACCATCTTTAAATAGATCAAGAGGTATTACACTTTAGCAGGCGTAGTTATTGTCATATTTCCTGGTGCGCGGGAGGATCTAGGGTGGACCACTCAGCACTATTGCGCCCTCCAGAAGTAGCAGATGGAGCTGGCGGCCGACAAAACAGCTAGCCAAAATGTTCAACCCAACGCTCCAACCGTGGCTAGAGATTAGTGAGTACATTGTTTCGCTCACTCCAGTTCGAATGCCTTCGGTGACTCGGATGAGCTGAAAACGTTTTCTCCTCTTACCAGAGAAACAAGCAAGTTCCATATTTCTTGTACATTCACACCACCAGGCTTCATGGTCCTTTTATAAACTCTTGCTCAATTCTGGACCCAGAGATCGGCGTTCTTCACTACAGATGATATAGACAGGGACCGAATGGCGTCTCTCAATCAGTGACATGGTAGCAGCGGTAATCCAGCTTTTCAGCAGGTGACAGATAACTGCACAACTGTCAATGCTGGCGGAAAGTAAGGCACCTTTGGCGTGAGCCCATTGGGAATTCAAATCATCATCAGAAGGTGGGCTAAGCAATGTTGTTAGAGAGGCTTGGTAGTTGGATAACGTCGTATACATTCTGTTGAGTCGCCGCTGACGCCTTCACCCCACGACCGCAAGAAGAAGTCCAAGACGAGCCAGAAGGAGACTTGTATACATGAAATCACAGTTGTTTATATAGTTTTGAGGGCAAAATGATGGGAAGCAACTAAAGTACACTTGAGCCAACCAACAGAAGGAAAAACGTCAAATGCAACGGCGAATAAGCAACCGTGTACTCAAGAGCGAATCGCATATGTCCTTAAAAATAGCATCATTGGACTCCAAGCGTAAAGCGAACGTCCATTTACAGTGACGGGCACTGGCCAATCAGAATGACGAAATGAAACGTTTAAACAATGGTCACGAAACAAACGCGAATAAGGAATGCAGACCCAAAAGTTGAGAACTAGTACAATAAGCATGTGACAACTAAATGTTCCTTTAACATAACCAAGTAGAACAGTGATGAGCAGAAAAAACCAGTGGAACAGGTTCTTGCAAATGGCGCTGATGAAAAGGACATGACGATGAGCGTCCATTAACAATGACGTGGGTGTACCAATCGGGCTAACCCAGTAGAGCGTTTAAACAACAGTCAAGAAATAGAAAATAGGAAGAGTAAAGAATAGCTATCAAGCTCGTTCACAATAAATGAATGTCTAATAGCTGTCCTCCTAATACATACATTAGACGTTAGCCGCAATATAAAAAGATAAGACATATGAAAGACCGAGATACAGATCATTGCAGAATACAGTGAGGCTCAGCATCATATTACGCATTATGTGTGCGACCGTGGTTAGAGGGGGAAGATAGACGGGATAGGGTAGGACAAAGAAACTTACAGCACGAACACCATTTTGGCCGGCTCTTCGCTATGTCAACAAGTGTATTCAACCGGATGTGTTCATCGTCCTTAGGACCTCATGCCAGCAGTGAGGAGACACCAACTGACGCCGACTTCGAAGTGAGGGACTTCATTCCTCTAGACCAAGTGTTCGCTTGGCGTCTTCCATCCAGACCCTAGGCAAGCAAACAACGCACGTCGCGGAAGTCGATGTGCTGGCATGCGCGTCATGTGGCCTAGCCATCAAAACCTGGTGCGTGAAATAACTGTGCTGAATGGTTCACTCGCTTTTCCTGCGCCATAAAAAAGGCGTCAGACACGCTTATTGCTTGCATGGTGTTCCCACCATATGTGAGCTATGCTGCGAAAAGTCGATTTGATGGGCCAGTTTTCACAACCCTACAGAAGATTAAACGAACGGCTGCATTCTAAACTCTGCCCTTCTGAGCGAGAGTAATTTCGCGCCAGCCCCACATGGCTAACGTCGTAAGGTTTGTAGATTTTCGACGTTTCACCTGAAGTGCGCACGCTTAGTTGATCCTCCGAAACGCATGCGAAGCAATGCGTGATCGGAGTCCAGACAACTTGCCAAGTATGATCGTCAGTCTGTTACTCTTCCGCGCCGTCTGTAGCTTATTGCTGCGTGGTTAAACTGGGATCACTCTTGCGTTTATGAAGACGGGTGCTATGTTGCAGTCTGTCACTTCGAGTTTCGAAAACTAGTGTTCGAAATAAACAAACGATGATCAGGACAACAAGTCAGTAATCTGTCCCTATTGTCTGATCGACTACTGCCAAAGTCAAAACCGCCCCCAAGATGATGCTTGTTTGACGGCAGACAGCCCACTTCTGCGTTAAAATCTCCAGCAAGAACGACAATGTCAGACCTTTTGGAAGAACGCAGGTCATGTGGTTGTTGGTAAAAGCCATCCTTGCATGCATCTGTAGGAACGTAAGCGAAAACATAAAACACTCGTGGCATCTCGACGCTTACTTAAGTTACATGAACCTCGTAGTCTGACTACACATAGCCCAATGTTGACTGCTATCCAGTCAAGCAAAGTGGCCTTAGCCCTGTCACTCAGTGCAACCCCGACACTAGTCTGATCAGAAGTGGCAGCCTGGGTCCCCAGAAAGGCGTAAGTAGTACTTGACGCCATGCTTTACCGGAGAGGTCATTCTGACAACGGTACTGGCCTCCGGCAATCTGGTTTCCGAAAGGCAACAGGTGTCTACCAAGAGTGTCCCAAAGATGCGGGCCACGCATGCTTGCCGTACAGTCTACATCAGAGTGCAAACATTGAACGCTGCGAGGCCGAGTGGAGAACCGGGTCGAAGAAAAGCTGGGGCTGCGGTGGAGTGTGAGGTGGTAACCATCTGGCATCGAACACATCTTGTGTTTTTTACTTCTATCAAGTGCGACCAGTGAGCTGTGGCGCTGACCGGGGAGGACATAAGTGTAGTTGAAGTACCATATGTGGGACAATCTGTGAGTGGAGGTTGAGCAACCGAGTTAGATGAGCCAAGAGACAGCAAGAGCGAAAGTAGTAGTATAATCCATCCATGCTTCGTCAGTAGACATGATACTGCCCAGTTACCTGTGCCGAAGTAGAGGTTTGTCTTAGGGGGCCCCACCCTGAGCTTTTAGTCAAGTATCTAACCTAGAAGGCAGCAGGGTAATATAAGGGCCTCGCAACCCTTTGGGAGCCGGGGATCCAACAAATAATTCATACGCCTTTAGGTCGTGCAAAGGACCAGGGGCCTAACTCACCCTTGAATTATAGTGCCGCTCAGGGAGAGGTAAGGGGCAGTGACTTTATTTAGTGGCAAGTCACATCTGCCACGTCACGATGTTGTTAAGCGGGCATATATGGTTTTTAATAGGGAGAATGCTTGCCAAGCGAAAACGCACTATATCCTGGAACACTGCTGCCGAACCATTCCCTGGAACGGGGTGATTCACGAAGACCGTTGACCGCCAAATGACTAATTCGCCTTCTTTGTGTTCGGGAGCAGTCCACAGAGAAGCCGGTGGTCAGCGAGGTTGTTCATCCGCCCTCCGTTAGATACTCACCCCAGTTACAGGACTGAGTGGTCAGTGACCCTATAGTCGGTCACATTGGCTTTAACACAGCGCCGTACGAGCATTTGTGGTATTTAATGGAGAACCAGGTGACCAGCCCAGAACTCCCCACGCTCTGAGATGCTTCCGCTGATGGTCCGCGACTGCTTATTCATCTCGTCCGCAAAGCAAACGAGACTTATTCGCAGTTACCTCCACAAGAAAGACATTCCCCATCCACACCCTCGGGACGCGCCCGATAGCGTACATCTCCGCCATGGACGTCCGTTGGTCACATGGGACATTTTTCTGCAAAGAGTGATCGTCCTGCGTATATCAAGTTTAAGCTATTATACGCTACTTCGAGCGATCCTCACCGTGCGTGTCCTTGTGACTACGCAAAATAGCCCGCGTTCGATTGTTTCTGAATTTGAGCCTATAAACATGGTACGACTGAATCGTGCCAGCCTCTCGGTAATCTCCCATGGAACTTACACTATTAATGTCACTCTGCGAATACCCTTGTTAAACTAAAAGGATGCCGTTTACTATCACATATTTTCGTTAATAAGTTCGTGGATCAATCTGGTAAAGACTGTGTTTGTCTACAGCGATGTCTTCTAAGTCGTACCGAGCGCTGATTTCTCTAGGGAGCTGGGGGCCATGATCCTACCTGAATCAATGCGTTACCGCCATTCCGCACCGTCTTATTTTCTCGTAATCGTTGTAATTAATGCAGATTTGAGAGCTGGAGGATTTTCGGATACATCGCAGCTAGAGTAGAGCCTCTGCAATTCATTGGTTTCCACCACAATTAGTACGGACATGTTCTTGAGTCCGATCTCACACCTGCATTTACGCTAGCTGCCGGTTGTGTCACCATCATCCGCTTCACGTTGTTTCAATTCTTACGGACCAAGGAAGGCATCCGTTTCAAGCCGTAGTGTTATTAGCAGCCACACGGCATCTGTTCCATCGGCTTGTGCAGATTTGTATACCTCTGTGCTCCACTGGGCTGCGGTGGGGATAATTGACTTGCACCGTCTCGCTGCTGAAGCACCGTTGTAGCGAAGGAGCTAGTCTGGATATCACCCCATCGCTTCACCACCGAATCTGAATTTTTGGTCGGAGAATGTGAGCCCGTTACGTATAATGTCCTACTCTTTACACATAGCCGTTCACCGAGAGGCCTCCTTGCAGATCATCATTTTTAATTTCATCTCAATTCTGCGGGTTACACTGTGCCCATGCACACTTATTCCAGGTAAATTTTGTAATTAGGTATGCGAATGCTATACGTGCTTTTTAGGCTCTTATGGTACACACACACACACTCTACCGATTCGCGTGCGGTCAGTCATCAGGTAGTTTTTCCGCGCCGATGTTGATGTGACTCATCGGCACCACTCGAGTACCGATGGTTGTTTTCCCTGACTTATTTGATTGTTTCGTTTTCTTGGACACTACTTTAAATCGAATCTCCTCGGTACAGGAAGGTCGTTTTCTCCATACGTAACCGATCGGCTTAGAAGCGCATTTTTCTGTCTTTTAGCCTTTCTCCGGTGGACTTGCTGTTCCATTGGTTTTTCAGCATTGTCACGAATCGCATTGTTCTTTAAAACTTCCTTGGGCTTCATGACCTCTGTGCCCAGCTCACTGAGTTGGCTTGTGTTTGCGTCTATTCTCTTCGGACCTGGTTCAAAACTGGGTTTTTTGTTCATGTGAGCATTACTTATATTGTTGGTTTGCTCAAAATGGTGACGTATCGCACTACTCATCTTATTGTGTTATCCAGGTGGACACAAGGAACTCAACGCTTTAACTGTTATGCTGTCTGTCACGAGAGCGCTTCATGTTAGTGTGATGTAGGCTATTTCCATATGGTCACTAGCTCGTTTACATCCACTTCTGGAAACTAGTGGTCGGGAGTAGTCTGTCCTTTCATCATGTAGCCATCTGTCTATTACTGCGGCAGTAAAACATCGGGTGTTGCTTCACGGCTTAGAAAAGTAAGCACGATCTTTCTCAATTTGCAGCATCAGCGTAGCTTTGGTTATGCCCTGTGTACATAGGGTCTGGGTGTACTTTTGTGTCCAAGTGCTTCGCTACGGTTTTCTTGGTGCATAAGCTTCTAGCACTGCAGTCTACCTCAACCATGACTGCAAACAATCCGCTTTGTCGTGTAGCACAACCGTAGTGGGCACAACACAGTGGGCGGTGGTGATTTCTACTAATCCAGCACGGTCATTGGCTTACAATGGTTTATACAGGCGCTACGTATGCCCACTTTCCACTTACTAAACGATACACGGTGATGTAGTTCTGAGATTACACTGCTGTTCAACCTACTCCTTGTTAGCTCTCTCCATTTGTCGAGATGTGTGTCACTCGAGTCTCCGAAAATCGCAGCAACTGATCTAAACCCATGATGTCTTACCGCTGGCACCCAAAACATGGTTATCTGTACCGTATGACGTCCGAGAGTTTGAACATAGTCTGGACAGCTGGCAGTGTCTGCTACTTTTAAACGAAGAAGTTGCTGCCCTCTTACGGGAAATTAGATAAATTAACCGGTGTTATCCGGCCATGTTAGTTCTCAGCTTAGACTTACCAGGTCATTTTCCCTGGCTGCAACTGTCCCATTATGTATTGCCTATCGGGCCAAGGTACCTCTTTCGGCATACCGTTACACCTTATCCACAGGATGTTGCCTTGTTACTCGTAACTGGCAGTGTTCGATTGATCCTCCGCCCACATGCTTATTTTGATCGTATGCTTTGATAGACACTATCGCAGATGTGGGTATTTACTAACCGAGACATTCGTTTTTGAAGCCCTTTATAATAAGGGACTTTGAAAACAGGAAGAGAATTCGTTTCAGTTGCTACCTTATCCCTACAACCCGTCCGATTTTCTATCCCCTTTAAGCACCGACTCAGCTGGCCGCAACTGTTAGTACCTTTTTATAAAGACAAAGGAAAAGCGCAAACTAGTGGCCGGAACTCAATCAACCAACACCTGGAGCTGGAGGGTGTCTATGAAGCTCTGTAGGTTAAGCCAGCATTAGGCACCAGATCGACAAGGAGAAGAGGTGCCCACATGACGGACACGTGAACCGATCGAAGGCTGACATTCGAAGCAGGCAACAATCAATAGTCATTCAGATCTGGCATTGGTTTGCGAGACTCCGCGAATCAACACCAAATGGGTGCACTGAAGATGTTACCTAGTTTGGTAACGAAACGTCTGCAACGGAAATGCCCAGCTCGGAGAACAGGACAATCCTTTCATCCACATCCCGAGCTACAGTTATTCTCAATAACTTCTACATGGCACCTGTTATATCTTTTGGATTAGCAACCACGCGTTAACTGCCAGGTTCTGTTGACATACTGGTTCCTAATGGTGCATACGATGACCGCTGTTTCCGAATGCCGCCTCCAGTGATCAACCACTGTTTCTTTCGCACCAGCAACCAAGAGCAGTGAGTCGTTGCGTCCTTCTGTTTCTATTTGACTGCTTTTAGCAACAATCAAGTCCACTTCAACCAGATCGGCCGCACAGAGGTACTTTTGCATGATAGGTCCATCGTTCACTCCGGCATTGCGATAGCATCATGACTGCGCGCTGCTGTTTTCGGAACGGGCTGGTAACGAGGTATTCACTTTCATCTTCAGTGACTACGAAAGCGGTTATCTGACCGCACTCGTACCTACATTATCTAAAACGAACTACCTTTGATACTCACAAGCTAATTCTTTCCGTTGTTCTTATGATGGCTGAACGTCGATTAGCCTGACTGTTATGCCGATATATTCCGGGGTTGCCCTCATTTAGTAACTTGAAATCGCCCATACGGACGACTCATGTGGTTTCGGACATACGGCAGGCAGTCCAAGCAGCGGCTCGGTGAACTGCGATATACCTCGTCCACGAGCAACCCGCAGCGTGTGAGGTAATTCAAACACCATAACTGCTCACATAGACCATCAGCACTTCGGTAGGTGCTCACTAGTCTCCCACACAAGGAAGACCTTATATAAAGTAGAACGCCACCGTCATCATTTGATGGTCTATCACAGCGGAAGCACGAGTAGCCGCTGATTATCACTTCTTGGGCGGTTACGTCGGATTTTAACCATGTCTCAGCAAGCCTTACTACGTCTGGCCGTCGAGAGGTTACAAAGTAACACAGCTCATCGTGTTTGCCCATCAGACTGCATACGTTAGTAAAGGCTACACGCACGCCGCGGTAGGAACCGCTGGGCGCGCCTGAAGCATCAGAAACCTGTTAATCCGGATTCTCGGAGGAATCCGGGTGACTACCCGAAAATTTACAATACGAAGCTTTGTTTCTCCATCGTCCGTGCGTCGCTTTGGTTCAATCATCGCAGACTTGAGTTTCTCTTTGTCTGCTGGGTCAGCTAACACATGGATCTTTAAACCTTTCAGCCTTTTAAGGCGGGACAATATTAACTTAGGACTTGCCTCTTCAACAAAAGTCACCCTCATAGGTCGACTTTTACCCTCGGTTCTCTTTCCGAGACGAGCGATCTGTTTCACTTTCAGCCCGCCCTCATCCACGTCGAGCAGTCTATCAATCAGTTTGCAAAAATGACGTCATGTTCATAGCTCACCTGAGGATTGGAATCACAGGATTCAGGTGCGTGAAAGACCATGAGGCTGCGGCGCCTCAGGTCGCTGAACTCTGCTCTTGGTTTCTCTGGTATTTGCATTTTTCCTTCTTTATCATCAATTTGCTTATTGCAAATTAGGACTTTAGTGTTAACTAAAAAAATTGTAGGCCAACAATTTTGCCTCGCGCGGAGGCGCGGTTACAAAAACGAGTCAAAACTCATTGTGTTGTGCTTCCCCACGGAAATCTTTAGTAAAAGGAGAAAGATTCATCCGCAAATGGGGAGACACTGTTTCTTTGAGTGCTGTTATTGATGCGTTTTGCTTCTAAAAGATAGTTGGCGACGGAAATGGTCCCTGTAGGTTTTCGGTGTGGCCCCCATCCCTGCACTCCACTACCAACGGTTTCGTCTTGGTTTAGACTCATCAGGTAGAGATAGCCCACCTGGGAATGGAGCTCGGCGCATAGTGCTTGGCGCCTATCGCCATGATCACTAGGCTATTGAGCTCCGCGAGCAGTGCTCAATATCTCGGAACATATTTGGAACCGATCGGGAAGTCACCATTTCAGGAAACTTAGTAGGCGACCGGTTAATATATTTATGGCGATCCACAACGTTTCGCTTTTGACACAAAACCTTCCTCATCAACGTTTCGCTTTTGGGTCAAAGGCGAATGGTGAATTCCAGAATCTAGCAGATACTACTCGTGGTTCACACAGCCTATAGAGTCTCTCTTGCCAAGAAACCAGACACTTGTGGCTTTTGTTCAGTGATGCACGAGGTAAGTGGCCTATCTGAGGTCGGCCTGAAGCTTTACGGACCATTTGAAGGTATCTGTTCCATCCTCATTTCCATCGTATTTTTCTCAAACACAAACTACCGGAATTCGCTCAGTCCGTCGCTATTTGTTAGCTCTTTTCGGCACCGACGTGATACCAGCACTTAAAGTTAAATCAAAATAAGCTTTATGGGAATATCTCCGGTATTTTACACTAGCATTGCGGATGTAATGATGCATAACATTGATCTAAAATTGCAATCAATAGGTGAGAAAATAAATATGCATGTACCTTATTCAAGCACTCGTTCACGCATGCTATTGCTAACTTCTTGGAATCCACGAGGAAACGGGGTAGGTGCAATAACATAGAGTTATGATAAGATTTCGTACGAGAAAACAAGACACTAAATTTGGAGCTCGTGTACGAACAGAAGAGAGCTTTCGATTAATCATCGTGCAGGTAATGAAAGGGATCACTTAAAACCTCCAATGAAAGGTTATCACATACACCAAAATGCTTAGTAACGATGAAGTCAACCGGGGACTTGGCAAATCCGTTACACCTGGAGATGAGCCTAGTGGAATGCACAATCAGTGTGGGGTCTTGTTGTAGAATACCAGGAGAAACGATAGTTGAAGAACATAGCCAGTAAGGAAGAATACAGGTAGTCACGAATTTATACATTGGAGAACTGGGTACTGAAAGCATTTTGCGCCTCAGGGCATATAATCATAATTTTTCACCTGTTCCTGTTTTGACCACGAAATAAAAGTATGAGGTACTTAGCAGTTAATGAACTGGGTATGATGTGGTCACCTAAGACCATGGGCAGGAAGCATTTGTTAGACTCAGAAGTTTATCAATGCGGAAGTGAGATGCAATTACTTCGCTGATTTGGAAACGCTACGAATAACTGATCAGGACGACGCCCACCAATTAAGTCCATTCAATCCACTTTGGAGAGCCGTTGATGGCTCATCAATGGGAGCAGTGCTGTCTGGAACTACGTCGTTAGCTTACTTATATTCAGTAGAGTCGAGGTAACTGGAAGCATTTCGATTTATATAGAGAATAGAAGGAGAGAGAGGATTTCTCTTTGTAAAACGCCCCAGCCATTATGGGGAGTGCAGAATTTTTACCGTTCACTTGTGTGAAATGAGAACGATTTCCGAAATGGTTGCCCGTCAATTTGCACACTGTTATTTGAACACCATTCGCAGACAACATGTTAAGCAAGATTGACCTGTCGACACTTGCAAAAGCGTTGGAATAATCAACGAAAACGGCCCACAGTCTAGCATTTCTCATCCAAGGGAAATGCTACTGATTGGACAAGGTATACTACCAGGTCCAACGCGGAACATCACGGTTTGTAGGCACACTGAGGTAGGTCCTCAGCCAGAGTGCCTGTTGAGATCCAAGGCACAAGTAGTCACTTTAAGACTTCCAGTATGACGGGCGTGCAGGCGATCCGATGGATTTTCAGGGATTCCTTCTTTGACACTGGCCTTATCCTGACAGGCCTCCAAATGTCGGGACTAGTATCACCATGTGTGCAACAATTGAAAAGATATGTCAGACGCATGCTGAGGGTATCGGCACACTACTTCAAGACATCTGGTGCGAGAGTATAGGGCCCACTAGCCTTACTTGAGTTCTCGGTACGCTTCAAAGTGTTGAAATGTAATTGTTGGGACAGAGCCATAAAACGAAGGCGATGAGAATGCTTCCTGTGGGGTGGAACAGAACTCAGAATTGGGTTTATCCACCGTCATGGAACCAAGCTGCTTACTGAACTTTCTACCGCATAGCTGATTTATAAGTCCCCATAGCTCACGGCCGTTGTGGTTACATAAAACGGCTTATAATTACAGATTATTATATCGTAAAATCTCAGCTTTTACTGCTAAAGAGAGTCGTTTAAATCGGGCGATCAATTTACATTTATAGGCTCGTTCTCTTTTCCTTCTACGTTGTCTATGTGATTGTGACCACAAGACCAATACTTAAGTGTTCAGTGAAGACGCCCGTGTCGAAGTAGTGCACCTTCCATTGCTTACGCAAATTCGCGTGTAGCTGTAGTGACAGCTATGTTGGGCGCACTACTCGAAATCTGGGTGCTCGAATCAGTGAACACATTCCAAAGTGCCTCCGCAAACAGATGGAAAATGCCATGATCGCACGCGGTGAATGGAGAAGCAAAGTTGCCTCCGCAATTACGAAGCATTTGATGAGCACCGGTCACCAAGTAAACCCGGATGAGTCATTCACAGTCCTCATGCGCAGTCAAAGGCCTCACGTACTCAAGCTACTCGAGGCCATTGTGATCGATCAACAGCGCCCACCACTGTGTCCAAAAACAGCTGACAGTGACATTAAGCTTACCGTGGTAGCGTGCAACGCACCAATCAGAAAACCCTTGCTCAATAATTGATTTCATTTGACGTTTTGCATTCCTTAGTTGCTTGTATGTGGTTGACGAGTATGCACGAAATGACAGTGTCATCCCACAATCTTCGTCTTCAGATATTCTTATTAGGAATTATGAAGGACAATTCATGTCTCAACTGGTGAGAAGAACCTGTCTAATCATGAGTAGATGGTTTCAACCGGGCACATATCGAAGCAAAACTTGAGAAAGTGTGATACTCAGAATAAACAGCTAAATCTTCGTTGTTGAAAACTGTAAAATATGTATAAGGCAGCATTTCCTGGAGTCTCACAATATCGGATGTTGAACAATCCCCTCGCCTGACAGCTTCGAACAGCTTATTAACCATTGAACCAGAGTGATCTGCATACTTTCATGATACAATGATCGGAGTTACCGGGCGGGAGCCGTTTTTGCGTAAAAAGCAGCCAAGCACGGTTCATGAACATGAAATCTAATTGCGCTTCTAGTCTGGTCGGGAAGGCCACTATGTTGGTCAAATCAAGTGCCTGACTGAATGTGTTATCAATTTTATTGAAGTCCCAGGTGGTTACACAGACTGAGCATTCAAGTTTCGACATCAATGCGGAGGGTAGATCATCTGCAAAAGTTTTCAACTTTGTTTCTGACGTGTCGTGATGTATAGATTTCCAAGTGCAACAGAAGTAACATCGCCCAACCTGATGTAGCTTTCAATCAAGCTACATCTGATGATGACTGTTTCGGTGAAATACATGGCGCTCGAGTTACACCAGCGTTTATGGTAATTGATGACCACCTCCACCATTCTGAGACATTCCGGGGCAGTCGGATCTAATAGGAAGATACTCAGCAAGATAAGGTATATGGAAGTACGAACACCCAAAGGGAAACAGGTTTCTGCCGAAAAGTGGTTAATCTGACTTTCGTTACCATTCAAGGGTGAAATGATAGCAGAAAGGACAATCCGAGTGCTCTCTAATGTCACACCAGAACACTTAGTACGGCGGACTTACGAATCAGTTTCACTACTACACCGATTGTGATCCAGCGATTCAAGGACAGAGCGCCATGGTCTGAGTTTTCCTTTTGTGTGTACAGCTTCTCTTGTTCATGTCGATTAAGACATATTTTAAAATCACTAGGCGTCTGTCCGAAAGAATACGGGAACTGCCTGCTTTGCTCAATGGTTGTATACGGAAGACGGTAACGAGTGCCGTGTTATCGCACCTGATTGGTCGAAATCACCAGGTCACCACGCAAAAGGCATTTCAGCCCATCTATGGGATACCCGGACACTACGCGAACGGTTAGACGCCGTTTACTAGCAACAGCAGAGGCAATCGCTATCCGGCTCCAAAACCCGGAGCTATATGCTCAAAAGGAACTCGTACATGCCATTTGGCTAGCCTAGCCACAGATCGCCTCGATAAACGATGGCGATCACGCCTTCTCCTGAATGGACCAGGCATTTAACTACATTGATTAGACATTTCGATCCCTTTGCTCATCGTATTTGATTAGTTTGTTTGACTTAACCCCTTCGATCATGGTGTATTAGCCTAAAGTTTAGCCACTGAAAAGAGGCTTATTCGTCACACCTTACTTTGAAATCACCAATTTGCGTTTTATTGTCTTCCACCTCAGAATGCAACCAGTTTTCTTGAATCATCAAAGTGGTTACATTAGAATACTCATTTCGATGTACACCAGCAATAAGAACCACTATTTTTCCTCGGCGGTAATCGTACATTGTGTCTTATCGACTGAACGACGTTTAAGACCAAGTTGCCAGCTAGTACGGTGTTTTCTCAATTTTCCAGCATGTTTTCTCATGATTCGTTCAAAAGCTTTTCTAACTTTATGGGAATATTCAACGATACGCGGATCTAGAGCGGTTTTCCGGAGAGATTTCAAAGCATTTACGGAATAGGGCATCATTGAAATCACTAAAAACAGTACATATAGATAAAATCGCACGAGTTGCATGAACCGGATAAGTCCGTAGTAGCTAAAATAACAATGATTCTCCAACGAGAAAGGCAATAATCGATTTGAAGGCCCCGCTAGCAAGTCTGCGATTGTAACTTCCTCTGTACATTGTATGAAATTTGGCAATATGCTGATCCAGGAGGTTAGCACACTCGTCGTTGTCATCATTATACATTTTAACTAGAGGTGGGGAACACAGCTGTTGCTCCGGTCAGTACAATTTTTGTGTGCACTTGGAGTAAGTCTCACTGGACCACCTGTTTACCGGAGTGCAACTGGATTAGTTTTCATGTCAGATTACACTGTCGATATGAGGTGACACGGCGATGGTTCACAGAAACTGGCTGGACAGGGTGCCGAGGGTTGCACTAGTGTTTACACAGCAGTGGTTACGGCCCGATTTTCCTTCGTCCTCCTCAAAGGCCACAGCGATTGACTCTGTTTAATTGTTCCATCACCCTCAGTATCTCGGTACTGCCGTTTGGAAGTATCTATTATTAGATCTACACAGTTCTGACTCGATAACACCAGGAAGGTACTTTTACTGGAGCACCATATTTTTGTAGGCTTTTTCCGGATGTCTACACAGTCTCGAGGTGGGAAAAACGAACCTGCATGCATGGATGAAAATAGTTTCCTATGGCCAGCAGACATTAAAGCACAAGCTATTCGCGATATGTTGATACGTTTCGTCAAAAAACAAGCTGTTTTGCAGAGGCAACCGATTTCCCTAGTTGCTTGATATTTTATGATACTCTTCTTGAACCTGCGATCATTGTTAAAGGTAACCTCTCGATGGTTTGTCTTATTGCAAAAAGTCAAATATGTATATATATATATATATATATATATATATATATATATATATATATATATATTGCAACCTTAAGTTGCTGGAATGTAATGCTTCGCCAGTATGAAGCAAGGGGCACTGACTTTATTTAGTGGCATCACATGCGCCACGTCACAATGTTGTTAAGCGAATATATGTGACTTTTTATAGGGAGAACGCTTGCCAGGCGAAACCCCACCACGTCCTGGAACACTGCCGTCGAACTATTCGCCGGAACGGGTAGATCCCGAACCACTCAGTTGACACCACGGTGAGGTTGTTCGGCAACCCAGTCTGCAGAAATTTTGATAATGAGATAGTTGAAACTACCACAGGCGTTCGATCGCGGACACTAAACTACTTCATATTGTTGATATACGTATTCCAGCATTACCTAAACCATAGTAGGTTTTGTTGTACTCGTACTCCGGAATTTGTGGCGGAAGCCCTGTCAGATAAAATTCAGTGAATGGCCGAGGTGTCCAGTGACGAAGTTCACAATTTCATCACAAGACTCGTTCACTTCAGAGGAATCTAGGCATTAACCAATTAACTCAACCATCATCGCTTACTGTTCGGGAGTAAACAGGCAATACATTGGACAATGGTTTTAGCACGGGTTAAAAAGTAAGCGATTGACAAGTTCCGTAGGATGTTTGAGATGAATACTATAAACCCTGAAGGTATGTGAGTCGTCCGTCGAGCGTCTATCAAATTCAACGCATTGATACATAACATTAGTGCAAAAGAAAAATCGCTTGCAAGCTTACAGAAGAACACGGGGTACAGTGGTCGTTGCCTGAAATCGAGAATAAATTTACGAATGTGGTCGCTCACTCATGCGCCGCTTCCTTCTGTCCTTACGACAGATAAATCTGGTAGAATGGCATGATTAATGTAATTCACAATAGGGCCGTTTACATAACAAAGTGCTGGGAGCTAAGAGCAACATACAATCGTTTTTTGTAAATGTCCAAACTAGGGGAGGTTGCGACTGAATTTGGGCAAACGTTCCAGGGTTAACAAACCCGAAGAGAGAAGTAATTCCGTCGACACTCTGGACGGCTGTATTGCTCACTGTTTCAGGTATTTGTGGCTGAGTTTCAACAAATGATAGCGTACGCAGTTTGGGTCACACAATATCTGGTCCACTCGTATGAGATCGCGGTGCAACCTTCGGTGGCGTCCGCTGAAAACTCTTAGCAACTTCAGTCTTCACTGGTAAGGGTGATGGCATAGACCCTTGACAATCTTAGTTGTCATGTGTTGCCGCACCTCTAGCACCTTTAGGTCGAGCTTCAACCAAGGTTGCCAAGCTTGGATGACGTATTCACCGGGAGGGCGCACGTGAGAATTGTGCATCACTGGGATTGGTGGGTCGAAACTTCCGAATTTTCTTTGCAGTATACCGACATGCTGGTTGCTCCTTTTTACAGCTACTTCAAACTCTTTTGAACAGCACACTTAAGTCATGTTCCTGGGAGCTGGTCTGCAATTCGTGTGCTCCAAGCCAATACACGTAGTCATGTCTATGGCGTAATTAAACAACGTGACATTCGTCTACCTTGAATGCAGAGGCGTAGCAAGAGAACGGTGTTAGGGGCAGTACGCCCCTAGCGGCTTGTGACAGGGACGGCATTTTTTAGTACAGTTGAGTGTTGGAGACCACACATATAAGGGGCAACATTTCCAGATAAGCTGTGGGTTGACTATTTAATTGTTACTCTGTATGACCAACAACACCCTTTCACCATGTGCCACACCTGTGCAAACATTCTCTCCGGGGATCCCCTTAGTATTCCCATTGTGGTCATTTTCGCCACATTTACCTCAGTGTCCCAAACGATCATCCATTTCATCGAAAACTTATGTGCACTTTATCCTGAGCCAATAGTGTGGCCTTCATGCGCCTATTCTGCCTTCAGTCATGGTGAAAATTTTACCACCGCCCCGGGCGGCAGAAGTAGTTGCTATGACGCTTATTGAATGGTAGGTTATTTTGTACTGCCCAGTTCGAAATCATGTAGACGTCGCGCTGGAGCTTTTCGTGGTCGTACGGCTCCCTGATCGGCCGCCATATTTTGTTACTATCTGTGAAGAATAGGAAATTGGAGGCAACTGACCTCGCTAGATCGCTCATGAAGAAGACCCTAGCACCCAGCCTTGTAGCACACCGCATTCCACATCAAATGCATCAGGCAGAGATTCCCGAAACCTCACCTCCAACGGACGTTTGTGTTGAAAGTTGTTTATCCAACGCAGGATTGGGTCCCCAATGCCGTAATTCCGACCCTTGTGAAGGAGAATTCGACGGTCTAAGCCAGGGGTTACCAAACTTTTTTCACAACGGGCCGCATAACTAGGAAAAAGGACTGGGGAAATGACTAGCGCGGATAACTAACAAAATGATTAGCGTGCGCCTCATAATCACTATGCACAATAATTGGGAGTCTGAACAAAAACCCTGAGAAAAATACGTAAACCCGACACTCGGTATGCGCTTTTCTTTTCTCCGTAGCTTTAGTAAAGGCTGAACTAAATGGAATCCGAACAAAATAAAGATGAATTACAAAGATACTAAAATTCAATTGAAACGTCGGCAAAGTGCATGGACCATTGGGGAACATGCATTTAGTCATAATTCAACAGTTTACGCTTCTAGCGTAATTCCGTACTATCAACCAGCAATTTATTCCAATTATAGCTCCAAACTGACACATGCACAAACTAGTGGCGTTTTATCTGACGCGTGCTTCAAGTATTCGAGCCAATCCCAATGTTGTGAGGTAAACAGACACATGTTAGAGTGCATGGATGAATAGGTTTCATGCGTGAGCACTCACAGCAGTTTTCCACCGACGTGGGGTCACTTATTGTACAATAGTACGTTCTCACATCTAACAATCTTGAAATGGCTCAGGCTAGTGTTCAAACAGCATTAGGTCACTGGTAATGTGACATGCAGTGTCAAATGTAATTTCTATCACAGCGTCTCGTGTTCCCTACGATTCATCAAGCCGGATGGAGTGACATCGCGTGCCGTAGTTCTGTGAGCCCTTGTCTAAGCGATCAAACGCTTATGAAAAGTCCAGGTAGCCGACATCGACTCCTGCTCTATCATCAACTGCTTCAATCCAGCTATTAGGTGCAGTTAATAGGTTAGTAGTACATGAACACTTTTGACGAAAGCCATGTTACGCTGGAGCTATTAAATTGTGGTTTTCCAGCACACCTGTGATGATTGATTCCATAACTTTGGATAGTACATAAGGTAGCGTTATTGGGCGGTAATTGGTAGGGTCAATACGACTACCTCCTTTATGAATAGGATTGATGACCCTTCGCTTCCATACTGGTGGAATATCGTTCTCCTCTAGACATCGCTAACAGAAAACGGCCAGTGGTTCTGCTGGATCCCTAGCTACTGCTTGTAGAGCCTTCGGTCGAATGTTGTCGACTTCAGGAGTTGTGAATACGCAAGAATAGCAACTTCTTCAACCCAGCTTCCGCAGTGAAGCTGACGTTGTCTAAACCCGACGGTGGAGTAATAGAAACGAGGAGAATATTTGGGCTTGTTTCCCGCTGGTACGTATGGGTGTAATGAAATTGTAGGAGGTTGGCTGCTGACCGCGTGCACGCATCAGTCGTGACCAGTATTGGGACATCACGCTTCACCTTCCGAAGGCCAGCAAAGTGCTTGTATAGGGGTTTGCGGTTCGTGCAGAATCGCTTCCCTAACTCTTGTTGATGCCTTGCCTTGTCTTCGCGGATCAATTTCACAGAAAGTTACGATGCACCACCTATGCAATTCAGGTGTCGACATTCGGGCAGTCCCTGAGCTCACCATACCAATTCCCTCATGGACATACATTTACGCGTTCTGCTGCTCAGAAATGACTTGCTTTTGACTTGACGATGGTAGGATTTTGTTCCGGCGAATGCGCTACCAGTGTGCTAAACGTCTTTGCGAATTCTGGGAGGTACTCAGTTGCTTAGGTCCAAGATGTATCCTTAACAAGCGTGGGTAACACGTTGTTGTGCGTGACAGAATATACATCACCGTCCTCTTCTGAACATCCTACCTAGCATATATAGTCAAACACTAAGTAATATGGTCACTGCGGCCCAATGGTGAGCTTATTACTATTCCGTTGACCATGAGTTCTACATCGGTGAGCACATTATCAAGTATCGACGGCCTGTCAGCAGTTGGAAATTTGGTGGGAGAGGTTGCATGCTTCTGCGGAGGGTAGCTAGAAATTAGCTCTTGCAGACAGGCTTAAGGCTGTGCACTATTGGTTGCTGGCGTTTCCGTGTCGTGCACATCAGTCTTCAGAGATAAGGATGTGGCTGCAGGACTTGTTCAAAGCAATCTGAAGAACGTGGTTCAGTTTGGAGTCCATTTCCGACGTAGAGTTTGGCGGGCGATAAATTATAGCTACAAGACATGTGTCCTTGTTCCGCAACCCCCACCCTTTGCAGTTCTATCGTTCCGTAGCAGCGACATACTGGGTACTTTTGTCTCAAAATCGGTTATCTCAAGATTACCAGGTGTGTGTAATTATGATGAAGTCCCGCGATTGTGAGGCGTGGTATTCTACGCTTGACCAGGTTACTAAGGAGACCTTCGGCGTCAGTGTACAAACAAGATAATGTTTTGTATGGTAAGAGTGCCTTGTTGGATGTAACTTGGTGTTTGATTTTAAGCCGACCATTAGGTGGTCTGCCACATCGTTTTTTGATTGGTCGTCTGTTTATGGATTTCAATCGGGCTGTATGACCTCGCAGGGTGTTCCAGATCAGTATGTTCATTCATGCTTCTCTCTGTTCTGTTGTTTGCCGTGCGTGCTGTTGTGTCGGTCTCTCCGCGGGCCTGTGGAGACAAAGGATTTATTGAGGTTGCAAGTTCCATCGAATTGTTGACCACTCGTGGCCTTGCGCCTGCAGCCTTTCGCCGGACCCCGGTTGGCAGTCTAGTACAAAACCAACCAGTTATTCAATAGAACTTGTATCATTCCCTCGGCGTGTATCACCACAACTCTTGTAGTTAGGTGATGAAAAAACTCATCAACGATTTTGCCATTACATTGTCCACAGAGAGTGCTTCGTGGGCGTAACACCACTGTTCTCAGTCATGTGTGCTCCCTGTAATACGGGTAATCCGGACGCTCGAGAACATCATGAACAAATATGTTTTTGACATCACTTTTAGGAGGGCCGCTTGTCTTGGGTGCTCTTTCCAAGGAAGATCGAGTAATTTGCGCACTCCATTGGATGAAGAGAAACTGCTGGGAACCTGATAGCCTCGTCTCATTTGCTGAGTTCAGAGTTACTCGAAGAATTTGTGGTTCACCATAGTTCACTGAGGTCGGGTGACGCGCCACGCGTCTCAACATAATGGGCTCACCCGAATACCAACCGCGTCGTAGATGATATTCCGCTGGTTGCGATCATCTAACAACTTGCCCTTCCTTGTGCCAGATTTGGACTCGGGAACGTTGGTGCACACAGGACTAACGCACCGTCATTCTGTTTGGCGAATGTCGGTTTGAAAGTTGTTGCTGGTGATTTGGGCTGTTTTAGAGGCGCCACTGGAATTAACGGTGAGAGCTGCGTCCCCTCGCGTGTGCTCGGTACAGAAGGTGTGACCTACATGTGACGCTCCCGGTGTGTTTATCGTGGCGACAGATGCGTACGTTACCCGGTTTTTCTCTGTGCTTCTGACACCATGACTGAGTCTTTAGGTGTAGCTTCCATGAATTGGATAATAGCAGTCACATCAAATGGGAGTTGCCCGATTCAGTGGTTAGAATGTGTCATTATAAGTGGTGCAGGTACCGTGGAGCGGTTAGCAATAATGACTCTACTCTTTGACTTAGGGACAGGGTTCAGAGTGCGTTGCTGGGGGAACAGGATCGGTTTTCTTTGCTTTCAATGTCCAATCACTGAGACTCACTATCCGCTAAATATTTAAATTAGCTCAGTGTAGTAAAGTGGATCCATCCACTGATGATACAACTACGTTCGCAACCTTTTCGCCGAGCCTGATCTGTGGCAAGTTAACTCCTAACTACGAGTTTCTACGGAAGCTTGTAGCACTTTGAAGTGCCCTCATTCTTTGCAGAAGCCAGTGGATATTTATACAAAACAATTTATGTGGGATTTGCAGCCAATAGCATTTCTGTATCCAGCGCGATGCAGTTTTCCCGATTTGGGGCACACTAGTAGATGGACCTCACTTTAATTCTCATGGGGCGACCAGTGAAAGGGAAATTGTTCAAATTCATTGGACGCCTACGGTTTTCCCATATCCCGAGTGTCAATCAGAGTGATGCTGACTGAATACATTACTAGTAAACACAAGATAAACGTTGAGTGTTGTACACCGGCAACACCGTGCACCCCAGGGCCGATCTCGTGCTTGCTTGCTTGCGGTTTGTGGTGCACTACTAATGAGCAGTATGGGTGAAACGTGCAGGCGCGATGAACTCTGGATAATGGATCACCGCGGACGATGGGCGCGTAGTGCACAATTCAACCAGCTATGGAAACGGATGACGCTGGAGTTTGATACCTATGCCACACCGTCATGACAAGCCGAGTCGACAGCACGCGGCGGAGTGTAGAATCAAATGTCACCACGAATGAAATACGCAAATGGGTCCGACTGTTCTATTTTCGGAATGTTATATCATGTACTCGTCCGTTCCCTAATATACATTCATTCGCACCGCGCCGCCGTCTCCACAGGTTCAGTTCAGTTCAGTTGGACAACTATGATCCGAACACCGAAATGCGTTGGATCCTTTTTGCTACGACTCATATCGCAAGGCTAACAATAAATAACAACGATAGGACGGTGGGTTTCGGTGCAACTAAAATGTGAAGAAAATGAAGCAAGGTTTGTTAGACTAATCAGAATGGGACGAACATTAACAACTGGATGCAGCAGACCTACAGAGGCTAGTTACATTCAACCATCGGTGCATTCACAGTTTGGCTCACATCTGGTGGGAACACCGCGGAAGCAACGCGCGTGTTCCACGCCTTGTTTATGGCCCAGGAAAAGGAACTGGACCGCTCAACACCGTCATTTCACGCACCAGGCTCCGATGGCTAGAGCACGTGTTGCGCGTGACAGCTCACCGACTCCTGCGACGTGCATTGTTTGCGCGCCACGTTTGTGGATGGAGGAAGAGGAGGGGTGACCAAGCGATGTCTTAGTCGAGAGGAATGAAAGCCCTCACTTCGAAGCTGGCCTCTGTTGGAGCTACACGGCTCCCTCGTTGGGGGCCAAAAGACGATGAACACGTTTTGCTAGATACACTTGCTGACATGGCTAAGAGCCGACCTCAGTGGTGTTCCTGCTGTAAGTTTCTCTGTCCCTCCCCATCCCTTCTAGCCTCCCCCTCCAACCACGATCTCATTCCGTAGTATAATATAATTTTACGTCATAATTTTTCTTGTTGCCTATTAGCCGGCTGCTAGCTTTCCGGAACGATGTTCATCTGTTGCTGGTAGCTCAGCTGGCATGCAACTGTTGTATTTATTTTCTTTTTTTCTTTTATTTATTGCGGCACAGTAGCTGAGGTGCTTTTCACCTCTAGCTAACGTGTATAATGATGATGATGCAAGGAACCGAATGCAGTAACGCCACTGATTACGTGAATACACCATGTCTGAAAGGGTCTGCACCATTGGTGCGGACCATCCTGTGGCCCCACCCAGGAAGACGGCATGCACCAGCCTGACCAAGTCTCTCAGTCAATTCCTTCATGCATCTATGCCACGTCATAGACTGGCCATTTCGCGGTTTCAATCAATAGGTTGTGAACGACCACTCCATCGCGAGACGCAGTTGCCCTTGCTCCACCAAGCCAATGATAAAACTCGTCACCAAGGTTAATAACTCATTGCGAATGTTTTGGGGCACATGTATGGATGAATTTCGACGCGCAGTCTCATTCTGGACCGCGATTAACAGCGATGCGAATCTCGGTTACCGGGACCGTATCTGAGACGACGGATAAATGTTAGTTGTTCCCCCTTCGTAGCAGCGCACTTCACGATCGACCTCAGGCTTATTTACACTCTTCCGGGTTTGTCACACGTGGGCTTCAAAAGAATCGTTGGTCACTGTGACAAGCCTTGTCTTTGGCTGGCACCCTAACGTCTCGGATTCAAATTGACGAGTGCAACTGGGTTCAAAACCGGTCACTGAATGAGCCCTGTGTTGTGAACGGAAAATACCCAACATTTATCTGCTCAAGATACATTCCAAGTGAGCGAGTTGATCACGTTTCACTTCAAACTGATAACTATTGATAGTGGGGGTTTTATATTTTTATGCTCGTGTTTTAGCCAGTCATTTCGTTACCAGGATAAAAGTAATCAACAAAAGTAAGGTAGTCGAAGTAGAGCACAGGTGGAATGCAGAGATGGATCAGAAAAAGGTGAATACAATTAGCCAGTATGGATTATCAACAGTTAGATGCAAGAAAACAGCTTCAGGAGCACCACTGACTGCATGACTGCACCAGGTCACTGAGGCTCTAATGGACTACCTGGAAAAATGCAACATCTTGGCACCGACGAAGCATGACTTCCGTCAACACCGGTCATGAGCCACCAACCTCCTGATTGCACGAGGTAGTTGGACGGAAGTGGCTGATGATGGGGTCGGAGTTGACCTCATCTCTCTGGACTTCTCCAAAGTTTTCGACCGTCTGAATCGCCGTATCCTATTTCACGTGCTACAGAGTTACGGAATCGGAGATCCTGTTCTTGGTTGGATTGGCAACTTTCTTTACCAACGGAACCTTGAAGTGCGTGTTGGGGGATCACTCTATAACCCGATTGATGTGGAATGTGATGTTCCACAGGGCTTGGTGCTGGAACCGCGCTTATTCCTTGTGTCTATCAACAACCTGGCAAGAGTTATCTCAAATGTCCTGGTTTTCGCCGATGGTTTCAAGATATGACGGGCGATTAGTAACATGGAGGATCACGATCTACTCCAGCATGACCTGGATTGCATTTATGAATGGTCAACTAGAAACCTGTTCCAGTTGAACCTAGCTAAGTGCAAGGTGATCCATCTGCGTCACCAGTCGGTGAGGGTCTACAAGCCTAGAGATCACACTTTGCAGAAGGCTTTGCAGGAGCATGACCTGGGTGCATCTGTACATGGAGGTCTTGGATGGTCAAAACAAGTAGAGCTGGCGTCGAGAACCACTAACCAGTACCTTGTCCTTCTTCGCCGAACGTTCGGTTAGTTTGGACCCTCAGTCTTCCCACAAATTCTTAGCGCTTACGGATGACCGCACGTGCAACATGTTTTCCCTTCGAGGCAGGAACAGGATCTCGTTGCTCTCGGACTCCTCAGTGATAGGCAATCAAGATTGTCAGAAGCCTCTTTTATCTGCCCTATTAGCTTAGTCTGAAGTCTCTAAGACTATCCAGCAGTCGATACCGACTTTTGCAGGGGGGATCTCATAATGGTTTACCAGATTCTGAAGAACCCAAACCGCATTTGCGGCCCGCTGCTGGAATTGAACCACAATACTAACCTAAGAGGTCATTATCTGAAACTGACAATACAGTATAGATGGCTTGAATGCCGTAGAAATTTCTCCCTCTGAGTGTGTCAGCCGTGGAAAGCTCTCCCAGATTATCTCATCGCTACCCCCAATCTAGCATATTTAAAAACGACTTGATGAATCGTTGTCTCATTTGCATTTCATTTTATAACTTGTTATCCAGCGGTCTACGAAACGTAATCAAACCAATAGATTTCTACTTTTAGTACGCGAACATCCGCTATTCCACATAAGTCTATGGTGAGTCCACCAAAACGCTTTTCACTTTATCATGCAATTTACTTTTCGCAGTAATTTCCATCCCACGATGGCAAGGGAACATCCCCAAGAATTAACGGGGTGGGTTTTCACCTGGCAAGCGTTTTCCCTATAAAAAGCCACAAATATCTGTTTAACAACATTGTGACCTGGCGGTTGTGACTCGCCACCAACTAAGGTCGCCCCTTACTTATCCGGACAAGAACTTCAAGTCCACAGATATCAAGCATCCCTTTAGCACTAGTGACACTTTCAAACCCGATCAAAAGTGCAGGAAAGCATATACAAACCCCATGAACACAGCTGCACAGGTCTACATGCACACATACATACATTTATATATCCACATATATGACAATCCTATTGTTCCATTTGCAGTAACTGATCACTTTTGTATGCTTACCATGATCATGCCTGTGCAGGCGTGTCTCGCGTAATCGTGAATAAACAGCCTATTTATTTATTTGTAATTTGGGGATAGAAGGGTCCCACTCATTTGTATCTTACATCATACGGGATACATTCCTTTCAGGCTGATAGCTCAGTTAACGACCAGGATCGAATTGATATATGCTTAGAAATATTGTTGTTTCGTTCACAATTATCCCTTGGCATTGGAACGCGGTGAGTATAGCTTTGGGACACAGCACCCCTGCTTTCGGGGTAGTTCAGCTACGGGTATCTCGGTACCAAGCTGCACCAGGATGACTTTAACTAGCATAAATAAAACAAGCACTGATGATCAGATTGACTAGTTTGTGATTAGGCTGTACATGAACGTACGTCAAATGTTCCACTAAAGGAAGCGTATCCTAAAGCTCTGGGTACGATCATTCTAGTGGACGTGAGCATGCCAATACGTCTGGGATACAGATCATTGTGAGCGCAGTTGAAATGTACGTCTCTTCATATCGCAGTTTTCTGACATGGTTCCGGGGCCGGATATGCAAAATCTTTGGCATCCGTACTGGAACCAGCCCATGGGATTGGTCAAAGTATTGGACGTTCAACCTCTAAGCATGCACCACTATCCCCATTTCACACCTCCGGTGGGCATGGCACATAAATCCTTTATTCGGAGCCAAACCAGGAATTACGGTTCTCTGATAGTCACTGCAAAAATGCATAGAAGTGCTGGGATTTAGAACATACATTATGCGTGCTCCCCACTCGCTGCACTGAACGAGTGTAATTTCTGTTCTCTCTTGTACGTCGTCTTTCATCTTGGCTTTCCTGGGAAGTGCGTTGCAACCGCTGCTTCCAAAGTCAATATTCATGAGTAGACTGACGGTGTATGCTCACGAATTTGCATTTCATCACATTGAGCTCGAGCCGACTTTCGGATTACCTCGCAGAGGCCCTTTCAAGATCGTTCTGCACTGCCGTGTGAACGCCCACTGTCTTGTTATCATGCCACATTTTGACATCGTCTGCAAATAACACGAAGTTCGCCTGCAGCACACTAGCGAGCTCGCCAATAGATAGTAGGAGCAAACGCGGCCCCAGTACCGATCTTTCGGGCACGCTACACTTGGCCGGAAATGGATCTGTGGACTCTCATTCAGCTGACGTTGAATGAAGAAGTTGCTTATCCGACGGGGCAACGGTCACCGACCCCATTACTTTGAAGCTAGTGAAGTGTAGTGCGGTCGTCCAGGCGATCGAACGCTTTAAAGAAGTCCAAGTCGACAACGTCGACTCCTACTCTGGCCTCGACTTATTCTGTTCAACTTGCTCGGGCTAGCCATAAGTTTGTAGTGCAAGGCCGTTTGCAGCGGAACCTGTGCTGTCGTGACAATTTGATATTATTGCTCTCAAAGTATCCTATGAGCTCCTCTGCAATAATACCTTCCATTACCTTGGACAACACCGGGAGGAAAGTGATTGCACGCTAGTTCGAGAGCTCCGCAAGTTTCCCACTTTTTAAATACTATTGACTATTCCATGTTTCCACATTGTGGGAACCTGCATTTCATGAAGACATCGTTGAAAGAATCGAGCTAATGGTACGGCTATGTTCATGGCGGCTGCTTGCAATGCCTTTGGTCTGATGTCGTCCACGCCAGTAGAGTGTTGCACGCGAAAGAACAATAGTCTTTCCATCACATTTGCTGCCGTGAACGATACGTAGTTAAAACCTTTGCGCAGTGAGAGCTGTGTCAAAAGCGGGTGAGATGCTGACTCACTTTGGAAAGTGCGGATGAAATGTTGACAAAACACGTTTGTCGCTTCTTGTGTAGTTAACGCCAGACCAACTGTTACACGTAAAACTGGGATCCCACGTTGCACTTTCCGGGGCTTGTTGACTGGCCTGTGCCGTATTAGGATTAGTACTGAATTTCGACGATAAGGTCTGTTGGTGTCTGAGTTGTCCTCACGTGCCGACTTGACGTAGTGGGTTTGTTGACTTGTGTAGGCCTCCCAGGCCTGATTACTCGGACAGGCTTTACAAACGCACCAGGTTGATTCTCTTGTCGTCATACATTTTCGAGTCCATATCCTCAGGAAGGGTTTTGTTTGCTTCGGACGAAGGAGTTTGCTTTCCGACACATTTGCCACTGGTCCGGTGAAATGGGTGACGAATACCGTCCACGCGACGTTGGGAGGCTGCTCATCTAGGAAGAGCCGGTCGATTTCCCGAATCAGATCGGACAGGATGTTGTAATGGGTGACGACGTAGGTTTCGTCGTTGTTCTCACTGATGTACTCCGGGTAGCAGATGTAGCACCAGAGCAGTACCGCGTGATCGCTATGGCCAGTGGTGCATCTGTGGTTACGGTGTCGACCATTAGTTCCCCCTTGGTGAGCACAAGGTCCAAAACAGATGGTTCGTCACCCGTTCTGAATCGCGTTGGAGAGGTAACACGGTTTTAGAGGTACATCGGCGATTAACACTTACAAGTCACCCTTGAATTCTTCATTGAGCGTGCAGGTTGAATTCCCCCACCAGACGGACATTGATGTGTGGCCGTGCCAGGACACGCTTCATCGCAGAAGCTAGGCGGTGATCCATTTCCAAGGTGGACATTACTGGATGGTCAACTATTGCTAGTAAGCACACATCACCACTTCCAAGGTGCATGCAACACCAGCGAAAACCGACAACTTGCGTACCTGGACCGTCGATGGTATCAATATGCAGGTCAAGTCGGTAATACATGAGCACTCCGCCTCTTCTGCTTGGTCGGTCGTTTCTGACTACTGGTTCGGAGCAGCGAGTAGAGCTTGCACTGTGTAGCTGGATCATTCGTTGCTCTTGGACATGTATCCGTTATGTTGTGTTCCGCTCCACATATTTTGTGTCGGCAAACTGTTTGTCAAGGAACTTCTTAAATTCCGACACTGAGTTTGCCTCTACTACGTGCTACGGCAGGTCGTTCCATACATTCACCACTCTGCGTTCCAAACAGAGTTGGTGAGCGACCCGCTTCAAATCCGGTGCCACAAGCTTATACCGGTGTCCTCATGTGCTGCTTGGTGTGCGCAGATGAAGCAGTGGTCTCAACATAAGGTAATCACCTAGATGTGATGTCCGGTGCGTCATGATGAGGTCAACCCGCAGTCGACGATAAGCTAGGGTGTACAGCCCTCGTTTCTTACATCGGCCTTCGTACTGCACACCTCGTAAGTTGGGAATTAGCCTGGTGGCTACATGCTGCACCCGCTCAAGTTTTTCTACCTCGCCCCGGATGATAGGACAATACGCGGGAGAGTCATGCTCTAGCATTGGTCGTATTATTGAGACGAAGAGGCAAGTGGCAATCTCTTCGGACCAATTGCTGAAGCTGCGCCTGAGCTCCCAAAGCATACGAAGGCTGTTTTGGTAAATCCTACTCGTGTTGTCCATGGACTTTGGGTCGTAACGCGAGAGTATACCGAGGTCGCGCCCGAAAGGCGCGGGATGCAACGGTTGACCAGCCACCGTGTAGGTTCGGCTGTGCTCACACTTACCCAGCCTCATGAATTGCGACCTGACAGGGTTGATCGGAAGGTTGACCTCTGCAGAGCACGTGGAGAGGCGGTCGGGGTCCTGTTGAACCAAATCACAGTCATTGGGTGTTCGGATTACTCTCCATACCTCCAAGTCATCTGCGAACAACCTACAAGGTGATTGAAGTAGCTGAGGCATATCGTTTACATGGATCAGAAACAAAATGGGCCCCAGTACAGTGCCTTGGGGCACGCCGCTGCTCGATGGATACCAGTCGATTAAATGATTGCCAACCTGGACCCTCCAGTTTCGATCAACAAGGAAATTCCTGATCCATTGGTGCAGCGAACCACCGACACCGCACATCCTCAGCCTGTCAAGGAGCACTGCATGATTTACCTTGTCAAAAGCCTTACTGAAGTCAATGTGAATGACGTCGACTGGTTTACCTGGGTTCAGCGCTTGTAATCATTCGTGCCTCGTCAACAGTAGGTTGGTGATGCACGAGCGACCTTTCACGAAACCATGCTGTGCGGGGGTCAAGAGGCTTTTCGACTCGAGAAGATGCAGAAGGCTCTTCTTCACGATCTTCTCGAGCGTCTTTGCCAAAACTGCGGTCAGGCAGATCGGTCGGTAGTTATCCACTTTGCTTGGGTTACCACCTTTCGGTATTGGCCTTACAACTGAGCATTTCCAGTCGCCCGGTAATAGTCCAGTGGATAGTGATCTGCTGAACAGCTCAGTTACAGAAGGCGCGATGATGGCCAACAGGGACTTGAGAATCAGTGGGTGGATTCCATCTGGCCCAGCAGGCTTCGTCCCGTCAAGATTTTCTAGAGGCTTGCGTACATCCTCAATACTGCAGTCTAGGCTGTCAAGTTCAGCGGGAGCGGTACTCGTCGAACTCGGTACAGACACCTGGTCACTTGCAAATACGGAGGTGAAGTGCGCCGCCAGTGCGGACGCACCATCTGTACTCGAGGTTAGGGGCTGTCCATCTGAGCCTTCTAACACTGGGACATTGGCTGCAGGCCTCAAGCGTCGCTTCACATATGCGAAGATCCTCTTGGGAGCAGTCTTTGCGGCGGTTGCACGCTGATCTTCGAAGCTTCTGCACTTTTTGTTTTCATCTTATTTCTGAGATTTCGTTGTACCTTGTGCGCCTTGTAATCCTCATTAGAGCCAGATAACACGAATTTGTTCCATAGTCTACGTCGCCGTCGGGTCAATTTGCTGTACTCTTTGTCGAATTAATGTGGTTTGACTGGCCCAACTTTCCGATATTTGAAGGGTACAAATCGGACGCACAACAATTTCACTCCCTCTTTAATGATAATCCAACATGTATCAGTAGACGAATCCTATGGTAAAGACCAGTCTATCTGGCTCGTTGCTCGGGTGAGGCCATTAAACTCCGCCTTCCAATAGTTGAAAACTGGCTCCAGCGTGAGAGAATACGGCAGCGGTAGTTCCAAGGTGGCTATGATCATCGAGTGGCCACTTGCTCCCAGAGACTCTAAGACTTGAATGTCATGCACCTGTTGCTCACAACTAGTCAACAGCAGGTCTAAGCACTATGGAGTCGCGCGCGCAGTAATGCGTGTCGGTTGGTTGATGTGCTGTGTGGCCCCGGTTTCAAATATCGACTCCGCAAACTTCTTCTCGACTTCACATTGGCCGGGGAGAAGTTCAGCCTCAGTCCACTGTATTCGAGGTAACTTGAAATCGCCCGTGAGTAAGAACATCTGACGACTCATGTGGTTGCGGACCTGCGACAACCAGTCCAAACAGCGGCTCAGTGGACTGCGATATACCACGCCCACGAGCAACTCGCAGCGTCTGAGGTGGATCAAACACCATAACTGTTCACATAGACCATCAGCGCTTTGGTAGTCCCTCACTAGTCTCCCACACAAGGAAGAGCTTGTGTAAAGTAGAACGTCACCGCCATCATTTGATGGTCTATCACAGCGGAAGCATGAGTAGCCGGTGATTTCCACTTCTTGGACGGTTACCTCTGAGTTTAACCATGTCTCAGCAAGGCCTAATACGTCTGGTCGCTGAGAGCTTACAAAGTAGTACAGCACATCGCGTTTGCTCATCAGACTGCAGACATTAGTAAAGGCTACGCGCAGACCGCCGTACGAACGGTTGGGCGCTCCTGAAGCATCAGAAAACTGTTGATCCGGATTCGCGGAGGAATCCGGGTAACTACCCGAAAATTTACGATACGGAGATTTGTTTCTCCATCGTCCGTGCGTCGCTTTAGTTCAATTATAGCAGACTTGAGTTTCTGTCTGTCTGCTGGGTCAGCTAACACATGGATCTTTAGACCTTCCAGCCTATTAAAACGGGACAATAGTAACTTGGGTCTTGCCTCTTCAACAAAAGTCACCTTCATAGGTCGCCTTTTGCCCTCCATTCTCTTTTCTAGACGGGCAGTCTGCTTTACTTTCAGCCCTCCCTCATCTACCTCGAGCAGTCTATCAATCACAGAGTGCAAAAACTCGACGTCGTGTTCATAGCTCAGCTGAGGATTAGAATCACATGATTCAAGTGCGTGAAAAACCATGAGGCTACGGCGCCTCAGGTCGCTAGACATTGCTCTTGGTTTCTTTGATGTTCGCACTGTCCATTCGTTATCAATTTGCTTATTGCAAATTGGAGCTTTGCTGTCAACAAAACAAATCCTAGAGCTTGAGGGCGAGCCTGACGGAACGCTAGTACCTTGCTTCATGGATGGATGCGATGTTGTACTATGCGCTGGCTGCTTCCCTGATTGTGGTGTAGTACAAATCGAGCTGGGCGTTTTAGAGCACTTCGCTCTACTGATCCGCTTGTTAGGCTTGTCGGTTCCATTCTGCCCAAGTTTAGACTGGCATTGTTTACAAATGGTCTTCAAAAATTCGTGCTGAATCCCCTGAATTACTCGAAATTGGTCTACGGACAGATCAATGCGCGAAATGTGAAACTTTACACTGCATAGACTGCATGTAATCGCATTTGCGCGATGTCCAACGACTTTGCAGCAAACACCACAAGGTAACTGCTTTGCCATTTCAAAAATAGGTACCGAAGGATACGAGAAAATCAGTGTAATGAGGAAGCACAGAAGTTACGATAAAGTAGTACAGGTAGTTATGTCGTACTAACGCCAAATAACTAACTTGAGTGAATTACGCCAACTAAAGCACAAAACAGCCATAACAATGAAAGGAATGAGATAAACTGGACTGGATAGGACACGAGCAAAACACGATCAGGGCGAACGAGCATCTAGGTAGACTAGAACGAGAAAATTACTGCTAAAAAGGTTTAAAGTATACTACTGGATAATTCAGAATCACAAATTATACAGAATTAAACAATTTATGACAACAAAGTACGATAGATGACACGGAAAACTTGAACAAACTGGTCTGAGAGTGGAGCGATATATTTTAAACCGGCCGCAGCCACTGATCTCCGTGTTCAGCCATGTTTCGGTGACCATAGCTATGTCCCAAGGCGTGGAGACCTCAAGAATACGAAGTTCGGTTAGCCTGCTGAGAAGACCTTATGCGTTTATATACAAACAGGTGAGGGCCTCGAGGTTAGTAGCGTGTTTGTGGGTGTTGATTTCGGGTGTAGGTCTATACCGACCTTTGCAGCGTCGACTGCTGGATGTTCTTTTTTCGTAGGACCGCTGACTTAGGTCCTAGCTCCATTCCGGGTTGTCGTGCAGAGTACTCAGTGTTAGCAAGTGAACGATAACCTTGTGCCTTGTTCAGCTGCCTGTGGGTTTTTGTAGGGTCCAGATTTTGAGATGCATGGTGTTGGGATTGCACAGGTGCACTGCTTGTTCTGTTTTACCATGTCCATTTATGGCCGGCTATCCATCACCTTTATACGTATTTCGGGTGGCTGCATTTTACGCCTTTTTGTGCCATATTTCAATCGCTCTTTCTACCATCGGTTTGGATTGCAATGTCACTATCGTCATTCGGGGATCCCTCCCTTTGTAGTTGGATGGTAACGATAACCTTGTTTTCGAGTTGGCGATAAAGTTTTCGAGTGAGAGCACTTCACGAATAAAGCGCCATCCATCCCAGTCATGTTCTTTGGTCTTTAGCCCGCTTAAATTCTGGAGCTCGGGGACACCGTACACAAGGATCGATTTCACGTCATTTTGTTTACAGAAGCCCTCCATATGTTTTCTGCGTTTCTGACGTTCGCCCCAAGAAATCTCAGGAAAATTACAAACAGTGCATGGAGTTCTACCGAGACGAGTGGCTGCCTTTACGTCATCAAACTAGGCCCTGTGACTCGTGCTGCTTGCGTTTGCTCTTGCGTCGTACTCAGATCGGATTTAGTCTCAAACTTTTCATCATACGCACGTGTGCTTAACTATTCGATACAGCCTTACTAGCGCTATTTAGTGCATTCCTTTTATCACCACATCGCGGTTTTCGCAACCTTCCCGCAGGAACACAGTTGCGAAAGATTCCGAATCCCGTGCCACACCGCAACACTTGTGGTCTCAAAGGAACGCTAACTCGATGGTTTATACCATGAGCCATCAATTACAGCTGTCTACCGCTAGGTGCAGCAGTTATCGGACAGATTGTGTCGTTTATCGCTCATTCGCTTTGTTTACCTCCCAGAGTGATTGCCGAGTAAACGACCCAGACGCCTAAACCCGCCCTGAGAGCCCTGTGGCACATTCAAGGTGTTAACTTGAAAACACAATCAAGTTAGCGCGCAGGGGACCGAGACAACCCCACGCTGTCGGCCACTGACCCGAAAGGAATCGATCGACGCGATGGTTTGTAGCCATTAATCAGAAGCTCAATCCATGGCGACCAGAATGAAAGTACTATGTAGCTTTCTTTCATGCCAGAAGCATGCGCGAACCGGAATCAGGTGTTCCAGTAGTCACAGCAAGTTTCATTCTACTTGTTCTAAGCTCACATTAAACTACTGAAGACCCGCAATAGTGTACCAGCTTTTCTGTGGTTCTGTACTATCCGCATATCGGGTACCGTCGGTACGCTGCACCACCGTTCCAGTATTGATGTC
Organism: Dicrocoelium dendriticum; assembly: GCA_944474145.2. Lineage (NCBI taxonomy): Eukaryota > Metazoa > Platyhelminthes > Trematoda > Plagiorchiida > Dicrocoeliidae > Dicrocoelium > Dicrocoelium dendriticum. The sequence goes on from OX104064.1 coordinate 68,076,332, forward strand.
AAATTCTTTAAAAGGAAAGGCCTCGTTAATATGCACAAGTGGGACTCTATATGTGACGTCCCAGGTGGTGTAGTTGAGCTTGCCAACTTGACACGGGTCACCCATCACCCAAACTCAGAGCACTAGGGTGAACCAAACATTATCCAACTTGTATTGACTTCCGCTGATGTAGCAGAGCAATTCTGTTATCTACAGCTCGCCTCCAAAATGTGTCAAGTTCCATCCACATATTCCGTGGAGCGAGCGTAAATAAGCCAAGCCTGATTTGGGAGAATAACGGAAGGAATCCATAGCCAAGACCATCCTTTTACACAGTGTTCCAGAAATTGGAGGACATGATGAGCGTGAAACGACCAGAAACAGTGGTGCTACCTTCGCGAGACCCTTCGTCTGGGACACCTCGTAGCGCAACCGATATCGAGGCTGCGCAGATCGCCAAGTTACAAAGTATGTGACCTCAGGATTGTGACAGTAGTACCTCAATCCACACAATTGTCAACAACGGTGTTAGAGTGCTAGTATGCGGGTGGCAGCAGCCTACCTTACGGTCTCCAGATCCGAACAGCGTCCCATAAGCAGATACACGAGAAAAGTAATTTAATCGACACATTTTCTGACAACGGTGCAAATAGCATTATTAAAATAGCGGACACAACTGTTGAACACACCCGAACCGCTGCATACAAACATGAGAAATGTGGCAATTGCGAGCTCCCTGGATCTAACACAAATGAATTCGTCATCGCCCCATCCAAAAAACGGTTAGTGGACAAATTTTCACCATTTGGTCCGTCACATTAAAAACACACGTCTCCCGACCCACTACTGAGACCAGCGCAAATTTCTTGTGTGTACAACAATGCACAAGTTCTCCTGAACGATACTGCTGATTGGCGCTTATGTCACATTCGGAATGGAAAACTTGCTTGCACTCAGAATTTACCGACGTTGAAGTCGCAGTAGTTGGAACCTCATTTCTTCGAAACAGTCGCCCAAACAAGGGTGGTGGCTACCTTAGTACTATCGCAGTGACCTGCAGTACGAATCTGTGGACGATCCGAAAAAGCTGCTCATAGACTCGCTTTGGTGCAGTCTGCGGCAAGACGCAACGAGAGTTGCCTTGTGGCAGTTGTTTATCATACCGTTATGTCCACTTCTGAGATGGACTATCAAGTGACATTAACCTTGGGAAGAGACGTTCGACGCCAAAACAGTCATGTTCTCTTCTCAGACAACTTCAGTGTCCACGATCTGGAAGTCTCGGCATCCCAGCGAGCAATTCAAAGCAGACCTACAGGAGTTTATTGCAGGCGTTCCGCTCTTCAGCCATGTCAGTTTGTCCACTCGATTCAGAGCGGGAAATAAGCCATCTGTCCTCACGAACGAACAGCTCATGATCGCGAAGCCAAGGAAGAAGAGCCGTCTGGGGCGGAGTGACTACCGAACCATATATTAGAACTAATTGTATAATGCGAAATGTCCACAACATATTGATTTGTTTTGAACAATCACCTGTTGCAACATACCAACAAGCTGGTTGGAGATGCCATCTTGGAGTCTTCGAATGACTATTCTATTGATATTGCTTGGACCGAGTTTAGTGGTCTTATTATATCCGCATTGAAATACAGTCCCCTTCGTTCTGTGAGAGCACCATCATTCAATTGTAAGAGAATCCGAAAGCGCATTGCGTTAAGAGACGCGGCGTGCCATGTGGATAGCGCGAATCCTATCCCTGACAACTGGAGAAGGAATGTTGTGCAGAGTAATCACTGTACGACCCTTGTCCGTAAAAACAAATATATGCATAAACAGGGACTAACAGAAAGGCTTTCTGCTAACAATAAGCGTCTGTACAAACATGTGAACAGTCTCCGGAAAGTAAGGCTTGGTGTTCCACTCATCTCAGCGAATGGATTTGCTCAAACCGCCGAGGATGCATCCAACTTTCTACGGCTCCACTATGCTCCAACATTCCGATGCGCTACCAGCATGTATCACATACCTGTTCCACTCCCCTAGACACCAGTATTGACCCAGGTCAATTTTAGCTCAGTGACCGTCTCGAAATAGCTGCAATGGATACACGCTTATAATTCCCCTAATGTTGGTAACATTCTCCCAAAAGCACTGCAGATGGCAGCTACGAGGATAGCTGAGCGATTCACCCAATTTTCCAAAGATGACTGAATGAACAGCAGGTTCCCAGAGTGTGGAACACAGGGTTTCATAACCCTGATTTTCAAGGGTGGTAGCCGTTCAGACCCCGATGACCATCGTCCAGTGATTCTACTCCCGGTTCTCTCACGGGGGATACAGACAGTCAAGCTGAGACACTAATGAGCCACTTAGAAATATCTAAAACTCTAACGCCGGAGCTACACACATTCCGTCCGCAACGGTCACGTACCACCAATCTAATGATTGTGCCTGACAGTTGGACCGAAACAGTCGATAACGGGACCGGCACTGATGTCATTTAACCCGACTTTTCTGATGCATTCGGTCAGTTAGGTCACCGCATCCTTCTCCAAAATTGTAGACGTACGGAATTGAAAACCCTATCCTTGGATGGATATGAACTTTCCTTATTCAGCGGCGGCTTCGCGTTCGGGTTTGAGGCTCATGTGCTGATCTTATCGATGTAAACTGCGGTGTTCCACAAGGATCAGTGTTAGGGCCGCGCTTATTGCTGGTCTTCATTCGCGACCTTGTGTGAGTCATCGAGTACAATTTCTTGTTTTGCCGATGACATCAAGGTATGGCGGGCGATCGGAAGTCAGGAGGCTCACGAACTGATGCAACGAAACTTGGACCGTGATTGCGAATAATCAAAGAAAAATCCACTTCAATTCAATGCCGACAAATACAAAGCTTATTTGTATGCCACAAACCCACTAACGCGTATAAGCTACATACCACAACTCGAATGCCGCGTCACGGGAGCGCAACCTTGAGGTCGTGATGCAAGATGACTTAGGCTGTTCGGCACAGTCACTGAAGTCGCCCAAAACCGCAAACCAACACGCTGGTCTCTTACGCAGGGCTTTCAGGCGGAGCGATCCCTCCACCTTCCTCTAAATGCTCAGTGCGTATGTGGGACCTCATTTAGGGCACGCGATTGTGGTTTGGCAACATTGACTAAAACGCGATCTAGTTACACTGGGTACCCCACGGTGAAATATAACAAAAAATGTACTAGGATTGTTCCACCTGCCATTCCATCTGGGAGTGAAGGCCTTAGGGGGGTACAGTCGAAGTTCTCGCCGTCTACGGGGCGACTTCATTCTGACGTACCAGATCTCGAAGAACCCTGTCACGCTTACCGCAACCTCCAGAAACAACCACACACCACGATCGAGGGGTCACCAGCTGAAACTGACCACCAAATACAGTCGCCTGGATTGCAAGCAGCAATTATTTTTCGCATCGAATCTGTCAGCTGTGGAGCGATCTTTCGACTTTTAAAATTTCTGCGTCCACTTTACCCAACAAAATATGACTTGCTAATGCATTACCTCATCTACATCATTTGAGTTTAATTCTGTACACCAAGTGACAACAAGCCGCAGACAAACATTGGGTTCATGGCGGTTCACAGTAGCGTACGGAGTTTGGATGACGAATGGAGCGCATCATACTGACCGGCTTAGCTAGAGCTTCTATATGTTGAGACAGCGAGTCCCACTATTGGCGATCGTCCATCAGCTTGTCATTTAGGGAGTTTGCCTCGGATTATGACACATTAGGGCATATATTACTTAAACAGCTCTGACGCTATCTAGTGTTCTCGAGTTTGAAATAATGTGTGGCTACTTTCTTTTATAAGACAACAGATGGTATCCTAGGTCCCACAGTACTAGTGATAACACTAACTGCACCTGCTTTGGTGGCTGCCGAGACGATGGTAGACATGTCTCTGTCATTTAGGCGACAACAGCAGACACGTATGTTGTCGGTCCTTCAGTAGTCTTGGATATATCGCGTGGCTTTTATGAAGCATGTGCGGCGAGTGCATCATTAGGAGCAGCCCGTCATATCGGGGCGCCTAACTCTTACTCGTTGCTCTTACGTTCGATCTGATTACTCTGCTCTGAAATGAAGTTTAATGCTGAACACCGAGTTCGGAGCAATTACTCTCCTGGTCCCCATAGGACGGCTCTTACGACGGCTGTTTACTCTACAATCTGCGCCAGTTTGTCACACTTCTGCGCCAACACCACTATATACCTGACGCGTGGAATAGCCCTACATTTGATGCGGAACCATACGCAAGCGATCGCATTATTATGTGTCTTTGAGTCTCTTCGCTTTGCGGTGGTGCACTTGGGAGGAAATTTTTCACAATATTCAAGCACTCTATTCCAATTATACATCTGGAAACCAATTTGCCGCGCCACAATTAACGTTTAACTGCGACGTTTTAGAGTTAGCTTTCTTTGATCAAGCATTTTGCGTCTTTGTGGTCTTCAGTCCAATTAATATCGTTTGCCACTATGTCTATCCAAGCAGGCTGATCCCGAACGTCGTCGAGCAAATAGGTGGTGAGACTGACACTCGCTAGCTTACTGCTCTGAGGGGTAAGCGGGGACATAGACGTTGCGTCAGGTTAGCGATCAGCTGTCGCGTTGTATCGAGGCTACACTGTTCCCGTTTCTGTAGTGACCGTGAAGTGTTTGTCAGCAGATTGTGGCTGTCTGTTCGTGATGCAATCGTACGAGAGCATGGTAGATGGAGTTTAATTGCTCGGTCTATTGCTCGCCTGCGGTTAAGATGTTAGATGGAGAGGCAAACTTGCTGAAGGGCTGCAAGGGGTTCGCTGCGGAGAAACGTAGATTACTCTGTAGCTGCCTAGACAGTGGTAAACTGGAATGGGTACGCACTTGTTCAAACGCTACTGCAGTGCTCTATCGAGTGAGACCAAAAACTGGCTCCCTATATTTGAAGTACGAAACTTTTGCGCCTATGTATTGGTGAAACACTACCCGGAATTAATAGTTCGGAGTGAATGAATTATGAACTTGTAATGTTCTCAAGAGAGTGGTTCACGAAGTGATGTCTGTCAATTCAAGACGAATAAGCAAGTTTTTGCGTACGACAAAATGCGGCTGAGTAACTGCGAGAAAACCACGAGTGCACGGATGTGTGACCAGCACGGTACTCAGTACTTCTACTGGGGCACACAGTATGCTAATGAAGGCACCGATATCCGCATTTATTTTAACCAACTGGCCTCCAGTCACCTGTTTGGTGTAAGCTGGATGAATGCTACAACCGCTACACAACTATCTGCTGGGTATACTCGAGTCGTGACATTACTTTACGTGCTGCCACTAAATTCATGGAGGCTTTACTATTGCCTTTTCATAAGTACGGAGATTTCGCTTAGGAAATTTTAAACCATGTATTTGTCTTTATAATTCCAAATAAGCTTATCAGAGTATGAAGCTTTTGGCGCGACATTGTCATTTCATGCCTACTCGTCGGACACGTACTACAACTAACAAGCGATGGAAAATAATACCACATGAAATCAATTACTGGCCAACTGTTTCCCGATTGATACGTTGCACGGTACGACAGTAGGCTTAATGTCACTGCCAGCAGTTTATAGACATAGAGTGATGGGCCCTGTTTATCGATACTCATGGCCTCGAGTAGCTCGATATGTGATGCCTTTAAATGAGCATCAGAACTGTGAATAACTCATTCTGATGTACCTGGTGACCGGCGCTCATCAAACGCCTCGTACTTGTGGAAGTAACTGTGTTTATCATTTCACCGGGTGCAAACGTCGCATCTCAGATCCTTTGGCAGCGCCGCTTTGGAATATGCGCACTGACTCAAACACTTAGATTTCGATCAGTGCGCCCAACATAGCAACCTTCATAGTTACATTGTCGAACACTTTCAGAGTACTTTCACATTTGGAAGGCATCAACTTAGCCCACAAGTGCAGGTGTTCATTTGACACAAAAGATGTCAAGGTTTACTTTCAAAGAAAGCATATCGACAGATTGATGTTGTGGCCATGGACAGCCCCATTAGGCCCCTTGCTGATGGATGGACTCATGGGTATGATTGAAGAGAAATTGGACAACACCATCAATCTGCAAATTGATATAAACGCTATGAGGATATATTGCTAGTCATGGATTCGGATGGAGACATTGAACTTACAACCAAACACTCGATGATGTGCATCAGACTTACTGTAACGGGAACTTGAGTACGTCAATTATTTCCCATGCTTGTACATACTTCTCACGCGACGAGCAGAATGCTCAAACAGAGGAGTAGCCTACCGCCAGGCAACCTTGAGGGTTCAATATTTACATTGTAAGTTGCTCACCATTTCATCGAAGTGTTCTTCAGTTTGAACCTTGTTCCATCGAGCTATTATGGATCGCACCACAGACATACTAGAGGAAGAAATTCTGTCTGACATGCTACAAGCTAATGGTAAGCAATCGAAGTTCATAAGGCGCTTCAGTGAGTCGATTAGACGGGACCGAGTGATAACGGTTCAAAAGAAACAGGTTTTCATTGAGTTAACTTTCACAGGTAACTATCGCACGAGAGTCACCGCGAAAGGAATAACTGCTTCAATGAAGAAGACACAATGCAGCAGAGTTACGCTTACTCGTGTCCACAAGACCACTGCTTAAGTGTTCAGTGAAGACGCCTGTCGAAGCAGTGCAGCTCCTACTGCTTGTACAAATTTACGTGCAGCTCATCATCATCATCATCATACACGTTAGCTAGAGGTGGGAAACACCTCAGCTACTGTGCCGCAATACAAAGAAAAAAAGCAACTGGTGCAAGCTGGCTGAGCTACCGGTAACGGATGGGCATCGTTCCGGTAAGCTACCAGCCGGCTGCTGTGCACCCAAAAAAATTATTATGCAAAATTATATAAGGTTAAGTAATGAGATCGTGGTTGGAGGGGGAGGCTAAGAGGGATGGGGTGGGACAAAGAAACTCACAGCACGAACGCCACTGAGGTCGGCTCCTAGCCATATCAGCAAGTGTGTCCAACCAAACGTGTTCATCGTCTTTCGGACCCCAACCAGGGAGCCGAGACGCTCCAACCGAGGCCAGCTCAGAAGTGAGGGTCTTCATTCCTCTCGACCAAGTCATCGCTTGGCCACCCCTCCTCTTCTTCCATCCACACCCCCGGCGCGCAAACAACACACGTCGCGGGAGTCGGTGGGCTGGCATGCGTAACACGTGGCCGAGCCATCGGAGCCTGGTGCGTGAAATGACGGTGCTGAGCTGTTCAGTTCCTTTTCCTGTGCCATAAACAAGGCGTCGAACACGCTCGTTGCTCACGCGGTGTTCCCACTAAATGTGAGCTAAATTACGAAGGCACCGGTGGTCGAACGTAACTAGCCTCTTCAGGTCCGCTGCTTTAAGCGGCCAGGTTTCACAACCGTACAATAGGGTCGAACGTACTGCTGCATTGTACACTCTACCCTTCAAGGCAAGAGTGATGTCGCGCCGGCGCCATAAGTGGCGAAGGTTCGCAAAAGCGCCCCGAGCTTTTGCTATACGATTCGTGATTTCATCTTCAATCCCACGGGCGCTGATACAACTTCCCAGGTAGTTGAATTTTTGAACGACTTCTAGCTGATCCCCACCAAGGGTCAGCGTAGGAGGCTGTCCAGACCAACCTTGGAGGAACGCTTTGCACTTCGAGGGTGTGAAGCAAAGCCCGAAGTGACGGACAGCCAGTGCTAATCTGTCCAGTGCCGCTTGGCACGTTTGTGAGCTGTCACAGATCAGGGCAATATCATCAGCATACTCTAAGTCAAGAAGTCGTTCTCCTGGGAGTAGCTCCACACCTTCTAAGTCGTGTCCTGTGAACGCGATTTCCATGACTTCGTCAGTAGCGAAGTTGAAGAGGAAAGGTGACAGCGGGCATCCTTGTCTCACGCCGCTGGAGATATTAAAGGGCGACGACAACTCTGCCCGAGCTACGCGCATATAATGCTCGGATAATATTCACATATTTTTCAGGTACACCTTTCCTGAGTAGACAGTCCCAAAGTGCATGTCTATCCACCGAATCGAATGCACCTTTGAAATCGAGGAACACGACAACGGTGGGCCGCCAATATATGTGACGGTGATCCAACAACTGACGCAAGGTGAAGATGTGGTCAATGCAGTTACGACCTTGACAAAATCCAGCTTGCTCTTCACGAATCTGGCTTTCACGAGTGCCAGTCAGTCTGTGAAGGATGACAGAGGCAAGCAATTTGGAGGCGATGGAGATCAGACTGATTCCTCTATGGCTGCCACATTCCGATCGTGAGCCTCCTTTGAAAATTGGGACTATGATGGAGCGGCTCCAATCGGTTGGGACAGTTTCCTGCTCCCACAGGTTCACTAGTAACTCGTGTAAATCATCCACAAGAGCAGGTCCCCCGAATTTGAAGAGGGCTGGAGGAAGGTCATCAGGTCCCGCGGCTTTATTTAACTTCAACAGTTTGATCTCATGTTCGACTTCTGAGCGAGAGGGTGGATCCAAAGGAACAGCCCACGGAGCAGGGCGATCACTGGTCGGCGAGAAATCTAACAATTCCGGCCGATTAAATTGCCTTTCAAAGTGCTCAGCCCAACGTTCCAGCGTTTTGAGAAGTTGTGGATAGGCTGTCCACTCTCGTCACGTATAGTTTCACTAACACCAGGTCTCTTGCTGCCCGTTTCCCGTATAAGACGGAATAACTCACGATGGTTACCAAGGGCAGCGGCTATTTCCATCTCTGTTGCATGACGAGACCACCAGGATTCGCGGTCTCTCTTCAGGCTAGTACGGAGTTTTTCCCGGAGCTCTTTGCGAGTTTCATTGTGTTCGCTTCCAGCCGGAATATGCCGGCGAGCATCTATAAGTTCCAGAGACTGTGAAGAGACCCAATGTTCATGTTGGCGATTAGACATACCACATGAGGATTTGCCTGCTGCTAGTAAGGCCTGTTGCATATGAGACCAGTGAGCTTCAACTGCATCCAGTGAGCGTTTATCCAACTCGGATGACAGCGTAATTTGATAGGCGTTCAGAACAGCTGGCTTCACCAGTCTGCCGTTGTCAATGCGCTCACAACATCGTCGCGGGTGTCCGCCAAAGCGATCCGCAGGTCAGCACATACAAGTGCATGATCGGTGTCAACACCTGTGCTCCAAATCGAGCGACAGTTCTGGACGCAGCCTCTCCAGCGGTAACTGATAGCAATGTGATCGATTTGCGTCCATAGCTGATTCGAGGCTGGTGGGCGCCAAGTCACCCTCCGGCGGGTGCTGTGTCGGAAATTAGTGCTCGCAAGAAATAAGCGAGCATCCTCACACAAATGAAGTAACCGCTCACGGTTGTCATTACGGGAGCCTATACCATGTTGGCCGCCCAGATGCAGCTCATCTGTGGATAATTTTCCAACTTGAGCGTTCAGATCCCCAGCCAGCACTACAGTGTCCGAGCTTCTTCTGTGGCGAAGGAGTTCGTTCAGTTGGCGATAGAAGTCGTCTTTTACCGAGTCATCGCTACAGTTTGTCGGTGCATAGGCAGCGATAACGAATAGACACCTGTTAGTCCCACGCGACTTCGAAGTTTTGAACGAGCCAGCCAATCGGACCGCACACATCCGGCTACTGATTGGAATCCAATCAACCAGAGCAGCTTCAGCCCGGGGACTCAGGGCAATACCAACACCGGCTTGGCCGGTGCTCGAAGCTGCATCGTCACCGGATAGGTGCAATGAGAAAGTGCTGCTAGTGTCACCTGAAGGGGATCGCAGAGTGAGTACAGAGCTCGAGTCTTGCAGGCGGGTCTCCGATAAGCAGCAGATATCGATCGAGAGGGTCTCCAATGTTCGGGCAAGTGCTGCCTGTTGACCGATCTGAAGCAATGTGCGAACATTGAGGCATGCCAGTCTGAAGGAGGATCGAGGGCTCCAAATGGAAGCCGATGAACTGGAATGGGCCGCTTGCTTGGACATGGGCCTGTTGACAGTGCAGGAATGACGCTCCGCGTTCACCTGTGAGTTGAAACTAAAAGACAAGTGACTATTGAAGCAAGGTGGGGTAGGGCCGAGAATTGAGGGGTTGAAAACTAGGGGGGATAAAAGTGAAGCTGGAACGGGACGATAAGGGTAAAAAGCGCAAGAAGGGGAATAAGAAGATGGGAAGGCTTGAGCAGTAGCATCCAAACCCCTATCCACCCTGCTCGATGCAGCAGATAGGGCACCGTTGATTATCCTCTGCGGTGGCCAGAGCATCAGAAATTTGTTTGGGGAAGGATTCATTGTATTGCGTGGGCAGGATACTGTCAGGTTGCCCAGGCCTAGACAGGAGAACGATTAGGGTTCTCAACCAAAGCCTTTAGTTCAAAAACCTGGCCGCAAGGCAGCGGGTTTGGCACTGGACTACAAGGAGTCCGTTTTAAGGAATAAGGAGCCACCCTCATTCCAACCCCCAACCTGGAGGACCAGGAGGCTGAGTTTGTCTGGCCTCTAACCATTGACCAATCTGGTATGAGTGGCTCTGAAGGTGCAAAAGCACCACCCAGTATAGCTCAATGGATCACTGAGGCACACGAACCATCGCACCACCGTAAGGTCCAGCCTCATTGCGATGGTTACGTGAAGCTAGGGAGACAGGTATGTCAGGCGCACTGATCGAAATCTAAGTGCTCGAATCAATGAACACATTCCAATGTGGCGCTTCAAACGGATGGGACATGTGACGGTTACAGCCGGTGAATTAAGCACAGTTACCTATACAATTACGAGGCATTTGACGAGCACCGGTTACCAGGTAAACGGATGTCATTCACAATGTAAGAACCCGAAGTGCAAGCGAAGTAGCTATTGTGTAAAACATAGCTAATACCAAGTGCATCCGTTCCGACAAATGTGATATCCACACATCTTCGGTGTCCTTGCTGGAGGTTGCATGGTGCGGGTTTCCGTCTGTGTCTAGGGGTTGTGTGGTGCACACTGCTTGTGCGTCCAGTCCTCGCGCGCACACAACTGCGGTTCAAAGTGTTCCACCCCTTTGAAGGAGTCATTACAGCTTGCTGTTTACTGGTGGCCGTTTCGCATCCTGGCATTTCCACGGTGCTGATAACTGGTGCAGTGGGGTCTTCCTTAAGTGCACTACACCTCTCCCCTTAAAAGCAACCGGTCCAGCTGCTTTCAACCGGAGTCTTTCTGACCGTCGGGGATGTTCACTGTGCGAAAGATATTCCTCCTCTAATCCGTGTCACTTGCTCAACTCACTGACGTGCACTCGCCGTGAATCTCTTTACCGAGCGATTGTATACACTACGCCTCGCCGGTTAACCACCTTGTTTGGCCTCTTCCACTTCGGTAGGTGTATACTCTCCCCTGGGCAGCAAGTGGGGGCGCGTTGATTGTCCCTGAATTTCACCTTCGAACCGATCTGAAACTCGACCTTCATCTCACCATTGTTGGTCTGGGACTCCCCTCACCTGAGTTGCCTTCAGTTTACGGTTGGCTGCCCTCCTGCTATTCTGTGCTCCTTTGAGTGATATTTGGCACGTTGGCCACATTCCAACCTCTAGATCTACGGATAGACAAGGTGCTCGACTGTACATCAATTGGAATGGTGATTGCTTTGTAGAAGCCTTTTTGGATGTTCGATGGGTTAACAATAGCAGTGACAAAGCTTCCTCCCAGTCTCCACACTTTACCGCTAGCCATTCCCTAATCACTTCATCGTTACGCTCCTTAAGACCATATGTGTGCGGGTTGCACGGAGTTCTCCGCACTTTCCTGATACCAAGTTTCTCCAAGCAGTTCCGGAACTACTCTTTCTCGAAGCACGGACCCTAGTCTGCTAAGATGGTCTTTGGGATTCCGTGATAAGTAACCAAGGTTTCATGACGGCATTGGTGATGGTGGTCGCCCGTTGATCCGGAATTTCCGTTGCTTCAATCCGACGCGTAAAGTGCTCCGTCATCAACATGATGTATCGGTGGTCTCGCTTGGTTAATGGAAACGGTCCAATCATGTCGACCGACCATTGATCTCCAATTGCCGGTACCGGAATCGATATTAATGGTTGTAGTGCTCCTCGGCAATCAGTTTTCAAGAGCTGACATTGCTTACACGAAAGAACGTAGGTCTCGACGTTCTTCATGACAGGCCAGTAGGCGTGTTAACAGATCGCAAGTCCTGGTGCAATCGGTGTGCGCCATCACGGAACTTGAACTCACTAGATTCTACCTTAATTTCGTCGGAATAACAGACACTTAAATGTTGTTATCACCTATATTCAAATCAGGATTCCCATTTCATTTACATGTAACTATTCAAGATTTCTCACAAACGGTCCGAGCTGTTTGTGTTGGCTCTTCTTTAGAACTGATTGACAGGTTATTCGTGCGGTGATTATTTTGCGCAAGAATTTGTCACTGTGTTGCTCGGCTGCCAACTTTCCCGGATCCTGCTCCAACAGTATACCGTTAAGACCGAAAGCCGCACTCGGCAGGTCATCTTCGTTCATCATGCGTGACAAGAAATCCGCAGTTTGGTTCTTCTTACCCGGCATGTGGTTTATGGTCAAATCGTATTCCTGTAGGAGTAAAGCTCATCACGTTAGTTTGCCTCTGGGGTCTTTGGCAGACTTAATCCATTCCAAAACCCTGTGGTCGATTTCGACTTGAAATTGTTGACCCAGCAGATATGGCCGACAGTTGTCCAACGCGCAGATGATTGCGAGACATTCCTTCTCTCTGGTTGAGTATTTGCATTCTGCCGGTGTCGAAATGCTGCTGGCGAACTCAATCATCCCATGGTTTTGTTTCAAAACTCCACCGACTCAGATATCGCTGGCATCCGAGTACATCACTCCAGTAATGGGCGATTTCAGGGTCAGCTCCTGCCTTCCTATTTCCTGTAGATTGCGATCAAAGGCTTGTTGGACTTCTGCAGTTCAAGTGAATTACTTATCCTGTTTTAGAAGCTCGTACCAGAGTGGGGCCAAACTGTTGAATTCCTTGATACATTTACTGTAGTACCCAGCACGGTCCAGGAACACTGAAAGTGTTTTTTGATGTAGGTACTGGGGTGCTTTGTATTGTCAATATTTTCTCAGGTAGTGACTTCAGTTCACCTTGTCCCACTTTATGACCCAATAAGGTGACACAAGTCTTTCCCATCTGGGATTTCGGTCCATTTATAAGGAGTCCCGACTGCTGAGTCCGTTCCAGGACTGTTTCGAGATGACGGCTGTGCTCTGCCTTAGGCTATACACCACGAGATCATCCCCGTACACCGCCACGTTCTCCAAGCCACTCAGTAAGCGCATCATTAACCGTCGGAAGGTAAACGGGGCTCCAGCTACGCCAAATGGCCTTCGTTTAAATCGGCATTGTTTCTCACCGACAATAAGTGCCGTTTTCCCCCTGTCTTCTTGGTTGCTCACCGGTTGCCAGCATCCAGATCTCAGATTTAGAACCGTGAATATCCTCGACTGTTGAAGTCTTTAAAAAATGTCAGCAACTCATGATACTGAAACGAGACGAATCAAGGAAACTTCATTCAGCCTTCGGAAATCCACACTGAAACGATACTTCCAAGTAGCCTTTTTCACCAAGACCACTGAAGAATTGTATGTGCGCTACTCCTCTCCAATCACATCCGCGTCCAACATCTACGGTACTCGCCTCCTCACCTCAGCATCGAAAGGGGTTGGTATACTTCGAAGTCCCTGGGGCCGATACATCTGGCGGGTTAGCGGGATGGTGTGCTCGAGGCAGTCATAAAATCCATACGGGCTGCTGTCATCCGTAAACAATGGATAATACTTAGTGATCTGTGACTACAAGGGAGGGCTCAAATGTAACGCGGTAACAACCGATTGCGATGATCTCGTTGCTCCACGATCAATGAGTGGCAACGACTCGTATTCAGTCAAAAAATTTCCCACGGTTTAAATCGACGAAGGCCTTGTTGTACTCTAGGAACGCTGCCCCCAATATGGTTTGTTTCGCATTTGGTGACATGATGAAGACGTGCGTTAGTTTTCGACCCCAGTGTTCGGCCATACCATCAATGCCCACTGCGCAACCATCGAGCTCTCACGACCATTGAGCAATACTGAAGCTTTTCGCCCCGCCGATGGTTGATTAGCAACACTGAGGCACCCGTATAGATCAGACACCCCTCCATAGTTCCGTCTACTTCCACGATCGCTTCGAGTACCCTCTACTTGGCGCCCCGATTACTCAGTCCTCGATCCGAGAAGGAAAACAAGATTGAACGCGAGTATTTGGTACACGGGCAGCAGCGTCTCTCAATAGACATGAGCTTTTCCAGTGTCCAGGTTTCTCGCAAAGGAAGCACAAGTACCGCCTAGGACACCAAAATCTACAGCGCGCTTCTCACGAGTGCGATCTTGGCGTGATAGTTCAAGACGACCTCGGTTGTTCGAGGCAGGCTGAAAAGGCAGCTAAGAAAGCGAACCAGTACCTCGGCCTTCTTCACAGAGATTTCGGGAAGTCTGACCCTTCAGTCTTTCCAAAAATGCTTAGTGCCTACATGAGGCCGCGCGCGGAATACGCTATTCAAGCGTGGCAACCCTGGCTCAAGCACCATCTCACCGCGCTCGATACTGCACAACGAGCAACGAAGAGGGTCAGAGGTTTGAACAGCCTTCTCTACCCACTCAGGCTGAAGACACTCAAAATATACAATGGACGTTATCGGCGTCTAAGGGGCCATCTCCTAATGGTGTACCAGATCCTGAGAAACCCCAACCACCCATGCCATTCCCTTCTAATACTCAATCAAAACACCTCGCTAAGTGGTCACCAGTTTAAGTTAGTCACGCAGTACAGCCGCCTGGAATGTCGGCGAAACTATTTCTCCATTCGAGTGGCACAGCCTTGGAACGCCTTCTCGGAACATGTAATTAATGCGCCCACCCTATCCCTTTTCAAAAACGCCTTGACGATACTCTGTCACATTTACACTACGTGCTATAGCCCATGACCACCAGATGCTGGCACTAATGCACAACAGACAGGGGATAGTGCCATAACCCTACTCGTGAATAAGTCACTCCAAACGCCTTGCACGAAATTTGATAACTGCTACGACTATAGAAACTGGATTTCTGTATCTCGTCGACCCAAGATAATTGCACACGAGTAAGCTTTGTCCTTGCTATCTTTTTTATTTTCCTCGCCTATTATGTGATCAATAACCACTCCCCTGTTGCTTTGTGTGCTTATATTCTCATTTCAAACTCCCTTTATATGACAGTGCAGTTACCTCTGTAAGCGCCCGAACTGACGACTCCATTATCCCCTCGCTATCTTTTTTGTCACGCTAAACCCCTTACGGGACATGTCAGGCACCTACTTTTTATCCGTTATAAATCATCGTTCATTGTTCACCCTCTGTTTTGCTCCCCCGAGAGCTGAACGCAAAGCTCATTGACGTCTTACGCGAGCTGTTCCATTGACCAATCCAATTTATCCATCCGATCCACGCCTCCGTGGTGTTCCTTCTTCAGCACAGCGAGTGATGAGTCTCGCAGCTCTAGAGTAACCTGCGCCAACTCCTCCAGCCGCATTCCCCGAATAGCATTCGCAATCCGGACGCGTTCCGCGGTTGTCTGTGGGAGACGGGACATGAACTGTTCCCTCGGTAATTACTGTTTTGACGATTCGTCCATTCCCGACAAGGCCCAGTCCAACAAGCTCCTGATGTGGGCTTCAAACACGAGATAATCCACCCCTACACCAAGCCGCACCGCCTTGAACTGATGCATCACCTCCTAGCGGTCGGCCGGTTGTCCAAGCCGGAGACTAACGCATTCTTCGCGGCTGCCCACTCAAACTTTACAGTGTTTCTTCGCGGCGGCTCCAGGACTGCCTTCGCCATGCCCTTCAGGAGACTCCATAGGGCAGCCAGCTTCGACCGGTCGGTCTTCACTCCAACTACCTCCACCACATCCTCGAAGTCCTCCAAGAAGGTCCCCACATCCCCTCCCCCAAACGACTACGACTAGGGGATTTTCAAGACGCACCTTAGTTGATCACGGCAACGAGGCAAGGATTCTAGATGCAAATAGAATTGTTTATTGATCAAAACATAACCGGTACTAGGTGCTTCCGTCCCGACAAACAACATATCCACTCATCTTCGCTGTCCCTGCTGGAGATTGCATGGCGCGGGTTTCCCTGTGCCTAGGTGTTGTGTGGTGTACACTGCTTGTGCGTCCGTTCCTCATGCACATACAATTGTGTTTCCTAAGTGTTCCCCTCCTTTAGGGGAGTCATTACAGCTTGCTGTTTTCTGGTGGCCGTATCGCATCCTGGCATTTCCACGTTTCTGAGAACTGGTGCAGTAGTGACTGTCTTTAACCCATCACAACAGTCCTCAGGCGCAAAGGAACAACATATCAAGCTACTCGGGGCCATGAGTATCGATAAACAGGGCCCATCACTCTATGTCTATAAACGGCTGACAGTGACATTAAGCCTACTGTCATAACTTGCAACGTATCAATCGGGAAACAGTTGGCCAATAATTGATTTCACGTGGTATTATTTTCCATCGCTTGTTAGTTGTAGTACGTGTCCAACGAATATGCACTAAATGACGGTGTCATCCCAACGTCTTCGTTTTCTGGTATTTTTACAAGTAGTCCATTTACAATGAACAATGAATTTATACGAGTTAAGAAGCGTTGCTTTACAAGTCCCGTTGGATAGTTGGTGGGGATATCAACATAACAATAATGGTGACAAGGATAGTAAAATAGTTAATACTTTAAATATGAAAATATGGACTTATCGTTTGCTTCGCTGTAGTCCTGCGATCCTCTCAGATTCACAGCACCCACAGTTAACAACAAAGAATTCAATGGTAAACTCCAGGGGTAGGATCGAGACGTAGTGTTACGTGACAAAGTGTAAGTGGATGAGTGCATCGTCCAACCATCTTTTAAATACTGTTAGTGTCGGTACAGAGACGACTGATTATGGGAGAGCCTACCACGGGTGACAGACACGAATGGAAAAGAAATTTCTGCGGCACTCCAGACGACTGTATGGTTCTGCGACTTTTAATGAGTGGCCTCTCAGGTTTGTATTGCTGCTGAGTTGCAGTAAAGGGCGGCAGACATGATGTGGGTCTCGCAGAATCAAGTATGCCGTAATAAGGTCGCCTCGTAGTCTGCGATAGCATGCACTGAACAGTCCCAGTCGTTGCAGCCTCTCCTGGTAGGAAATATTACGCATTCCAATTACGTTCTTAGATGCCCGGCGTTGTGGCTGCTCCAGTGCATTAAGGTCGTGTTTCAGCCATGGATGCCAGGCTTGAATTGCATATTCGACATGGGGCGACATACGCACAGAGCATTTGTCGAAATATGGAGCTGTTTATTTGTCCAAACGCCCGCTTCAACAGCCCACCGTGTTGATTCCCGGTCTTCGAGACCTTTTCGGATTGCCTGGAGGAACCCAAGTCATCTTGAACCAGGACAGTCAACTTGAACATTTGTCGGTCCGATTAATTCAGTGGACCGCAATTTATACAGTTGAATTAGCCAAAAAAACTGGGGATTTTCCATTTTCCCTCCAAGATTTGTTATATTATAGGCCTCAATTTAAATTTGCATATCAGTTTGTATCACCCAAGTGCATCGACGCTTGGGAAGTTCTCTCCCATGTGTTTGCTGGGGTCACGAACACAGCTCGTCAGCGTGGGCGTTCATCCGTGATTACTCCTGACGAGTTAGCTCATCCCTTTTTGCATGATTAGCAATGAGTTTACGAAAGTAGACATTCACAAACTTTCAATGCCGTGTACTTCGGATACTTGTTAGGAAGTACCGTCGGACAACTGCTTCGAGATAGACAGTTTGTGTTTTATAATGTCTCAACAGGTATGTCTTGCTGCACTCTTGCAAGGTCACTGATACTTTTTTCTAGGTCTTTACATACTATGGTAGAGGAAAACTGAAGAGGGCACTCTCTTGTCTGAGAACCATGTGACACACTGAGAACGTCCAACACACTCTGAATGGCTGTTATGTTACCCATTCAGGCGTATTAACATTCGGTTGACTTGTCCTGTATAAACTGCTGCAGTGTGTTGTTTGTGTTGTATCGCGTTACTAGAATTACTCTCAAACTCCAGCCAAGACACAAACGTTTGTTCTGCAAATCGAACACAGCGAACAATGATAGTGTAGCTGAACCTCTATAATCATAATAAATATAATAATAATAATAAAAGTACATATCTACTGGTTCTAGAGACATACTGTTTCCAGCATGATCAATGTTTATACAGTTGTTTCTTATGATATGTATGGCATATTTCAAATGTTAAGCAGAAATAAAATCCTATTGATAACATTCATGGTTGTCCAGTGCAAAGCTCCGAATGGGCACAAAGTAATTCATGGCATCTTAACGGAGAGCCCGCTGTACGGACGGAGCCACGTTTTCTTTACTTTGGGTGTGGGATGAAGGGCAATTGTGTGGTGATGAAAGTAACATTAAAATTTAAATGCAAACGTATGGAATGTAGTATATAATTGAGGCCAACATTTTCCACCCATTGTGCCGTTCTCAAAAGTAGTGTAAAACCAAGGTACTTATTTCCAGTTCAGCAGCTGCACATGTGAGGCGAGACAAACAGGAGAGATTTATTTGTTGCGTGCGAGGCTGAGGCAGATGGCACTGGTCAACTGGCTCATGTGTTTTGATTTGACTGCACGCTAGTCGTAAACAAGTTAAGAAGAAAAATGAAAGCGAACTATTGGAACTAAGGATGATGATGGAGCAATGCTGTATTACGGTTACATAAGCAATGCTTAACAATTCCCGTGGGATGGAAATTATTATGAAAATAAAACTGCGTGATAAAGTGAAAAGCGTTTTGCTAGACCCACCATAGACAAGTAGAATAGCGCAAATGTTCGCATATTACAAGTATAAATCCATTGCTTGGGAGTTTAGTAATACACCGTTTGCGTTTTGTAACCTCTGGCTAACTAGTCGTAAAATGAAATGCGAATGAGACAACGCATCGTCAACTCATTTTTTTAAATATCGCCAGTTTGGGAGCAAAGACAACATAGTTAGTGGGGGAGGCGTTCCAAGGTTGGGCTGGTATCAGCATCGGTTGGTTCCCCCTTGCTGCATGACATGTTTACATGAGGGCAATTATGGAAGCATAGACGAGTAAGGGAAGATCGAACGATAAAAATGTGAATGCAGAAGTGGATTCTGTCAACGTTTCTTTCACAGCTCACAATTTTTGGTATGGCTGTAGAGTAGGCTTGGCTGAGTAAGCAGAATATGATGAGTGGAAACAAAAATGGCCATCTCAATCTTTGTTTTCAACTTCTCTTCAATTCACACTTATTGCTTTGTCTGTGAGGTATACTTTATCAAGTAAAGAATAAGAAGATGATTGGGTATGGATGAGTGAAGGGGGCTCAGTCAACTTTTCGTCTTCTTTTCATTGCATCTTTAGCAGGGCTGGCTAAGTAATGACACTGTATGTAACACACTTTATGCATATTTATGATCAGCACATCAAATAGCTTTTTCCATCGCAATTTAGTTGCAACACTGTTTTTACATATTCCACTGTTAGGCAGTTTGAGACTGCTCTTTTAAACACTGCGTGCCATTCGCATGCTCTTATTTCAATATGGAGACTTCTAAATTTCAATGTATCAGTTTAGATGTGATTTTCTTTGAACCTTAGTTTTTGTTTTGTACCCCCCGAAGTGTGTTTGGTATTCCTAATTGCCTATGTACCTTTTTGTTTGAAGTAAATAGTGATATTTGGTGCAAATACACCACCATGGACCAAGTCAAATACCAAAGTTAATCCTAGCTTTATGCGTCTTAGCCACAGTGGCTTCAGTTGTGGCTTATTTCAACGCTCAGAGTAATTAAGTTTGGAAGAGTTGACAAATAAAACTAGGTCGATGACTCTTATAATGACGTTGCTTCATCCAGGCGATCCTCTATTTAATCCGGTTGAAAAACTCACTACAACGTAGTTCACTGTCACCCAGTCAGCGCAATCGCTTAGACGGTCTGATAAGCTTGATGCGTCCAGTAACCGACTCTACTCGGTTCACATACACCTGGCTGTTTTCCTTCGTCTCACTAATCCGGCTAGTCGCTCCCATAGCATACCCCCACCAAACAAATGTTCGCTTCAAGTAATCTAGACAAAATTCGCTTCCAGTGACCCCAACTGCCGAATGGCGGCTTCTCGGAAGTAATATTCCTAGGTCGTATAGGTAAGCCTAACATCATGTAACTTATCTCCGTCTCCAAAATAATAAGACTTATTCATGCTGTCAGTCATGTACGGTAGGTGGATGAAATGGCTGCGTGCCTGCATAGTAATCCGGTGGTCACTGTTTCGTAGCTAAGTAGATGAGGACAGACTCGTGGTAGATCCAATCCACGCGCGACTGGTGGCGAAGCGCCTACTTCGCTCTCCGTTCTTAAAATGGTTGGACCATTATTGTTGTTTTCTGTTATGTTAGGCACACTTTTAGACGCGCGACCCAAAATCCAGTAGGATATGACGCTCAGATGTGCGCGAATTTCACGATTCTTCTGTGATTTTGCATCTTGCCGGAGTTCCGGCCGGATAAGTTGAAGATAGACCAGGGAAAAAATCCAACATTCAGCTGAGAGGTGTGCTCGAAACTGATCGTCCCGCTCGACATTGCCATTTACCGATTGAGTGATTAAAGAAGCCAAACATTTTGGATCGTTTTATGGTATGGACCAATGCGTGATTTGCTTGTTTCTAAAGCTACATGCGTTAGATATGTTGCAATGTGATCAATTTGCCCGGTATTAAGTGCACTCTGCAAAAACTATATTTCTCGTCATACCGAGAAACAGTGTTCACAAACGAATGGATAATATTTGCACGTACAACATGTTCAAGCATTCAGAGCCGTCGATGGTTGGTGTTTATGCTGGTATACAATATGGACATTATGGGGCAAATCTTCTTTTTTGGATTTCACTGTCATTTTCTACCGATTCACGGGTGTTCTCAGTCGGTTCATAATGAGATATATTGGAGACCCTGATGGCGGTGTGCTCGTGAAAGGATACAATGTAATTTGAGTCGTCAGCTAAGGATGAACAAGAAAAATAATCATGGGTGGAGACTTGCAGTAAAGCAAAATGAACGTGCGAATCAAATTGTCTGTGCGCAAGAGAAACTCCATACTTAAAGTAATGCCTCATGCTTGGGTTGATGTTGCACTCATCATACCCCGTGAGTGCAGATGGGCTACACAGACTTACACTTACGTTTTCATCTCAACCAGGATACACAGTAACTCAATGTATTTTATTTTTATCCAGTTCAGCTGCATATTCCATGTCGGTGTGGCTGCGCTTGATGTAAATGAGGACAAGGTGCCCACCTGTCACTTACCCTCCACCTTGATTACTGGATCCATGAGACGGTGAATCGTTGCTGGGGAGACTGGGTGTACGGTCCTAGTGGCTGCACTAGGCTCAAAGAGTGTTTCCCCCAAGTGTTGCGCGGACTACGGCCCAGCCAGCGCCTTGTGCACGTATGGTACGCATGATTCCTCAATCAGTCAGACAGGAATGTAGCCGTTATGCGTGTTGAAGGAGTGTGGGCTGGCTCCATTGATGAAACGTGGTTGCCATCCGCTTGCCTCCCGCTCTCATTCCTTCGGGTTTACACTGGATATCTGGTGCGTAGATGGGGCTGTGGGTGGCGCAGCGAAAGCCACCTATGGTCGCTCTGTAGGCTCCGGCGTCCTGTGGCAGTCCTGCTGAAGCCGCAGTGACAGGGAAATGCGGGACCGGATGACGCCAAACTAACCTTAAGTAACTAGATTAGGATGAGAAAAACGGGAAAATCTGGGATCGGTACATCCATGTCTCCCTATGAACTTCCAGGTTTTACGTGGTGCGATACCGTAGAACGTCGTCTGATGTTCGAACTTGAACAAGCTGAAGTCTAGCAGACCGAATTTTACTCAGTGGAGCTTACTGGACTGAACTATACAAGAATATAAGCTCATCCGGTTACTTAAAAGTTCAGCTAAGTCGTTCGACCGATTCCATCCCCTCTTGACGAGTGGAATAGTAACTTGACCTCTGTCATCGCACAGCATCGAACGCCCCGCCCCGCTTCAGGCCTCGCATTTGCCTGTTGTCCTCATCCTTCTATACTGCCTCAAGGAAAGTGAACCCGATTGCAATCCCCGAGCACTTTTGAATTGCATCACAGCACAGACGTTCAATGGTCTGCAGGACGTTACTACGAGTAACATTTGACAACACACGCGAGCTTGAAGATGCTCTCTTAGCTAGCCACTTTCTAGTAAACACTTCTGTCAGTGCCCGCATTTTTCCTCGCAAGCCATGGGCAGAAAGGCAGAAGCGGAAATTCAACCCTAGTGCGTCAAGTCAAAATGGGATGAAGTAAATAGTACTGGTTCATGTTGTGCCAGAATTGAGGAATAACGACAACAGTGAATGGCAAAAGCATGATCTTGAAGCATGGAGGTACATCACGGAGCTCAACCACATGCAAAATGTCGTGTCTTTTGACGTCACCCGTTTAATTGCCTCAACAGACTATCAAGGCAACAGACCGAAAATTTTGAGTTACCTTGGCTGCGATCGAAAGGGTGTCAGTGACGATCCACACGTGGCATGACAACAGGGAACTTGGACCACCAGAAGTACGATTAAGACCACTTCTTCAATTAGTGCAGACCCTAGATACAGAGTAGCCAGTCTCAGTTGTACTTATCTCAGATCAGCCAACCGTACAAACACCCGTTTTAAGAAACTTCAGCAGACCGGCACTATTTGTGCCGGTTGCTCACAGTGAATCGAGCTCCTAATTCGTCAACAAATACAATGCTGCTACCCCAACACAGGGCTGTATGCTAGCCTCTCAGCACTGCGCCATCGACACGAAGCAACAATTTGGGATATCATAGCATTGACTGAAACTTGGTTTTCAAACGGCGTACTTGATCCAGAGATTGAGCTCAGGGAAATGTCAGTTATTCGGATTGATCGTCCATCTCGCAGTGGTGGTGTTGCCATTTACTGTCGAGAGTACCTGAAATTTAAGGCACTTACCGAACCTTCCCTTGTTATTCCCGACGCATTATTTTGCTGACTGCACGTAGCAGTTCGAGATGGTTGATCACAGAAGATGCGTGGTGCTTGCCTCTTAGCAGTTATCCATAGGCCACCGAACTCGTCAGTAGCTAGTGATAACATTCTATTAAACGCTGTCCGCTATGTTGTTTCACAAAAGTATTCTCACTATCTCATAATAGACGCCTTCAATGTACCTTCAATAGCGGCAGTGTCCCCTAATGAGCCATCATTTAATTCGAGGATCCTTGAATTCCTGGGCATGGCAGTCATGTACAACCATGTACTTCAATCAACCGGACACCGCGGTTCAAACACTGCTGGACTTAATCCTGACTAATGAAGAGTTGGTGGTTGAGTCAGCAGTATAGGACACTCCACTTGATCGTAGCGACCATTCAATCCTAACGTTTGGTTATGTGTATTATGTCAGTATTGTCGATAAAGAAAGTGGGACTCAACGAACTATTACGGACTATTTTAAGCTGCACAACTTAGCGATAAGCGTTGACTGGGACCTACAGATCCACAATTTAGCGAAAGGCGCATGGAATGAATTAAAAGATAAAATTAACCAGGTCATACAATCAGCATTTAATGTTGTACCATTACGAGTATGGCGCCGGACCAATACATGGATCCGAAGCAGAACACGTGAATGGGTCAACGGAATAGATGTAATTTGGAAGCAACATACGCTAATCTCATGTGGTACCACATGGCAAACTTACGGAAGAATCAGAAATCACTGCACGCTACTTATTAGTCGACAACTATAAATGGCAGGGGATCATGCTACTCACGTTTGAGAGTAACAACAAACTGCTATACAGGTATATGAACGACAAAAGAAAAGTTATGTGAATGTAGCTGCAAGTGGGGGTGAGAGCAATCGTCTGCCTCAGTGTAATCGATCAGGAGATCGCTCGAGTGGACGAGTGAGGTTTTAAACATCCAGTTAATTGTACAGAACCTCAGAATTATGATTAGAACGCTAGTGTGCAGAGCCGGTGTGTGGTGTTTCTCTTGACGCAGCTAGGAGACCCAGGCACGCAACATGGTGACAGAGGTGATTCCACTGACGACTGCTCTAGAGATGATGGAAAGCACGCTACCTGACAACTGGAAAGCGTGGAAAGCGAATTGGATGGAATTCGCAGCGTTGATCCAGTTGGATGAATACGCATACCAGATGGCCATGTTCCGATACGCTGTCGGCTAAGAAGCGTGCCGTATAATGGAGGCGTGGAATTTCTGTGACCATGATGGAGTGATGGATCTTTCACAAATAATCAAGAAATTTGAGGACTATTGTGATGGTCGATTAGCCTTTTCTCTCCAGTTGCAGCCGGTTGGTCGATGCCATTTCAGTGGACAATGAATGTCAGCAAGCGACGAAGGATTCCACAATAGAGTACTCAGACGGCCTTAGCGAACAAGAGTGTGTCTTTCTAACGCTGTTTGCACGAAAACGGTCAGCATCATCACAGCCTGACCTACGAACCACTGACAGCAAGCTACCCTCGAAAAGCTGCATCGGAATACAGTGCAGTACAACACAATCGCTTCAAAGGGTCGAACGGACCGAGGATGTATCCGAAAAGAAACATGGGCATAAAAACTGCAAATAAAATGAAGAAAGGACTTCTCAATATAAAAGAGGCGAATGAGGATGCTCGCCCTATGATTCTCGAAGGAAGAAAAGCGCTATTTAACGAGATCGGGACAAGTTCGATTCAGCGTTTTTCCAGTAGAAGGCGAAGGAAGTTGATGACAGTAGCTAACGTTTTGATTCAGCCTAACCTTACTGCGACTTGCATTCCTTTAGACCGGAAATTCGCCCGCAGTGAACGAGGATATTGCAAATGTAGCACAAAAACTGCGAACAATAAAAAAGAAAGGATGTGATGGTGGCTGAAACCGGGGGTGAGGACAATCGTCTGCCTCAGTGCGGTCGATCAGGTGATTGATCGAGTGGACGAGTGCGTTTCTAAACAACTAATTGTACAGCACAGAATTGTGAATAGAACGCTAATGTGCTGATCGGGTGTCCTGTTTCTCTTGACGCAGCTGGGCGGCCCAAGCGCGCAACAGGTTAAAATTGGAATACCACTACACAACACGGCCAGTGTCCTAACAACTGCTGCTGTGGATGTCGCGAACACTTTACTCCTGCAGTTTGGCTCAATGGCTACGAATACCATGGAACCTTCACTCTATCAACTCCCAACTAATGTCGTTGGCTTATTCAGCAACATCTTTACTCCAGCAACTGTTGAAAGCAAATTACTGCCTATCCGGGACTACAGTACCCCTGGAATCGACAAGATCAGCCCAAAAGTATTTGGACCCTTGCTCCGACCATAGCAGTACTGTTGTAACGCTTCTTTACCTCTGCATTCTGCCACTTCCAGTAGCGTTAAGAGCAGAACACACCCGCTCTGCACATTAGCGTTCTGTTTACAAGTATATGGAAAGTACAACTAGCTCCGTCTTTAAAAACTCACTAGCCTACTCGACCGATCGCCTGATCGACCGCCCTGAGGCAGACGCTACACATATTCAGCTCCGTTTAAGTCTCTATTATATCACCCTTCAAAATGCTTTCCCCACACCTATTTTCTGCAGTTGGGATTGATCGTAGCTTTTTACCCTGGTGTTTACTTGCAGAAATCGCGGTAGCCTTCGTCCTCGACCCGGCCTGCATGACACGTCGTGTGGCGTCCGACCGACTGGCTGTGTTCTTCTTAGGGGATCAGCTTGTAGCCATGATGGTCATCTCCGCTTTCGGGTCGACCTGCATTGTACACCATCATCATCTTGCTGCTTGCATCCTATGTGATTATCCACGTATCCGCTCAGCTTCGTCTTCCATACAAAACGTGTCTAGCAGGATGTTCCGTGGTAGGGATGGCGGTTCTGGAGGACTTTGAATCTTGTCGTGGTTTGGCCTCAGCTGATTGGGGTGCCTGACCCATTTCTCCTTTCCTACCATAAGCTCATAGATGACCCAACCGTTTCTGTGGATCACTCTTTGTAAGCGACAATTCGCTTTGAAGGGCCTTGAGCCAACGCGTATCCAGCCAGTCAAAGAACAAGAACACTGGACAAGATGACGGTACTATTAACGAACAATCAGGAAGCAATAATATTACAAACCTCAATAGTAGCGCTTCCACTCAAGGCAGTTTCAAAAGAGATACAATTCGGTCCGAGAACAACAAGAAAGGGTTCAGATCGTCAATGCGATACAGAATACAGAACACTGGTTATATAGGACAAGTGAAGTCAATGCGATTGGTCAAACACAGACCGGATGAAGGCCGGATGCGTGAAATGTGAGTGTGTGGGATGATAAGTACATTGCTCATGATCAGTGCGAGAATAATTGGGGTGATTGTTGCCGTGGTAAGGGCAGAGATAATTGAGGTGATAGTTGCCGTGGTAGTGACAAAGATAATTGAGGTGATAGTTGCGGTGGTAGTGACAACGATAATTGAAGTGATAGTTGCGGTGGTAGTGGCGAAGATACTTGGGGGTGGTAGTTGCGGTGGCAATGGCGAAGATAAAGGGGGAGGGGGGGGGATAGTTGCGCTCGGAGTAGTCCACACTCGATGGTTGGCGGATGGCGGAGTTGAACACAGGTCATGGAGAATCCTACACTCTTCCTGTCGACCACCTCCTCGGTCCTCGGAAGTCTCATATGTACACCATGTTTCCAATTTTGAAATGACGCACGCTGTCTGTCCGCTTTTCCCCGCACGATAACTGCAATGCTTTTCTTTCCTGCTTGGCACAAGGCGCTTTGCTCTGGATACTGGTTTAGTGACTGATGTGAGGTTCAGGGTAGCACTGGTGATTCTGCAACATTCTGGACCAGATTGGAGTATCGCTTCGTGACGTCTATTCATCTACGTAATCTGACTGCCATTGATTTCTGCCGTCGCATCCTCAGGTCTGATGGGCACATCTGATTTTGAAATAGTAGAGAATATCCGTAGCTCGGGATGTGTATGTGGGTTTTGCACTTCTCTCCGAGCTGCTTGCTTATTTTGCAGACGTTTCGTTGTCAGACTAGGCAACATCATCAGCGCGGCTTTAAGGTCCTCTTTCGCAGAGCCTCGTACACGACTTCCAGATCTAAGTGCTTATTGATCGAGTTCTGCTTTGACTAAAAGACTTCAATAAACTCAAGTGTTTGTCGGCTTGTGGCTCTTCCTAGTATTTTAAGGTGCTCCAGGTCGAACTGGTGGCCCTCGGCATCCATATGCACGGACATCAAAGAGTTCTTATCATGACGGCGGATGGCTAGGTTATGTTCATGTAGCCGTGTGCCAAGCTTTCTTCCTGTTTGTCCTACGTAGTATTTGTCACAGTCTCGGCAGCATATCTTGTAGATTACACCAGATGTTTCCCACTTGCTAAGTTTATCCTTCACTTTGAAAAGTTTATTTTGTATTGTTTCTGTTGGTTGGTGGGTGACTTTGACTCCTAAAGGCAACAAAAGTCTCGCTGCCATTTCCGAGATTCCGTTGATGTAAGGTAACACGGTTTGCTTTTCAGTCGTTGCATTTGTTGTGGTGTGTTGTGTTGCTTTATGTGGGGTCAAGCAGCGCAGGACGAAGCCTTTCGGGTACGAATTCCGTTTGAATAGGCTGAAAAGATGGTCTTCCTCCGCCTGACTCAACTGCTGCGTGCTGTAATGTGTCCGTGCTCGTTCGAAAGGAGTTAGCACGCAGCTGCGCTTGTGGCCTGCCGAATGATTGCTGTTGTAGTTGAGGATATGGTCCGTATGTGTTGATTTTCGATAGGCCATCGTTTCGAGTGACCCTGAACCAGTCCTACGTATGAGAACGTCCAAAAATGGTAGCTGCCCATCGTTCTCCTCTTCCCTCGTGAATTGGATGCTCGTCGAACACACTGTTGATTAGCTCATGTGTCTCTTCTAATTCGGAATGTTTGAGCATGACGAATGTGTCTTCCACGTAGTGCACTCAAAGTTTCGGTTCCGCAATTGAGAGTGCTATTCGTTTTAGCGCCCACATCACTGTTTCGGCTACCAGTCCAGAAACCGGCCTTCTTCTTATTTGCTGATGGATTTAGCCATTGAAGGTGAAATGTGTTGATAAACAGAATCTCAGCAACCATCATTTGTCCTGCCTTTATTTTACTACGTGTCGAAACCTGCGTGTTCCTCCAGTAGAGCAGCCATTGTTTGTCTCGCCAAGTTGATGTCAATCGATGTGAAGAGCGCCGTCACATCAAAAGAGATCATTCTTTCGTCTCGTTCTATGGTTGTGGTTTTGAATTTTGTTAAAAACTGTTCAACCAAGTTGAACGAGTGTTCTGATCCTGCAATGAGATGTTTTACTCGTTCCAGAGCTGTTCCGCAAGTCTGTATTTTGATGCTCCAAATAGCCACGCGATAGCACGAAGATGCACTCCGCTGTTATGTACCTTTGGTAGGCCGTAAAATCGCGGTAGTATCGGATCTTATGGTTTCATCAATTTACGTTCCAATTTTGTAATTCGCCCCATTGGTTATAGTTTTAGCAGAGTGCGCTTGATGTTACCGTCTAAGGTTATTTTGCCTAGTCTGGCAACGAAACGTCTGCACAGTAATAATACAGTTTGGAGACCAGTGCAAAACCCATATCTGATTTTAAAGTGGCAGCGTGGCAGAATTGTCGCTCTTCCATGGCTTCCGAATTTGCGACCACATTTGTACCAGGATTTAAGCAGAGCAACCACTGGCATTCTGAAACAATTCTTTGTGATGTCAGCTTCAGTTCCGGTCCACATTTTACTTAAATATTAAATCTGTGTGATAGCAGTTCGCTCACGTGTCTCTGTGAGGTTTCGAACTGCAGCTGTTGCTGCTGCTGCTGCTGCTGCTGCTGCTGCTGCTGCTGCTGCTGCTGCTGCTGCTGCTGCTGCTGCTGCTGCTGCTGCTGCTGCTGCTGCTGCTGCTGCTGCTGCTGCTGCTGCTGCTGCTGCTGCTGCTGCTGCTGCTGCTGCTGCTGCTGCTGCTGCTGCTGCTGCTGCTGCTGCTGCTGCTGCTGCTGCTGCTGCTGCTGCTGCTGCTGCTGCTGCTGCTGCTGCTGCTGCTGCTGCTGCTGCTGCTGCTGCTGCTGCTGCTGCTGCTGCTGCTGCTGCTGCTGCTGCTGCTGCTGCTGCTGCTGCTGCTGCTGCTGCCATTTTGCCTGCATTTGTGCAAATCTGCCTGACATCTTTGGGTTCTTCTGGCTTCGCTCGCCTCTGCTATAAACGATTTTTGCTTACCTCTGCTCTCTTCCACTCCCAACCTCGTCAAGGTTAGAACTCATACCCGCTTTTCACACAAGCCTTTTATGTACATGTGTATGGAAAAGTACAAGTAACTGGGCTTCTAAAACTCACTGGTCTACCCGATCGACCGATGTGAGGCAGATGCTTCCCAAGTTCAGCTCCGTTTACCTCTATTAGGGACCACTTGCAGCTTTTTTCCAAAGTATGCTTAACTTCTGTACACTCCTATCTGAGTAAATTATGGAACTATCACTCCAATACGAAGAGGAGGTAAGTGATCGGATCCTGCTAACTACCGACCTATTACTCTCCTCCCTTTTATCAAAAGTGATGGAATCGGTAATCGCAGATGAACTGACGCGATGCTTTGAAAGTCTGCAAATAATTTCCAATGCCCAACATGGTTTCAGATGCAGACGATCTTGTCTCACACATAGACTAATGAGGCTGATGAAGGAGTCCCCATAGATGTAATTTGCTTGGATTTTTCTAAAGCTTTCGATAAGGCCAACCACTTCTTTCTCTTCCAAAAGCTTGTTGCCTACGGTACCAACAGTTCCCTGCTCACCTGGTAGGAAGACTACTTACATGACAGAGCAATCAAGATAAGAGTAGTCTAAACTCACTCTGAAAGCCTGTGCGTCTCCAGTGGTGTACCACATGGATCCATTCTCTGCCCCATGCAAGCATTTGCAGACGAGAATGAAGTATGGAAAGCGATTCGCTCAGCATCTGACCGGACCTATCGCCAGAACGATTTGGACCGGATTAACGAATGGGCAGAAAGAAACCAGCTCACCTGAACCCTGTAAAGTGCCACTTGCTGACGGTGCGTAGCAGCTTCATCAACACATATCTTTTGGGGCAACACGTCTTGCAACACGTGATTAGTGAAGGCGACTTAGGTATCATAGTTCAAGAAAGTCTTGGCAATTCGCTTCAATGTTCGAAAGCAGCAACTGTGGCGAACTTGCACTTGCGGTTTTTGAGTCGAGCTATTGACACCTTTGAGCGACGGTTAGTACCATTACTGATTAACTCGTATGTTCCTCCTCACGTTGAATGTACAATTCCGGCCTGGTGTCCATGGTCAAAACGAGACATTCATCTTTTGGAGCAACCCCAAAGATGAACCACAACGACAACGCGTAAACTATCCGGTCTCAGTTACGAACTACCTCTTCGTATAGTTGGTGTGTTCTCCTCAGAATACCGACGGCTTCGCGGAGATTTCATTCTGACTTATCACATACTAACTGAAAGCGAACACCCATGTACATCACTGCTGACCCTAGCCCCTTCCAAACAATACCGAAGTAACTACCTGAATCTAATGATGCAACACTCCCGTTTGAATTGGAGAAAGTACCTTTACTTACCTAGAATCTGTTCCCACCGGAATGCACTATCAATACATGTGATGAACGCACCAGACATCACGATTTTCGAAAGCCTATTAGACTTTCATTTTAATGCTAAACGCTACACAACAGTTTGATAAAGTGCAATGGCTTAACCACTGATATTTCACGTTTCGCGTTGGAGCATTTTGATTTTAATTTTCTTTTACATATTCATCCTGTGGTTCTTGTACAATTATGCTTTTTATCCCAGCATAAACTAGTGAATTATTGAAGTAGTAGGCGGTTAATCGTTGAGTCTAGTTGACTGCCTTATGTTTCGTCTCAGTAAGCGTTGTTCTTTTAAACTGTGACCGGCCTTCACAGTAGTATGTATTCGCTACGTTAGCCCACTGGTTGTTAAGCAAAACAGAAAGACGTTATGCATGTATGTGCTTGCAGTAAGAGTAGCTCGCGTTAGAATGACTCACTATAGCTGTACCGGCAACTAGTTGGGGTTTTGTCGTATTAAAGGTGAACTCAAAATACCTATTCAATTACAGGCTCAGGATAAATTACACCGGACGCTTAACAAAAGGAATGTCGAATGTGTATTGAATTCGCATTAACCTAGCACCTTCAGTGCTTAGAACCACTAGTCTTGTTTGCTGAGATATTGCTTCGTTCTCCGTAGTGAGCAATTCGTTCTCAGCAGTTTCATCACCAGTCTAGGTGCTATCCTCCGTGTATACTAGTGTATGATCAGTTAACCTATGTCAAGCCTCAAACACATCCAGATCCGGTTCTGAAGCTGCGCGTGATGACCTCATAGCGTGAACCACTTAAACATTTTGATTCAGACAGAATCACTTGAACTAATACTGACTTACAACGCCAGTACTTTCCCACTCACATCTCGGTTATCATAAGTGTCCGCACAGTTTGTTGTAAATGCTACGTCTATCATCCCCTGGTTCAGTGGGTTTAGTGAAGATGTTGTATCAAATCAAAACTTTACCTACCAATCATATTAATGGAGTATTTTCAAATCCTTTTAAAGTCCACGGTTCTCGATCGGTTTCAAACCTTTTTGAAGATGTCCGTCATCCAATATAGTTTGCATTCGCAGTAAGCGACGGTTTATGCCCAGTCGTGGACAGCATAAATGTAGCAAGAACGAAGCGGCAAGACAGCGTAATCGTTATTTCACGCGACCATGGTTAACTCAGCTTTTACGCACGAGCACATTCGTGCGTCGTATCGCCTTAACCTTGGGGAGTTTGGCTACCTGTCTGACCCCGTATCTTCGCCTCTGTAATTCGCATTCTGACTGACCTGGAGTTCTTCTAAGCCTCTTGATTTACTTGATCTCGGTTGCATTATTTAATTTGGGCGTACTCCTGGATGTACCGATTGAGGTGTTCCTGTCTAATTTATGGGCCTTTCGACAAATATCTTCTCTGTTTTTTTGGCTCATGCCCGTTACCGCTCATTGTTCGTGATCCGCTCTCCGCTCGTCCTGTGGGTTTGCGCTGCACCGAATGATCTCTTCCATGACGCCTGTGCCTGTTTCGTCGTCACTCGTTCTTGTGGCTTTCCAGTCTTTCGCATGATTGTTACCTTCCGTGCCACTGCAATATCACTAGACCAACGGAATCATTTTCCCAACCGGCTAACCGAGAAACGGGGTCAAGCTTGAGCACTATCAGACGAGCGTTAGCAATGAAGATGGTACTTTTTATTCGGTCACATATAAATATATTAACTGGGGCAAAGGGGAGTTCATCTTGGAGTTTGGGGTATTGTTCTGCAGCAGATATCAGTTTATGTAAAAGACCTGAACTCATGTGGTTGGGAAAGAAACAAAAACTATCCATGACTAGCATACTTGCGTTCATCTTCGTGGATAATTTAGGGCCCTCAAGGGAAGTGGTTTGCAACAGTGCTGTCTGAGTCGACTGAACCCGTCACAAATTGTAACTAAATTCTCGATGATATTTTATCAGTAGTTAAAAAGTGTACCTAATTTTCCGATGACATTACACTTCGCTAGGTGTGTTCACTGTAACAGCTAAAACTGATGGACCACAGATCCCTTTGATTGTTGGTTATCTGGTTTCTCTTTTTTCAGTTCATGTTTTGAGGACTTTCAAGTGTTTTTTTGTTTTACCCTGTTATATCCAGTTACCCATGTTTGGGATTAAGTGGCCTGGTCAGAAGATTAAATAATGCTACCATGCGCTGGGTGTCGCAGTGCCCATACATTAGCCTCTCACGTTCTCGTCCATAGATTCAAGTACAACCTCTTCCACTAACAGACAATATCTTGTATTTACACTATCCACTATCTGCGAACTGTTTTCATGTGGTTGCTAGTCTTTATTTATTTAACGCTGCACAGCCGATTAGCATGATTCATGGATGAATATTTAACGATCGTTCGAGTCACATTGTAGTTACCCTAGTTCCACAAGCGTGCTACAACGGTCTCAATCTCATCCTCTATTCCGTCAACACTGCTGTAGCCAACTAAATGTCATCGCTGGCTGACTTTGGAATCTAGTATATGGATGAAGGTCTGTTTGTATCTGTACCATTTCGGAAGGGAATTATCAGACAGTCCAAAGCTGTCTGACAAACCTCTGGACAGTAATACAGTATGACCTCTGTAAGTTGACCACACAAGGGACTGGACCAAATCGATCAACATGGGGAGGTGGTCAAAGTATGAATGCCCTGTATAAAAAAAACTTCGCATACCTTACTTTCCCGTTGTGAGTGGAACATTGGAACTGGCCGAACACGGGTACCCTGGGACGGTTTGTTTGAATTATATGTTCTAAAAATGGCGACAGTTAAGTGAAACGCGCACCTGTGGACTCACCATAATATCCACGTTGACACACAAGTAAGTCCGTTTATCCAGATTTTATGGAGGCTGGAGAGCACAATGTTTGTCTGCGTCTTGTCGTCACTCGGTGTACAGAATACAAGTCAACCAATGCAGATGGAACAATGCTATATTACGGGAAAAAAGCAGGTGCTTAGCAAGTCCGTAGGATGGGCAAAAACAGAACCATAACATGGTGAACAGAAAACAAAGGGATAAATGAAAATCATTTTTGTGAACTCACCACAGTGTTAACACAGAGGCACGTAGAAAAGGTTAACCACAATAGTGTATGTTAATTCTGGTTGTGCAACTTTCGTCGCATTATATCGTCGAGACACGCAGGCTATATCTCGCAGTGTAGGTGGGTTAGGGCAACGTCAAGGCGTTTTTTAAACACAGGTAGTGCGGGCGTAAACAACTTAATTTGAGAGGGCTTTCCATGGCTGGCACACAAGAAGAGAGCAAACATTCCATCGATATTCTAGCCGACTGTATTGCATGCCGAAATTGAACTGGTTGCCCCTAAGATTCATGCTGTGGCTCAGTTGTAGTAGGTGGCGGCAGACGCGGTTGAGGTTCCTTAGAATATGATAGGCCATACTAAGGTTGCCAAGTAGGTGCCGGTACGGGCCGCTGTATAATTCTGGAGTCCTCAGTCTGTTGATAAGGAAGATCGAACAACCCTTTTAATGGGCTTCGTGGCTTGTCGCTGTACAGTCTCTAGTGCTGCAAGCTCCTGATTGTGCCAGAGCTGCCACGCCCGGATTGCGTGTTCCACATGAGGTCGCACGTAATTGTTAAGCAACTGCGAAAAGACAGAAGGATCAAACCGCCCGAATGCCTTTCTCAGCATGCCAACGTGTTGGTTCCCAGTCTTTGATGCCTTCTCAGATTTTTCTGAGCAGCCTAGATCAGCCTGGAATAGTACCCAAGGTCGCCCTCCTGGGTGACTGTTTGTGGGACATGGTCTCCAAGCTTGTATTTGCTGTTCGGCTGATGGCGAATGTGAGCCACCTTACGCTTCCCCAAATTGAACTGGAGCAGATTGTGGGGCGACTACCCATACGCTCTGTACAGGTCTCGCTGAAGGTCATGGTGATCTGCTGGGTCGGCTATCGTCCGCCACATCTTAACATCATCAGCGAGCAGTAAGAAATCTGAGGCAATCAAACACGTAGGCTTGTTAGTGAACAAGAGAAATAGGCACCGCTCTAGTACTGATCCTCGTGTAACGCCACATTCGACATTACTCGCAGCAGATAGCGCACTTCGAACTCTGACCTGCACTTGCCGATTCTGCAGGAAATTCCTGATTCACCCAAAGACAGAATCACCAACTCCATAGCTTTCGAGCCTGTGAAGCAGAATACGGTGGTCCCGTCGGTCCAAGGTTTTGGAGAAGTCGAGGTAAACGACGTATGTCCCTCTGCCTTCACCGGCCGTTTCCGTCCAGCTACTGCGTGCAATCAGTATGTTGGTAGTGTGTGAACGACGCTGGCGGAAACCATGTCGCACAATGCTTTGATGTTGTGGCCTTTTAAACGGTCGACTAAAGTCTTAACGATGAATGCTTCCATTATCTTTGAGAGCACATGGAGGAGGCTCGTTGAGCGATAGTTGGCGGGTTCCGAGCGATTACCGCTTTTGAAAATTGGAATGATTACGTCATGTTCCCACATGGTAGGCACAATTTACTTATCCAAGCACTTTAGGAAGAAATGCGATAATGGCCCGGCCAGCGTTGTTATTGCTATGTTCAACGCCTTTGGGTGAATATAATCGATTCCGGGAGAGCTGTATGTGCGTAGTGAGAGCAATTTCTTCAACACAATTGTGGCAGTAAAATCGATGTTAGTGTTGTAGTTGGGGATAGGGATGTGGGTATGTAACATTGGCGGACGTCTCTTTGGCAGGTTGAAGCGTAGTGCATTCGTAGGGCGTTGGCTGCCGCTTCGACGCTCTGTGCCACTCCGACTGGCAGGTTAAATGGGGATACCGAGCTTCAATTTCCGTATTGTTTCAACATGTTTGTATAGGAACTTTTTGTTATTGGCAAATTTCCAAGCCAAATGTTATTGGTGAGTCAAATTTTCCTCACGGACTAGCATGTTACTGTGGTTACGCTGGGTCACCTAACTGCTCCACGTTTCAGGACTAGGACGAGCACTATACGTGTGCCATGCTGCATTCCTTATTGACATGCGCTTGCTGATCCTACTTCTGATGAAAAACAAGGGACTGGTGGAGTGAACTTTCTTCGTTTCTGAAGCAGTTGCCATTAGGTTGCTGAAGCGTCTAACTAACCGAATCCATGCGCTATCAGGTGAGCGACCTCTCAAGAATTCCCAATCAGTCGTCTCAGCTAGATTGTTCAGGATGTTGTAATGTGTGATAGT
This sequence comes from Dicrocoelium dendriticum, assembly GCA_944474145.2. NCBI lineage: Eukaryota > Metazoa > Platyhelminthes > Trematoda > Plagiorchiida > Dicrocoeliidae > Dicrocoelium > Dicrocoelium dendriticum. The sequence continues at coordinate 68,112,437 of OX104064.1, forward strand.
ACGTGTTACTTCTGTGTGTTCCTCAGGATATTCAGAGTAACACACATAGTTATGAAGTGTGGTTATATGATCTCTTAACCCTAGTGGGGTGTCTATAAGTGGCCTGTCGATCATGAGTTCCTCCTTTGTGATTACGAGGTTAAGTACCGATGGTTTGTTATCAACTCTTTATCTGATAGGTGAGCTGATGTGATTGTAGAGCGGGATACTTGCGATAAGGTCTTGTAGCTCGGCCTCGTATGTTTCGCTGGGGGATGCCGAGCTTTCTAAGTCGTGCACGTTGAAATCGCCGGAGATACGAAATTAGCTGTAAGTTGGGAGTAAGCATTTCGTCAACGATGATATTATGTGGTAATCCATCTCTGGAGTGGACGAGTAGGAGCGTTATACGACTGCCACAAAGCAGTTGTCGTTGTGTCTGAGAAGCAAATGGCACCATAGCGAATCGGTGACCCGCGTCTCCAGATCATCCAGTGATTCGCATTGTAAGTCGTTACCATAGAAGAGGACAAACACCACTTCCCCTGCTGGTACGAACGTGTCGGAGAAAGGACATTCCCTGAATCGCGATCTCGTTATCGTCAAGTCGGATTTTGATGGGTAACATGGACGCACAATTTTAAAAATCGAAAGATCGCTCCACATCTGACAGATTCGATAGGAAAATTAATTGCTGGTGGCATTCTAGGTGACTGTACTGGGTGACCAGTTTCAGCTGGTGACCACTCAAGCTTGTGTTGCGACTAAGTTTCCGGAGGTGGCGGCAAGCATGACCGGGGTTCTTCAAGATCTGGTACGCCAGAATGAGGTCGCCCCGTAGACGACGATAACCGACTGTACACTCCTAAAGCTTTCACTCCCAGATGATATGGCAGGTGGTACATTCCTAATACATTTTTGTCCTCTTTCACTGTGGCGTCCCAAGTGCAACCAGATCGCTTTTTAGTCAATGCTGCCATGCCTACATCGTGTACACTACATGAGGTCCCACCTACGCATTGAGCATTTAGGGGAAGATGCATGGATCGAACTGCCCGAATGCCCTTCGTAGGAGATCAACATGGTTCGCGATTTTAGACGTCTTTAAGGACTGCGCCGAACAGCCGAGGTCGTCTTGCATCACCAGGTAGTAATACCTGGCGGGGCCTTCAAACTGGGACATGCTCTACGCTTCCTTTCTGTGGAATTCACAACACACACTTTCGGCGTCATTCCAACGATCATTTTTCACTTCGTTTTATCTGGCTACATTTATTATCATGTTGACCTATAGAGCGCGATATTTTGAAATTCTTGTGTTTCCGTGCTCACCAGCTGTGCCTATTCCAATGACCAGTTTATAAGGAATAAATTGATACGAATTTACAATAAGTGTAATAATTGTACGAGAACGCTGCACTGAATGGAAGCTTTTTCTTCGGAAGTAAAAACTGGAAATAATGAACCTCATCCTTACCTTAAACAGCCGTTCGCTTTTAGGGAAAATGGATGGACTAACAAACACCATCAACTCCAGAGAATATTCGCAGCTAGGCATCATTTCACTACAAAAGACCTGACTTCACGAGGAGGTGGATGACACACTTTTATTGGTA
>OX104064.1:68114528-68166098 GCA_944474145.2 Dicrocoelium dendriticum
TCGTCATTCGGGGATCCCTCCCTTTGTAGTTGGATGATAACGATAACCTTGTTTTCGAGTTGGCGATAAAGTTTTCGAGTGAGAGCACTTCATGAATAAAGCGCCACCCATCCCACTTATGTGTTTTGGTCTTTAGCTCGCTTAAAGTCTGGAGCTCGGGGGCACCGTGCACAAGGATCGATTTTACGTCATTTTGTTTACAGAAGTCCTCCGGACGCTTTTTGCGCTTCTGAGGTTCGCCTCAAGAAGTCTCAGGAACATTACAAACAGTGCATGGGGTTTTACGGAGACGAGTGGCTTACAAAGGAACTGCCTTTGCATCATCAAACTAGACCCTGTGACGCGTGCTGCTTGCGTTTGCTCCGGCATCGTACTCAGATCGGATTTAGTCTCAAACTTTTCATCACGCGCACGTTTGCTTAACTATTCGATACAGCCTTACTAGCGCTATTTAGTGCTTTCCTTTTATCTCCACATCGCGGTTTTCGCAAACTCCTCGCAAGAACACAGTTGCGAAAGATTCCGAATCCCGTGCCACACCGCAGCACTTGTGGTCTCAAAGGAAACCTAACTCCAAGGTTTATACCATGAGCCATCAACTACGGCTGTCGACCGCTAGGTGCAGCACTTATCGGACAGATTGTGTCGCTTATCGCTCATTCGCTTTGTTTGCCTCAAAGTGATTACCGAGTAAACGACCCAGTCGCCTAAACCCGCCCTAAGAGCCCTGTGGTGCACTAAAGGTTTCAACCTTGAACACACAATCAAAATACCGCGCAGGGGACCGAGGCAACCCCACGCGCTTGGCCACTGACCCGAAACGAATCGATCGACGCAATGGTTTGTAACCACTAATCAAAAGCCCAATCTATGGCGACCAGAATGAAAGTACTATGTAGCTTTCCTTCATGCCAGTAGAATGCGCGAACAGGAATCCAGTGTTTCAGTTGCCACAGCAAGTTTCATTCTACGTGTTTTGAGCTCACATTACAATGTTAAAGCCACACAACAGTATGCCGGATTTTCTGTAATTCTGTGCTCGCCGTGCATCGTGTACCGTCGGTACTCTGCACCAATGTTCCAGAATTAATGTCAAGTTCTTTAAAAGGAAAAGACCTCGTTAATATGCACCAGTGGAACTCCATATAGGTGGTGTACTTGAGCTTGTCAACTTGACACGGGTTACCCGTCACCCAAACTCAGAGCACTACGGTGAACCAAAAATTATCCGAGTTCCAATGACTTCCGCTGATGTAGCAGAGCACTTCTGTTATCTACAGCTGCCTCCGAAACGAGTCAAGTTCCATCCACATATTCCGTGGAGCGAACGTAAACAGGCGATGCCTGACTTGGTAAAATAACGGAAGGAATCCATAGCCAAGACCATCTTTTTACACAATGTCCCCGAAATTGGAGGACATGATGAGCGTGAAACGACCAGAATCAGTGGTGCTGCCTTCGCGAGACCCTCCCCTTGGAATACGTCGTAGCGCAACCGATATCGAGGCTGTGCAGATCGCCAAGTTACAAAGTCTGTGGCCTCGGCATTGTGACAGTGGTACCTCAGTCCACGCAGTTGTCAACAGCGGTGTTGGAGTGCTAGTATGCGGGTGGCAGCAACCTACCTTCCGGTCTCCAGATCCAAACAGCGTCCCATTACCAGATACACAAGAAAAGTAATTTAATCGACGCACTTTCTGACAACGGTGCAGATAGCATTACTAATATAACGGACGACACTAGTGAACATACACCAACCGTTGCATAAAAAAATCAGAAATATGGCAATTGCGAGATCCCTGGATCTGACACAAATGAGTTCGTCATCGCCCCATCCAAAAAGCGATCAGTGGTCAACTTTTCACCATTCGGCACATCACACTAAAAACACACGTCCCCCGACCCACTACTGAGATCAGCGAACATTTTTGTGTGTACACCAATGCACAAGGTATTCTGAACGATATTGCTGATTTGCGGTCATGCCAAATTCGGAATGGAAAACTTGCTTGCACTCAGAATTTACTGACGCCATTGTCGCAATACATGGTACCTCACTTCTTCGAAACGGTCGCCCAAACAAGGGGAGGTGGCTACATTAGTACCGCAGTGACCTGCAGTACGAACCCATGGACGATCCGGAAAAGCCGCTCACAGACTCGCTTCGGCTCAGTCTGCGGCTAAGACGCAACGACACTTGCCTTGTGGCAGTTGTTTATCGTACTCTTATGTCCACCCCTGAGATGGACTATCGAGTGACATTAACCTTGGGAAGAGATGTTCGACGCCGAAACAGCCATGCTCTCCTCTCAGACAACTTCAATGTCGATCTGGAAGTCCCGGCATCCCAACGAGCAATTCAAAACAGACCTACAAGAGCTTATTGTAAGCGTTCCGCTCTTCAGCCATGTTAGTTTGCCCACTCGATTCAGAGCGGGAAATAAGCCATCTGTGCTCACGAACGAACAGCTCATGATCGCGAAGCCAAAGAAGCAGAGCCGTCCGGGGCGAAGTGACTACGGAACCATATATTAGGACTATGTGTGTAATCCGGAATATCCACAACATATGGATTTGTTTCGAACAACCACATGTTACAACATACTAACAAACGGGTTGAAGATGCCATCTTGGAGTGTTCGTATGACTATTCTATTGATATTGCTTGGGCGGAGTTTACCGATAAGTTCAGTGATCTTATTATATCCGCATTGAAATACAGTCCCCTTCGTTCTGTAGGAGTACCATCATTCAATTGGAAGAGAATCCGAAAACGCATTGCGTTAAGAGACGCAACGTAACATATGTATAGGGCGAACCCTATCCCTGACAACTGGAGAAAGAATGTTGTGCAGCGTAATCACTGTAAGATCGTTGTCAGTGAAAACAAATATATGCACCAACAGGAACTAGTAGAAAGGATTTTCGCTAACAATAAGCTTCTGTACAAACCTGTGAACAGCCTCCGGAAAGTAAAGCGTGGTGTTCCACTCATCTCAGCGAATGAATGTGCTCAAACCGCCGAGGATGCATCCAACGTTCTACGGCTCCATTATGCTCCAATATTCCGACGCGCGACCAGCGTGTCACATACCTGTTCCACTCCCCTAGACACCAGTATTGACCCAGGTCACTTTTAGTTCGGTGACCGTTTCGAGAAAGCTGCAATGGACACACGCTTACAATTCCCCTAATGTTGTTAACATTCTCCCAAAAGCACTGCAGATGGCAGCTACGAGGATAGCTGAGCGATTCACCCAGTTTTTCAAAGATAACTGAATGAACAGTAAGTTCGCAGAGTGTGGAACACAGGGCCTCATTACCTCGATTTTGAAGGGTGGTAGCCGTTTAGACTCCGATAACCATCGTCCAGTGATTCTGCTCCCGGTACTCTCACAGGTGATAAAGACGATCAAGCTGAGACACTAATGAGCCACTTATAAAGATCTAAAACCATAACGCCGGAGCTACACTCATTCCGTCCGCAACGGTCACGTATCACCAATCTACTGATTGTACCTGATAGTTGGACCGAAACAGCCAATAACGGGACCGGCACTGATGGCATCTAACTCGACTTTTCTGAAGCATTCGTACCAGTTAGGTCAACCGATCCTTCTCCAAAAGCTGCAAACATACGGAACTGAGAACCCTATCCTTGGATGGATAGAAGTCCTCTTCAGCGTGACTTAGTTCAGGTTCGAGGCTCATCTTCTGTTCCTATCGATGTAAACTGCGGTGTTCCACAAGGATCAGTGTTGGGGCTGCGCCTATTCTTGGTCTTCATTAGCGATCTTGTGTGGGTCATCAAGTATAATTTCTTGTATTGCCGATGACATCAAGATATGGCGGGCGATCAGAAGTCAGGAAGATCACGAACTGATGCAACGAACCTTGGACCGTGATTCCGAATGGTCAAAGAAAAATCTACTTCAGTTCAATGCCGACAAGTGCAAAGCTTACATGCATTCCACAAACCCACTAACACGTATAAGCTGCATACCACAACTCGAATGCCGCGTCACGAGAGCGCAACCTTGGGGTGGTGATGCAAGACGACTTAGGCTGTCCGGCGCAGTCACTGAAGTCGCCCAAAACCGGGAACCACTATGTTGCTCTCTTACGCAGGGCATCCAGGCGGAGCGATCCCTCCATCTTCCTCTAAATGTTCAATGCGTATGTGAGACCTCATTTAGGGTACGCGACTGAGGTCTGGCAACCTTGACTAAAACGCGATCTGGTTGCACTGGGTATCCCACAGTGAAAGATAACGAAAATGTAGTAGGATTGTTTCACCTGCCATACCATCTGGGAGTGAAAGCCTTAGGAATGTACAGCCGAAGTTCTCGCCGTCTACGGGGCGACCTCATTCTGGCGTACCAGATCTTGAAGAACCCCGGTCACACTTACCGCCACCTTCGGAAACTTAGCCGCACACCACGATTGAGGGGTCACCAGCTGAAACTCACCACCCCATACAGTCGCCTGGATTGCCACCAGCAATTATTCTTCTCATCGAATATGTCAGCTGTGGAGCGATCTTTCGACTTTTAAAATTGCTGCGCCCACTTTGCCCAACAAAATATGACTTGATGATGCATTACATCATCTACATTATTTGAATTTAATTCTGTACACCGAGTGACGACAAACCTTAGACAAACATTGTGTTCATGGCGGTTCACCGTAGTGTACGGAGTCTAGATGACGAATGAAGCCCATCATACTGACTGGCTTAGTTAGAACTCCTATATGTTAACACAGTGAATCCCGCTATTGGTGGTCGTCTATCAGCTTGTTATTTATGGAGTTTGCCTCGGATTCTGACACATTACAGCATATACTACTTAAAGAAATCGGGCGCTGTCTAGTATTCTCGAGTTTGCAAGAATGTGTGGCTACTTTCTTTTATAAGACAACAGATGGTATCCTTGGTCCCACAATATTAGTGACAGCACTAACTGCACATGCTTTGGTGGCTGTCGAGACTATGGTAGACATGCCTCTGTCATTTAGGCGACAACAACGGACGCGTATGTTGTCGGTCCTTCAGTAGTATTGGATATATCGCGTGGCTTTAATGAAGCTTGTGTGGCGAATGCATCATTAAGAGCAGCCCGTCGTGTCGTGGCGCCTAATTCTTAATCGTTGCTCTTACGTTCGGTCTGATTGCTTTGTTCTGAAATGAAGTTTAACGCTGAACACCGACTTCGGAGCAATTACTCTCCTGGTCCCCATAGGACGGCTCTTACGATGGCTGTTTACTCTACAATCTGCACCAGTCTGTCACACTTCTGCGCCAATATCACTATACATCTGACGAGTGGAATAGCCCTACACTCGATGCAGAACCATACGCAAGCGATCGCATTATTACATGTCTTTGAGTCGCTTCGCTTTGCGGTAGTACACTTGGGCGGGAACTTTTCACAATATTCAAAGCATTTTGTTCCAATTTTACATCTGGAAACCAATTTGCTGCGCCACAATTAACGTTTAACTACGATGTTTTAGGCTTAGGTTTCCTTGGGCAAGCATTGCGCGTCTTTGTGGTCTTCAATCCAATTACTACCTTTTGCCGCTATGTCTGTCCAAGCAGGCTGATCCCGAATGTCGTCGAGCAAATAGGTAGTGGGACTGACATATGCTAGCTTACTGCTCTGAGCCGTAAGCAGGGACGTAGGCATTGCGTCAGGTTAGCGATCAGCTGTCACGTTGAATGGAGGCTACACAGTTCCCGTTTCTGTCGTGACCGTGAAGCGTTTGTCAGCAGAGTGCGGCTGTCTGTTCGTGATGCAATCGCACGACAGCGTGGTGGATGGAGTTTAGTGGCTCGGTCTATTGCTCGCCAACGGTTAAGATGTTAGATGGAGAGGCAAACTTGCTTAAGGGCTGAAAGAGGTTCACTGCTGAGAAACGTAGATTACTCTGTAGCTGCGCATACGGTGGTAAGCTGGAATGGGTGCGCACTTGTTCAAACGCTACTGCAGTGCTCTATCGAGCGAGGCAATAAACTGGCTCCATATATTTGAAGTACGAAACTTGCGCCTATGTATTGCTGTAACACTACCCGGAATTAATAGTTCCGAGTGAATGAATTATGAAGTTGTAATGTTCTCAAGAGAATGGTTCACGAAGTGATATCTGTAAATTCAAGAGGAATAAACAATTTTTTGCGTACGACAAAATGCGGCAGAGTAACTGCGAGAAAACCATGAGTGCACGGATGTGTGACCAGCACGGTACTCAGTACTTCTACTGGGGTACACAGTATGCTAATGAAGGCACCGATATCCGCATTTATTTTAACCAACTGGCCTCCAGTTACCTGTTTGATGTAAGCTGGATGCTTGCTAAACCACCACGCAACTGTCTGCTGGGTGTACTCGAGTCATGACATCACTTCACGTGCTGACACTAAATTCATGGAGGCCTTACTATTGCCTTTTCATAAGTACGGAGATTTCGATTAAGAAATTTGAAACCATTTATATGCCTTCATAATTCCAAATAAAAATATCAGAGTATGAAGCTTTTGGTACGACACTGTCATTTTTGTGCATACTCCTCGGACACGTACTACAACTAACAAGGAATGAAAAACAATGCCACATGGAATCAATTACTGATCAGCTGTTTCCCGATTGATGCGTTGCACGTTACGACAGTAGGCTTAGTGTCACTGCCAGCTGTTTATAGACAACGAGTGATGGCCCTGTTTATCGATACTCATGGCCTCCAGTAGCTTGATATGTGATGCCTTTAAATGCGCATCAAGTCTGTCAATAACTCATCCGGATGTACCTGCTGACCGGTGCTCATCAAACGCTTCGTACTTGTGGAAGTAACTGTGCTTCTCAATTTACCGGGTGCAAGCACCGCATCTCAGATCCGTTGGCAGCACGGCTTTGGAATATGCTCACTGACTCGAACACCTAGATTTCGATCAGTGCGCCCAACATAGCATTACATTGTCGAACACCTCCGGAGTACTTCTCCATTTGGAAGGCATCAACGTAGCCCACAAGTGCAGGTGTTCATTAGACACAAAATATGTCAAGGTTTACTTTCAAGGAAAACATATCGACAGATTGCTGTTGTGGCCATGGACAGCCCATTAGGCCCCTTGCTGGTGGACGTACTCATGGGTACGACTGAAGAGAAATTGGACACCATCGATCTGCAGATTTATATAAACACTATGAGGATATATTGCTAGTCATGGATTCGGATGAAGACATTGAACTTACAATCGAACACTCAATGATGTGCATCAGACTTAATGTAACGTGAAACCGAGTACGTTATTTCCCATACTTATACATACTTCTCACACGACGAGCAGGATGTTCAAACAAAGACGAAGCCTACCGGCAGGCAGCCTGGAGGGTTCAATATTTACATTGTAAGTTTCTCACCAATTCATCCGAAGTGTTCTTCAATACGAACCTTGTTCCATCGAACTCTTATGGATAGCACCACAGACACACTAGAAGCAAAAATTCTGTTTGACATGATACAAGCTAATGTTAATCAGTCGGTTCATAAATCGCTTCAGAGAGTCGATGAGATAAGACCGAGTGACAACGGTCCAAAAGAAACAGGTTTTCATTGAGTTGCCTTTCACAGGTAACTATCTCATGAGAGTCACCGCGAAAGGAATTACTGTTTCAATGAAGAAGACACACAATGCAGCAGAGCTACGCTTGCTCGTGTCCACAAGACTACTGCTTAAGCGTTCAGTGAAGACGCCTGTCTCGAAGCAGTGCAGCTCCTACTGCTTATACAGATTTGAACAATGATTTATCACGGGATAAAAGCAAGTGCTTGGCACGTCCCGTAGGATGGTTGAGGTGAATATGATGAAATCAAAATATGTCTGGGTCATCTACCGAACGTCTGCCGAGATGAATACTTTGATAATTAACATCAGTGTAAACTTTAAATTGTCGAGCGCAAACGTTCAGACATTGTGGTGCCGTGCTATGCAGCTATGGAGACAGGTATGTCAGGCGCACTGATCGAAAGCTAAGTGCTGGAATCAGTGAACACATTCCAACGTGGCGCCTCAAACGGATGAGACACGTGCCGCTTGCAACCGGTGCATTGAGAAGCAGTTACCTACACCACTACGAGGCGTTGGACGAACACCGGTCACCAGGCAAACCGATTTCATTCAATGTAAGAACCTGAAGTGTAAGTGGAGAAACCTACCGTGCAAAACATACCTGCTACTAAGTGCATCCGTTCCGATAAAATGAGATATCCACTCACCTTCATTGTTCTTGCCAGAGGTTGCAAGGCGCGGATTTCCGTCTGTGTCTAGGGATTGTGTGGTGCACATTGGTTGTGCGTCCAGTCCTCACGCGGACACAACTGCGGTTCTAAAGTGTTCCACTCCTTTGAAGTAGTCAGTACAGCTTTCTGTTTGCTGGTGGCCGTTTCGCATCCTGGCATTTCCACACTGCTGATAACTGTTACAATAGCGTCTGCCTTTAGTGCACCACGCCTCTCCCCTTCAAAGCACTCGGCCCAGCTGCTTTCAACCGGAGTCTTTCTGACCGTCGGGGATGTTCACTGTGCGGAAGATGTTCCTCCTTTAATCCGTGCCACTTGCTCAACTCACTGGCATGCACTCGCCGTGAATCTCTTTGCCGAGCGATTGTATACACTAGGCCTCGCCGGTTAACCACCTTGTTCGACTCCTTCCACTTCGGTAAGTGTTTACTCTCCCCTGGGCAACAAGTCGGGGCGCGTTGATGGTCCCTGCATCTCACCTTCGAACCATATGAAAATCAACCCTCTCTCACCATTGTTGCTCTAGGACTTCCCCGCACCTGAGTTGCCTTCAGATTACGGTTGGTTGACTTCCTGCTATCCTGTGCTCCTTTGGGAGATATTCGGCACGTTGGCCACATTCCAACCTCTAGATCTACGGGTAGACAAGGTGCTTCACCGTCATCATCATCATCATCATCATACACGTTAGCTAGAGGTGGGAAGCACCTCAGCTACTGTGCCGCAATACACAGAAAAAGGAGAGAAAAAAAGAATTCAGCTAGGGAAAACCGGCTGAGCTACCGGTAACGGATGGGCATCGTTCCGGTAAGCTACCAGCCGGCTACTATGCAGCAGAAAAAAATTACTATACAAAATTATATAAGGTTAAACAATGAGATCGTGGTTGGAGGGGAGGCTAGAGGGATGGAGTGGGACAAAGAAACTCACAGCACGAACGCCACTGAGGTCGGCTCCTAGCCACGTCAGCAAGTGTGTCCAAGCAAACGTGTTCATCGTCTTTCGGACCCCAACCAGGGAGCCGAGACACTCCAACCGAGGCCAGCTCAGAAGTGAGGGCCTTCATTCCTCTCCACCAAGTCATCGCTTGGCCACCCCTCCTCTTCTTCCATCCACACCCCCGGCGCGCAAACAACACACGTCGCGGGAGTCGGTGGGCTGGCATGCGTAACAAGTGGCCTAGCCATCGGAGCCTGATGCGTGAAATAACGGTGCTGAGCGGTTCATTTCCTTTTCCTGTGCCATAAACAAGGCGTCGAACACGCTCGTTGCTCACGCGGTGTTCCCACCAAATGTGAGCTAAATTACGAAGACACCGGTGGTCGAACGTAACTAGCCTCTTCAGGTCCGTTGCTTTAAGCGGCCAGGTTTCACAACCGTACAGTAGGGTCGAACGTACTGCTGCATTGTACACTCTACCCTTCAGGGCAAGAGTGATGTCGCGCCGCCGCCATAAGTGGCGAAGGTTAGCAAAAGCGCCCCGAGCTTTTGCTATACGATTCGTGATTTCATCTTCAATCCCACGGGCGCTGATACAACTTCCCAGGTAGTTGAATTTTTGAACGACTTCTAGCTGATCCCCACCAAGGGTCAGCGTAGGAGGCGGTCCAGACCAATCTTGGAGGAACGCTTTGCACTTCGAGGGTACAAAGCAAAGCCCGAAGTGACGGACAGCTAGTGCTAATCTGTCCAGTGCCACTTGGCACGTTTGTGAGCTGTCACAGATTAGGGCAATATCATCAGCATACTCTAAGTCAAGAAGTCGTTCTCTTGGGAGTAGCTCCACACCTTCTAAGTCGTGTCCTGTAAACGCCATTTCCATGAATTCGTCAACAGAGAAGTTGAAGAGGAAAGGTGACAGCGGGCATCCTTGTCTCACGCCGCTGGAGATATTAAAGGGCGACGACAGCTTGCCGTAAGCCCTCACTCTGCCCGAGCTACGCGCATATAATGCTCGGATAATATTCACATATTTCTCAGGCACACCTTTCCTGAGTAGACAGTCCCAAAGTGCATGTCTATCCACGGAATCGAATGCACCTTTGATATCGAGGAACACGACAATAGTGGACCGCCAATATATGTGGCGGTGCTCCAACAACTGACGCAAGGTAAAGATGTGGTCAATGCAGCTACGACCTCGACGAAATCCAGCTTGCTCTTCACGAATCTGGCTTTCACGAGTGCCAGTCAGTCTGTGAAGGATGACAGAGGCAAGCAATTTGGAGGCGATGGAGATCAGACTGATTCCTCTATGGCTGCCGCATTCCGATCGTGAGCCTCCTTTGAAAATTGGGAATACGACGGAGCGGCTCCAATCGGTTGGGACAGTTTCCTGCTCCCACAGTTTGACTAGTAACTCGTGTAAATCATCCACAAGAGCAGGTCCCCCGAATTTGAAGAGGGCTGGAGGAAGATCATCTGGTCCCGCGGCTTTATTTAACTTCAACAGTCCGATCTCACGTTCGACTTCTGAGCGAGAGGGTGGATCCAAAGTGACAGCCCAGGGAGTGGGGCGATCAGTGACCGGCGAGAAATCTAACAATTCCGACCGATTAAATTGCCTTTTAAAGTGCTCAGCCCAACGCTCTAAGCGTTTTGATAAGTTGTGGATAGGCTGTCCACTCTCGTCACGTATAGTTTCACTAACACCATGTCTCCTGCTGCCCGTTTCCCGTATCAGACGGAATAACTTACGATGGTTACCAAGGGCAGCGGCCATTTCCATCTCTGATGCACGATTAGACCACCAGGATTCGCGGTCTCTCTTCAGGCTAGCACGGAGTTTTGCTCGGAGCTCTTTGCGAGTTTCATTGTGTTCGCTTCCAGCCGGAATATGCCGGCGAGCATCCATAAGTTCCAGAGACTGTGAAGAGACCCAATGTCCATGTTGGCGAATAGACACACCACATGAGGATTTTCCTGCTGCTAGTAAGGTCTGGTGAATATGGGATCAGTGACCTCAGTTGCATCCAGTGAGCGTTTATCCAACTCGCATGACAGCGTACTTTGATACGCGTTCAGAACAGCTGGCTTCGCCAGTTGGCTGGTGTAAATACGCTCACAACGTCGTCGTGGGCGTCCTCCAAAACGCATCCGCAGGTCAGCACATACAAGTGCATGGTCGGTGTCCACACCTGTGCTCCAAATCGAGCGACAGTTCTGGACGCAGCCTCACCATCGGTAACTTCTCGCAATGTGAGCGATTTGCGTCCATAGCTGGTTCGAGGCTGGTGGGCGCCAAGTCACCCTCCGGCGGGTGCTGTGTCGGAAATTAGTGCTCGCAAGAAATAAGCGAGCATCCTCACACAAATGAAGTAACCGCTCACCGTTATCATTACGGGAGCCTATACCATGTTGGCCGCCCAGATGCAGTTCATCAGTGGATAATTTTCCAACTTGAGCGTTCAGATCCCCAGCCAGCACAATAGTGTCCGAGCTTCTTCTGTGGCTAAGGAGCTCGTTCAGTTGACGATAGAAGTCGTCTTTTACCGAGTCATCGCTACAGTTTGTCGGTGCATAGGCAACGATAACGAATAGACACCTGTTAGTCCCACGCGACTTCGAAGCTTTGAACGAGCCAGCCAATCGGACCGCACACATCCGGCTACTGATTGGAATCCAATCAACCAGAGTAGCTTCAGCCCGGGGACTCAGGGCAATACCAACACCGGCTTGGCCGGTGCTCGAAGCTGCATCGTCACCGGATAGGCGCAACGAGAAAGTGCTGCTAGTGTCACCTGAAGGGGATCGCAAAGTGAGCACAGAGCTTGAGTCTTGCAGGCGGGTCTCCGATAAGCAGCAGATATCGATCGAGAGGGTCTCTAATGTTCGAGCAAGTGCTGCCTGTTGACCGATCTGAAGCAATGTGCGAACATTGAGGCATGCCAATCTGAAGGAGGATCGAGGGCTCCAAATGGAAGCCGATGAACTGGGCTTGACCGCTTGCTTGGACATGGGCCTGTTGACAGGGCAGGAATGACGCTCCGCGTTCACATGTGAGTTGAAACTAAAAGGCAAGCGACTATTGAAGCAACGTGGGGGAGGGCCGAGAATTGGGGGGTTGAAAACAGGGGGGATAAAAGTGAAGCTGGAACGGGACGATAAGGGTGAAAAAGCGCAAGAGGGAATAAGAAGACGGGAAGGCTTGAGCAGTAGCATCCAAACCCCTACCCACCCTGCCCGATGCAGCAGATAGGGCACCGTTGATTATCCTCTGCGGTGGCCAGAGCATCAGAAATTTGTTTGAAGTGTGATTCATTGTATTGCGTGGGCAGGATACTGTCAGGTTGCCCAGGCCTAGACAGGAGAACGATTAAGGTTCTCAACCAAAGCCTTTGGTTCAAAAACCTGACAGCAAGGCAGCGGGTTTAGCATTGGGCTACAAGGAGTCCGTTTTAAGGAATAAGGAGCCACCCTCATTCCAACTCCCAACCTAGAGGACCAGGAGGCTGAGTTTGTCTGGCCTCTAACCATTGACCAATCTGGTATGAGTGGCTCTGAAGGTGCAAAAGCACCACCCAGTATAGCTCAATGGATCGCTGAGGCACACAAACCATCGCACCACGGTAAGGTACAGCCTCATTGCGATGGGCCCAGCCTCATTGCGACCTCATTGCTCGACCGTACATCAATTGGAATGGTGATTATTTTGTAGAAGCCCTTTTGGATTTTCGATTGGTCATCTATAGCAGTGGCAAAGCTTCCTCCCAGTCTCCACAATTTGCCGCTAGCCATTCCCTAATCATTTCATTGTTGCGCTCCTTAAGACCATATGTGTGCAGATGGCACGGAGTTCTCCGCACTTTCCTCATACCAAGTTTCTCCAAGCAGTTCCGGTATTACTCATTCTCGAACCTCGGATCCTAGTCTGCTAAGATGGTCTTTGGGATTCCGTGATCCGCAACCAATGTTTCATGACGGCATTGGTGATGGTGGTCGCCCTGCTGATCCGGAATTCTCGTTGCTTCAATCCAACGCGTAAAGTGCTCCGTCATCAACATGATGTATCGGTGGTCTCTCTTGATCAATGGAAACGGTCCCATCATGTCGACTGACCACTGTTCTCCAATTACCGGTACCGGAATCGACATCAATGGTTGTAGTGCTCCTCGGCAGTCGGTTTTCAAGAGCCGACATTGCTTGCACGAAAGAACGTATGTCTTGACCTTCTTCCTCATGCCGGGCCAGTGGGCGCGTTACCTCAACAGATCGCAAGCCCTGATGCAACCGGTGTGCGCCATCACGGAACATGAAATCATCAGATTCCGCCTTAATTTCGTCGGAATAACAGACACTTAAGTGTTGTTACCACCTATATTCCACATCAGGATTCCCATTTCATTTACTTGTAACTAAGCAAGATTTCTCACAAACTGTCCGAGCTGTTTGTGTTGACTCTTCTTTAGAGCTGATTGACCGGTTATTCGTGCGGTGATCACTTTGCGCAAGCATTTGTCACTGTGTTGCTCGGCTGCCAACTTTCCCGGATCCTGCTCCAACAGTATACTGTTAAGACCGAAAACCACACTCGGCAGGTCATCTTCGTTCATCATGCGTGACAAGAAATTCCCAGTTTGGTTCTCCTTACCCGGCACGTGGTTTATCGTAAAATCGTATTCCTGTAGGCGTAAAGCTCATCGCGTTAGTTTTCCTCTGAAGTCTTCGACAGATTTAATCCATTCCAAAGCCCTGTGGTCGATTTCGAGTTGAAATTAATGACCCAGCAGATATGGCCGATAGTTGTCCAATGACCAGACGTATGCGAGACATTCCTTCTCTCTGGTTGAGCATTTGCATTCTGCCGGTGTCGAAATTCTGCTGGCGTACTCAATCATCCCATGCTTTTATTTCAAAACTCCGCCGACATCGCTGGCATCCGTGTACATCAATCTAGTGATGGGCGATTTCAGGGTCAGCTCCTACCTTCCTATTTCCTGTAGATTGCGATCAAAGGCTTGTTGGGCTTCTGCAGTCCAAGTGCATTTCTTATCCTGTTTTGGAAGCTCGTACCAGAGTGAGGTCAAATTGTTGCACTCCTTGATACATTTACTGTAGTACCCAGCACGGTCCAGGAACACTTTGAAAATGCCTTTTGATGTAGGTAGTGGGTGCTTTGTATTGTCAATATTTTCTCAGGTAGTGGCTTCAGTTCACCTCGTCCCACTTTATGGCCCAACAAGATGACACAATTCTTTCCCATCTGGGATTTCGGTCCATTTCTAAGGAGTCCCGACTGTTGACTCCGTTCCAGGACTGCTTCGAGATGACGGCTGTGCTCTACCTCGGATAGACTAACCACCACGAGATCACCCCCGGTACACCGCCACGTTCTCCAAGTCACTCAGTAAGCGCAGCATTAACCGTCGGAAGGTAAACGGGGCTCCAGCTACTCCAAATGGCATTCGTTTAAATTGGTATTGTTTCTCACCGACGATAAATGCTGTTTTCCCTCGGTCTTCTTGGTTGCTCAGCGGTTGTCAGTATTCAAATCTCAGATCCAGAACCGTGAATATCCTAGACTGTTGAAGTCGATAAAAAATGTCAGCAACTCATGGTACTGAAACGAGACCACTCAAGGTAACTTCATTCAGCCTTCGGAAATCAACACTGAAACGATACTTCCCAGTAACCTTTTTCATCAAGACCACTGAAGAATTGTATGGGCTGTACTCCTCTCTAATCACATCCGTGTCCAACATCTCCTGTACTCGCCCCTTCACCTCAGCCTCGAAATGGATTGGTATACTTCGAAGTCCCTGGGGCCGATACATCTGGCGAATTAGCAGGATGGTGTGCTCGATCCAGTCACAAAATCTATACGGGCTGCTGTCATCTGTAAACAATGGATAATACTTGGTGATCTGTGACTACAAGGTCGGGCGCAAATATAACGCGGCAACAACCGATCGCGAAGATTTCGTTGCTCCACGACCAATGAGCGGCATCGACTCGTATTCAGCCAACAACTTCCCACGTTTTAGATCGACGAGAGTTTTGTTGAACTCTAGGAACTCTGTCCCCAATATGGTTTGTTTCGCATTTGGTGACATGATGAAGACGTGCGTTAGTTTCCGTCCCCCAATTCACACGATGTGTTCGACCATACCATCAATGCCCACTGAGTAACCATCGAGCTCTCACGACCATTGAGCAAGACTGAAGCTTTTCGCCCCGCCGATGGTTGATCAACAACACTGAGGCACCCGTATAGATCAGACACCGTTCCATAGTTCCGTCTACTTCCACGATCGCTTCGATCACCCCCTACTCGGCGCCCCGATTAGCCATTCCTCGATCCGAGAAGGAAAACAAGATTGAACGCGTGTATTTGGTACATGGGCAGCACCGCCTCTCACTAGACATGAGCTTTTCCAGTGTCCCGGTTTCTCGCAAAGGAAGCAACATCCTCTGTTTTGCTCCTCCGAGCGTTGAACGCAAAGATCATTAACATCTTACGCGAACTGTTCCATTAACCATTCCAATTTATCCATCCGCTCAACGTCTCTATGGTGCTCCTTCTTCAACACAGCGAGTGATGAGCCTTGCAGCTCTCGAGTAACCTGCGCCAACTCCTCCAGCCGCATTCCCCGAGTAGCGTTCGCAATCCGGACGCGTTCCGCGGTTGGCTGTGGGAGACCGGACATGAACTGATCCACCAGTAATTACTGTTTTGACGATTCGTCCATTCCCGGCAAGGCCCAGCCCGACAAGCTCCTGATATGGACTGCAAACACGAGAATCCACCCCTGCACCAAGTCGCACTGCATTGAACTGACGCATCGCCTCCTAGCGGTCAGTCGGTTGCCCAAGCCAGAGACTAACGCATCCTTCTCGGTTGCCCACTACAACTTTACAGGGTCTCTTCGAGGCGCCTCCAGAACTGAATTCGCCATGCCCTTCAGGAGACTCCACAGGGCGGCCAGTTTCGACCGGTCGGTCTTTACTCCAACTGCCTCCGCCACATCTTCGAAGTCCTCCAAGAATGTACCCACATCCCCTCCTCCAAAGGACCGCGGCCAGGAGATCTTCAAGACGCACCTTGGTCGATCATGGCAACGATTTAAGAACCCTAGATGCAAGTGGAACTGTTTATTGGTTAAAACATAACCGGTACTAGGTGCATCCGTTCCGACAAACGTGATATCCAATCATCTTCGCTGCCTTTACTGGAGGTTGCATGGCGACGGTTTCCCTGTGATTAGGGATTGTGTGGTGCACAATGCTTGTGCGTCCATTCCCCCCGCACACACAGTTGTGTTTCTTAAGTGTTCCTCTCCTTTAGGGGAGTCATTACAGCTTGCTTATTATTGGTGACCGTTTCGCATCCTGGCATTTCCACGCTCCTGAGAATTGGTGCAGTAGTGCCTGCGTTTAAACCACCACAACAGTCCTCAGGTGCAAAGGCATCACATATCAAGCTACTCGAGGCCATGAGTATCGATAAACAGGGCCCATCACTCTCGTTGACAGTGACACTAAGCCTACCTTCGTAGCATGCAACGCATCAATGGGGGGATATTTGGCCACTAATTGATTTCATGTGGCATTATTTTTCATTCCTTGTTAGTTGTAGTACGTGTCCGACGAGTATGCACAAAATGACGGTGTCATCCCAACATCTGCGTTTTCTAGTATTTTTACAAGTAGTCCATCTACATTCGTCTGTCCGATTAATTCAGTGGACCGCAATGTATACAGTAGAATTAGCCAACAAACTGGGGATTTTCCATTTTTCCCCCAAGATTCGTTGTATTATAGCCCTCAATTTAACTTTGGATATCAGTTTGTATAACTCAAGTGCATCGACACTTGGGGAATTCTCTCCCACGTGTCTGCTGGGGTCACGAACACAGCTCGTCAGCGTGGGTGTTCATCCGCGATTACCCCTGCCAAGTTAGCTCATCCCTTTTTGCATGATCAGCAATGACTTTACGAAAGTAGACATTCACAAACTTTCAATGCCGTGTACTTCGGATGCTTGGTAGGAAGTACAATCTGGCAAATGCTTCGAGGCAGGGACGCTTGCCTTATTGTCTTGGTATGCCTTGCCCCTAACTCAGCACCCGAAACCGACTGCCACCTAGCGGCTGCTTTAAGGTGCAGTTTACAACAAAAGTACACTCACATTCTTATCATGGGTGATTTCAACGTACATTGTTTAGAAGCCCCTGCCACGATCGGAGAACAATTCAAAACCGATTTACAAGATCTAATAACTACTGTTCCTCTTTACAACCACAACACTTTGCCCACTCGGTTCAGAACTGGTAACAGGCCATCGGTGCTGGATCTTGTGCTTACCAACGAGGAGCATGTGATTGATGCGTTGGTTTTAGACTGCCCGTTAGGTCGCAGTGATCACGCAGTCATCAGTTTCAACTTCGGCTGCTATGCAGAATATCTGAATGGTAACGATGAGACTGTCCGAACCATCACAAGGTACGACCGACTCGCCCAGGTAGTCAGCACCACAACATGGTCATTCCTCGAAGAAGAACCCCCGGAAGTGGCCTGGCTCGAGTTCGTCAACACATTCAGTCAGCTGATTGCACAGGCTTTAGAGAGAAAGCTTGCAATAAGTGCAAATCAGTTTCTTTCGTTAGGAGCAGAACTCGAAAATGGATGACAGTACGCAACTCAGCATGGCGAGTGTACAGAGAAGCTCCAGCACCAGAAATTTGGGACAACTACGTAGCCCAACGCAACCACTGCACTCAACTGTTAAGAGAAGACAAAGCCGCCTATCAGCAGAACATCGCAAAAACCTTCAGTGCTAGCCACAAACTGCTGTACAAGCACCTTAATATCCTACGAAAGGTGAGGCAAGGATTTCCTCCACTCAAGACGGCTGATGGCCCAACAAGAACGGCGGTGGAAGCAGCAAACGCGCTGCAGATGCAATACGCCCCCACGTTTCAAAGAGTCTTGCCACTAAGCGATCTACCAAGCTTTGTCTTCTGCTCGCCAGGACTAACCCACATCACTTTTACCGCAAAGGCTGTATTGCAAAAGTTGACTTCTCTACGCAAACACAGCTCGCCGGGTGTCGACACCATTCGTCCAGAGGCATTGGGAGCAGCAGCAAACCAACTGGCAGGACCTTTAGCTCAGTTTTTCCAGCACTGCTTAGACCAGAACCAAGTTCCTGCCATGTGGAAGCTTGGAATAATAAGCCCGATTCACAAAGGTGGAAGCAGAACTGATCCCTCCAACTACCGCCTAGTAACCCTTCTTCCTATACTCTCCAAGGTCATGGAATCCATTGTTGCCGATGCACTGGTGTGCTATCTGGAAAACTGCAACCTCATCACTCCTGAACAGCACGGTTTCCGTCGACAGCGGTCATGTACAACTAATTTACTATTTGTACGCAGTAGTTGGACCGAGGCAGCCTACGCTGGAGAAGGTGTTGATGTGATCTATCTGGATTTTTCCAAGGCTTTCGATCGTCTAGACCATCGGATACTACTATCCAAGCTGCAGCATTACGGGATCGGAGACCCTCTTTTAAGCTGGATCGCCAACTATCTACGTCAACGGCAATTAGTGGTCAGAGTTCGGAGCTCATTATCGGACCCCATACAAGTTGAGTGTGGTGTGCCGCAAGGCTCAGTTCTAGGTCCACGTTTGTTTTTGGTGTTTATTAATGACCTTGCACAAGGAATCGCTTCAAACGTTCTAATGTTTGCCGACGAAAACAAGATTTGGCGCA
Source organism: Dicrocoelium dendriticum (assembly GCA_944474145.2). Taxonomy (NCBI): domain Eukaryota; kingdom Metazoa; phylum Platyhelminthes; class Trematoda; order Plagiorchiida; family Dicrocoeliidae; genus Dicrocoelium; species Dicrocoelium dendriticum. Next base: position 68,133,541 of record OX104064.1, read on the forward strand.
GGATCCAGGCGAACGCCGACCAACATGTGCTTCAGAGTGACTTAGGTACAGTGTATCAATGGTCGACCCAAAACTTATTGCATTTCTACGTCAGAAAAAGCAAGGTGCTTTCCATCCGACATCACAGCAGCTACTCATACCGACTCGGAACGGATGTGCTGCAACATTCAACTCTCGGACGTCACTTGGGTGTCCTGGTTCAAGATGACTTGGGTTGCTCCAGGCAATCTGAAAAGGCCTCGAAGACCGGGAACCAACACGTGGGGCTGTTGAGGCAGGCGTTCGGACAAATAAACAACTCGATATTTCGACAAATGCTCAGTGCGTATGTTCACCCCCATGTCGAATATGCAATTCAAACCTGGCATCCATGGCTGAAACACGACCTTAATGCACTGGACCAGCCACAACGCCGGGCAACTAAGAACGTAATTGGAATGCGCAATCTTTCCTACCAGGAGAGGCTGCAACGACTGGGATTGTTCAGTGGAAGCTATCGCAGACTACGAAGCAACCTGAGTATGGCATACTTGATTCTGCGGGACCCAAATCATGTGTGTCACCCTTTACTGCAACTCAGCAGCAATACAAACCTGAGGGGCCACTCATTAAAGCTCGCAGAACAATACAGTCGTCTGGAGTGCCGCAGAAATTTCTTTTCCATCCGTGTCTGTCACCCGTGGAATGCTCTCCCAGAATCGGTCGTCTCTGCACCGACACTAACAGTATATAAAAGACGGTTGGACGATGCACTCATCCACTTACACTTTGTTACTTAACACTACGTCTCCATCTTACACCTGGAGTTTACCATGGAATTATTTGTTGTTAACTGCGGGTGCTGTGAATCTAAGAGGATCGCAGGACTAGAGCGAAGCAAACGATAAGTCCTTATTTTCAAATTTAAAGTATTAACTGTTTTACTATCCTTATTATCATTATTGTTATGTTGATATCCCCACCAACTATCCAACGGGACTTGTAAAGCAGCACTTTTTAACCCGTATAAATTCATTGTTCATTGAGATAGACGGTTTGTGTTTCATAATGTCTCAACAGGTATATCTTGCTGCATTCTGGCAAGGTCAAGGATACTTTTTCTGGGTCTTTACATACTGTGGTAGAGGAAAACTGAAGAGGGCACTCTCTTGTCTGAGAACCATGTGACACATTGAGAACACCCTGAATGGCTGTTATGTCACCCATTCAGGCGTACTAACATTCGTCTTATGTAAACTGCTGCAGTGTGTTGTTTGTGTTGTACCACATTACTAGAATGACTCTCAACTCAGCCAGGCACAAACGTTTATTCTGCAAATCGAACACAGCGAATAATGATAGCGTAGCTGACCCTCTGTACTCATAATAATAATAATAATAATAATAATAATAATAGTGAATATCCACTGGTTGTAGAGACATACTCTTTCCGGCATGATCAATGTTTGTACACTTGTTTCCTATGATATGTATAGCATATTTCAAATGTTAAGCAGAAATAAAATCCTATTGATAACATTCATGGTTGTCCAGTGCAAAGCTCCGAATGGGCACAGAGTAATTCATGGCATATTAACGGAGAGCCCGCTGTACGGACGGAGCCACGTTTTCTTTACTTTGGGTGTGGGATGAAGAGCAATTGCGTGGTGATGAAAGTAACATTAAAACTTAAATGCAAACGTATGGAATACAGTATATAACTGCGGCCAACATTTTCCACCCATTGCGCCGTTCTCAAAAGTCGTGTAAAACAATGGTAATTATTTCCAGTTCAGCAGTTGCACATGTGAGGCGAGACAGACAGGAGAGAGTTATTTGTTGTGTACGAGGCTGACGCAGTTGGCATTGCTCAACTGGCTCAGATGTTTTGATTTGAATGGACGCTAGGCGTAAACGAGTTAAAAAGAAAAATGAAAGCGAACTACTGGAACTAAGGATGAAGATGGAACAATGCTGTATTACGGGTACAAACGCAATGCTTAACAATTTCCGTGGGATGGAAATTATTATGAAAATAAAATTGCGTGATAAAGTGAAAAGCGTTATGGTGGACTCACCATTGACTGAGGTAGAATAGTGGAGATGTTCGCGTATTACAAGTATAAATCCATTGCTTTGGAGTTTGGTAAGACACCGTTTGATTGCGTTATGTAACCCCTGGCTAACTAGTCATAAAATGAAATGCAAACGAGACAACGCATCGTCAACTAGTTTTTTTAAATATCGCCAACTTGGGAGCAAAGATAATGTAATTGGTTGGAGGCATTCTAAGGTGGGGCTGGTATCAGCATCGGTTGGCCTCCCCTTGCTGCATGACATGTTTACATGAGGGCAATTATGGAAGCATAGACGAGTAAGGGAAGATCGAACCATAAAAATGTGGATGCAGAAGTGGATTTCGTCAGCGTTTCCTTCACAGCTCACTATTTTTGGTATGGCTGTAAGGTAGGCTTGGCTGAATAAGCAGAATATGAAGAGTGGAAACAAAAATGACTATCTCAAGCTTTGTTTTTAGCTTCTCTTCAATTCACACTTCTTGCTTTGTCTGCATACTTTATCAAGTAAAGAAAAGGAAGATGGTTGGGTATGGATGAGTGAAGGGGGCTCAGTCAACTTTTCGTCTTCTTTTTAGTGCATCTTTTCAGCAGGGCTGGCTAAGTAATGACACTGTATGTAGCACACTTTATGCATATTTATAATCAGCACATCAAATAGCTTTTTTCCATCGCAATTTAGTCGCAACACTGTTTTTACATATTGCACTGTTAGGCAGTTTGAGACTGCTCTTTTAATCACCGGGTGCCATTCGCATGCTCTTATTTCAATAGGGAGACTTCTAAATTTCAATGTATCTGTTTATATATTTTTTTATTTGGACCTTAGTTTTTGTTTTATACCCCCGAAGTTTATTTGGTATTCCTAATTGCCTATGTATCTTCTTGTTTGTGGTGAATAGTGATATTTGGTGCAAATACATCACTATGGACCAAGTCAAATAGCAAAGTTAATCCTAGCTTTATGCGTCTTAGCCACAGTGGCTTCAGTTGTGGTTTATTGCAACGCTCAGAGTAATTAAGTTTGGAAGAGTTGACATATACAACTAGGTCGATGACTCATATAATGATATTGCTTCATCCAAGCGATCCTCTATTTAATCCGGTTGAAAAACTCACTACAACATAGTTCACTGTCACCCAGTCAGCGCAATCGCTTAGACGGTCTGATAAGCTTGATGCGTCCAGTAACCGACTCTACTCCGTTCACATACACCTGGCTGTTTTGCTTCGTCCCACTGATCCGGGTAGTCACTCCCATAGCATACCCCCGCCAAACAAATGTTCGCTTCAAGTAATCTAGACAAGATCCGCTTCCAGTGGCCCCAACTACCGAATAGCGGCTTCTCGGAATTAATATTCCTAGGTCGTGTAGGTAAGCCTAACATCATGTAATTTATCTCCGTCTCCAAAATAATAAGACTTATTCATGGTGTCAGTCACGTAGGGCAGGTGGATGAAATGACTGCGTGCCTGCATAGTAATCCAGTGGTCACCGTTTCCTAGCTACGTAGATGAGGGCAGACTCGTGGTATATCCAATCCACGCGTGACTGGTGGCGAAGCGCCTACTTCGCTCTCCTTCCTTAAAATGGTTAAGCCATTATTGTTGTTGTCTGTTAACTTAGGCACACTTTTAGATGCACAACCCAAAATCCAGTAGAATATGCCGCTCAGATGTGCGCGTACTTCACGACTTTTCTGTGATTTTGCATCTTGCCGTAGTCCCGGCCGGATAAGTTGAAGATAAGCCAGGGAAAAAGATCCAACATTCAGCTGATAGGTGTGTTCAAATTTGATCGTCCCGCTTAACATTGCCATTTACCGATGGAGTGATTAAAGAAGCTAAACATTTTGGATCGTCGTATGGTATGGACCAGTGCGTGATTTACTTGTTTCTAAAGCTACATGCGTTAGATATGTTGGAATGTGATCAATTTGCCCGGTATTAAGTGCACTCTGCAAAGAGGAAAACTGTTTATTTCTCGTCATACCGAGAAACGGTGTCCGCAAACGAACAGATCATATTTACACATATAATACGTTCACACATTCAGAGCCGTCGCTGGTTGTTGTTTATGCTGGTATAGAATAGGGATATTATGAAGCAAGTCTTCTTTTTGGGATTTCACTGTCATTTTCTACCGATTCATGGGTGTTCTCAGTCGGTTCATAATGGTACATATTGGAGACCTTGATGGCGGTGGACTCGTGAAAGGGTACAACGTAATTTGAGCCATCAGCTAAGGATGAAAGAGAAAAATAATCATGGGTGGAGAATTGCAGTAAAGCAAAATGAACGTGCGAATCAAATTATCTATGCGCAAGGGACTCCATACTTAAATTAATGCCTCATGCTTGGCTTGATTTTGCACTCATCATACCCCGTGACTGCAGTTGCCCTACACAGACTTACGCTTACATTTTCATCTTAACCAGGATACACAGTAACTCATTGTGTTTTGCCTTTATCCAATTCTGCTATTCTGCTGCATATTCCGTGTCGGTTTTGCGTGTTTATTTTCCTCCAACTTCTATGCTGGTTATTTGAAATACCCGGTGTGGCTGCGCTTGATGTAAGTGAGGACAAGGTGCCCACCTGTCACTTACTCTGCATCTTGGTTACTGGATCCAGGAGACGGTGAATCGTTGCTTGGGGAGACCGGGTGTACGGTCCTCGTGGCTGCGCTAGGCTCAAAGAGTGTTCCCCCAGTGATGCTCGGACTACGGCCCAGCCAGCGCCTTGTGCACGTATGGTACGCATGATTCCTCAATCAGTCAGACAGGAATGTAGCCGTTGTGCATGTTGAAGGAGTGTGGGCCGGCTCCGTTGATGCAACGTGGCTGCCATCCGCTTGCCTCCCGGTCTCATTCCTTCGGGTTTACACTGGATATTTGGTGCGTAGTTGGGGCTGTGGGTGGCGCAGCGCAAGCCACCTTGGTCGCTCTGTAGGCTCAGACGTCCTGTGGCTGTCCTGCTGAGGCTGCAGTGACAGGGAAATCCGGGACTGGATGACGCCAAACAATCTTAAGTAACTGGACTACGATGAGAAAAACGGGAAAATCTAGGATCGGTACATCTATGTCTCCCTATGAACCTCCAGGTTTCACATCGTGTGATACCGTAGAACGTCGTCTGATGTTCGAACTTGAACAAGCTGAATTCTAACCAACCGAATTTTACTCAGTGGAGCTTACTGGACTGAACTATACAAGAAAATAAGCTCATCCGGTTAATTAAAAGTTCAACTAAGTCGTTCGACTGATTCCGTCCCCTCTTGACGAATGGAATAGTAACTTGACCTCCGTCATCGCGCAGCACCGAACGTCCCGCCCCGCTTCAGGCCTCGCATTTGCCAGTTATCCTCGTCCTTCTATACTGCATCAAGGAAAGTGAACCTGATTGCAATCCCTGAGTACTTTTGAATTGCATCGCAGCACAGAGGTTAAGTGGTCGGAAGGACGTTATTACAAGTAACATTTAACAACACACGCGAGCTGGAAGATGTTCTCTTAGCAAGCCACATTCTCTTAAACTCTTCTGTAAGTGCCCCCATTTTTCCTGGCAAACCATGGGCAGAAAGGCAGAAGCGGAAATTCAACCCTAGTGCGTCATGTCAAAATGAGATGAAGTAAGTAGTACTGGTTCATGTTGTGCCAGAATTGAAGCATAACGATAACAGTGAATAGCAATAGCATGACCTTGAAGAGTGGAGATACATCACGGAGCTCAATCACATGCAAAATGTCGTGCCTTTTGACGTCACCCGTTTAGTTGCCTCAATAGACTGTCAAGGCAGCTGACCGAAAATATTGAAAGTTAACTTGGCTGCGCCCGAAATGGTGCCAATGGCGATTCACACGTGGCATGACAACAGGAAACTTGGGCCACCAGAAGTACGATTAAGACCATTTCTTCAATCAGTACAGACCCTAGATTCAGAGTAGTCAGTCTCAGTTGTACCTATCTCAAATCGGCCAACCATACAAACACCCGTTACAAGAAACTTCAGCAGACCGGCACTATTTGTGCCGGTCACTCTCAGCGAACCGAGCTCCTACTTCGTCAACAAATACAATGCTGCTACCCCAACACAGGGCTGTATTCTAAGCTCCCGGAACTGCGTCATCGACACGAAACAACAACTTGGGACCTCATAGCAGTGACTGAAACTTGGCTTTCAAACGACGTACTTGATCCAGAGATTGAACTCAGTGAAATGTCAGTCATTCGGATTGATCGTCCATCTCGCAGTGGCGGTGTTGCCATTTACCGTCGAGATTACTTGAACTGCTAGGCACTTACCAAACATTCCCTTGTTATTCCCGACGCATTATTTTGCCGACTGCACGTAGCAGGTCGAGATGGTGGATCACAGAAGAAGATGCGTGATGCTTGCCTCTTAGCAGTTATCCATAGGCCACCGAACTCGTCAGTAGACAGTGATAACATTCTATTAAAGCTGTCCGCTATATTGTTTCACAAAAGTATCCTCACTATCTCATAATGGAGGACTTCAATGTACCTTCAATGGCGGCAGTGTCCCCTAATGGGCCATCATTTAATTCGAAGATCCTTGAATTCATGGACATGGCAGTTTTGTGCAACCATGTACTTCGACCAACCGGACACCGCGGTTCAAACAAGCCATCACTGCTGTACTTAATCCTGACTAATGAAGACTTAGTGGTTGAGTCAGTAGCACACGGCACTCCACTGGGCTGTAGCGACCATTCAGTTCTAACGTTTGGTTATGTGTGTTATGTCAGTACTGTTGATAAAGAAAGCGAGACTCAACGAACTACTATGGACTATTTTAAGCTGCACAGCTTAGCGACAACCGTTGATTGGGACCTACAGACTCACAGTTTAGCGAAAGGCGCATGGAATGAATTAAAAGATAAAATTAACCAGATCATACAATCAGCATTAAATGTTGTACCATTACGAGCATGGCGCCGGACCAATACATGGATCCGAAGCATAACACGTAAATGGATCAACGGAATAGATGTAATTTGGAGGCAACATACGCTAAGCTCATGTGATACCACATCGCAGAATTACAAAGCAATCAGAAATTACTGCACGCCACTTATTAGAGCCGACAACTATACATGGCAGGAGACCAATCTACTCAAGTTTGAGAGTAACAATAAACTGCTTTACAAGTATATGAACGACAAAAGAAAGGTTATGTTATTCTGGCTGCAACCGAGGGTGAGGGCAATCGTCTGCCTCAGTGCGGTCGGTCAGGCGATCGCTCAAGTGGACAAGTGTTTTTAAACACCCATGGTCGATGCCAGTTCAGTGGACAATGAATGTCAGCAAGCGACGAAGAATTCCACAAAAAGTACTCAGACGGCCTTAGCGAACAAGAGTGTGTCTTTCTAACGCTGTTGGTACACAAACGGTCAGCATCATCGCAGCCTGACCTAAGAACCACTGACAGCAAGCTACCCTCGAAAAGCTGCATAGAGATAGAGTGCAGTACAACACAGTCGCTTCAAAGGGTTGAACGGACCGAGTCTGCATCCGAAAGGAAACATGGGCATAAAACTACAAATAAAATAAAGTAACAACTTCGCAGTATCAAAGAGACGAATGAAGATCCTCGCCTGAAGATACTCGAAGGAAGAAAAGTGCTATTTACCGAGATCGGGACAAGTTCGATTCAGCTTTTCTCCAGTAGAAGGCGAAGGAATTTGATGACAGCAGCTACCGTTTTGATGAACCTAACCTTACTGCGACTTACATTACTTTAGACAGGAAGTTCGTCCGCGGTGGACGAGGATATTGCAAATGCAGCACAAAAACAGTGAAAAATAGAAAAAGAAAGGATGTGATGGTGGCTGAAACCGGGGGTGAGGGCAATCGTCTGCCTCAGTGCGGTCGATCAGGCGATTGATCGAGTGGACGAGTGAGTTTCTAAACACCCAACTAATTGTACAGAACAGAATTATGAATAGAACGCTAATGTGCTGATCAGGTGTCTTGTTTCTCTTGACGCGGATGGGAGACCCAAGCACGCAACAGGTTAAAACTGGATTACCACCACACAAGACGGCCAGTGGCCTAACGAATGCTCTACTCCTGCAGCATGGCTCAGTGGATACGAATACCATGGAACCTTCACTCTATCAACTCCCAACAAATGTCGTTGGCTTATTTAGCAACACCTTTACTCCAGCAGCTGTTGGAAGCAAATTACTGTCTATCCGGGAATAGAGTACCCCTGGAATCGAAGAGATCTGCCCAGAAGTACTTAAACCCTTGCTCCCACCATAGCAGTACTGTTGTAACGCTTCTTTACCTCTGCCTTCTGCCACTTCCATTCGCGTCAAGAGAAAAACACACCCGCTCTGCACACAAGCTTTCTGTTTACAAGTATATGGAAAAGTACAACTAGCCTTGTTTTTAAAAACTCACTGGCCTACTCGATCGATCACCTGATCGACCACATTGAGGGAGACGCTTCACATATTTAGCTCCGTTTACGTCTCTTTACCCTTCAAATTGATTGCTCCTACCTATTTTCCGCATTTGGGATTGATCGTAGCTTTTACCCTGGGGTTCAGTTGTAGCAATTGCCGTTGCCTTGGTCTTCGACTTGGCCTGCATGACAGGTAGTGTGGCGCCCGAGTGACCGGCTGTGTTCCGCTTGGGGATCAGCTTGTAGCCATGGTGGTCATCTCCGATTTCGGGTCGACCTGCATTGTGCACCATCATCATTTGCTGCTTACATCTTATGTGGTGATCCATGTAGCCGCGCAGCTTCGTCTTCCATACAAAACGTGTCTAGCAGGATGTCCCATGGTAGGGATGGCGATTCCGAGGAACTTTGAGTCTTGCCGTGATTCTGCCTCAGCTGATTGGTGTGCCTGACTCACTTCTCCTTTCCTACCATTAGCTCGTAGATGACCTAACCGTTTCTGTGGATCACTCTTCCTCTCGACCACCTGCTCGGTCCTCGGAAGTCTCATGCGTACACCATGTTTCCAATTTTGAAATGACACACGCTGTCTGTCCGCTTTTCCCTCGCATGATAACTGCAATGCTTTTCTATCCCGCTTGGCACAAGGCATTTCGCAAGGGATACTGGCCTAGGGACTGACGTGAGGTTCAGGGTAGCACTGGTGATTCTGCACCATTCTGGACCAGGTTGGAGTAGCGCTTCGTGGCGTCTACTCATCTACGCAATCTGACTGCCATTGATTTCTGCCGTCGCATCCTCAGGGCTGATGGACACATCTGATTTTGAAATAGTAGAGAATATCCGTAGCTCGGTCTGTGGATGTGGGTTTTGCACGGCTCTCCGAGCTGATTGCTTATTTTGCAGACGTTTCGTTGCCAAACTAAGCAACATCATCAGTGCGGCTTTAAGGTCCTGTTTCGCAGAGCCTCGTACACAACTTCTAAATCTAAGTGCTTATTGATCGATCTCTGCTTTGAATACCAGGCTTCAATAAACTCACGTGCTTGCCGGCTTGTGTCTCTTCCTAGGATTTTGAGGTGCTCCAGATCGAACTGGTGGCCCTCGGCATCCATATGCACGGACATCAAAGAGTTCTTATCATGACGGTGGATGGCTAGGTTATCTTCATGCAGCCGTGTGCCAAGCTTTCTTCCTGTTTTTCCTACCTAGTATTTGTTACAGTCTCAGCAGCATATCTTGTAGATCACACCAGATGTTTCTCACTTGCTGTTTATCCTTCACTTTGAAAAGTTTATTTCGTATTGTTTCTATTGGTTGGTGGGCAACTTTGACTCCTAAATGCAACAAAAGTCTCGCTGCCATTTCCGAGATTCCGTTGATGTAAGGTAACACGGTTTGCTTTTCAGTCGTTACATTTATTGAGGTGTGTTATGTTGCTTTATGTGGGGTCAGGCAGTGCAGAATGAAACCTTTCGGGTACGAATTCCGTTTGAATAGGCTGAAGAGATGGTCTTCCTCCGCCTGCCTCGGCTGCTGTGTGCTGCAATGTGTCCGCGCTCATTTGAAAAGAGTTAGCACGTAGCTGCGATTGTGCACTGCCGGATGATTGCTGATGTAGTTGAGGATCTGGTGCGTATTTGTTGATTTTCAATAGACCGTCGTTTTGAGTGGCCCTGAACCAGTCCTACGTATGAGAACGTTTAAAAATGGCAGCTGCCCATCGTTCTCCTCTTCCCTCGTGAATTGGATGCCGTCGAACACACTGTTGCTTAGCTCATGTGTCTCTTCTAATTCGGAATGTTTGAGGATGACAAATGTGTCGTCTACGTAGCGCACCCAAAGTTTCAGTTGCGCAATTGAGAGTGCTATTCGTTTTACGCCTGCATCACTGTTTCGGCTACCAGTCCAGAAATCGGTGTTCCTCTTATTTGCTGGCAGATTTAACCGTCGAAGGTGAAATGTGTTGATAGGCAGGATCCCAGCAACCATCATCTGTCCTTCGTCTATTTTACTACTTTGTCGAAACCAGCGTGTTCCTCTAGTAGAGCAGCCATTGTTTGTTTTGCAAAGTTGATGTCAATCGATGTGAAGAGCGCCGTCACATCAAGAGTCCATCCTTTCGTTTCGTTCTATGGTTGTGGTTTTGAGTTTTGTTAAAACCTGTTCTGCCGAGTTGAGCGAGTGTTATGATCCTGCAATTAGATGTTTTAGTCGTTTCCAGAGCTGTTTTGCAAGTCTGTATTATGGTGCTCCAGGTAGCGACACAATAGGACGAAGATGCACTCCGCTTTTATGTACTTTTGGTAGGCCGTAGAATCGCGGTAGTATTAAATCTTATGGTTTCATCAATTTGTGTTCCAATTTTGTAATTCGCCCCATTGGTTGTAGTTTTAGCAGAGTGCGCTTGATGTTACCTTCTAAGGATTTTTGCCTAGTCTAACAAGGAAACGTCTGCACAATAATAATTCAGTTTAGAGAGCAGTGAAAAACCCATATTTGATTTTGAAGTGGCAGTGTGGCAGAAGTTTTGCTCTCCCCTGGCTTCCGAATTTGCGACCACATTTGTACCAGGATTTAAGCTGCGCAGTCACTGGCATTCTGAAACCATTTCTGGGGAGGTCAGCTTCAGTTCGGCTCCACGATCTCCTTGAATATGGAATTTGTGTGATAGCAGTTCGATCAGATGTCTGTGATTTTTTGAGCGGTAACTGTTGCCGCCGCCGCCGCTGCTGCTGCTGCTGCTGCTGCTGCTGTTGCAATTGTTCAATGCTGCCTGACATCTTTGGGTTTTTCGGGCTTCTCTCGCCACTGCTGTAAACGCTTTTTCTTTACTTCTGCCCTCTGCACCTCCCAGCCTCGTCAAGGTTAAAACTCACACTCGTTTTGCACGCAAGCGTTTTAGATACAATTTTTTAGAAAAGTAAATCTAACTGTGTTTTTAAAACTTACTGGGCTACTTGATCTACTTCTCTGAGGCTGACGCTTCCCAAATTCAGCTCCGCCTACCTCTGTTAAGTACCATTTGCAGCCTTTTTCCTGGGTCTGCTTGACACCCATACACTTCCATCTGAGTGGAAAATGTAACTATCGCTCCAATACACAATGGAGGTGAGTAATCGGGTCCTACCAACCACCGACCTATTACTCTCCTTCCTGTTATCAAAAGTGATAGCATCGGTAATCGCATATGAACTGGCGCGATGCTTTAAAAGTCTACAAATAATTTCTAATGTCCAACATGGTTTCAGATGCAGATTATCTTGTCTCACACACAGACCAAGGCGGCTGATGAAGGAGTTTCCATAGATGTGATTTGCTTGGATTTTTCTAAAGCATTCGATAGGGCCAATCACTTCTTTCTCCTCCAAAAGCTTGCTGCCTACGGTACCAACTGTTCCCTGCTCACGTGGTAGGAAGACTACTTACATGACAGAGCAATCAAGATAAGAGTAGCCTAAACTCACTCTGAAAGCCTGTGCATCTACAGTGGTGTACCCCAAGGATCCGTCCTCTGCCCGATGCAAGCATTTGCAGATGAGGCTGAAATATGGAAAGCGATTCGCTCAGCATCTGACCGGGCCTATCGTCAGAACGACTTGAACCGGATTAACGAATGAGCAGAAAGAATCCAACTCCCCTGAATCCTGTAAAGTGCCACCTGCTGACGGTGCGTAGCAGCTTCATCAACACATATCTTCTGGGGCAACACGTCTTGCAACGCGTGATTAGTGGTGGCGACTTAGGTATCATCGTGCAATAAAATATTGGCAATTAGCTTCAATGTTCGAAAGCAGCAACTGTGACGAACTTGAACTTGAGGTTTTTGAGTCGATCTCTTGACACCTTTGAGCGACGGTTAGTACCATTGTTGATTAACTCGTATGTTCCTCCTCACGGTGAATATACAATTCCGGCCTGGTGTCCATGGTCAAAACGCGACAATCGCCTTTTGGAGCAACCCCATAGATGAACCACAAAGGCAACGCGTACACTATCCGGACTCAGTTACGAACTACCTCTTCGTATATTTGGTATGTTCTCAGAATACCGACTGCTTCTCGGAGATTTCATTCTGACTTATCACATACTAACTGAAAGCGAACACCCATGTACATCACTGCTGACCCTAGTCCCTTCCAAATAATGCCGAAGTAACCACCTGAAACTAATGATGCAACACTCCCATTTGGATTTTAAATAGTATGTTTACTCCCCTAGAACCTGTTCCCACTAGAATGCACTACCAACACATGTGATGAACGCACCAGACATCACGATATTCGAAAGCCTATTAGACTTTCATTTTAATGCTAAACGCTACACAACAGTTTGATAAAGTGCAATGGCTTAACCACTGCTGTTTCACGTTGGAGCATTTTGATTTTAATTTTCTTTTACATATTCATCCTGTGGTTCTTGTACAATCATGCTTTTTATCTCAGCATACACTATTGAATTATTGAAGTAGTAGGCGGTTAACCGTTGGGTCTAGTTGACTGCCTTATGGTTCGTCTCAGTAAGCTTTGTTCTTTTAAACTGTGACCGGCCTTCACAGTAGTTTGTATTCGCTACGTTAGCCTACTGTTTTTTAAGCAAGACAGAAAGACGTTATGCATGTATGTGCTTGCAGTGAGAGTAGCTCGCGTTAGAATGACTCACTCTAGCTGTACAGGCAACTAGTTGGGGTTTTGTTGTATTAAAGGTGAACTCAAAACAATTATTCAATCACGAGCTCAGGAAAAATTACACCGAGCGCTTAACAAAAGGAATGTCGAATGGGTATTGAATTCGCATTAACCTAGCATCTTCAGTGCTTAGAACCACTAATCCTGTTTGTTGAGATATTGCTTCGTTCTCCGTAGTGAGCAATTCGTTCTCAGCAGTTTCATCACCAGTCTAGGTGCTATCTTCCGTGTATACTAGTGTATGATCAGTTAGCATATGTTAAGCCTCAAGCACATCCAGATCCGGTTCTGAAGCTGCGCGTGATGACCTCATGACATGAACCACTTAAACATTTTGATCCCGACAAAATCACTTGAACTACTACTGACTTACAACGCGAGTACCCTCACACTCACATCTCGGTTATCATAATTATCCGCACAGTTTTTTGTAAATGCTACGTCTATCATCCTCTGGTTCAGTGGGTCTAGTGAAGATGTTGTGTCAAAGCAAAACTTTACCTACCAACCATTTTACTGGAGTATTTTCAAACCCTTTTAAAATCGTCGGTTCTCGATCGGTTTCAAACCTTTTTGAAGATGTCGGTCATCCAATATAGTTTGCATTCGCAGTAAGCGCCGGTTTATGCCCAGTCGTGGACAGCATAAATGTAGCAAGAACGAAGCGGCAAGACAGCGTAATCTTTATTTCACGCGACCACGGTTAACTCAGCTTTTACGCACGCGCGCATATATCGGTTATGTTTTCGCCCCACAATGTAACATACATGGGGAATTACTACATGTCACATTCTTGCGTCGTATCGCCTCAACATTGGGAAGTTTGGCTACCTGTCTGACCCCGTATCTTCGCCTCTGTAACTCGCATTCTGACTGACCTGGAGTTCTTCTAAGGCTCTTGATTTACTTGATCGCGGTTGCATTATTTGATTTGGGGGGTGCTCCTGGATGTACCGACTGAGGTGTTCCTGTCTGAATTATGGGCCTTTCGACAAATATTTTCGCTGTTCTCTTTGGGTCATGCCCGTTACCGCTCGTTGTTCGCGATCCGCTCTCCGCTCGTTCTGTGGGTTTGCGCTGCACCGATTGATCTCTTCCATGGCGCCTGTGCCTGTTTCGTCGTCGCTCGTTCTTGTGGCTTTCCAGTCTTTCACATGATCGTTACCTTCCGTGCCGCTGCAATATCACTAGACCAACAGAATCATTTTCCCAACCGGCTAACCGAGAAACGGGATCAAGCTTGACCACTATCAGACGAGCGTTAGCAATGAATATTGTACTTTTATTCGCTCACATATAAATATATTAACTGGGGCAAAGGGGAGTGCATCTTGGAGTTTTAAGTATTGTTCTGCAGCAGATGTCAGTTTATGTAAAAGTCCTGGACTCATGTGGTTGGAAAAGAAGCAAAAACTATCCATGACTAGCATACTTGCGGTCCTTTATCTTCGCGAGTAATTCAGGGCTCTCAAGAGAAGTGGTTTGGATCAGTGCTGTCTGAGTCAACTGAACCCGTCACAATTTGTAACTGAATTCTCGATGATATTGTATCAGTATTTAAAAAGTGTATCTAATTTTCCGATGACATCGCACTTCGCTAGGTGTGTTCACTGTAACAGCTAAAAGTGGTGGACCCCAGGTCACTTTGATTGTTGGTTATCTATTTTCTCTTTTTTCAGTTCATGTTTTGAGGACTTTCAAGTGTTTTTGGTTTTACCCTGTTATATCCAGTTACCCATGTTTGCGATTAAGTGACCTGGTCAGAAGATTAAATAGTGCTACCATGCGCTGGGTGTCGCAGTGCCCATACACTAGTCTATCATGTTCTCGTCCATAGATTCAAGTACAACCTCTTCCACTAACAGACAATATCTTGTATTTACACTATCTGCGAACTGTTTTCATGTGGTTGCTAGTCTTTATTTATTTAACGCTGCACGGGCGATTAGCATGATTCATGGATGAATACTTAACTATCGTTCGAGTCACATTGTAGTTACCCTAGTTCCACAAGTGTGCCACAACGGTCTCAATCTCATCCTCTATTCCGTCAACACTGCTGTAGCCAACTAAATGTCATCGCTGGCTGACTTTGGAATCTAGTATATGGATGAAGGTCTGTTTGTATCTGTACCATTTCGGAAGGGAATTATCAAGCAGTCCAAAGCTGTCTGACAAACCTCTGGACAGTAATACAGTATGACCTTTGTAAGTTGACCACACAAGGGACTGGACCAAATCGATCAACATGGAGAGGTGGTCAACGTATGAATGCCCTGTATAAAAAAACTTCGCGTACTTACTTTACCGTTGTGAGTGGAACATTGGAACTGACCGAACACGGGTACCCTGGGACAGTTTGTGTGAATTACATGTTCTAAAAATGGTGACAGTTAAGTGAAACGCACATCTCTGGACTCACCATAATATCCATGTTAACACACAATTAAGTCCGTTTATCCAGATTTCATGGAGGGTGGTGCGCACAATGTTTGTCTGTGTCTTGTCGTCACTCGGTGTACAGAATACAAATCAACCCATGCAGATGGAAAAATGGTATATTACGGGTAAAAAGCAGATACTTAGCAAGTCCCTTAGGATGGCCAAAAACAGAACCATAACATGGTGAATGGAAAACAAAGGGATAAATGAAAATCGTTTTTGTGGACTCACCACAGTGTTCACACAGAGGCGCGTAGAGAGAGTTAACCACAATAGTGTCGGTTAATTCTGGTTGTGCAACTTTCGTCGCATTATATCGTCTGTCGAGACACACAGGCTATATCTCGTAGTGTAGGTGGGTTAGGGCAACGTCAAGGCGTTTTTTAAACACAGGTAATGGGGGCGGAAACAACGTAATTTGGGAGGGCGTTCCATGGCTGGCACACACGAAGAGAGTAAAAGTTCCGTCGACATTCTAGCCGACCGTATTGCGTGGCCAACTTGAACTGGTGGCCCCTCAGATTCATGCTGTGGCGCAGCTGTAGTAGGTGGCGGCAGACGTGGTTGCGGTTCCTTAGAATATGATAGGCCACACTAAGGTTGCCACGTAGGTGCCGGTACGGACCACTGGATGATTCTAGTGTCCTCAGTCTGTTGATAAGGAAGATTGGACAATCCTTTGACGGGCTTCGTGGCTTGTCGCTGTGGAGTCTCGAGCGTTGCAAGCTCTTGATGGTGCCAGAGCTGCCAAGCCTGGATTGCGTGTTCCACATGAGGCCACACGTAAGTGTTAAGCAACTGCGAAAAGTCAGAAGGATCAAACCGCCCGAATGCCTTTCTCAGCATGCCAAAGTGTTGGTTCCCAGTCTTTGACGCCTTCGCAGCTTTTTCTGAGCAGCCTAGATTAGTACCCAAGGTCGCGCTCCTGGGTGGCTGTTTGCAGGACATGGTCTCCAAGCTGGTATTTGCTGTTCGGCTGATGACGAATGTGAGCCACCTTACCCTCCCCCAAAGTGAACTGGAGCAGATTGTGGGGCGACGACCCATACGCTTTGTACAGGTCTCGCTGAAGGGCATGGTGATCTGCTGTGTCGGCTATCGTCCGCCACATCTTAACTGGGTGACCATGTGCTTCACACAACTGCTGAGGAAAAGGACTTAGGAGTCTTGATTCAGTCCGACCTTGGTTGTTCAGCCCAGGCAAAGAAAGCATCGAACGCGAGCATTCGAAATTTGGGCCTTCTCGGGCGCACATTTGGACGCTTCGATCCATCCGTTTTTCACCAACTTCTAGGTGCATACATACGACCACACGTGGAGTATGCAATACAAATCTGGCAGCCGTGGCTGAGGAAAGACCTCTCTGATTTAGAGAAACCTCAACGACGCGCAACGAAGAACGCGAAAGGTTTAGGCCAGTTACGCTACGAAGACAGACTGAGATCGCTCGGGATATTTAGTGGTCAATATCGAAGACTACGGGGAGATTTGATTTTGGCTTATCAGATTCTGACAGACCCCAATCATACCTGCCGCCATCTGCTGGAGCTCAGTAACAACAACAATCTGAGGCCATCATCTGAAGCTGGCAGTGCAGTACAGCCGTTTGGAATGTCGACGGAATTCCTTTTCCGTGCATGTTTGCCAAGCCTGGAATGCTCTCCCAGAATCTGTAGTCAGTGCACCCAACCTGATCGAGTTCAAAAATCGAGTTGATAGTGCACTCAATTCATTGCACTATCTCCCATAGTACAGTTTAATTTTGAGAGATCCAATATCCATACTTTAAAAATAATTTTCCCCACGCTTATTTCAACAGTGGATTTATATTTTGACGCTTCAAACTCAAACACTTTGCCCCATGCGAATTTCAAGGGGCGGTGACTCTTTTAACCAAATACTCCATACCTCATGATCCCCTCCGGAGTTATAGTGGATTATTATTTTGACACTTCAAACTCGGTGAGTCCACAAGCTTGTAGTGACTCGTTGTTAAACGATTTTACTGAATTGGTTTCCATTGAATTTTTCACACTTCTATGATTTTCGCACTGATCACCCTACGGGATTTGTCAAGCTTTAGCTTTTATACCCGCATAAATCCATTGTTCCATTGTTCCATTGTTCCATGAACATCATCAGCGAACAGTAAGAAATCTGAGGCAATCAAACACGTAGGCTTGTTAGTGAACAAGAGAAATAGGCACCGCTCTAGTACTGATCCTCGTGAAACGCCACATTCGACATTACTCGCAGCAGATAGCGCACTTCGAACTCTGACCTGCACTTGCCGATTCTGCAGGAAATTCCTGATCCACCCAAAGACAGGATCACCAACTCCATAGCTTTCGAGCCTGTGAAGCAGAATACGGTGGTCCCATCGGTCCAAGGTTTTGGAGAAGTCGAGGTAAACGACGTATGTCCCTCTGCCTTCACCGGCCGTTTCCGTCCAGCTACTGCGTGCAATCAGTATGTTGGTAGTGTATGAACGACGCTGGCGGAAACCATGTCGCACAATGCTTTGATGTTGTGGCCTTTTAAACGGTCGACTAAAGTCTTAACGATGAATGCTTCCATTATCTTTGAGAGCACATGGAGGAGGCTCGTTGAGCGATAGTTGGCGGGTTCCGAGCGATTACCGCTTTTGAAAATTGGAATGATTACGTCATGTTCCCACATGGTAGGCACAATTTACTTATCCAAGCACTTTAGGAAGAAATGCGATAATGGCCCGGCCAGCGTTGTTATTGCTATGTTCAACGCCTTTGGGTGAATATAATCGATTCCGGGAGAGCTGTATGTGCGTAGTGAGAGCAATTTCTTCAACACAGTTGTGGCAGTAAAATCGATGTTAATGAGTGTTGTAGTTGGGGATAGGGATGTGGGTATGTAACATTGGCGGACGTCTCGTTAGAAGATTGGGGCATACGGCATTCGTAGGGCGTTGGCTGCCTCTTCGACACTCTGTGCCACTCCGACTGGCAGGTTAAATGGGGATACCGAGCTTCAATTTCCGTATTGTTTCAACATGCTTGTATAGGAACTTTTTGTTATTGGCAAATTTCCAAGCCAAATGTTATTGGTGAGTCAAATTTTCCTCACGGACTAGCATGTTACTGTGGTTACGCTGGGTCACCTAACTGCTCCACGTTTCAGGACTAGGACGAGCACTATACGTGTGCCATGCTGCATTCCTTATTGACATGCGCTTGCTGATTCTACTTCTGATGAAAAACAAGGGACTGGTGGAGTGAACTTTCTTCGTTTCTGAAGCAGTTGCCATTAGGTTGCTGAAGCGTCCAACTAACTGAATCCAGGCGCTGTCAGGTGAGCGACCTTTCAAGAATTCCCAATCGGTCGTCTCAGCTAGATTGTTCAGGATGTTGTAATGTGTGATAGTACGTGTTACTTCTGTGTGTTCCTCAGGATATTCAGAGTAACACACATAGTTATGAAGTGTGGTTATATGATCTCTTAACCCTAGTGGGGTGTCTATAAGTGGCCTGTCGATCATGAGTTCCTCCTTTGTGATTACGAGGTTAAGTACCGATGGTTTGTTATCAACTCTTTATCTGATAGGTGAGCTGATGTGATTGTAGAGCGGGATACTTGCGATAAGGTCTTGCAGTTCGGCCTTGTATGTTTCGCTGGGGGATGCCGAGCTTTCTAAGTCGTGCACGTTGAAATCGCTGGAAATAAGAACTTGGCTGTAAGTTGGGAGTAAGCATTTCGTCAATGATGATATTAGGTGGTAATCCATCTCTGGAGTGGACGAGTAGGAGCGTTATACGACTGCCACAAAGCAGTTGTCGTTGTGTCTGAGAAGCAAACGGCACCATAGCGAATCGGTGACCCGCGTCTCCTGATCATCCAGTGATTCGCATTGTAAGTCGTTACCATAGCATAGGATAGCATCACTTCCCCTGCTGGGACGATCGTGTCGGAGAAAGGACATTCCCTGAATCGCGGTCTCGGTATCGTCAAGTCGGATTTTGATGGGTAACATGGGCGCACAATTTTAAAAGTCGGAAGATCGCTCCGCATCTGACAGATTCGATAGGAAAATTAATTGCTGGTGGCAATCCAGGCGACTGTACTGGGTGACCAGTTTCAGCTGGTGACCACTCAAGTTTGTGTTGCGACTGTTCCCGGAGGTGGCGGCAAGCGTGACCGGGGTTCTTCAAGATCTGGTACGCCAGAATGAGGTCGCCCCGTAGACGGCGATAACCGACTGTACACTCCTAAGGCTTTCACTCCCAGATGATATGGCAGGTGGTAAAATCCTAATACATTTTTGTCCTCTTTTACTGTGGCATCCCCAGTGCAACCAGATCGCTTTTTAGTCAATGCTGCCATGCCTACATCGTGTACACTACATGAGGTCCCACCTACGCATTGAGCATTTAGGGGAAGATGCATGGATCGAACTGCCCGAATGCCCTTCGTAGGAGATCAACATGGTTCGCGATTTTAGACGTCTTTAAGGACTGCGCCGAACAGCCGAGGTCGTCTTGCATCACCAGGTAGTAATGCCTGGCGGGGCCTTCAAACTGGGCCATGCTCTACGATTCCTTTCTGTGGAATTCACAACACACACTTTCGGCGTCATACCAACGATCATTTTTCACTTCGTTTTATCTGGCTACATTTATTATCATGTTGACCTATAAGAGTGATATTTTGAAATTGTTGTGTTTCCGCCCTCACCAGCTTTGCCTATTACAATGAGCAGGTTATAAGGAATAAATTGATACGAATTTACAATAAGTACAATAATTGTACGAGAACGCCGCACTGAATGGAAGCTTTTTCTTCGGAAGTAACAACTGGAAAGAATGAACATCTTCCTTACCTTAAACAGCCGTTCGCTTTTAGGGAAAATGGATGGACGAACAAACACCATCAAGTCCAGAGAATATTCGCAGCTAGGCATCATTTCACTACAAGACCTGACTTCGCGAGGAGGTGGATGACACAATTGTATTTGTAGAAGATTTCAAATGTTATCGGGATGTCCACCCCTGCACCCCCCGTAACTGTAGTGGTGGAGTCCTCATCTACACAAACATTTCCTGGTGCGTACCTAATGGAACTTTTGCTTTGCTTCTCAACACATGACTTGATCATTTCTGAGATGCAAACCGAGAGGCATCAGTGGGTACCGCTCAATCTTGCTGGCTAACATCTATATTTCCCCAACTATCCGAAACTTGAAGCAGAAGCAGTTTACGATGAGTTTACCACGGCTGTACTAGAACACATCGATCGTTCACTATGTATTTTTGGTGATGATTTTAACCGACTTGACACCGCTTTTCTCACAAGTTTTGGACTACAAAACATCGTAAATTTCCCCACTAAATCCGATACGACTCATGATCTAGTATTTGTTAACAACGTGAAGCTGTTCTCCTTGTGTAACAGGGCGCCGTTAGGTAGCTCTGATCACTCAACAATTAAACTGTGTCCTGTGATCTACTCTAAGACAAACCATAAGGTGACTACTCGTTGCAACGACTGCAAGTTCAGGTGGAGGCAGTGTTCCGCACAGAATATTGACCGACTGCGAGAAATGGTATCATGCACCGACTTCAGTTTATTTTTTAACACTGATATATCCGTGTATTGCTATCATTTGACATGAAGGTACCTTGCCGAGTGATTGGAAACGCCACGTGGTAAGACCGCTTCTGAAAGGCGCTGACCCCAGGAAGGAGTACAACTACAGGCCAATTTATATGACACCTATTTGGCCAAAATTGCAGAGATTGTGAAAACACGTTTACCACACCTGTTCCAGTCAAAAGATCTGACGTCCGCACAGCAAGGTTTCACACCAGGTCGTTCATGCATCGCCAACCTGCTGGTGTGGAAACATGACTGGATGCAGTCAGTGAACAAAGGGAAATCTGTTGGAATGATTTACATCGATTTCAGCAAAGCGTTCGACAAGGTGATGCATGAAGTCCTCCTTCTGAAGCTGAGAGTGTGTGGTGTTGGTGGATCTCTGCAGCAGTGAGTCCAGGACTTTCTCGTTGGACGAAAATGAAGGGTACAAATCTAAAGGCACCTGATCGATTGGTATCCTTCGACCAGTGGCGTACCCCAAGGCATAGTGCTGGGGCCTACATTGTTCCTGATTTATATCAACGATCTACCTCAGCTTCTTCGGTCGCCGTGTGCCCTGTTTGCAGACGACCTGAAGATATGCAGAGTGATAAGCACACTCGATGACTGCGGATTACTACGACAGGAACTAAACCAAGTGGCATTTGATGTACCCGCTGTGTGGTTGGATTGCAACTCGCAATCCCTAATCAGACCTCGGTCCACTTTGAAGTGGAACTCCGGCATTACGATCACAATGACTGTATCCGAATTGGAAGTGGTTAGGTGTGGCTCCTCCCCACGCTGACATCCCATACCCAGTTTCGTCCTCCTTTGGACTGTTCAGATGGAGATAGCGTGAGCTGGGGTGGACCTCGAGGTCTAGCGTTCAAAGGTTGATGCCTTGACCACTATGGCTCTAAGATCCGCGAGCAAAGCTTGGCACAGCGGTAAAGAATTCCAAGTTGTATTTGGGGTGCCCGCTGTTTGGTTGAATTGCGACTCACAATCTCTATGCATACCTCGGTCCTCTTCGAAGTAGACCTCAGTCATTACGATCACAAGAACCGTAGCCTTCTTTCCGTGTGGTCTACAGAAGTCCGCCTCCCGGTCGACGCATCCAAGTCGCTATTAATGAACCTGGAGGAGGGTGGTGGTGGGTTAACTTACACCTTCGACGGCCAGCTGCTACACTTCACACCTTCTGTGAAGGACCGAGGATTACTCTTACGTTGAGACTCGAAGTCCGCTGACAACACGAACAGACTATGTCGTAACGGACTGCACATGCTTTGGCACTCAAACGTAGTTTCTGCATATGTCCTGAAGAACTTGCATCTGCCTCTTCTCCTCCATCATCAGACCAATGCTAGAGTACGGCTCGCTCGCCTATTGCCCGACTAGTAGCGGCGAGGCGCAGAAGATTGAATGGGCTCAACATGTCACTACTAGGCTCATCCCCAGTTTTCGAGGCTTACCGTACGAGGACAGGTGCGAGAGACTGAGGCTGTTCACCCTGGCATACCGTCGGTTACCTGTCGACCTCATCATGACCTACCGGATTCTACTTGTAGATGACTTCCTTATGCTAAGTCCACTACTCCACTTGCGAACACCTTGCAGCACACACGGACATCAAGTACAAGCTTGTGGTTCAAGATATGAAGCGAGTTTCCCATTCTCTGTGCTTGGAACAGCGAGTGGTAAATGTCTGGAACGGTTTGCCGGAACATATAGTGGAAGCGAACTCCAGGCCGTTATTCAAACGATCATTGGATACGCCTTTCATTACTATTAGATTCTGTGAACGATTTCCCATATGCAACTCGCAATTTTGAGACCTAACCTACTGTGTTAAACGCTTTTTAACCATATAAAGTGAGAACGTGAAAAACCATTAGCGTATTGACAAGTCATAGCTTGCTTTTTTGAGTTTTTGATCATGTTTCGATGGGGTTGTTTAGATTCCAATTTCTACTTGCTTCCACAATATACTATTTAGTATTCAGTACATCAACTTCCGACGTAAATATGGAGAAACTGAACCATGCCTTTTTCAATAGCTGTATCGATCCGATCTCTGAGACCATTTTTATCCGCCGACTGCCCCCTGTTGACAGCGGCACGGTACATAAGTTACTGAAACAGCTTCACTCAGGGACAGGCTGTCTACGGTTGTCCTAAAGGAATGTGCCAACTCTGGCCAGACCTCTGACTACCTTACACACATTATGCATGCAACAGCATAAAATTGCCGACTGCTGTAGAGGTGTCACTCTCACACCAATAACAAAAAGGGACTCAAGCAAATATCGCCCTTTTACTTATATTTCGGTAGCTTTAAAGGTGTTCGAAAATATCGTTCTTGAGAGAATGCTGACACAGCAGAAGTCAAAAGATCCTCTTCAATTTGCCTGCCGCAATTCGAATTCAGTCCAGGACGCAGCATCCGGCCTTGTGCACTCGGTGCTGTCATTCTTGGACGACAAATCAAATTCACCCGAGTTTGTTTTTTGGACTACAGCAACGCATTCGGCTCCGTAATCCGCGAATTCCTGCTTACAGATCTACTCGGTGCTGGAATACCTTCTTCCATTGTCCATCTTTTGAGTAATTATTTTACCGGTCGCACCGAGGTTACACGATTTGGGGACAGAAGTTCCTCGCCACTATGCATAAACTCCGGGTTTCTTCAGGAAGCCATGCTGTCACCATTTCTTCTTTCCAACTATGTAAGCTCATTATGAGTCCCAGAAGAGTCAACCCTGCTGAACTACGCAGATGACATTGTCCTGGGCATCAAGCGATGGACGACTGCCTCTTCAGCCTGGTTGCAAGATATTCTTAACGATCTTACCTTTTGGTCAAAAAGCCGCGAGCTACCGCTCAACGTGTCAACCTGCAGTGCTGTCATTTTTTCACTGCACAGGGGAGATTGATATCAACATCTTCTCCAGGAATGCCCGGAACTCACAAACGATGGCGAGAGGTTGCACACTTTCACATCGGTAAATATTTACGTATTTTGCTAAGCTACGCTTTATCTTGATCACACCACATGGAAGAAACCTTCACGAAGGTCCAAGTTATCGTACTACGCCTCAGGCCTGCGAGATTTCTTTGTCCCCCATGATTTGATACTTCGTTTTGTCACTACTTGTGTTCTTCCACACTGGACCTACTGCCCACCAGTGACTTTTTCTGGTCTATTGGGCAAGGACTTTAGATTAATCGCTAGGTTCTTACAAGACTTGTTGTGATGCAGCGGTGTATCGACTCTGACGTCCGTTGATTTACTTATATGCATTGATGTTGGTTCTTGCAAAAGACTAACATCAACAGAAATTACCGATACAAGTCACCCTCTCCATGACGTACTGTCTAAATGTGTGTCAACCTAGTCAACCAGACAGCAGTGCAACTGTACCAGCGTACCGTTCGTCAATTATCCCCTCCCTAGCGCGATATTTGCTAGGTCAAAACAAAGTTGTCCAGCAATTAACGAACCGGCTTGTGTTATCATGGCATTATACTGTTTCAATTATGGATCAATTTTTTCAGAATTTCATGCCATATCGCTGAAGACATTGTGTTACGGCTGAATAATCACCCGTTCTGGGTGCAAAAAGCACTTTCTTGATTTGACTTGACCCTATGATCTCGCCCCCGTGACGCGGCATTCGAGTTATGGTATGTAGCTTATATGCGTTAGTAGGTTTTTGGCATCCAGGTAAGCTTTGCACTTGTCGACATTGAACTGAAGTCGATTTTCCTTTGACTATTCGGAATCACGGTTCAAGTTTGGTTGCATCAGTTCGTGATCTTCCTGACTTCCGATCGTCCGCCATATCTTGATGTCATCGGCAAAACCCGAAATTGTACTTGATGACACACACAAGGTCGCTAATGAAGACCAAGAATAGGCGCAGCCCCAACACTGATCCTTGTGGAACACCGCAGTTTACATCGATAAGATCAGCACATGAGCCTCGAACCCGAACATGGAGTCACTGCTGAATAAAGCAACTTCTAGCCATCCAAGGATAGGGTTTTCAGTTCCATACGTTTGCAATTTTGGAGAAGGATGCGGTGACCTAACTGACCGAATGCATCAGAAAAGTCGAGTTAGATGACATCAGTGCCGGTCCCGTTATCGGCTGTTTCGGTCCAACTGTCAGGCACAATCAGTAGATTGGTGGTACATGACCGTTGCAGACGGAATGAGTGTAGCTCCGGCGTTATAACTTTAGATCTTTCTAAGTGGCTCATTAGTGTCTCAGCTTGATCATCTTTATCCCACGTGAGAGCACCGGGAGCAGAATCACTGGACGATGGTTATCGGGGTCTGAACGACTACCACCCTTGGAAATCACGGTTATGAGACTCTGTGTTCCACAGTCTGCGAACTTACTGTTCATTCAGTCATCTTTGGAAAATTGAGTGAATCGCTCAGCTATCCTCGTAGCTGCCATCTGCAGTGCTTTTGGGAGAATGTTATCAACATTAAAGGAATTCTAAGCGTGTATCCATAGCAGCTTTCTCGAAACAGTCGCTGAACTAAAAGTGACCTGGGTCAACATTGGTGTCTAGGGGAGTGGAACAGGTATGTGACACATGCTGGTAGCGCGTCGGAATATTGGAGCATAATGGAGCCGTAGAAAGTTGGATGCATCCTCGGCGGTTTGAGCACATTCATTCGCTGAGATGAGTGGAACACCACGCTTCACTTTCCGGAGGCTGTTCACATGTTTGTACAGAAGCTTATTGTTAGCAAAAAATACTTTCTGCTAGTTCCTGTTGGTGCATCTATTTGTTTTCACGGATAAGGGTCGTACAGTGATTACGCTGCACAACACTCTTTCTCCAGTTGTCAGGGATAGGGTTCGCCCTATACACATGTCACGCTGCGTCTCTTAACGCAATGCGTTTTCGGATTCTCTCGGATTCTCCAATTGAATGATGGTGCTTCCACAAAACGAAGGGGACTGTATTTCAATGCGGATATAATAAGATCACTGAACTTATCGGTAAACTCCGTCCAGGAAATATCAGTAGAATAGTCGTTCGAACACTCCAAGATGACATCTCCAACACGTTTCTTATTGTGTTGTAACATGTGATTGTTCGAAGCAAATCAATAGGTTGTGGATATTTCGCATTACACACATAGTCCTAATATATGGTTCCGTAGTCACTTCGCCCCAGACGACTCTTCTTCCTTGGCTTCGCGATCATGAGCTGTTCGTTCGTGAGCACAGATGGCTTATTTCCCGCTCCGAATCGAGTGGGCAAACTGACATGGCTGAACAGCGGAACTCTTGCAAGAAGCTCTTGTAGGTCTGTTTTGAATTGCTCGTTGGGATGCCGGGACTTCCAGATCGTGGACACTGAAGTTGTCTGAGAAGAGAGCATGGCTGTTTCGGCGTCGAACGTCTCTTCCCAAGGTTAATGTCACTCGACAATCCATCTCAGGGGTGGACATAAGGGTACGATAAACAACTGCCACAAGGCAAGTGTCGTTGCGTCTTAGCCGCAGACTGCACCAAAGCGGGTCTATGAGCAGCTTTCTCGGATCGTCCACAGGTTCGTATTGCAGGTCACTGCAATAGTACTAGTGTACCCACATCCTTTGTTTGAGAGACCGTTTCGAAGAAGTGAGGTACCATGTATCGCGACTTCGACGTCGGTAAATTCTGAGTGCAAACAAGTTTTCCATTCCGAATATAGCATGACCGCAAACCAGCAATATTGTTCAGGAGAACTTGTGCATTGGTGTACATACAAAATTTTTCGCTGATCTCAGTAATGTGTTGGGGGCGTGTGTTTTAATTGTGATGTACCGAATGGTGAAAACTTGGCCACTAATCGTTTTTTGGATGGGACGATGACGAACTCGTTTGCCCCAGATCCAGGGATCTCGCAAATGCCACATTTTCATCTTGTATGCGACGGTTTGGGTGTGTTCATCATTTTTGTCCGCTATATTAGTAATGCTATCTGCACCGTTGTCAGAAAGTGCGTCGATTAAATTACGAATAATGCATGCAGAAACAGAGACGTAACTCTTCGCTAAATTAGCAAATGTGGTAAGTTAGTTAGCAACGCATCCCCGATAAGTACTAAATGTCCACAAGTTAATCAAAACATGCTACAAACGAGATAAAGTTAACGAAGATAACCACAATTAGTTTAAGCAACTTGTGCCAGTTAATAGAAAGTGATTCAGGTAGGCAGGACGAAACAAAGTAAAATGAAATATATCCATCTTAAAATATGTAGTTTAAGTTGGTTTAGCCCAACTGCAGTGAAGAAGCGTCATGAATGCAATATCAGCCGCAGCGTACAGCATATATATATATATATATATATATATATATATATATATATATATATATATATATATATATATATATATGGGAGAGCATGTCATCATCCATTTCAACACGTGAACATCCGTTCCCTTTCATCTTGCCTTGGGAGATGGAATGTTCAGCAAGGCGAAATTATACTGCTCAAGTGTTTGAACAAATTCAGCTTTTTTGAAGCACTGCTTCTGCTTGAACTCTATGTCAAACGAGACTTAGAGAAAGCACGACATCTAAGGCTTCAACTGGCATAGTGGACGAAGTACCGTCCGAATACAGATCACTACCATGCAAATGTTGCATAACTGATTGCACGATCAGGGATCGGTACGGTATTTTGAATATTTTTGTGATGCCTTGGGGACCCACTGTACAATATAAACACCCATATTCGTATTCATTAGCCTCGGAACAAACATGTACACACGCGTACGCAGACAGAGAACATACTGTATCATCAAAAGTCTGCGGAACCGTGAAATACGGTAACTGTAGGTCAAGGGAATTTTATACATTTCAATATTCCGTCACAATATATCTATTGTTACTACAACAAACGAGTCGTTCGACGACCATTGCACAAGAAACCTTCACAAGGTCAAGTTATGGGGGTTGGATTAATAGCGACCACCTACCTACCACTTAGTGGTGGAAAATATACAGAGCTCTGCTTCGATAGCGTTTACATGGTGAACTTTCAGGCTATGAAAAAAACGGTCATCTTATAGAGAAGTAGTCAGGATATAGTGGTAGTCAATTTTGGAGGTTACACTGTATGTGTAATGAAACTATCCTTCTGGAATAAACGCACCGCTGATCAGCAAAGCTGTACAGAGTGAACGCTAACAAACAACATTTTAGTGGTTTGTTTTATTGATGTGCCCAATCCCTAACTAAAGGAGATTTTTCATTTATTATACGCAATTGCTTTAGTAAAACAGCGGCACAGCATTAGGGATGCAGCTTTGCCCAAACTGTACAAGACACTGAAGACCAATCAGCTACGTCGCCTGAGCCGACGGGGTTCGTTAACTTTCACTGGTCGACCGAATGCGCTTGGTTATCCCAAGGTGTAGGATCAGTGCAGCTCTCTTAATGCTCTCGTTGACACCCAGGTGGATACGATATTCATGTTCCAGCGTGTTGACAGACAGTGGAATCAGCTTTCCTTTGAAAAAGACCGTTATGATAATGGAAGTGTGGTCTCATCGCTTTCCCGTGAGTCCTTTGTTCCTGCACACATCATTTTGAAATGACTTATCAACGCCTTACAATTTGCGCCTACTCCGTTGTGTCTTTGTTGCTTTCAACTAACCCTTGATTGGCTCAAGCTGACGTTTCACGTTTACCATCCCAAGCTCCTCACACAGATTTTTCGCTTATGGATGATGTATTTTTGAAATTTTGATGGCCATTTGCTAATCCAATGTGTACGAATTATGTAAATCCGAACTCAGTTACTGGTAGCGACAATTACCAGTAAGATCAACCACGGATACCGAGTATGCAGAAGTGAACGTCATCGAACCCAACGTATATTGTAACGAGCTACGAAAAACTGGAAGTCAATTAACGAAGCCCAGAGGGATGAAGCACACGACTCAGAGAGGACTTGAAAGTGAGCAAGTGGTACTATCGATAACACAAATGGACGGTTGTAAAATGCAAACAGTAAGAAAATCCATTGTCACGAAATAGTGAAAGCGTAATTGTTTCAGTTCACTACAAGGGTCTCCCCCTGGAAGGCTGAGTGAGAGATGATTTATATAAAGCTGTCAGGTGGGGGATGCAATGTGAGGGTGGGAAAATCGGGTAACCAATGGATTGAGCGACAACAACGTAGAAAGGGAGTTCGGAGTTCCCTGGGTCCGGTATTCTCTATTCATTATTTATTATTTGGGTGTAGACTGGTGTGCATCCTCGGTGGGTTGTCGGGACGGGTTGCCGGACCGCATAAATACTGGTTGGTCCAAGAAAGGGGCCGATGGGATATTTTTCCGCTGCCGCCAAGCGGGGCGCTTGGGAGGTGTCACTCCCCCCCACCACACTCAGAGTCCACGGCCGTAACGGTCCTCGTCCCACGAAGAAACCCAAATGTCATCTGTGGAGAACGCTATCCGAGCGCTCGCGAACCAGGCCAACCTGTCAGTACCGGCAGAGGACGGAACAGCGATTGCTTGGAGCCAAGGTGGTGGGGCCTGTGGCTTCGGACAGATCGGCCAATAGATGCCGTGGATTTTAGGGGACAGGCTCTGAAACCTAAAACTCGGAGGTGATGGAACGTGGTCGGGACAGGCGGCGTGACGCCGTATGGAAAACAACGTAGGTCCACAGAGCGAAAATGGTACACTTTTTGGTTTTTCAAAAGTTTTAGGGGGTTTTGTCGTTTTGTAAGACGGTTGTGAATAGAGCGCATAACTACCATAAAACATGCGTATATTAAGGAAAATAACAAACGTTAACTAAATTGGATAAACGAACGGGATGTCTAACACGTCCACTGCGCCAGTCAGTTGGCTAGAGTTGGGGTTGGGTTGTCAGTGGATCTAGGATAACGGAAGCGTCTGGAGTGATTGGTGTGGAAGACGCAGTTGCAGGTGGGTGTACTTGTGCGAGACGATCAATGGCCACGGTTGTCCGGTGCCCATTTGGGTCTATGGCAATATGTCTGGGGGTTCTCTGGAGAACTCTGGAAGGCCGATGTAAGGAAGCTGAAGGGTACTACGCACTGCGTCAGTGCGAACGAACACAGATGTGCAGGTAAAGAATCTAACGTGCACATCCCTGTTCTGCTCACTAAGGGGGTCGGACGCAACAGGCGCGTGTGTAGGGAGAGGGAAGATGTGAACTTTGACAGTGGCATGCACGAAGGCGACGGGGACGAAATTAACTCTCCTGACAGCTTAAGTGTTGTGTCATAGACTAGCTCTGTTGATGCGCACTGCAGTTCAGCTTTGACGCTGCTGTGGATGCCCAGAAGTACCAGTGAAATGTTTTAACACCAGTCAGGGTTAGAAGTGACACAAAAAGAAGACAAGCTGTCGATAAAGGTGTTTGACTAGGCAATTAGCTGTAGGGTGATATGGTTGGCGGCATCCAGTTTCGGATTTGCCTGTCACTGTGGCCAGCCACAGGACGCCTGTGCCTACAGAGGGACCATGGTGGCTTGCGCTGCACCACCCACAGTTCCATCCACACACCACATATCCAGTACACACCCGAAGGTATAAGACCGGGAGGCATGGGGTTGGGTGCCACGTTTCATCAACGGAGCCGGCCCATACTGCTTCACAGACAAGCACAAGCACGCTGTATTTTGGAATCAAGCGCGCACAAGGCGGTGGTTAGACCGTGGTCCGCTCCACACTGAGTGCATGGAACCACTCTTCTAGCCTAGCACGGCCACAAGAACCGTGCACCCCGTCCCCTTCAGCAACGACCAACTGTTTTCTGGAGCCAGTATGGACGAGGTAGTGGGTAATAGACAGGTAGGCACCTTGTCAACATGCACGCCAAGCGAAGCCACACCGATGATTTCAAACAACAGCCAATCACTTGAAATGACATTATCAAATAAAATATATCTGTTAAAGCATACGGCTATGCCGACATAACTCTTCGCTAAATTAGCAAATGGAATAAGTGGAATAGCAAGGAATTCGCGATAATTACAAAATGTTCAGAAGTTACTCAAAAATGCCACAAAAGCGCTAAAGTTAACGAGGATAACCACAGTAAGCGTAAGCAACCAGTGCAAAGGTATACCGTCGTATGAATATGCCGACAGCCAAGAAAGTTGCAGTTCCTCTCGGATTATGAAGATTCGATAGGAATTCCACGGTTGGTTGTGCCTGTAGAGGGACATCTGTAGTGGCACACCCAACGGTCCAAAAACGCACAGATGATGATCTCGGCCATGCAGTCTGATAGAGAGCTGACTTCTGGCCATCTAGTGAATCGGTCGGCACACATCAGTGTGTATACAGCTCCGATAGAATGAAGTAAGGGCCCTACCAGGTCTAATTGTACGTGTGAGAACCACGAATCCTGGGTAGGGAATGAGGCGAGAGTACTGCGGGTGTGTCGATGTATCGTGGAGCGCTGGCAGTGAAGGCAAGCTCGAGACCAATTAAGAATATCTTTGTTCACGCTTGGTCACTGGAAAGGTTCGGTGACAAATTCCACAGATGCGCAAATACCAGAATGAGAAACTGTGTGGAGGGTATCGAAAACTGTGTGTCTTAAAGTGGCCGGCACGATGTGTCTAGGACAACCTTAGTAAGTGTTACAGAGGATGGTTCCATCCGTGGTTTAGAGAGGAACAGATTGCACCTACGGTGAAGTGGACTGCAGGGTACGTTGGAGGTCTTCATCTTGGACCTGAGCCGATGCTATGGCGGTAAAGTCCACGGTATGCAAACAATGAAATGAGGTTGACACAAGTGAGGGCATCGGCAACGGGGTTGGCGACACCTAAGACATGACGTATGTCGACAGTGAACTGCTTGACAATGTTCAGGTGTCTAGTTTCCCGTGATGAATATTTGTCAGCATCTGCCTTGAAGGCGAAGATGAGGCATGTGATCCGTGTAGATCTTGAAAGCCCGGCCCGGTAGTGTGTGGCGGAAGTGACGAATGGCTAGGTAAATGGCGAGCAGTTCTCTGCCAAACGTTCTGCAGCGGGATTCTGCTGGTTGACACTGTCCACCATTGTGTTGTTGGAGAACAGCTCCTACCACAAAGTCTGAGGCGCCACTCGTCAGGGAAAAAGGAGCAGACCATTCGGAGTAAACGAGGAGAGTTATGTTGATGATAACATTCTTGAGGTCGGTGAAAACCATGTGTGCAATAGCGAGGAAAGCAAACTTACCTTCGTTTCCTCTGAGAAGGTCAGTCAGATGGTGCAAGATTTGAGCACAGCTGGGGATGAAGCGTCGGTGGTAGTTAATTAGACCACAAAATCGACGGA
>OX104064.1:68166594-68187547 GCA_944474145.2 Dicrocoelium dendriticum
GTTCACTACAACGGTCTCCCCCTGGAAGGCTGAGTGAGAGATGATTTCTATTAAGCTGTGTGGTGGGGGACGCAATGTGAGGGTTGGAAAATCGGGCAACCAATGGATTGGGCAACAACAACGTAGAAAGGGAGTTCGGAGTTCCCCGGGTCCGGTATTCTCTATTCATTATTTATTATTTGGGTGTAGACTGGTGTGCATCCTCGGTGGGTTGTCGAGGCGGGTTGCCGGACCGCATAAAAACTGGTTGGTCCAGGAAAGAGGCCGACGGGATATTTTTCCGCTGCGGCCCTACGGTGCGCTTGGGAGGTGTCACTCCCCCCACCACACTCAGGGTCCACGGCCATAACAGTCCTCGTCCCACGAAGAAACCCAGTTGTTAGCTTTGGAGAACCCTATCCGAAAGCTCGCGGACCAGGCTAGCCTGTCAGTACCGGTAGAGGGCGGAACAGCGATTGCTTGGAGCCAAGGTGGTGGGGCCTGTGGCTTCGGACAGATGGGCCAATAGATGTCGTGGATTTTAAGGGGACAGGCTCTGAAATATAAAACTCGGAGATGATGGAACGTGGTCGGGACAGGCGGGGTGACGCCGTATGGAAAACAACATAAGTCTACAGAGCGAAAGTACACTTTTTGGTTTTTCAAAAATGTTAGAGGGTTTTATCCTTTTGTTAAGCGGTTGTGAATAGAGCGCACGACTACCATAAAACCTGTGTATATTAAGGAAAATAACAAACGTTAATAAAATCGGATAAACGAACGGGATGTCTGACAAGTCTACTGCGCCGGTCAGTTGCCTAGGGTTCGGGTTGGGTTGTCGGTGGATCTAGGATAACGGAAGGGTCTGGAGTGATTGAGGTGGAAGACGCAGTTGCAGGTGGTTGTACCTGTGCGGTTGTATCAGGTAACTTTGTAGGCGGGTCCTCGAAGAATGCAACTTTGAGTCGATCGATGGACACCGTTGTTCGGTAGCCATTTGGGTCTATGGCAAAATGTCTCGGGGTTCGCTGGAGAACTCTGAAAGGCCGATGTAAGGAGGCTGAAGGGCACTACGCACTGCGTCTGTGCAAACGAACACATATGTGCAGGTAAAGAATCCAATGTGCACATCCCTGTTCTGCTCACTAAGGCGCGTGTGTTGTGAGAGAGAAGATGTGAACTTTGACGGTGGCATGCACGAAGGCGAGGAGAACGAAATTAACTCACCTGACAGCTTAAGTGTTGTACCATAGACTAGCTCCGTTGGTGCGCACTGCAGCTCAGCCTTGACGCTGCTTTGGATACCCAGAAGTACCAGTGAAATGTTTTCACACCAATCAGGGTTCGAAGTGACACAAAAAGAAGACTTAAGCTGTCGATAAAGGCGTTTGACTAGGCCATAAGCCGTAGGGTGATATGGTTGGCAGCATCCAGTTTCGGATTTGCCTGTCACTGTGGTGAGCCACAGGACACCTGCGCCTATTGAGGGACCATGGGTGACTTGTGCTGCATCACCCATAGTTCCATACACACACCCCATATCCAGTGTAAACCCGAAGGAATAAGACCGGGAGGCATGTGGATGGGAGCCACGTTTCATCAACAGAGCCGGCCCACACTCCTTTGCAGGCAAACACAAGCACGATGTATTTGGGGAATCAAGCGCACACAAGACGGTGGCTGGACCGTAGTCCACTCCACACTGAGTGCATGGAACCACTCTTGGAGCCTAGCACGGCCACAAGGACTGTGCACTCCGTCCCCTCCAGCAACGACCAACTGTCTCCTGGAGCCAGTATGGACGAGGTAGTGGGTAATAGACAGGTAGACACCTCGTCAACATGCACATCAAGCGAAGCCACACCGATGATATCAAAAACAGCCAATCACTTGAAATGACATTATCAAATAAAATATATCTGTTAAAGCATACGGTTATGCCGACATAACTCTTCGCTAAATTAGCATATGAAGTAAGTGGATTAGCAAAGAATCCGCGATAATTACAAAATGTTCAGAAGTTACTCAAAAATGCCACAAACACGATAAAGTTAACGAGTATAACCACAGTAAGCGTAAGCAACCAGTGCAAGGGTATACCGTCGTATGAGTATGCCGACAGCCAAGAAAGTTGTAGTTCCTCTTTAATTATGAAGATTCGATAGGAGCTCCACGGTCGCTTGTGACTGTAGAGTGGCATCTGTAGTGGCATACCCAACGGTCCAAAAACGCACAGATGATGATCTCGGCCTTGCAGTCTGATAGAGGGATGGCTTCTGGCCATTTAGTGAAGCGGTCGACACACATCAGTATGTATACGACTCCGATAGAAGGAGGTAAGGGCCCTACCAGGTCTAAGTGTACGCGTGCGTACCACGAATCCGGGGTAGGGAATGAAGCGATAGTACTGCGGGTGTGTCCATGTACCGTGGGACGGTGGCAGCGAAGGTAAACTCGAGCCCAATTAAGAATATCTTTGTTCACGCTTGGCCACAGGAAAGGTTCGGTGACAAATTCCACAGATGCGCAAATACCAGAATGAGAAAATGAGTGGAGGGTACCGAAAACTGTGCGTTTTAAATAGGCGGGCACGATGTGTCTAGGACAACCTCAGTAAGTGTCACAAAGGATGGTTCCATCCGTGGTTTAGAGAGGAACAGATTGCACCTTGAGTGAAGTGGACTGCAGGGTATATTGGAGGTCTTCATCTTGGACCTGAGCCGATGCTATGGCGGCAAAGTCTATGGTAGGCAAACAATGGAGTGTAAGGTTGACACAAGTGAGGGCATCGGCAAAGGGGTTGGCGAGACCTGAGACATGACGAATGTCATCAGTGAACTGCTTGACAAAGTCCAGATGTCTAGTTTCCCGTGATGAATATTTGTCAGCAGCTGCCTTAGAGGCAAAGATGAGACATGTGATCCGTGCAGATCTTAAAAGCCCGGCCCGCTAATGTGTGGTGGAAGTGACGAATGGCTAGGTAAATGGCGAGCAGTTCTCTGCCAAACGTTCTGCAGCGGGATTCTGCTGGTTGACACTGTCCACCATTGTGTTGTTGAAGAACAGCACCTACCGCAACGTCTGAGACGTTAGTCGTCAGGGAAAGATGAGCAGACGATTTAGAGTAAACGAGGAGAGTTATGTTGATGATAGCATTCTTGAGCCCAAAGAAAACCTGTGTGCTATAGCGAGGAAAGCAAACTTACCTTCGTTTACTCTGAGAAGGTCAGTCAGAGGGTGCATGATTTGTGTACAGCTGGGGATGACGCATCGGTGGTAGTTAATTAGACCATAAAATCGACAGAGATGATTGAAACACTGAGTCACCTACAACCACTTCATTAAGGCAGTAGGAAGACATAGGTTGCGATATGTTAACATTTCGATTGCTCTCGTCAGTCGCTATGCAATACAAGCAGGACAAAACACGCAATATATAGGGTCCACACTTAGTAACAAAGATAAGCAGATAAAAATGATAAGAATGACGTAATCAGGTCCAAGGCAATCTAATTGATTGCCTCAATTGTTTCTGGGCACAGAGCACGTGACAATTCAACCTTATCAATAGCGTCTCGCCAATTGCCAACAACCTCGGGTTCCTGTTGCGCCATAACACCTTGAATGAATCGATTGGGTTCACCTGGTGACGAGTCGTCATGAGGTGTTTGGTGATAGACGAGGCAGGGTTCCGGTTCATTCTTTGGTCCGCTCCACCTTGTTTAAACAGCAACTGCCTTAGCCACATTGGGAAGTGTTTCGCCATCCTTTGAGCCAGCCGGCGACCAGTCTTGCCTATGTAAGTGTCACCGCAACTGCAGGTGAACTGATAGATGATGTTAGAGGCCGAACTGATTGGCGAGCTACTCGGACGGTTCTGGACAGGAATCCTTCGTGTAGTGTGGATAAGTCGTAGTTGTGCGGTAGAGTAGGTGCGCGTTAGAGCGGACCTGAGCTTGTGACCAACTTCATTTGCCACGTTTGCTAGCCAATGGGTATCCGGAAAAATTCATTCAGATTCATAGCAGACCCCCGAAGGAGAAACTGCCAGTACAAACAGCGGAGAAGAAGGATGTTTATTTGCTCTTACCGTTCAAGAGGGATCACGTGGCAAATGAAGTTGGTCACAAGCTCAGGTCCGCTCTAACGCGCACTTACTCTACCGCACAACTACGACTTATCCACACTACACGAAGGATTCCTGTCCAGAACCGTCCGAGTAGCTCGCCAATCAGTTCGGCCTCTAACATCATCTATCAGTTCACTTGCAGTTGCGGTGACACTTACATAGGCAAGACTGGTCGCCGGCTGGCTCAAAGGATGGCGAAACACTTCCCAATGTGGCTAAGGCAGTTGCTGTTTAAACAAGGTGGAGCGGACCAAAGAATGAACCGGAACCCTGCCTCGTCTATCACCAAACACCTCATGACGACTCGTCACCAGGTGAACCCAATCGATTCATTCAAGGTGTTATTGCGCAACAGGAACCCGAGGTTGTTGGCAATTGGCGAGACGCTACTGATAAGGTTGAATTGTCCCGTGCTCTGTGCCCAGAAACAATTGAGGCAATCAATTAGATTGCCTTGGACCTGATTACGTCATTCTTATCATTTTTATCTGCTTATCTTTGTTACTAAGTGTGGACCCTATATATTGCGTGTTTTGTCTTGCTTGTATTGCAAAGCGACTGACGAGAGCAATCGAAATGTTAACATATCGCAACCTATGTCTTCTTACTGCGTTACTGAAGAGATGATTGAATTAACTCGAAGATGGAAAGTCTCTATTACCCTAGGTTTTATCCACAAGGACCTAGATGCCATATAACGAGACGATGGGGTTTAAGAATTCTACCTTGGACTTACCAAGTTCGCACTTACTCGGGTTAACAGGGACACCATATTGGATCAGCCATTGGAATAGTCATTGAAGTTGAACGAGGTGCTCTTCGTCGTGCGAACTGGCTACAGGGATGTCATCGAGGTATGGTTAAGCAATGTTTAAGCCAAGAGTGACAATGTGCATGAAGCGCTGAAATGTTTGGGCGGCATTGCACAGTCCGAACGACATTCTTAAAAATTCGAACAAGCCGAATGGGGTAATGACGGTTGTTTTAGGTGTCTTTTTCTTCTACAAGTATCTGGTGATAGGCTTTGACAAGATCGATCTTGCTGAAGACTGTATTGCCAGTGAGGCATGTTGTTCTGTCCTGCATATGTGGCATAGGGTACCTGTCGGGGACGGTAAGTTTGTCTAGGGCCCCTTAGTCACCGCAAGGGTGCCAGTCGTCAGGTGTTTTTGGACCATTTGGCCTGGAGAGGACTAAGGGGTATCCGAAGGGCAGATTATTCCAAGTTCGCGCATGTGCTCAAGCTTCACCCTACCTAGCTTCAGGTTCTCCGGCGAAAGTCCTGAAGAGACAGGTTGGCCGTTGGTACGGATATGGTGCGTGACCTGGGATACCACGGGAAGAACTGCGTTCATTGGTTGGACGAGCTTGGGATAATGAGAGAATAGTTGGACATAGTCGGGGGAAGTCTGTGAGCAAACATAGACTGGGATGATAGCTGCAATGCCGGTATTGGTGCCAGGGACGCTGTGCGTCGTTGTGGGGTCGACTATCTTCTGTTGTTTCTCATCGACCAAGAGGTCGAACTGTCTGAGGAAATCTATGCCGATGACGGCAAACGGGATAGTGGCAATAATACACACCCAGCTAAATGTTCTATGGAGACCCAGGTTAAGGGTTAAAGAGCGCTGGCTATAAGTGGGGATCAGTGTGCTGTTGGCGGCACGAAGACTGTGACTGGCCAGCTGAGTCGTTTCCCCAGGCGCGGGAGGAGCCATGCTAACTTCTGTTGTGTCTCCGCTGATTATTCACACCCAACGACCACAAGAAGAACACAAAGATGAGTCAGGGTCGAGATTTGTGCATGAGAATACTGCTTCCTTATATAGGGTACAATATATTATAAAGTAGGGATAATAAATTACCTTGGAGCCAACCAACCTCATGGGAAATAAAGAATAATACGAGCGAATGAGAAGTGGCACTAGAACGAAACAATCGGGTGAGTTCGAGGGAATGGTATTAGTGACAATATGCCTCTGAGATAGCATCCATTATGAACGACGTAGGCCAGACAATCGAAGCATAGGAAAGATGCATTAAAAAATTGTCAAGAAACATACGATAGTGAAACGAAAGTAGGCGATCAAGCGTTGTAGTAAAAAGTATATGTCCATCGTGCATCCCCTAACAACTTCAGTCCCGATATCGACCAGGAAAGCGGTTCCAGACACAGTCCTTAACATACGTGAAGCGGCTACAGTTGAGTGCGCCACTGATGTTAGGCGTCTTGACTTCACAGCCTTAAAGTTTCCTTTTTCAGTCGCATTGTAGGTGCAGGGTGTGGTACAGCGCTTGGCTTGCGCATCAATTCAACTGTGGTACCAGCCACACTGGTTACCGCCTGCAGAGTCGTTACGGTCAGGCAATTAGTTATGTGAGCGGTATCCGCTGTTGTTTGACCTGTTGTTAAAGTCGCGGCGCAACACGGCCACTTCCGGTTAGATACTTATGCATTCTTGCGAAGTTGGTTTAGATGGGGTGAGGTATAAACAACAAGGGACAAGATCGTTTTTATGAGTAAAAGCTAACTGTGGCAATGGTGCAATGATGCAATAAGGCTGCGGGCGAAGACGATCAACTGTTGTGTCCGCTATTTTAGGACCGCCCTTACGGCGAATGAACTTGAAACATGCAATTCCCTTTATACTCACCAATAAGTATATCAAAAGATGAAGACGGTGGGATGATATCATCATTTCGTACATATTCGTCAGCCACATACAGGAAGCTAAGAGCTCAAATACAACAGCGAATGTGCCTTACCGATGATCACTATAAAGCGCTGCGTGAGCTGGAACGAATGAAAGAACTGGTCATATTAAAACCTAATAAGGGTTCTGGTGAAGTCATTCTCGACAGGTCAGATTATCTACTTAATATAGAAATACTACTGTCGGACACCACAAAGTTCAAGCTTGCTTCAACCTTCGACACAGTCCGGTTGATCGAGAAGCAATTGTCTCGTGAAGTACAGATTTTATTGCTACATGATTTCATCTCTGATGATGAATGCAAAACCCTAAAGCCAGTAGGCACACACACTCCACAAATGTGTGGTTTACCAAAGGTGCACAAACTAGGCCTTCCCAATGCGACCAATACTCTCTTTGGTAAACTCCTCGTACCATTCCATTGCTAAATGGCTGAACTGCATGCTCGAACCAGTAAGAAGGTCTCTAGTAAAACATACTCTATCGAGCACCTTCGGAGTACTTCCCCATTTGGAAGGCATCAATTAAGCCCACAAGTGCATGTGTTCACTTGACATTCAGTCGCTTTTCACCAATGTTCCCTTGGAAGAAATCATTGACCACCTATGTGCGTTTAACACGATAAACAACATTCGAATGCAGTCGCCAAGGGAATGTTGAAAAACTTTTACTTCCAGGAAAAGTGTATCGACAGATCGATGGTGTGGCTATGGGCAGCCCATTGGGCCCCTTCCTGGCGGACGTATTCATGTGTATGATTGAAGAGAAATTAGACAACCTCATCAATTCCGCAACTTTATATAAACTTTATGTTGATGATATATTGTTAATCACGGACTCAGATGAGGATATTTCACTAGCAACCAAAGCGCGCAATGGTATGCATCCGAATCTTACTGTGACATGTGAAACTGAGCACGACAGTAGTCTCCCAAACTCAGACATGTTGCTCACATGACGACCGGATGGCTCGATAAAAAGATCAGTCTACCGGAAAGCGACTTGGACAGGTTGATACTTAAATTTTAAGTTTCTCGCCAATCCCACACAAGCACTCTTTTATTAGAATTTTGTTCCAACGGGCTCATATGATCTTCACTACAGACACACTGGAGGCGGAGAAAGAACTGCTGTTTGACATGTTGCAATCTAGTGGTTATCCATTACAATTCATAAAGTGCTACAGTGAGTCGATGAGACGAGATCGAGAGATACCGGTTCAAAAGTAACAGGTTTTCCTTAAGTTCCCTTTCAAAGGAGACCAGCTCATGCAAGTCACTGCTAAAAGAATAAGCGCCGCAATGAAAAAGATATAAACGCAACAGAGCTAGGCCTGCTGGGGACCATAAGATCAATAATTGAGTGTTCAGAGGAGACGCCCGTGTCGAAGTGGTGCACCTCCCATTGCTCATGTAAACTCATGTGTAGCTATAGTGACAGCTAGGTTGGGTGTCATACTCGAAATCTGGGTGTTCGAATCAGTGAACACATTCCAAAGTGACTCTGAAAACAGATGGAAAATGCCACGATCACATGCGGTGAATGGAGAAGCAAAGTTGTCTCCGCAATTACAAGGCATTTGATGAGCACCGGTCACCAACTAAACCCCGATGAATCATTCACAGTCCTCCTGCGCAGTCAAAGGGCTCACATACTCAAGCTACTCGAGGCCATTGTGATGGATCAACAGCGCCCACCACTGTGTGTCCAAAAACAACTGACAGTGAAATTAAGCCTACTGTGGTAGAGTTCGACACACCAATCGGAAAACGCTCAATACCTGATTTCATTTGACATTGTTTTGCATTCCTTGTTAGTTGCTTGTATGTGGTTGACGACTATGCACGAGGTGACAATATCATCCCGCAATCTTCGTCTTCAGATATCCTTATTTGGCTTGAATTTGTATCACAGTATAAATACCTTATGCTGCTTGTGGTAAACGCTCTAACCAGGGTTCGCGCAACAGTGTTTCTTCCGGACGATGTACCGAGCATTTGTCGCATCTCGTTCATAAGCGTTGTAGTTTTCTTGTCACCCAATTTCAGAGCTTAGAAAAGCTGCTGAATACCGGTCCAATCAGATGCTGTGCTTTTGCTAATGACTGCCTGCTTGAGGGTTTCGCATCTTTGCGCCTAAACTGGATGCGTTAAACGATCCCTAAGTTACAGGATTACGTTACATGGCTGGCAAGCGGGTAGCTGGTTACACTTTGTTGAATCAGAGGTAATCCTATGGCGAATGAATTCCGACTCAAACATAGAAACCAGCACTATGGATCGCAGTTAATGAACGGCGTTTCAGGAATGGTGACAGCATTGAAAGCAGGATCGGGATGTTTAATGTCCGATTCAGACTTAATAAAAGAATGCTAACCGATGAAAATGGAAAACCAAACAAAAACGACAAGGTTCAGTCTCACCGGGATGCGGGATACAAGGTAGCTGCGATGGTTTTCGCAACCGGGGTCAGCAATTTTAAAGTCGAACACAGATAACGGTATTGAGAATTACCAGCAAAAGCACTCACGGATACCGAGTATGCAGAAGTGTACGTCATCAAACCCAACGTATATTGTAACGAGCTACGAAGAACTGGAAGTCAATTAACGAAGCACAGAGGGATGAAGCGCACGACTCAGAGAGGAATTGAAAGTGAGCAAGAGGTACTATCGGTAAGACAAATGAACGGTTGTAAAATGCAAACAAGAAGAAAATCCATTGTCACGAAATATTGAAAGCGTAAATGTTTCACGTTCCCTATTAGTATCAATGTTATAGCATGGTGAACAACTACCGGCCAGTCTGTTTGACCGCTGTTTTGGCTAAAACACTTGGGATGGTTGTAAAGAATTGTCTTCTACGGCTTCTAGAGTCAAAAAGCCTACGGTCGCCGGCACAACCTGGTTTCGTGGGAATTCCTTCAAGCCTCACCAGTTTGCTTGTGATGAGGCAGATATGATTGCAAGCGCTGAAGCAGAAAATGTCGGTCGACGTCATTTACATTGATTCCAGTAACGCATTTGATAAAGTGAGTCACGAGGTCCTTCTCCACAGGCTGACGTTGTGCGGTGTTAATGGCTCGCTGCATCAATGGATCAGCAATTTCCTTATTGGTCGAAACTGGAGGATCCAGGTCGACAACCATCTGACGGGCTGGTATCCTTCGAGCAGTGGCGTTCCCTAAGGAACTGTACTGTGACCCATTTTGTTCTCGACCCATGTAAACGATGTGCCTCAGCTTCTCTGTGTGCCTTGTGCGTTGTTTGCAGAAGATTTGGAGGTGTAGAAACTAATCAGCCGACCTGACGACTATGACCTGCTCCAGCGTCACCTCGACCACCTCTCCATGTGGTCTGTAGAGGTCAAGCGTTAAGCTAGGTCAGATCGCTATACATGAAACCGGGTAAGCGTGGGCACTGTCGATCCTATACTATGGCCAGTCAACCGTCACATTCCACGGCTTTCATGAAAGCCCAGTGTACTCCCGCGCTGCAACCTAAAGTCCGTGGAGAACACGAATAGGCTTTGTCAAAACGGATTTAGTATACTTTTGTCACTCAAACGAAGTTTTAGTACTTTGTCCGAAGGGATTGCCACTGGCTTCGTAGTTTCAATCATCTGACTAATGCTAGAGTACAGCTGTCCTGTCGGCTGGGGCGAGGTACAAGCATCCAGCGGTGTGTCATATGAAGATCGGTGCAAAGAGCTAGGAATTTATACCCTTTCTTATCATCGAATGTGGGTTGACCTCATCACGATGCACCGGATATCACATCTTGGTGATTATCCCATGCTAAGGCCGCCGCTCCATTGCGCACCCCAAACAACACACGAGGACCTCGGTACGAACTTCTGGTAACGGATTTGAAGCGGGTCGCTCACCAATTCCACTTCGAAGTGAGACTGGCTAATAATATATGGAACAACTTGCCGCCGACCGAAGTTGAAGCAAAGTCGGCGTTGGAAAACAAAATTTTCTTGACAAATACTTTGCGCTTATGAAATATTGGGAATGATCGCCAGAACAATTGTTCAGTATCCCTGAGGGATTTTGGATTCAGCTACACAGAGATGTCTCTTC
Organism: Dicrocoelium dendriticum; assembly: GCA_944474145.2. Taxonomy (NCBI): domain Eukaryota; kingdom Metazoa; phylum Platyhelminthes; class Trematoda; order Plagiorchiida; family Dicrocoeliidae; genus Dicrocoelium; species Dicrocoelium dendriticum. Next base: position 68,177,500 of record OX104064.1, read on the forward strand.
TTGCTGCTTCCATCAAGTAATCAGTAATTATCAGGTAGAGATAGCAGGCATCAAAACTTGGATCATTGAGTTTTTAATTGGGACTACCCCTTTAGCCACTGGGTCACTTCGGGCAGCGGTTGGTATAACGGTTAGCAATTACTTGGAGAGTCATGTTAATGCACTCGTAGTGGGGATGGATTGCGTCACGTAAACTCTAAATGAACCATGATTCATGTTGAAGTGCAACCTGCTTATTTCGATCACAGGGACCGTAACTGATTTCGATTGCGCATCGCCATCTATGTATACAACGAGAGTTTCGTAATGACGCGTCCTAGCCAACTTATACTTCCGAAGATGTCGTGGGACGTTTAGGTGGGGTTGCTGGTACTAACTACGAAGGGGTTTGTGTACAACAGGCTTACCACTGAACACATAGTTGGTGATTCATCTATTGCATAGACGATAACAAACACCTACTTTTACATTTACGCACTATGCTCCTTTGCCAACCTGGGTACCCAACTCCGGAAGCCCGAAAGCTTTTCGTTATTGATACGAAATACACGGCTTTTATCACAATGCCATCGAGGTGTACACAAACATCATCCTCGAATCATACCAGTCGAAAACTGGTGCAGGAATAACAAAACACGCGATGATTGTGAAGGCATATTCTTGCTATTTACCCTAAGTTTACTTTGCTCTACCGTAATTTAGCACTCCGAGAGGTGTCACCTCATTTGCGACTTTTGTCAAGAAACTTCGCAAGTGACTCAATTCACCATTCAAACGTTTAATCACTTTCACAAGCACAATGAGAGCGGTATATATTGTGCCACTTTACTTTCTTAAATATCAACCCTACTTCTGACATTAACATTTGCCTATGAATGCTTATCTGCTTCCTATGCTCAACTTTTCACATCTAAGGTGTTGTTTTTGGAGTAAAGCGTGATAGAGGTTCTGTAGCCTAGCACTAAGTGCTGCAGTAGAGGAGACAACCATCGTACCACTGGTTAGACCGCTAATTCTATCGAGATCATCCATCGTTCGTTCAAAAGCGTTAACTTGAATGACAACCAGCGGAAACGCATAAATTATGTCCTAACTCTGGTCAACAGAGTTGATGTTTCATCTGAAACATTGCGTCAGAATTCGTAGTTGCGTGTAACATTAGTGAAACATTTCGCATTGATCAACCTCAAAGGGTCAATTCACTCCATTGATTCATCGTATTTATATACATTGTGTTTGGTTTATTCCTATTTTCTGTGGTGTATTGGCCTGATGCGAACCATCGAAAACAAGCTTGTTCGCCTAACCGTCTTTTGCTTCTGATGTCATCTCCGGATTATTTTCTCAGTTGAACGTTACTCTGTTCAGTATCCCGTTGTTTATCCCTCGAATTGCCACGTTCCAATTATTTAGATCGACACACTCCACAGATCATCTCTTTTGCAGAGTTACTGGACTGAATGCGTTGACGTATTGATCCGTCGAATTTACAGCTCGACCCACACCAGGTTCGATTCACTCAGTTAGGCTGCGACGTTATCACTCTAATAGGTACCCTTTCTATTGGTAGCCGGTTGTGTGTGTGTTTCTAAAGGTGAAAAAATGTCACCCTCAAACTTCCCTAACTGAGTGCAAACACTGCAGAACACTTGAGGGTCGTATTGAGTTATGCTTCACATAATGCATGAATCTGTGCAGCATTTGCCAGGAAAGTAAGACCACCCAAGGATATTCCATAGCATGCTAAGTTCTTGCCGAATAAGGTCACGACAACGGATGTTTTGGACATCAGTATGGTCCTAATGCCTTTCTTTCTCATATAAATGTCTAGTGAGCCATGAGCGAGGCCACTCGGGACTACTACCGAAGCGACGACGGCTCCTGCAGAGAACGTAGGCAGAACCGGCGCAGCGTTTGTAGGTACGCTGCATTCGATTTACTAACCGCGTGCTTGCATGCTAAGTCTCTTTATTTCAGTTGGTGGGTTTACAGTTTTTACCTTAATACTTTTCTTTCTCATATAAATATCTCCCTGTACTCTATTCCATTAACTTGCACACCTCGCTTAAGCCAATTGTATTCGATTTCCATAACATTTTTGTGTTCGTGACATCTCCGTAAAGTATACTTTCTGACCTCGTGAACTTATCTAGGATTCGTTTGTAAACAACTTATTTCATATGCTCATTAACGTAAGGTTTATGTCACCGTTTCCTTATACATTAATCGAGTTATTTTCTTTGTCTCTCTCTCTCTCTCTCAAGTGATTGGCTGTTGTTTGATATCCCCGGTGTGGCTGCGCTTGATGTGCATGTTGACAAGGTGCCTACCTGTCTATTACCCACTACCTCGTCCATACTGGCTCCAGAAAACAGTTGGTCGTTGCTGGAGGGGACGGGGTGCACAGTCCTTGTGGCCGTGTTAGGATCAAAGAGTGGTTCCATGCACTCAGTGTGGAGCGGACTACGGTCCAGCCACCGCCTTGTGTGCGCTTGATTCCCAAATACAGTGTGCTTGTGTTTGCCTGTGAAGGAGTGTGGGCCGGCTCCGTTGATGAAACGTGGTTCCCATCCGCATGCCTCCCGGTCTTATTCCTTCGGGTTTACACTGGATATGGGGTGTGTGGTTGCAGCTGTGGGCGGTGCAGCGCAAGCCACCCATGGTCCCTCTGTAGGCGCAGGCGTCCTGTGCCTTGCCACAGTGACAGGCAAATCCGAAACTGGATGCCGCCAACCATTGTCCGATAATATTCCACTATGATTCATTTTACCCACACATCTTTGCTCGTCTCAGTCTAGTCTTTGACATCTAATAGTTGCTTCTCTGCGAATTTCTCCACTTAGTTGTCTCCATTAATTCAAACAGATCATCACAATCGTTACCGTTTGGGACGATGTATCAGTACGCATGAATATCCAACATTTTTGAATAACAGAGGAATACTAGTTTCTCCTGTATAGTTAACATACTTCTGACCATCCATAATAGTTCATGAGGCCATGGAACTGAGGTTGATAATTCCAGTGACTGACAACACCCCAGATCATGTGGTTCGTGGGTGTTTCACAGCTGAGGTCGCATAATTTTCATCATATTGCGGTCCAGACGGCCTAGGCACATAGCGTTTCGTCATAGCAAACTGTTGAACATTCCAAACGTTAAGGAACATTACTTGACTCCAAGCTTCAACGGTCGTACATTTGTCTGTTAGCGCAACTATAGCGCAAATTATCTAGCTCAGCTAACGTCATCCATGACTCAGTGGTTTAAGCTGCTGGCTAATTGGTATCCGCCTATAGCTGTCATGTGTTCAATCCCCAGTAGGGGACTTAGGGCATGGGCACCATTGACGAGCCCCAGTTGGGCGAAACTCGTCTGGTGCTTTTCCGGACTAAACTGAACTATGTAGCTTGTGAACTACTGGGACGAGTGCCAGTTTTAGTTTGCGAGTTAACTGCAAAATTTTATTTCAAATTTACAACTCAACGATTTGATACGACCGGCTCGCTGGCACACTTTCATTTTGTGATCGAAGGGATTGTGAAACAGGCTGTAGTCCTTTTTATCATACACTGTTCTTCCTTGAGTGCTCGATCCTCTTTTTGTGTCCTTAAGTCCCATAACTTCAAAACTTGACAGTTGCATCAGATTTTCGGAGGAGATTCGTTAGAGCTGTTTTGCCAATTTCATATGTACCACTCAATTCTCTTGCTGAGGTGCCTGCTTTGTTTACTATCACTATGAAAGCATACTGTACCTAATTAAATGACGTTTCTTCTGCACATTTTGAAACGGACTGTTCTCGTGAAATGGATTTCCAGGGTCAGAAAATAAATGGTTGTCTTTCTATTATTGCCCGCAACTGGCTGGCGCAATCCAGAAAGCTATGATGTCCTCTGATGTGATCAGATTGAATAGTACTTTTCCTCATTTGTCTTGGGCTTTTGGTAAGCACTGAAATGATGCATCTTGCAAAACTAGCCTTGGATTGAGCGAGTGTGGTAAGCATTCATAAATTCCTCAACTTTGACTGCAAGGTTTAGCCGGTGCACCCTTCCAACGCTTGCATTGACCGCTTCGCTTGCTGAGTCATTCGAGTGAAATTTCACTAATGAAGACCGTCTGCAGTTGGTTTAGTATCGTCTGCAGCAGCAGCAGCGGCGGCCATTTCGATGCTTCACTACCACACAAGCAATCTCTCGCTGTCAGTGCAGAGCAATAGGACTGGTGGAGGGGACGCACTTTAAACCATAATTAATCTAGCTCAACATCTAGAGTCAAACTTCTGTGCCGCTTGGTCATGGAACTAAGGTGGCAAAGATGAAACGATTACCTTGTAACTCACTATCCGCGTCATAATGAGGTGGCGCTAAAGCCAAGAATCACAGGCGAAACGTACAAGCCGCAGAAACTGAGGAAGAGGAAGACTAATGATGGCACCAGGGATGAAATTCGACAAAGCAACTCGTGGCCTGCGGAACAACTCGGAATTGCTCTACGAGAAACAAACGATATCTGGTCTAGACCGAGAAAAGCGGGGGACGGAGTGGTGAAGAGACCGATTTTCCGGAATGATATCTCTTTGACCACACCGCCAGGAATAACCCCCAGGAGAAAAACGCAACACCGATTAAACAAGTCAAGAGGAGTGGAACGAATCCAGCCCGGTCAGAACACGACGAGTGGATACGAAGATACCAGAGCAAATCGCTCAAAAAGACCTCGTGGATCGACTGACATCGGGGCATGAAGGTGATGCCGAGCGAAAGGACAATGTGTGGTGCTTGGTGGGTTGGAATTATCCACAATAAGTGCACTTGTGCGAACCCCATATTGCTTAACAACAAAGCCTGTGCATCCCTACCACCTCGTCTTCGCTACAGTAATTATCGTTAAATCAGCAGTAAGCGCAACTTGATGAGGCGGTCCTACTGGTAAGGGATAACAAACGTGCCGATAAAGCCGGTTGCGTGCCACATCGTGTAAAGCAGCGGTTCTCAACCTTTGTCGAGTCGTAACCCCATTGGACCGAATGGTTTCATGAGTGACATAAAAGGTATGGCTGACTGTATGGGTCCCACGAGAAGTTAATTTTCCACCCCTGAATTAGAATTATCCAAAGAACAACAACAATATAAGCAAAATTGAGTTGGGCTTGTATAAACCACTTTACAGGCACTGTACTTGATAGAATAAACATCGCTGAAGGAAAAAGACGAGAGAAGATCATCCGAGACTAGACTAACTTCTACTGCTTCACATACAGCGTGTGCCAATCGTGAACTGGGCAGCATTGTTAAAACAGCGTTGAACGTGCACCGATAGTGTTCAGAAGGAACTACTCGCCAGATGTAATGCGAAGACTAGCTTTATAGCTCGTTAACAAGCTTCAAAATTCGCGCTTGAGTTCTCACCAATGCTGAGCTAATGTCATGCTCAACCTTTACTCTAGTTCGTGTTCTGGTTTTCAAATAAATGTGTTGAAAACCTACTCTCACAAACCAATGTAGTAACAAATGGGAGTATAACTTGAAACGCAATCATGGTGAAATTTGGATATAGCCGTTACATAGCACACCGGAATTCAACCATTACTTTTTCATGAAATTTGCTGCGTAAAGAGGAATGACTCTGTGTATCCAAGTCTAAGTTTGAAGAATGCATCTTGTACGTCGTTGGGGATATTGGTTGCATCAAGGGGAGCAGATAACTGATTGCGTACCAATGTAGCAGTTCTGGATTTTAATATGAATGCCTTTAGGCTGTCCTGAAATTCAGTAATATTTTTCCTTGTAGGTTCAGGTTACGCTTATTTTTCTGTTCTAAGATGCTTTGCTAGGTAATCCATTTTCTGCGATCAGTTTTCATCATCAAATTAAGCCGCGTGGTCACGTTGCACTTGTCCTTTCAGGAATATTATTTTTTAATTCAAAAACCATTCACAACGTTTCCTTTAGACAGCCGGCTTACAGCAGTGTGAAAAGGAAAAACCTCATGGTCTGAACTCATGACTCTATACAGTTTTTTGAACAGTCTTGTGTTAAGAATTCCGGTGTTTATGTAATCTACAATGTTCAATAGTTCAATAGTTCAATAGTGTATGGTGGGATAAAAAGCAATAACTTTACAAGACCCACAGGATGGCAAATGGAAGAAAACAAAAGTTTCAGGCGTGACACAAAAATATCAGTAAGTTAGACACTGCAGTTTGTCATACCGTTATATAACGTGTATCATGTAAGTGCAAGTCCAATAGTCTTTCGAATGTCTCGATGTTTGGTGCGTTAACCACATACGATGGCAGTGCGTTCCAGTGCGGACAGACACTAAGAGAGTAAAAAACTTTCTACAATCTAAACGGGAATATTGAGTCACAAGTTTTAGTGCATGGCCTCGGCATCGTTTGTCGGCAGATAATGTTAACAGCGACTTACATGGATGGTCCTCTTCTCCTAGTATCCGGTAAGTGAGGATCAGATCACCGCGAAGTCGTCGGTATTCTAAGGAGTACAGACCGATCGAACGAAGGCGCAGTTCATAACTAAGGCCCGATAGACCACGTGTTGCCTTAGTGGCTCTTCTTTGTGGTTGCTCCAGGAGACGAATGTCCCTTTTTAACCACGGACGCCATGCCTGCACCGCATACTCGAGGTGGGGACGAATGTAGGCGTTAATCAATAATGGCACGAGTTGCCGCTCGAAGGTACCGAGCGCTCGCCTCAAAAGCCTCAAGTTTAAGTTCGCTATGTTAGCTGCCTTTGAACATTGGAGCGAATTACCCAGACCTTCTTGCACGATGACCCCCTAAGTCTCTTTCGTTGCTCACCTGTTTTATAACGCGCTGCCCCAGGTGATATGTGTTGCTGCAGTTACTGCGCAGCGACAACAGGTGACACTTTTCGGGGTTCAGGGGTAGTTGGTTGCTTACTGCCCATTCGTGAATCCGGTTCAGGTCATCCTGCAGATAGACAGGGTCAGATGTTGACTGAATAGCTCGCCACATCTTAGCATCGTCGGCGAATATTTGCATAGGTGATTGAATGTTGGCAGGGAGGTCGTTGATATAGACTAAAAAGAGTAACGGGCCGAGAACTGATCCTTGCGGTACGCCGCTAGTGACGCACAGACTATCGGAGTGGGTGTTGGCGATCCTTACCTCGATTCTTCTGTCGTATAAGTAACTTTCCAACCATGTAAGCAAGGATCCGTGGATACCATAGGCCGCAAGCTTTCGGAGAAGTGCTGGTGATTGACTCTGTCGAATGCCTTAGAAAAGTCTAAGTAAATCACATCTACGGGAACTCCCTCGTCAGCAGCCCTGGTCCATGAGTCCCGAGCAAGTAGTAGATTGGTGAGGCAAGATCGTCCGCGTCTGAATCCATGTTTGGAGGTTGGAGATGATTTGTAGACTTTCAAAATATCTCACCATTTCATCAGCGATTATAGACTCCATCACTTTTGATAGAACAGGAAGGAGAGTAATAGGTCGGTAGTTGGCAGGGTCTGACCGCTTACCTCCCTTGTATATCGGAGTGATAAGTCCACGTTTCCACTCAGACGGAAGTGTATGAGAATCAAATAGAAACTGTTGACAGTGAATCGAGTGCTTTTTACATTGATGTTTTACCGACAAGAACATATATGTATGTCATGCAATGGATTGATTCCCTTTGCCTGGGAGCATTATTTCAATATTTTTGTAATCAGGTTTGTATCCTAACACAGCGGATGCACCGTCCATACAGACATTTTTTCTATTCTGCTTTCTCAATCAGGAATCATAATATTTTACTCTTTCTTGCAGCATTAAGCTTATTCGAAAATAGGAATTCTTTTTAATACCATCTGAATGAACCTACTGCACGAAGACAAGCAACTGATAACATGCATTTACATTTAGAGTTATCAGCGTGAACACAGTGGGGAAAGTTTGGCTTCACTCATATTTATTCTTTAACCTCCATCAACCTGCTTGATATACGCCTTTAAACAATATCATCAGACGATGCGAGTCGTTTTATCACCTCTTCGCTGCACGCCCCAAGAATTCTCTACACCAGCGTGATGCTGCCAAGTTAAGCTTTACACTCCTAATTAGAATTCTCCTTGCTATTGAATCGCTATGACTCACTATGCTCACTTAATGGGCATTGGACGAATGCATGTGTTTGCTTCGGACTGTTATGTTATTTCCGCCCCCAATTTATCTGTGTTGAATAACGCCTTGGCGTTGCTTTGACCAGCCTACATTACGGGATATAGCCTGTGTAGGTTGACAGACGATAAAATGTGACGAACTTTGCACAGCCAACATTAACCTACCCCAGGGGCGTAGCATAGGAGGTGCACGGGCGGTCCGCCCCAGGCGGCACGTGACAGTGGGTGGCATTTTTAGTACCATCAGTTGTTCGATACCATATATGAAGGGCAAAACGTCCTACTAAGCTGTGGGTTGAATAGTTCAATGTTACTCAGTATGACCAACCATGCATTTGCGCTGTGTCACACCTGTGCAAACGTTCCCGTTACTAGTCCTATTGTGGTCACTTTCCCCACCCTTACCTTAGTGTCCCAAACGATCATCCATTTCATCGAAAACTAATGTGCACCTTACCCTGAGCCGATTGTGTGACACTCAGGCTCCTCTTCTGCCCCCCGTCACGGCGCAAATTTTACCACCACCCCGGGCTGAAAAGTGGTTGTTACGCCACTGACCTACCCAACCATGGTTGACTCTTTTCTGCCTGCCTCTGTGTGAACGCTGGTGAGTTCAGCAAAACAATTTTCCTTTTATCACTTTGCTGTTTTCACCATTTTATGGTTTTCATTCTAATCATCCTGTGAGAGTTGCCAAACTTACATTTTTTACCCCTAATATGCTATCGTGCCAGTGTTCCAATGATTGGTCACCTCGTCTTGGGTGACAATGGCCTAATTGCTGCGACCGCTGTAACGTGCTCATAGTGTTCATTCGCGTAGTTTACTGAGTTACTGTTCTGCTTTCATGAACACAACAAATAAGCGTTGCGGGATACCAAAGTCACTACACAATAATGCCTCTACACAGTTCTGGTTGGATTCTGCAATTACTCTGTCAAAATGTTAGGAGGATTAGGAAATTACTTCTTCGGATTAGATTCCGGTTCTACCGATCCCCACTACATCTATGATGTCAAAGCCACATGTCACTCGGTAGCTCATGCGGTTGCACCTAGGCTCCGAAGGTCGGCGTATATTTGACGCTATGAATCTTCGCGAGAATCCCACCCTGAAGGATACATTCCTCACTCTTTATAAGCAATGCGGAGTGCATATGAACACACACTGCCCGGCGTGAATTCACCCAAACGAGTAAACATCCGGTGAGCATTTGAATAATTTGATATCACATTTCCTCTGTTCTTCGCGAAGTTGGGACTATGACACTGTTCCCAAGCAGAGGCTGGGTGAAACGATCCTTATGCAGCAACTGATCTCCGGTCTGTCCGACTCTAAGATTAGAGATAGCCTGCCAATGTAGGATGCCGATAAGCTCTTGTGGGACCGGGCCTGTGACATAGCCCGTGCGAAGATCCAAGTTAGCGAGGAAAATAAACATTTTCGTTCCACCGTTTCGATGGCTCGCACTGTTCACCAACGGCTACGATATTCCCAAGTGTTTTTGTGACGATTCATCGCAGCTGGTCTCAGGCACACAGTCACCACACATCCAGAATGCGCTAGACGGCTGTTACATCCTATTGGCTCGTCAGTAGCGCCCACTCGAGGAATCCTGCCGGATTCGAACCCACGACCTTACGCTTGCGAGCCAGCGCCTTTTGCCGCTGAGCCATGGACGACAGCAACGTGGCACCATGTTTGATATCTAGCTGCGGTATAGCGCGGCTCATCCTCCACTGGGCTGCAAGTTATGAAGGTGCGGAGTATAGGGCTGGCCTCCAGATCAACAAGTTCCTTTGCAAGCCGCCACCAATCGAAGTGGTGTGTAAGCTGCAAAGACGACTACTGATCATTTGTAAGTAGTATGATGTATTTACTGGGTATGGAC
>OX104064.1:68187923-68216396 GCA_944474145.2 Dicrocoelium dendriticum
TTGTTGTGTCGCCACTGACGCTTTCGCCCCACGACTGTAAGAATAAGTCCAAGGACGAGCCAGAAAGAGAATTGCATACATGAAGCCGCATTTGCTTATGTAGTTTCGAAGGCAAAATGAAGATAAGCTACTAAAGTACACTTGAGCCATCCGGCAGAAAGAAAAACATCAAATGCAACGGCGAATAAGCAACCGTGTACTCAAGAGCGAATGGCATGTCCTTGAAAATAGCATCATGGGACTCCAAGCGTAAAGCGAACATCCATTTACAGGGACGGGCACTAGTCAATCAGAATAACAAAATGTCGCTTTTAAACGAATGTCATGATACAAAGGAGAATAAGAAGTGCAGACCAAAAAACTAAAAATTAGTACAATATTTGTGACAACTAAATGTTCCTTCAACATAACTAAGTAGGAAAGTGATGCGGAATAACCAATGGAATGTGTTCTTGCCACTGGCACTGATGAATAGGACACGGAGATGAACGTCCATTAAAAATGACGTGTGTGTACCAATCAGGGTAACGCAGTGGAGCGTGTAAAGAGCAGTCAAGTAGCGGAATATGGGAAGAAGAAAGAACGGCAATTAAGCTCGTTCACGAAAATGCATGTCAAATAACTATGCATTAGAATGAATCAAGGTAGGCAGGGTCTGAGTGAGGAATTCTTTTCAGTGATTCTCATCAGACTCAAACATTACATGATGACGAGAAAATGCTAAATATGCCGGATTGGGCTGCGTATTGAACAGAATGTTTAATTGCAACAGGAACAAATCAATAAATCACGGGGTCTTGAAGGTGGCAAGTATGTGCAGGGGAAATCACAGCCGAAGTTGTAGGCCACGGTAGAACTGTTTTTGTACGCACAATTCTGGCTTGAAGTGGCGGATGTAGATAGCATAAGTAATAGACAGGAGATGCTTCCGGAACCCGCGCGAGAAATGTCCAGGAATAGTATGGATGACTCTAAAATCATTTTCCTTCCCTGCGTGACTGCACTCTAGAAGGTGAGATAGCATGGAACTGTTACTGCACCTCGCTTCGTTTTTGTAAAACCACTTTGGGATGTGCTCGCGAATCCTATAAGATAGGCGCCTTGTGGTACGACCCACGTCGCTTGCAACACAGGAGCGCGAGTAAAGATAAACAAGCATTGATCAAGTCACCGGAGGCAGCCTGTCATTCAAAGGTTTTGCGAATAAAGGCTTGTTGTGAAATACTATGCGTAGGCTAGCCGCGAAATAGGTCTTTTCTTTTGGTTCACGTGTGTAGTATACGAAATTGTAATTTCTTTCCTTACCAACCTACGGAGATGGATAATTAGTAAACCAGTGCCACATTGTTATATTATCACTTTTCAGAGGCCGACTAGTGCATACGCTATCCCGTTTGTGTTACGCGACATAGTTGATTTCAATCGGAAGATGAAATAGGACGAACAGCGAAAAGTCAAAAGGGGTATCCATGAATGAAGCCATGACGGTAGTTTTGTTTAGCGGTTGCAATCCTGCTGAGGAAAATAGGCCACTGCTTAACAGACTACCCGAAAGACCGGGCTAGTATACTTGTTCATAAAGTTGGTGCAAGAATTTGCTTGAAAAGAAACTGTTTCGCCGAACACGCCACTTCGGAATTTCGTTTCTCTGATTAATTGACCCTTCGAAATGTCTTCGTGTGTGTACTGCTTGGCTAAGTTCGTTATGAAATTGTCAGCCAGGTATTCCGAATAAGCGTATGTCTGGTTTGTGAATGCCGGAATGTGGTTTTAATCCCAATTGGGGCGCATATTCTTCGCTACTAAAGGTGAAGGGTTTTTTCGGATGAGGAAAATAACAAAGTGTTTTTGGCAAGAAATACCATTGGGCACTCTATTGATTGCTATGATCCAGCCATGACAATCCCGCCAGTCCCGTGTGTTACATGTGTCGTCCGCTAAACCGTGAGCCGATGAGCAAACACAGACAGATACAGATCGATTGACCGATAGCTGATTCGTCCACTCTTTTTCCTTGTGCTGAATGGTTCCTTTTCGACTTATTCATCTGGTGTAACCTACAAGCTATCTATTACAGTTTGTTGACACGTCCCATCCGCTGTGTGTTCTTATTCACTTCTTGCGCGGACTAAGGGTCCAGGTGCGATCCAGCAATACTCGAATAATACGTATCACCGTGTATTTCGTAAAATGCTAATTACACAACTGAAACACTTGGTGGCGCTGTGCGGTTTTGCAGCGCGTAAACCGCATCAGGGCTTGAAGCACTAGTACGCCACGCTTTCGCATTCGAAAATGCACCTCAGTGGCGGTAGATATCATTTTTCTCCGGCTGAACAAGCAGTTGCGTTGCAATTCTTCTTTATGGTCACATTTCAACGGATTGATAACGAGTCATTCGATAGATCGGTCAGTGCAATTGGGTGGTGAACGTCAAGCGTTTTCACACCCCAAGCACTGAAAGACAAACATAAAAGGGCAGAGGGAACGCTTGTATCATCGTCTACTGCTTGCATAACCGGTTACAGTAGCGTGATATACATTGCTACTGAAGTAGCCAACAGGCGCTTCTTGAGTCCCTTTGGGTTGCGTTTAGTTACGGTGTAGAGAACTTTGAAAGCGTCATCTGTCCGAACATGATGCCCCGTACTAATTAGGTGTTCAAGGATGGAGATAGGGGCATTCTTAACTGTATCGTGCTGTAAAGAGGCGGGACAGTGTTCCGCTATCCTCCTTGACAGACTCCTGGTCGTGTGTATGAGGGATCTGGCCCCATAGGCGCAAGTGAACTAATATACAACGAAAGATTCAGAACAAGCAGGGAGTCTGTCTTTGTGGCCTTTAGTGATAAACGGAAACAGTCTCGGCAAGAAGCTGGACTCCTGCAGCTGGATATGTTTGGTTCACAGCGACGGACCACCTTTTGTTCAGTAACTCCTAGGTGATATCTCCTTTGAAGGGAACCGAAATAAAGACGTTCTATTCCTTTACCGTTGGTATTTCTTTAGGTTGATCAGAAACAGCAGAATGCTTGTGGATAAATGTCGTGGGATACCCGTTGTTCTGTAGTATTGTGAGAATGAACTTCTCAGCATCCAATGTTTCTTGACTACAGATTTTTGCGGCGAGATAGTAAAGACAGCGGACAAGGTTTCTCTTGTATTTCATGGACACAAAACTAAGGAAATGCGTGTCCTGGCCCACCGACGTAGACTTGCGGAATACTCTCCTCTCAAGCAATCCGTCAGCTCGCTGCTACAGAAACACATCCAAAAATGAGATTTCACCGTCGTTCCCTAGTTCACAAGTGAATTATGGCAATGGGTGCATACGGTTGAACTGGTCAAGTAGGTGGAGGTGACATACGATGAACGTATCGTCCATGTATCGTCAATAGAAATCAAGAGACGCGAAAAGGTTCCGAATAGGACCGCGCTCACTTTTCGCGAGGAAATATTGACAAGAAGTGGCCCTAAAGGGGACCGCATTGCAACGCCGTCTATTTGTCGGTAGTATTTTCCATTGAACAAAAATTTTTGATAAAGGTGTAACGCAGAAGTGATACCTTTACTCCTTGGACCGGAATACCGACGTCAATATTGTCTTCGGTTAGGTATTCACAAAGGTAGTTAACTGTTTCTATCAAGGAAACGTTCGTAAAGAGTGCTTCTACCTCGAAAGAGAGCATAAACTTGTCTCTCACATTCAGATCTTCTACTTGTTTAACAAAATCAAAAGCATCACTCACAGTGTGGACCGATAGTTCTCTACATAGTGGTTCGAATAAGTCAACAAGCCACTTGACAACTACGTGTACAGCAGAGCCCGACGTGTCGATGATCGGACGCATTGGTACGTTAGGCTTGTGCATTTTTGGTAGCCCATAGAGGCGGGGTGGGTGTGAGCCACATGGAGTTAGACGCTCGAGCAAGCAGCCTTCAATATAATTGTCGGGCTTGAGTTCTTTCAGCAACTTGGTGAGTTTCGTTTCGTCATTTGTGGTGCCATCTTTTTGTATCGGGTCAAGCATGAATTTGGTCGTATCCTGCAAATTGGCATGCATTTTCAACATATAGTCTGATTTGTTCATCAATATCCAACCCGATCCTTTGTCTGGCCGGGAGAACAAAACTTCGGGATTAGATGTCAGTTGTTTTACGGCTTTTCGGTGCCCATTAGTGATCAGTTTTGAGAGTTGCGGCTTGTGATTCAAGTACTGATGAGAATGGTGCACCAGAGTGCTCTTGAATGTAGCGTTCGCGAGGGGAGAATTAGGTAGCAAGTCACTTAGCTGTTGCACTAAACTTTCGAATTGTGTTTGTACATGAATCTGTCCACTGTGTGACTACGACAAACAGTATCTCGGTCCCAGTGCGAGAGCTTCCAGTTGATACTTGTTCAACTGCACGTTCGCAAGGTTGTGAACGTACCGTTCTGGATGTCGTGGCAATTTCATTTCAAATAGTCTTGGTTCCAAGCTTTTCAGCAGCATCGTGTACTTTTTCTCCTCAGCTTTTTACGTACATCGTGTATGTAGCTTACAAAATAGGAGTGTTCTGCTGTATCGAGTTCATTTAAAGACAATTGATAATGCGTACAAACTCGTTCTAACTCGGGAACTCATCATCATCATCATACACGTTAGCCAGAGGTGGGGAACAAATCAGCCACTGTGCCGCAATGCATAGAAAAAAGGAAAAAAGCAACTGGTGCAAGCCGGCTGAGCTACCGGTAACCGATGGGCATCGTTACGAAAAGCTACCAGCCGGTTACTGTGCATCAACAAAAAATTACCATGCGAAATTATGTAAGGTTAAATAGTGAGATCGTGGTTGGAGGGGAGGCTAAGGGAAGGGGTGGGACAAGAAAACTCACAGCACGAATGCCACTCAGGTCGGCTCCTAGCCATATCAACAAGTGTATCCAGCCAAACGTGTCCATTGTCTTTCGGACCCAAACCAGGGAGTCGACGCTCCAACCGAGGCCAGCTCCAAAGTGAGGGCCTTCATTCCTCTGGACCAAGTCATCACTTGACCACCTCTCCTCTTCTTCCATCCACACCCCCGTTGAGCAAACAACACATGTCGGGGAAGTCGGTGGGCTGGCATGCGTAACACGTGACCGGGCCATCGGAGCCTGGTGCGTGAAATAACGGTGCTGAGCGGTTCAGTTCCTTTTCCTGTGGCATAAACAAGACGTCGAACACGCTCGTTGCTCACGCGGTGTTCCCACCAGATGTGAGCTAAATTTCGAAGCTACCGGTGGTCGAACGTAACTAGCCTCTTCAGGTCCGTTGCTTTAAGGGGCCAGGTTTCACAACCGTACAGTATGGTCGAACGTACCGCTGCATTGTACACTCTACCCTTCAGGGCAAGAGTGATGTCGCGCCGCTGCCATAAGTAGCGAAGGTTAACAAAAGCGCCCCGAGCTTTTGCTATACGGTTCGTGATCTCATCTTCAATCCCACGGGCGCTGATACAACTTCCCAGGTAGTTGAATTTCTGAACGACTTCTAGCTGATCCCCACCAAGGGTCAGTGAAGGAGGTGGTCCAGACCAATCTTGAAGGAATGCTTTGCACTTCGAGGGTGCGAAGCAAAGGCGAAGCGTTCAGTTGTATCGAGTTCATTTAAAGACAATTGATAATGCGTACAAAGTCGTTCTAACTCGGAAACTAGTATTAGACAAAACGCCCTTTCGATTTGTAGTTTTCAAAGGAGAAGCGTTCAGCTGTATCGAATTCATCCGCAGACTGTGAGCTTTCACGCCAAACCAACTATTTCTTTCTTGTTACCTTTGCCTTTCAATGTTTGGGGTGTGAAAGTGCGCGACCTTTACTACCTGAATGCAATTATTTTTGCCTCAAGAGTAGTTTACGGATGCCTCTCACCATCATGGGTGGCCAACGATGAACCTTTGTCGGTTGCGCTGCAGACCGTAACCATGGTGTCAACTTAGACAAGGAGAGTATCTGGATATTATCTGAGGTAGCAAAGCGAAATGCGTTCGTCAAACGTAGAAAAAACTGCAGCAGATACTATTCTGCCTTTGAGGTAACACCACACCTACCGTACGAGATCGTCACTGCAACCCATAACATGGAGTGGAGGCGATTTTTCGACTGAAATGCCGTTAACACTGGCAATGACCCCTTCTTTGGTTGTCATGTTTAGAATGGAAATGGGGAAAAAGAAACGCGTGCCTGCTTGAACCAGGTAACAGTCGTTTTAAACACTCCTCCACTGAACTGTAAGCCATTCCCACCGCATCATCTGACTGTGTGTGTGTGAACCACTCGCTTATTCGCCTGAATGCTAATTTATTGACGCGGATTGTTTCATTCGTGCTCTACACCATTTCTCGGCCAAGTTGTCCTCTTGGGCAAGAGAATTAATCTGAACGGCCAAGGAGTTGCTCTGAGGGGCATACAACATGAGTCTACTCAGTTAATTTGAGCCGTGCGTACGCCACTTACTTGTGCAGGTGTGTAGTGTGTGTATAGCCCGTCGCCTTCAGCCAATTGGACCTCAGACGCACTAAGTCATAGGGGTGCAGGTGGGACGCTTCAGCTCCTACCAGGGACAGTGTCGCTGGCCCATGCACCAGGTTGGCTTTTGTTGCTCTGTCTTAGGAAGCGATTCCCACCAATTAGAACGGGAGTAGGGATTTGAATGACGATTGGTTTGGTATAACGAGCCAAAGCCAAAATGTTTGCCGTATGCTTTTGAATGTGTAGTTCACCTAAACGCAATGGTTTGCTTATATGTTCGGCACTCGAGGGAGGTGAAGAACGTCTTACTGAAAGCGTACGAGAAAGGCGACGATTGGAAGCAGGTCGCTTGCACACTGAAGATGAACGTGAAAACTTGCCGCAACTGGATACGGGCGTACGAATCGACGGAACCCGTGGGGCAGCACGAGGAGTCCGTCGCAGAGCACTGGGAGAAAGCCACGTCGACTCTCTGGTGGATTGGGTTTCTGCGGAGCCTACTGTTACCCTTGAACTCCATCGTTTGCGGTTGAAGGCGGAGTTACAACTTTCAGTAAGTACCAGCACCGTTTCACGATATTTGGATGGTAGACTGGCAACAATGAAGAAACTGCAGCCCATTCCGGAGACCATGAACACGCTGGAGAACAAAAGGCGACGCAGGTTATTCGTTTTGCAGCCCATCGATTATGAGGTGGAAGGAAGGCAACCGGTGTAGATTGATGAGACCAACTTCAACTTATTTGGCTCCCGCACTCGTGGCCACTCATGACGTGGTAGTTGAGCACAGTGTACAGTGGCGAACAGCCGGGGACCGATTGTTCATCTTGTCGGCGCCATGACAAACAACGGCTTGATAGCGTGTTCGGTTCTGAGAGGAAGTTACAACAAGCAAAGGTGAGCTCATTGGTTGCGACAAGTGCTTGATACCAACGGAGCAGGGTTTGTGGAAAGGTGTCTTTTGATTTGTGACAACGCGTCTTGTCATACGCACCTGGAACACGTTTTTCTGGAGGAACCGTACCGTTCTGGGAGACTTCTACGCCTTGCGCCAGCTCTCAATCCCATCGAGAGCATCTGGAGCATAATAAAGGCTTACGTAAACCAGGCAATGAGGGGACGGCATTCCGAGATGATCCTGGGAGTTCCTGAAGGCATTATGAATAAAAGCGATTTGCGGATTCGCTTATTGGAGCACGCGGTGTCTGAATCACGGGCCTTAGTGACGCAGCAGCACTGCCAACAAATGGTTCAACATGTCAGTAAGAATTATGGACGTGTTGTTAATTTGGCCGATCTGTAAAACATTCTGTTGGCAATTAACTACTTGTTCTAAGCGAGTGTTGTTCTTACATTATTATGATGACGCGTCAGAGTGCACTTTATACTCCGCTAGAAATAGCCAGTTCTCTAATCGGAGGAACATCGTGGATTTTCGGAAAGTTGGTGCTTGTGGTCGCGTCACACACCCATTTTAGTTGCCGCGTTGTAGAATAATCATGTGGGAGCTTGACAAACAGATGCCACAGTAACACGGTTGGGTAACAAGCAATTATTTTCTACCGCCTGTCGTTGATTGTGTTTGGAGAGCCAGTGGATAAGGACTTTGATAAGGGCATAATGAATACGAAAATTGAACTTTGCTGACTTGGGTAGTGTGTGTGGCCGTTTGCCGGATTGCTTAACCCTTTACACCAACGCAGGCGGCTGGACGCTGTATGCGGAAACGCAGAGCATGTAGGACAAGCACAACTAGCGTTTATCACGCTCGCTAAGGAAATGTTTCCCCATTGGTATTTGTCAGTTGTGGACTGTATTCGAACACACCACAGAGTTGCGGTGAGAGGATGCCTTGAAGCTGCAAATACAATGTGCTCGCTTCGGCGAATCACATTTACTCGTCGGGTTGTAACTTCTGCACAGGGATGAGTGGCTCCGCATGACGCAAACCAATCCGTGCGTTTATGTGGCATTTGCCATTTGCAAGTGGAAGTTGCTATTTCGCTCCATCCTAATTCTACGTGGGTAAATGATACGGTTATAGCCGGACATCTGTTGCAATCATATCCCCTGTGTGTTATCGTCATCCATCCACACACCTCAGGCTCCGTCCCCCATCACCAGCTGTGACTACAAAGTGCAGCAAATCACAAGATATAAATCAGGCGCACTGTCCATCCACCTCGGACTCCTAGTAGATGGTTGATATGAAACGGTCTAGCCACCTACCAAGTATCTGTTTCGCCTTTCAATCCCCTAGGTCTTTGACGACCCAATGTACGCCCGGATACGGAAGCCCTGGGTACTCTCGCCATGACACATATGGCATTAGGCGAGCGATCCGTCGAAACTTAGTTCCAGTGTTGTTCTCGGGAAAATGAGCGGTTACCTTACGTCCTTAATTGTTATCGACTAAAATTTCACATGCTTTACCGGCACATTCAACCAAGCGCTTTCATCAAGAACGTCATCTACATGGTTGTTAACCTGTTGATACATCTCCGGTGTAAGCGCTTTGGTTTCCAGTGCACTCGGTTTGAGTTTGGATGAGCAACTATCGATGATTGAGCTATGGTGTTGTTGCTGGACTCCCAACAAGTGATCGTTCTTAATGACGGGGGTTGCATTATGTAGACGAAGAGATGACTAATCCGCTGTGCATGCGTGTAGTTGTTTCGCTTGCAGAAGCGCAGTACGGGGCGCGTATGCGGTCCGTCTAGGGCGGCACCTTATACGGGGTCACATTTTTATTACCGTCATAGGTTGGATACTAAATATGAAGGACAAATTATCCGGATAAGCTGTGGGTTGACTATTTTAATGTTACTCTGTATGATCAACAACACATTTGCGCCATGTGTCACACTTGTGCAAACTTTCTTCCCAATGCCCCCCTTACTTGTTCCATAGTGGTCACTTTCGATACATTCACCTCAAGGTCCCAAGTGCATATTAGTTTACATCGAAAGCTAGTGTGCGCTTTACCGATCGTTTGGCCTTCACGCGCTTATGCTGACCTCAGTACGAGTGATAATGTTACCACCCCCTCGGGTGGCAAAGTAGTTGCCACCATCCACAGTGCCAAGTGGCCCATCAACGGACGGTATGTCCGTAGGCTGGTGAGAAAATTTGATTAAACTGGGAGCGTGTGCGACGCCAAAAAGACAGGGAGGCCTTGCATCACCAAGGATGACTTTTCTGCTTGTGTGGCTATTTGTGAGGTGTCCAGAAGCTGCGATCTAAGCATTCGTAAACTCGCTCAGCATTGCGACACCACCAGATATGCTGTCCATAGGGCTTAGAAGGAAAGGTAATTCCGGAAGTATAGCGCCCGTCAAGTGCAGGTTTTAAACCCATGTGCTTCGGAAAAGCGGCTACATTTTCTCCGCAGGCTTTTGAGTGTCATGGACAGCCATTCAATTTTCTTTACCTATGTGGTTGCTTTCCCTTTGCATGTTGCGGAGAAGCAACGGTTTTGGGCAAAGTGTAATCCACGTCGATGCAGCCCTTCACGTATACAGCATGGCGCAAACCTCACGGTATGGGCTGGGTTAACTGGCCGAAGAATAGTGCGACCATTTTGCTTTTTCGGTACTGTGAACGGTAGGTTGTTGTTTCGCAGTACCAATGTCTTACGCTTTCTAGCATCCTCGTACAAGGAAATACTGGAAAATTGTACCATTACGGACCTGGAAGCCGTTGGGTTATTAAGTACCGTTTGCTTGTAACAAGATGGCGCACTTGCACAAGCGGTGAGGGATTTTCCCAAGCAGACGTTCTATTGCTGTTGGGTCGGGCGGGGAGGACCTATAGAATGGCCTGATCGGTCGACGGATTTGAATCCTTTGGATTTTTTCCTCTGGGGTTACTTGAAACAGCGTGTTTACAAAACGAAGCCAAATTCTCTTGAGGAAGTGAAACGGAGCATTTTGCACGCATGTCGCGGGGTCACAGTTGGTACTCTGGAGAAAGTGCCAACAAACACCATCAGGCGAATGCTGAGCTGTGTTCAAAACGCCGGCGAGCACTTCGAACATCAACTTGGTTGATACATCTGAGCATTAAGCCGGTAATCTGTAAAAATATATGTATCATGCAAAGATTTAGCGACTAAATTCGTGCGCTGGCTAATGCTCTCTTCTTCTTAGGAACGTCAGTTTAGGGTTTCTCCTGGCGTTTTGCGTACGCATCATGTTATAAATAGCTAGGGATATTCGTTCTCCCGTAGGTCACCCCCAACTTGAAACTTGTCCCTACGGTTCATTTTATCTATTCCATCAAATCCATATGATAGAATAGCAGTCGAGGCTCAGTTTGCACATCTGAACTCACATCTTCCCAGTTGAACACAGACCAATGAGGAGACAAGAGGTTGTTTTACTACTACGAGGGTAGAACTTACCAAACAGTCATGCGCTAGTGATATCGAGAAATGACGTACCATGACGAAAAATCATTGCGAGTCCTAAACGTAACAGCTACGCAATGAAAAGGTTGTAATACTGAGACAAAATATGGGATTAGGTGTCGTCAGAATGCAGAAACAGGGTTAAATGCAGAAAATGCAAAAATTTCTCGCAGACTAGTTGTTTCGTTTCTGATGTGACAGATAACAATAAAACCGAACATGTTATGAAATCAAACGTTCGTGAACTAAAGACCCTAACGACGGTGGGATGGAATTACGCAAAACTTTGACACAGCCGGTCACTCTAGCATCTCGGTTTCCTTATTTGTAAGGACTGCCGAAAACCCATAACGAAGATATCCTCTTAGCACCAATTGTTTCAATGGTAGGCGCACCGTATCAGAAGTTGACCAAATGCCTGACCAATGTAATTCAGCCTATCCTAAGGGAACTAGCCCACTGCAGTGTTAAAGACAGTTTTGTGGATAGAATACATGTTACCGCAAGTACATTGGGCGTACTGGCAATAGGCTGTCAGAGAGAATCGCAGAGCACATCCCTAACATGGTTGCGAAGGGGCCCAAGCTACCTACCAGTTCGGTTGCCCGCCACATACTCGATTGCTCCGCGTGCCAAAACCCTGGTGGATCGTTCAGCATAGTGTAGTAAGTGTGTGTGTGTGTGTGTGTGTGTGTGAACCACTCGCTTGTTAACCTGAAAGGATAATTTATTGACGCCGATTCTTTCGCTCGTGCTCTAGATGACAGAGACACCAGCTTCTTCATGATTGACTATGCATTGCTAGGTTGATGTTCAGGCCATGGTCTACAGATAGCATTTATCACACCGACTGCGATGTGTCGCATGTGCGAATTCACTTCATATTTTGTGTTATAGTTAACCCTTTGGTATCCAAGTGCGAAAATATGTGATGCATTGTTTATTTATTGAACAACCAGCTGTTCACCTACGTAATTGATTTTGTCGGACGCGAAAGTGGGTCCGGGTAGCCTGCATAGTGGTCTGGTCGACAGATATCGGGACCGTTTCCATCGGGGAGTACATTTGATCCCCCTATGTTGAAGTGTATCGCCGAGTGGACACGAAATGCAGCCGTACAAAATTGCGTGGAGGTCGAGGTCACAAACGGGATGTACATAACTGTGCGCAAACAGCTCAAAGATATTTTATTCCCTGGTGGTTTGGGTGACGGACTTATTGGTTGCAACGGATTATAAGTCGAGATCTTCTTTTAAATTGACAAGAACATCATAGTATTTCATGTAATCCCCTAAGTTTGTAGATAAGCGGAAGAGACTGGGGGTGTATCTCCGAAAACGCCATTTGTGTAGACGGAGAACAGCATGCCATTCACAAGGTATACGTAGTAGTTAAAACAGGGAGATTCGCAAGGACAATTGCAGGCATAATAACAATGATGCGACATTCATTGCCTTCGTGATATGAAACCGACTGAACTCCAAACGGGCTATCGAGGCCAACAACAAAATTCATGAGTCCGTTTGAATGTGCGTCACAGAAATGTGCGTTGTCCGCATTTCAAACATTGAGTAATTGCACATGCATTTCAAGGCGCACTGATGTGCATGCTTTTACTTGCTCGCGAAAAGGAAGAAAAAACAGGACGACCTAAATGGAAGTATGTACCAACTGTGGTGAAGAAACCATTTCTGCTCTCCAGCTAACCCATTTGTAATTTTATGTACCTCTAAATGGGAATGTACCAGTCTCTTATAACAATTGGTAGCTGCTTTTGCGCAGCTTTTATTCGTAATTCATAAAGTTGTCGAGCTCTGCCAATTTGAAGTGAACCCACGAGCTTCCTTCTCTCATCTGATCCCTCGGAAGGCCTCTGACGCTTAGACAAGAGCCTAACCAACTACACGATGTAGGGGAATAGCTACGTTTCCGGAGAACTGTAGAGTAGTGGAAGGCTTGCGGGTAGAACTTCACATTGTTATTTGGATTCGCGCCACTGCGAACCCGCTGAGTGGAGTTCCAAGATCAACTAAAAACAGAAGACATCTTTCAGTTATCGCCAACTCCGCTAACTGGGGACATGTTGATGAGGAAGCATGGGATCAATGCGGGTAGTTCCGCCTTCATATCAATCCAACTGTATTCAGTTCCCGTTGAAACTGCTCCCATGCGTTCCGTACATATCTGGCAAAAACTCGCTTGCTTGTTGTGTACGTGTTGGGATACCAACACGCAGTAGAGTCGTACAAGATCAGGAGGCTGGTGGTGCAGTAGGTCTGGCTTTGTTTCTACTAGCGTATTCAATCCAACTGCTCCTCAATATCTTAAATTCCGGATTTATCAATTCCGATGGTTAAGGGACCCTACACAAGATAAAGCGAAGGTAGTTGCGTCAACTAGTCGTTTTGTATTCACGTCTAATACGGCAGCTTGTACACTTTGGACGGAAACTTGTCTGTGCATGAACCAGACTACAGCGCAAATTTGTGACGATATTGGCGCCGTACCTTGAAATGGATTCAGCACCGTATACGAGCAGTGCACCAGTGATTGACGTCAGTCATGGTTCTTCGTGATGTGCACACAATAACACACTAAGCATGCGTCCGCATTCACATGAAGCAAGAGTGGAACAGCGTGCACTGCGCATACGACTGCGGTTGCTCTCCATATCAGATAACGGCACATCTGTCCAAAAGCATACTGTGAGGCACGTGGAATCACACGGTCCACCGTCTGTACAGTGGCCACCGAGATCTCAGTTGGGTGCCTAGCCGGGCTGCAAGGCACAAGCAATACATCTGTGTGTGAGTCCACTGGATCCCAAACTCTCTCCGTGGAGCAGTCGACGAATAGACAGGTGATGGTTTTATCTACCACAATGGAAATGCTACCAACAGAAAGGCAAAACTGATTTGATTTTTCATCTCACTCTTAATGAATTCTGCTGCGGTAACTGGTGAAAGTGAACCACACTACTGACAATAATTCAGCGACTACAAGCACAGCGTGAGGACCACGAAACCCGGCTATAGGGACTAAGTGCGTGTGTGTGTGTGTGTGTAGAATTCGGGCACCGACAATTGAGTAGCCACCCAACGGCAAGGGCGCCGGGACACGTCCGCTACGGAAATCATGAAAGCCTGTGTAAGTTGAGCTGAAACCGCATTCGGAATCGTCGCACTGACACCAAACGTACAAAGTGCTACTGACGGTAACGCCGGTTCGCTGTACAGCGCATTTGCGCGTAGCGCATGGGGGCTTCTAACAAACAGATGAGTTGCTCAACTAGGCTACATTAAAATCGAGGTGAGTGGAGCGCTTCAGAGTTCTGTGTATGGGCTCCTCGTGGAGGATGCTAATGACTTCCATATGCAGTCCAACCTGCTACGGTGACCACCTGTCTATGGCGACTAACTAAAAACACCCCCCAACATTTTCTCCTATGAGTATTGTGCCTATGCATGAACCATACTATGGCGACCACCTGTTTAAGGCGACCAAAGTTGCCGGTCCCTCGAATGGTCGCCTTAGACTGGTTTGACTGTAGGTTCTAGTTATTTTGTAGACCAACAACGTCAGACCACTGACTAATACGCCTTGGAAACGGTATCTAGTAAAACCTTGTTAATTAGCAAGAGGATGAACATAGGAAGGGTAGGTAGTTTTCTGAAATACATGTGAACCACTGGTCCATATAATTGAATTAATCTGTAACAAAGTTGAGGGCATTTGGATTGCTTCATATCCGAGGCGGTAGATTACCCCTGTGATGTCTTCCTCATGGGCAAATTTCATACTTTTTCATCGCCAGCCAACATGGCGTAGTCGAACGAATGTTACGTAGGGACATTGAGTAGTATTTGTATTTACTTGCGGTGGTATTGCATACCAAATCATTTATATCTTGTTGGAGCGGTTAGTGCCTAAAATTCATCTGCTCTATATGCGACCCCAGTGATAGAATCGACTGAAATTCATTAAAACATGAATCACAGTCTTGATTGAGATCGCGTGTCGCAATCCATTCACACAACCAATTCTCCAGTTTCACGCCTCCAAGCAGATATTAACCTCTGTGAAAAACGTCATTCGCCAAGACCGAAGGCTTTAGAGATAGACGCTTCGACTGACATTCTAGATATCCCGGCTTCTAATCGAAGTTCCACTATCTCACTTGATGAGTGGAAACGATTAGGAAACCGAACATGGATTGCAGTGCTGCTAACTGCAAACATATAGCAATTATCTCCCTCTCCCTTGTGGCTCTCAACAGATTCTCTCTCTGTGTACTGATTGCAGAAGAATAGTAGGGAGAGTTGAATGTTATAGGAAGAAATTCTTCACATCTAGGCTCACTCAGACAGCTGTCACCCGCCCGGAAAAGCAATGTACGCGCGTTTCATCCTTTCGGGAATCGTCAGCAGTGCGCATTCCATCGGGCCCTGGTTGGGCTCGAACCCGCAACTCGACTGTTGCCAGTCCGTGGTTGAGACCACTGAGCTACGGGGGACGGCAACGACCATCGTGAATAAGTTACTAGCTGTGATATAGCGCCGCTCACTATCCACTGACTTACACGTTACTGCCGTGCATAGGACAGGGTAGCCCCCTCACCAAGCGACGAGCTTAACAAACTTAAGCCGCCAATTAACTCATGGCATTATAAGCAGTTTGGTCTGTGTACTAGTTGCAGAAGAGTAGTAGGGAGATTTGAACGTTATAGGAGGAAATGCATCACATCTAGACTCACTCAGACAGCCGCCACACGCCCGGAAAAGCACTGTACGCGCGTTTCATCCTTTCGGGAATCATCAGCAGTGCGCCTTCCATCGGACCCCTGGTAGGGCTCGAAACCGCAACTCGACTGTTGCCAGTCGTTATATCACATCTAGTAACTTATTCACGATGGTCGTTGCCGTCCCCCGTAGCTCAGTGGTCTCAATCACGTACTGGCAACAGTCGAGTTGCGGTTTCTAGCCCTACCAGGGGTCCGATGGAAGGCGCACTGCTGATGATTCCCGAAAGGATGAAACGTGCGTACAGTGCTTTTCCGGGCGTGTGGCGGTTGTCTGAGTGAGCCTAGATGTGAAGAATTTCTTCCTATAAAATTCTCTCCCACAGGCCACACGTCTGGCCACCTAACTTCCAAGGGTGTGGCAAATCCCGTTGTCGGTGACCACAAGAACACAAAGCGAACAGCAACTACATATTACCAGCAAACAACATTTAGATGTATATGCAGAAGAGATGGTCATCTATGGTAAACCAACGATGTCGTTCTCAAAACCAAACTAAAGCTTATCCACCAAACTCTGCAACCAAATTATTCCAACGGAAAGCAGTGGATTCCGGATAGGCTAATAATGGGACTGTCTCGTCTAGGTTATGGTGACTGCCGCTCTGTGTCTATCCACAATCGGTCGGCGCATGCTGGTCGATCCACACCGTCGCAACTTATAGTTGCGATGATCAATGTCCCGTGATTGTGCATGTGTGACCAGACCAAGTTGACCTTTGTGCATTTACAACCGCGTCCTTTAACTCGCTTTGTTCTAAACTACTGCAGCAGTAGGCAGTAATTATTATTTCGCATTGAGTGGACAGGTGTGATGTGACACCAAGGAGCTCTTCAACTGAACGAATTCAACTTGATATGTCAAGTTGCTGCGAGTGCGAACAAAGTCATGTATATGAGCACAGTAGCACTTGAAGGACTGAGTTCACGTTGAGTGAACTCGGTGCTTTTGAAAACTTCACAAACACCGCACATTTTTCAACATAGTGATACCATAGTAACTGTAGTTGGTTTTGTGAATAACTATTTCCCTTCTCCCACGATAACCGTTCACACAACAAAGCATATTTGATTAAAAGGCGTTTCACTTTTCCGGATGATCCAATCCTTACAACAATAGTGGTTAATTTCCGGTTTTCGAAGCCAATCTCCTCAACTGTACTTCCAGTATCAGTCATTTAGACATAGCCGTGGGTCGTAGCTGAATGGCAGTAAGGTGGAACGAATCACCCTTTCTACCTACGGAGCATTTCTCTCACCTGAGATACAATTATGCACCGTGCGGATCTGATGTGTAAACGGTTTACTGACGTATGTACACCCCGTCTTAGCAAGTGCATTGCTTCCATGGCACTTTAGCAGTAAACCGTTGCGTGCGTACAGATTCTCAGCTGCGGTCTGTATGGGATGCAAGATAAGCGGGTATCAACCCCACCCGGCTCATGCTAATCGCAACGTCGGTGGTATCAAGATTTGTCACATGATTCTATCCAGTGGTCTGAATCCTTGGATGCGGTTCCCGGTCTAATCCCAGTTGGACCCCATTTATGGACCAACCGTGAGAAAGGTAGTTGGTACACTTACAAATACATGTAGCAATGAGTACAACTGAATGTTCGGTTAACAATGGCTTGCTTGCCTATCACTGGGGCTGAGTGTTAATGCCCTGAGGTATTCTGATGTCCTCGTACCTCACTTCACCTATTTTCAAGTGACTAATGCAGACGCAGGGATGTGGCACAGTAACGACATGCGTCAAGACCAAAGCACTTTTATCATTTTTCTACGTTAAGCGATTGAAGCAGTTGGTGACATCTAGGTTGCAATTGTTCACTCGAAATGCCGCCAATGCTTGTGGAACATTTGAGACAACGCGATATCCAACTTGTTTAGAAATATCGCTGAACAAACTGAGTATGGAGGATTTTGTTCGACTGACACATTTGTAGAACGGCTGGGTGAACGGAGCTAGAAACCAGAGCGCACAACAAACTTGGTAGAAAAAGTTCAGATACAAGAACCTTAGGCCACCCACGGAGACAGGTTTTTGCTTTCAACTAGGTGACTTCTAGTTATCTGCCAACATGTCTCCCGAAACATGTGCAGAGATGAACGGCCACAGTGTTACAATTTCGGAGTTCTATGCATAGGCGCTGCAGGTACAAACATATCTATGATTGCTTGAGGTGTAGCAAAATAGCATACTGTGGACGCGTTCTGTGCACACTTGACCTGTGCGCGTGTGTGTCATGATTAATTACTTGTCACCGGTGTGTGTGTACACGCACATAGTTGCTTGAGGGATGAATTGTATAGATGCACAGACGACCCGTGTAGACTACGCATGAACTTCTCGACTGCATAAGGCATACGGAGGTTGGTTAATCAAAGGTGGTCTTCTCTTGTACCGTAACGTAGCAGTGACTTGTGGAACCCCTTCTTGGAAGCAAATGAACAGCTTCTGTTCCCGAATGTGCAACCTACTTCCATTGACCACAAATGTAATTTGATCCAATGAGAACATGGTACTCACCCTGCACACCGCCGATAACCGGAACCATAAGTACGCTTTGGTTGAATGGTTAGCCATCCTTCTAGGAGAAGAACATATGTGTCGAGAGTGCATGGTAGTCACTTGTAAGTCAGACGCCATGTCACGTGTCCGGATCAGTACCAGATGGACTATTGAAACTTCTCTGTGGTATACATCTCCAGACGCTATCAGGAACCGAACGCATGGATCATTGGACACTAGCAGCCTGCGTCACCAGCGAGCCCGCAGCATAGGTCAAGGGTGACGGTAGAAAACAGTCGTGATTAACGAGTTAACTGAACTATGCGCGCAGATCAAAATCCCCTAGTCGTTAGAAGTGAATTTGTCAACGGCACTTGAAAACCGAAGCAATGTGCCTGATTTAATCAGTGAAAGAAACTTTCTACGCTAGGAAGACTGTGTGTGTTTTCTTCCTAAAAGCTTTAAACTGTGACAAGCTTGTTCAATCTAGAAAAGTCTGAGGATTGTGTAGGCATTAAATTGCATGTACATACGAAGTGTAGAAATATCAAGTAAACCCTATGGAAGATCGGTTTCGGGCGAACTGATGAACTGCTAGTAGACTAGCTTGGTTACAACGAGTTGACACTGGTACCGTTGTCTGAGTGACGGGATGAACCCTCATCGATTTGTTGTACCATGAAAGCAACCAAACAGCGAAATCGAGTAGCCGCATTACTCGTGCATGCTTGCTGAGTAACCTTGGGCTGTGTTAGGAGAATAGCTATTTGACATTCATTTTTTGTGAACGAGCTTAATAACCATTCTTTATTCTTCCTATTTTCTACTTCTTGACTGTTGTTTAAACGCTCCACTGTGTCAGCCCGATTAGTACACACACACGTCATTGTTAATGGACGCTCATCTCCGTGTCATCTTCAGCAGTGCCATTTGCAAGAACACTTTCCATTGCTTTTTCTCCGCATCAATTTTCTACTTGGTTATGTTAAAGGAATACTTAGTTATCACACAATTATTGTACTACTTTTAAATTTTGGGTCTGCACTTATTATCCTTCTTTGTTGCGTAACACTTGTTTAAACGCTATGTTTCGTTATTCTGATTGGGCAGTACCCGTCACTGTACATGGATGTTCGCTTTACGCTTGGGGTCCCATGATGTGATTTCCAAGGACATATGTGATTCGCTGTTGATTACACGGTTGCTTATTCGCCTGTTGCATTTGACTTTTTCCTTCTGTTGGTTGGCTCAAGTGTAATTTAGTAGCTTCCCTTCATTTTGCCTTCAAATGTGATTTCATGTATACCAGTCTCTTTCTGGCTTTTCTTTGGACTTATTCTCGCAGTTGTGGTGTGAAGGCGTCAGTGGCGACACAACAGGCTGGCTACATTCAATGACATCAATCTCATTACATAGTCTCGGTGGCGTAGTAACTACTTTTGCCTCCCAGGTGTTGAATGAGTTCGGCGCGTTCGACGTAGCTGGAAGAGTTGATCAACAGGCGATTAGCACACAAGCGCGATGGACAACTGGCAAGTCAATCACACAACGAAGCGAACGAGGAAGAACGCGTACGGTTGGAACAGGCAGCGTGTGTATTGCGTCCAGAAGCGTTAACAGCGGTACAACCAATAAGGAAAACAAAAAGGGGCGGGAAATGCGGATCGTTTAAGAAGGCGGTTCGTATTCAGTCACTTCACACTCATTCACACAGTTCGTGTCAGTTACATTCGAGAATTTGACCATTGTGAGATCTGTGAATAAAAAGAGAAAGAAAATCACGGGTGAAAAACAGGTCAAAAAGCGTCCTTGACTTGAAGATTTACACTACACTGCTCTCCCCTATCTGAAAGGACACTGTCCTCAGTGTTCGTAACATCACTAGCTGGTCCTCCCTCGGGAGGAACCTCCACCTCCATCTCCGGTAGTGGAACGTTGTAGGGGGAATGTATGGGTGGAAGATAAATATGTCCGCGACTATTATGATAAGGTTTCAACTGATTGTAGTGTACCGTTAAAATATCTGCCTGTGGCTTCATAGGGTCTCGAAGAACGAACACATTACCGGGTCTACGGTGCACAATGACGTATGGCCCATGCCACGGATGATGGAATTTTGGGTGCGTGCCAGGTGTTGGCTTTGGTCGATGAAGGAGGACATAGTCGCCGACTGTATAAACAGGTCCTTGGGTCTGTCGCTGTTGTGAAGATAGGATATTTTGTCGTGCCTGTTGGAACGCACTGCATAGTTGCTGTCTAAATCGTCGGATGTACTCGTCATGGTTGAGCGCCTCTGCCGGCACCATTGGGAGAGTGATATCGACCGGTAAGCGCAACTCATGGCCCAGTTGCAGTAAGGCTGGAGAGAAACCTGTAGAACTGTGCAGCGACGCACGATGCGCCGAAAGACACTACAACAGGCACTCATCCCACTCCCCGTCGTAGTCCCGCTCAACGAACACACGTAGCATGCTCTTAAAGGTTCTGTTCGTTCTCTCAACCAACCCGTTACCTTGCGGGTGGTATGCGGTTATTCTTGTCTTCACTATCCCAAGTAGCTTGCAAATTTCCTTTAAAACAGAGTTTTCAAACGATGAGCCTTGGTCTGAGTGGATAAAATGGGGCGCTCCGTAACGACAAATCCAATCGTTTACCACTGCAGAGGCGACCGAACGAGTATCCTGTTGTTTTATGGGTACGGCTTCGCACCATTTAGTAAAATAATCCACCATTACCAGTATAAACCGGTTCTCTTTCCTCGTGGTCGTCAGAGGTCCCACGATATCAACAGCTATACGATGATTCGCGCCTTCAATAGGAATTGGACACAATGGAGTTTTGGGTGATTTATTAGGCATTTTACTGTGCTGACACACATCACACTGGTGACAGAAAACAGTAACATCGTTGTGTATAAGCGGCCACCAAAACCGACGACGAACGGCTGCCTCGGTCTTGCGTTGGCCACCGTGACCGGTTTCGACATGTACTTGTGCAACAATTTCGTGTACTTTGGGCCGAGGGACAACGATTCTCAGGGGACCATCTTGATCAGGACGCACGTACAGCACTTTGTCGATGACTACCAGTTTGGGCCAAAGATTCCACAGACTTCTTGTTGAATTCGAGCGGCAAGCCAATTCTCTCCCTGTCGGTTTTGGTCCGCCGGTAAGCTGTCTGGAGTATATTAAACCAAAATCCGGATCAGACGCCTGCAACGAACTCCAGTGATCAGCGCCAGCGACGTCAAAAAGCGTGCCGGCCTGGCCTTCGTCTGGTGGGCGTCGAGAAAGAGCATCAGCATTGACATGCTGTCTGCCGGGACGATACTGACAAGTGAACTGATATTCTTGAAGACGCTCTTGCCATCGCGCAATTTGTCCTTGTGGATCGCGGAAGTTCTTCAGCCACTGGAGCGATCGGTGGTCGGTGCGGACTACGAAGGGCCGGCCTAACAAATACGGGCGGAAGTGATTAAGGAAGTAGACCAGGGCCAACATCTCGCGACGTGTAGTGGAGTATCGTCGTTCACGTTTATCTAACTGGCAACTGGCGTAAGCTATCACCTTTTCGTTTCCGTCTTGGCACTGCGATAGTACTGCACCTATGGCTGTTTCACTCGCATCGGTGTCCAGTATGAACGGTCCGGCATTATCTGAGGCATCAGGAAACGCTAGTATAGGTGGAGATGAGGAAGCATTTTTCAACGTCTCGAACGCAGCTGCACACTCACTGGTCCAGACGAATGAGCGACCTTGTTCTGTGAGACGATGCAAGGGGGCCGCGATCGCAGCGAAGTTTTTAACGAACTTCCGATAGTAGGATGCGAGTCCCATGAAGCTCCGAACCTCGTTCGCGTTGCAAGGGGTTGGCCAGTTGAGTATGCGCCCGATCTTTTCTTTCTCAACTTCGCACACTCTATCGGATATTAAATGGCCAAGGAAAGAGACCTGTTTTCGAATGAATCTGCATTTTTTTCTTTTAGAGTTAAACCGGCGTCGCGTAATCTGCTTAGTGCTTCTGCGAGCCGACGATTGTGCTCTTCTGATCTGCCGTGGACAATGTTGTCATCAAGATAAATCAACCAGCAATGTGGAACCAGCTGCCCTAACACTTTTTGCATTAATTGCTGAAATGTGGCTGGTGCATTTGTCAGGCTGAACGGCATAGTTTCAAACTCGTACAATCCGGATGGAACTGCGAACGCTGTCTTTGGTTTGTCGAAGGGTACACTTCCATTTGCCAGTACCTGGATGCCAGATCAAGTGTTGAGAACCATCGGGCTCCACCAACTGCTTCAAGGGTGGAATCAATCCTTGGGAGAGGGAAGGAGTCCTGTTGAGTGATCGCATTCAGTTTACGATAATCTACGCATGACCCCATTTTTCCGTCTTTCATTTTAACGACGGTCTGAGGGTCTCCTCACTTTGGACAGGTTCCCAATGATTTGGGGCACGCGTGTTGTTGCAATTGTACATGCTGTCTTTTCCCCCTACGAACTAACCGTCACGTTCTACGCACACACTCGTCGTCCTTCTTCACTTTCACCCAGCTTCCCCACCAGGTGTCTCATACTTAAGCAGAACAGCTGCGTAAACCACACACGGCTCCGGAATAAATGGTGCATTCTTTCACATGACTGCCAATGTAACGGTTTGTCCAGCAGGTGGTTCAGCGTCGACGCTCAAATATACTCCAATATAGAAGCTTTGGCGATGAAAATGTGCATGGATGCCCACACACACAAATCTACAGTGAAATGCCTAGGACGCATAAGGGGAGTTCACGTGTGTATGCCACCTGAACACGAGTGGAAGAGATTACAAGCTGTTGGAAGACTGTCAGAGTGGATGAAGTATGCAAGATGTGGGTGCAAGTATAGAAAAAGTTAAAACCACAATGTTGCATTCAACAGGGCGTTCGGTGAAGGCGAAATGCATTGCTCACAGTGCACACCCATCAAACGATGATCGTAGACACTTTGAAACCGTGCAATGAAATGACGCATCCGAACACCCACTCCACTCAATCACAAGCCGGCCGAAAGTGCTGCTCTAGGTTTTTCAAATATGCTGTCCACACGACGACTGAAACATTCTCTGCTTGAAGCGCTTTGCACGCTCGGCACGGTACCACGTGATAGTAGTACATTTGGGTTGGATATCTAGACAGACTGAGGTATATACCAGAGTATTGGGAAACGAAGTTGGTGAACTTACCGGCCTCTTACAACCACAGTCACATCGTCGGTCAGCTCCTCAGCATGACTTGACTATTTTCACGGAAGTTGGCCTAGTTCCGTGGAATGTAATTACCCAAGGTGCGGGTGAAACCTCTCGAGAGACTACCCCGCATGCAAGTAGGGCCCCGGGAAACTGTTCCACAGATGACCGTATTACTTCACTTGTTCTTTCTTACCCTACTTCATACTACATTGAATCTATTGTGCTCCTGGTTCCTAGTTATTTCATCTACCATCCTACCGTCTTACCTATATTTCCCATCAACATATTCCTTAGACCATATCCTCGATCCAAGTTGTGGTGCACTTCCTGCCTTACACTACCCCAGAAACCGGTTAATTATTGCACACTTTCTTACTTACCATGTCTTTGACATCTTCTACACGACTACGAGCCATGGAATAAGTCCTGACTTTGCAGTGAATAGGCGATTATTTCTTTGTCTATTTATCCGTTTAGTTCTCCCTTATCTACATTAACTTTACCGTGTATAGTCACACACCCTAACTATCCACCTACAAGTGAAGGCTAAAAGGAATGCAACTGAGCTCACCCAGCCTCGCAACCATCTGGCAGCGCAAGACACAACTTGATTTTTTTAATTCCATAATTAGACCAGGAAATGTTTCCATGCCATAACTTCCTACAATGTGAATACTGCATATATTATTCTGATAAAGCAACTTGCGTTCGATAATCCACTGGAGTTACCTAAATATAGTCAGTTACCTCTTCTCGCAAATCCCTGTGTTGCTACTTACAAATGGCTCCAACTGTATTACTCCAGTCTATTAAGTAAAACTATGTAGTACTCGATTTTGTTTGGTGAGTTTAACTGCTTCGATCCTTTTCATAATAATGCCCCTCCTCACCCGCCCTATCAAACGGCCGCTATCATGGCACTACCAAGCTGCACCGAAAATAACTAAATGAGAATCCTCGCAAACTGGTAGCATACGGCGTCAAAAGTCTCAAATGAAAATATTCGCGAAAACATCCATTGCAACCCTGTAAAAACTCAAACCAGTGAGAGTTTCACCTGTCTGAACATGTTGCAATGTAAATT
This sequence comes from Dicrocoelium dendriticum, assembly GCA_944474145.2. Classification (NCBI taxonomy): domain Eukaryota; kingdom Metazoa; phylum Platyhelminthes; class Trematoda; order Plagiorchiida; family Dicrocoeliidae; genus Dicrocoelium; species Dicrocoelium dendriticum. Next base: position 68,212,443 of record OX104064.1, read on the forward strand.
TTATTCATCCCTTTGTATGCTCGGTTTCTCGGTACCACGTGAAATATACCTTATTATTATATAGAAAAACAACTACTATCAATCCCGGAAAATATTTATCCGAAGAACCCAGTCAGTGTCATGCTGAGTTAACCTTTCAAGCTAAACACAGAACGTCGTCACGGCTCGAACTACACCCTAGTAACGTGGTCGATTGCAACAGGTACGGCTAGCCATACATCTGTGTGGCACTGGTCATCCTCGGTCAAACGACCTCCTGTTAAAAACAATATCACAGCATGGAAAGTGTTATCGAATGGATCTGTCTTAGCTACCTCATCTATATTACTAAGTACCGGAGCAGAAGATCGTGCACATCTTTTAGATAGCTCTCTTGCCGAGTGCAGCCAACAATCCATTCGTTACACACCCAGAGATGACTTAGTTCCCCACTGATGAAAGTAATGTAAGATGACAGATACGACGGACCCTCCAAACCCAAGTGCACAACAGCAAGTCCACCTTCTCGAGATCAAACGAAGGCGCGCGGTGACTTTCCGCATTACTCGCTGGCCATCTGGACAAGGGGCGAGATACTGACTACTGAGGCGCACTTCAATTTTCATGTGGGGTGAGCTGTTGTTGTGATCATGCGAACGGTATTCTACGGCTATGTCTCGACGACAATCAAGAATATTTCGGTTCACGACTGACTCATCTTGAAACAGACTGTGGTGATCTTGGATACGCTCTGTCATCCAGGCCACTTTGTGTTGACTTTCTGCGTTCATTGGAAGTATTTCGTGGAAATTGAGATACAATTCAGTTTCATTTCCGATTCTGAAATTTCCGACCAGAAACACTTGTGTTTTCATCGCTTGGTTTCGGCTGTCTTGCTAACGCCATTTTCTCCGTCAATTGGCGGCCATCTTGTGTTCGGATTATTCACAATGCCGAAGCAGTTTTCCTGTGGTACTTGCTCCAAACTACTCGCATACCGTGCAAATGCCCTCGCGTGTGTTTTAGGTCAAGTTAAATACCACATTTCATGTGTTGGATTATCAGTTGAGCATTTTCATCGTCTTCGCGAGATCCAACACGATTTCGTCCAAACTATATGTGAAAATGGCCGAAATAAGATACAGCCAAAAAGAGTAAAGCCGACATGTAGACCTCAACGTTTCGTTGCGAACAGCTCCGTGTGTTTGGCCCAACAACCTTACGCGAAGAGCCTTCAGGTTTCGGCTCAGTCGTCCTCCCCTACCTGTGCAAACTCACCGACAAGAAGTCCAATTGTTGTGAGAAGCCCAGTTGCACCTGGCCTAAATTGTTTACCTGTATTGTGTCCAACGGACACTGATGTCCCAGCAGATGAAAGTCTGAGTGCTGAAGACCAGTGGAAAGAACAGAGGACGAAATTACGAAGGAACGTTGGGCGTTTACGTTCTGTAAGTCAACAGTTAACCAAACCACTTGAGGCTGGTAATATACTTCGTCCTGCAAGGTCAATCTCGTCCGACCAGAGGCGTGGTCTTCCAAGCGCCGGAGTCCAGTGATCCATCACCCCAAGTGCGCTACGAGCAGGATGTCGAGTTTTACTGTCTAATTGACAGACTCCATGACACTGGTGAGGATTCGGCAAAAGTGAGGTAAATTACACGTCTTGAAAAGCAAGGTGATCAACAAAATCGGCCTATGAGAATCACTTGTGGACGAAGCCAGTCCAAGACTGATCATGTCCCGCCTAAGTAGGCTGAATGGTTTGAAGATACATGTTGGTCCAGACTTGTGCCCAGTAGGCAGGGAGCGGTTCAACGCTGCCATCCTTGATCTGAAAATACGAACTGGTGTAGGGGAAATAAATCTTCATATCGTAAATTTTCGGGTGGTTTCCAAGAATCTGCGAATCAGAATAAACAAGCTGCGCAGACTTTAGGCATGCCCGGCGGCTCCTGCTGCGGCTTGCGCTTAGCCTTCACAAACGTTTGCAGTATTTTGAATAAGCGCGATGCGATTTGTTGTTTCGTTGCGTCTGAGGAGCCAGACGTGGTGGGACTCGCAGAGACATGGCTGCATGCAGAGTTATACACCCAAGAACTTGAACTCAACGGTTACTCGTGCTTCCGATGCGATAGACTAAAGAATGCCCGCGGTGGTGTCTTACTTTACATCCGGCCTTCCCTGTGTGGGAGACTTGTGCGCACCTACCGAGGTGACGATGGTTTGTGTGAGCTACTGTGGTGCTCTATCTGCCTCAGGCGCGGAGAACTGCTTGTGGGCGCAATTTATCGCAGTCCCTTGAGTCGTTTTTGGATTGGCTGCCCATTCTTCGAATCCACATGACTCGTCCACACTTTCTACTTATGGACGACTTTAACCGTGTTCGAATACAATGGCCTGATGTGCATTTGATGCCTGGACATAGGGAGGTTGCAGCAAAGTTCGTGGATTTGGTACTTGAAACTGGTGCATCGCAGCACATATGCCAGCCAACAAGCATAAAACCCCGCTTAACCCCGTCCTGTCTCGACCTGATGTTAACGAGCTAAGAACAATGAGTGCGTGACGTTAGGATTCTGGAGCCCCTGGCTACGAGCGACCACCCAGTACTGATAGCCGATATGGAATTATCTTTGCCGTATTCACGTCCGCTGGAACCAACTCACAACTACTGGAAAACGGACTTCGATGGTCTAGCTCGAGCAGCGAGCCAACTGGATTGGTCTCTGTCACAAGTTGCACCTGTGGAAGATTGTTGTATATTTATAGAAGAGAGATTGACATCATTGTGTTCCCAATTTGTGCCATTAAAATGTCAGAAGGTTGGACCGTTTAAGCTTTATTGGTTTGACAAGGAGTATGGAAACCTGCATCGGAGGCGGCGCAGACTGTGGGACAAATTCCTCCTTTCTGGCTCTGCTAATGCTTACAAAGAATATAAAAGTCAGCGGAACCCTGCAACAATGCAAAAAATAATAAGCACCGATATTTCGAAGAGTAACTCTCAATCGCCGCGAAGACCGCCCCAAAGAGAATCTATGCTTACTTGAAGCGAAGCCTGAAGCCGGCAGGTGATGTGCCAGTGCTGGATGGCACAGATGGACAGCCCCTAACCTCCAGCACTGCAAGTGCGTCCGCGTTGGCGGTACACTTCGCTTCTGTATTTGCGAATAACCAGGTGTCTGTTCCGAGTTCTACGTGTACCGCTTTTACCGAACTCGATAGTCTGCATTGCGGCGTTGAAGAGGTAGCTCAACTACTCACCAACCTTGACGGCACCAAACCTGCCGGACCTAATGGGCTTCACCCACGGGTTCTCAAGTCACTTTCAACCATCCTCTCTCCTGTCGTGACTGAACTTTTCAACAGGTCGCTGTCCGAAGGTTTGTTGCCGGCTGACTGGAAATGTTCGGTGGTGAAACCTATTCCGAAAGGCGGCGACCGTAGCAAAGTACACAATTACAGACCAATTTGTCTGACACCTATTTTGGCAAAGGTTGTTGAGAAAATCGTGAAGAAGGGATTGCTGCAGTGGCTACAGTCAAACGAAGTCCTGACGCCCGCACAGCACGGTTTTATTCAAGGTCGCTCATGCATTACGAACCTGCTTGTGATGAGGCATGAGTGATTGAAGGCAATAAACAAGGGGAAGTCCGTCGACGTGATGGAACAATGGAACAATGGATTTATGCGGGTATAAAAGCTAAAGCTTGACAAATCCCGTAGGGTGATCAGTGCGAAAATCATAGAAGTGTGAAAAATTCAATGGAAACCAATTCAGTAAAATCGTTTAACAACGAGTCACTACAAGCTTGTGGACTCACCGAGTTTGAAGTGTCAAAATAATGATCCACTATAACTCCGGAGGGGATCATGAGATATGGAGTATTTGATTAAAAAGAGTCACCGCCCTTCGAAATTCGCATGGGGCAAAGTGTTTGAGTTTGAAGCGTCAAAATATAAATAGAAAAATAA
>OX104064.1:68216486-68367351 GCA_944474145.2 Dicrocoelium dendriticum
TTGGCTTCGCTTTGTTCTCAGTTTGTGCCGTTGAAATTTCAGAAAGTCGGACCAATCAAACCACACTGGTTCGACAAGGAATATGGTAGGCTGGCTCGGTTGCGGCGAAGAATGTGGGACGCATTTCGCCTCTCTGGCTCCGCCACTGATTACGAAGCAAAGAAAAGACAGCGAAATATTTGCAACAAAGTGAAATTGATAAAGCGCCGGAAGTTCGAAGAAAAGCTTGCAACTGACGCGAGGATGGCCCCAAAGAAGATCTTTGCTTACGTGAAACGCCGTTTGAAGCCAAAAGGTGACGTGTCATGTCTGGAAGACGCGGACGGACACCTGCTAACTTCCAGTTCCGATCGCGCGTCCGCACTGGCCGCTCACTTCGCTTCCGTGTTTGCAAACGACGCGGCGTCCATACCCATCTCAGCGAGTAACATTCCTGTAGAACTCAACAGTTTGGTTTGTGATGTCGACGAGGTGCGCCTGCTACTTGCGAACCTTGACGGTACCAAGCCTGCAGGGCCTGATGGGCTTCATCCGCTAATTGTCAAATCACTAGCTGCCAGTATCTCGCCTGCTGTTACGGATCTATTCAACAAATCATTGTCTGAGGGCTCATTGCCAAACGACTGGAAGCGCTCGGTGGTGAGGCCGATCCCGAAAGGTGGCGACCCCAGTAAGGTGGATAACTACAGGCCAATTTGTCTTACACCCGTTTTGGCCAAAGTGATCGAGAAGATAGTAAAAAAGCGTTTAATACATCTGTTGCAATCGAAGGAACTTCTGACACCGGCACAACACGGATTCAGGACGGGATGTTCTTGTGTTACAAACTTACTTGTGACGAGACAGGAATGGTTGCAAGCACTGAACCGGGGAAAGTCCGTCGAAGTAATCTACATCGACTTCAGCAAAACATTCGACAAAGTCAACCATGAATTGCTTCTAGACAGATTAAGGTCGTGTGGTGTCGGAGGATCGTTACATCGATGGATCCATGAATTTCTCGTTGGAAGAAAGTGGAGGGTACAGGTGGACGGCCATCTAACCGATTGGTATCCCTCGACCAGTGGTGTACCTCAAGGTACGGTACTGGGACCTACTCTGTTTCTCATCCATATCAACGAGCTGCCCCAGCTTCTACGGTCGCCGTGTGCACTGTTTGCGGATGACCTCAAAATTTGGCGGGAGATTAATACTCTCGATGACTGTGACATTCTCTAACAAGAGCTCGACCGCCTCGCAGTATGGTCTGCTGAAATCCACCTACCGGTCAACCCGGCAAAGTCCCTATTCATGAATCTCGGGAAGGCTGTTCACGACCAAACGTACACCCTAGACGGCCAACCACTGCATCCTACACCTTCGGTGAAAGACCTAGGTGTACTCTCACGCTGCGACTTGAAGTCCATCGACAACACCAACAAACTGTATCGAAACGGACTGCGCATGCTCTGGGCGCTGAAACGCAGCTTCTGCACTTGGTCTGAGGACGTCGCCACTCGCCTCTTTTCTTCCATCGTCAGACCAATGGTAGAGTACGGCACGTTTGCATACTGTCCGATCACTCGCGACGAAGCGCAAAAGATCGAACGAGTACAACACATCGCCACCAAGTTGATCCCCAACTTGAGAGGCTTATCGTATGAAAACCGGTGCATGAAACTTGGGCTCTACACCTTGTCATATCGCCGTGTTCGAGTGGATCTTATCATGACCTACCGTATTTTACATCTCGGTCATTTCCCCATGCTAAGGTCGTTACTCCACTTGCGAGTACCATGCACCACACGTGGGCACAGGTACAAACTCGTGGTACCTGATCTGAAGAAAATCCCACACCCCCTGTGTTTCGAGCGGAGGGTTGTGCACGCCTGGAACAGTCTGCCAGAACACGTCGTCGAGGCCGAATCTGTGCAGAAATTCAAATCTTTGTTGGATTTACACTTCGCTAACATACGTTTCAGAGAACGGTTGCCACTTGACAACGATATCACCCACTTGTGACTCACTGTGTAAACAAGCATTTTGTGTGCTACAAAGGGAGTTTCTGAACCATCTCAGGATAACCACCGGACGTGTTTATTTTTTTAAAATGTTTTTTTGATTATCACCCGATGGAGTTGTACAGAATTATTCTCTACTTGCTCCAAAATACAGTATTCAGTATTCTCATTCTTGTTTTCGCCCTTGAGATAATGATCTCGCAGTTCATAGGACGCATAGAATATCTGCAGTCTTGTGGTAGATTTACCTCTGCTGTGTGAGCGTAGTTGCGCATGATCCCGAATGAAAGGCACAAGATTAATCTAATTCTTCGCAACCATCTGCGTTGCATGCGAAGGATAGCAAAAAACGAGCTGTGGGTTTTGGTAGAGCATCAATTGTTAGTTTGGTAACGCGACGTTGAATCTGCTCAACAGGCAATTTGCTCGACTTTCGCATGTTTGCACACACTACTATGATAAAATTGTAAGCGATACATCCGCTTTTTGCAGTAGAAGCTGGGACTCAGTGAGTGAGAAGAGACGCTATATAGACCCAATGGGTTTCTCGCATTAGGTATTTAGTGATCAAACTATACTGAACATTTGAAAGTGTGCGAGCACCCTGTAAGCCTAGGTAGTGAACCGAAGTGCGTTGTGTAATGTACACGCCATGCAGGTGAAATGCGACAAACGTCATTTGCCACAAGTGGCATCAAGCTTTTAGAGATGGAAGATCGTCTTGAATTTGTCGTAAGATTTCTCGTGTATCCGTGCTTCTGTGGAAATAGAGAATTTTTATGTGGTGTAGCAGAGGGGGGGTGGGGGCGTCCACCCCGGGCGGCAGCTGACAGGGGGCGGCATTTTCAATACCGTCGATTGTTCCATACCAAATATAAAGCGCAAAATATGAGAATAAGCTGAGATTAGCATATCCTGATGTTACTCTGTATGACCAACAACCCATTTGCGCCATGCCTCACTCTGTGCAGACGTTCTTCCTAACAATCCCCATACATGTCCCTTTCTGACCCCTTCACCGCAGTTACCTCAGTGTCAAAAACAACCATCCATTTCATCAGCAACTACTGTGCACTTTAGCCCGCGCCGATTGGGTGGCCTTCACTCGCGTATTCTGCGCGCAATTAGGGCGAAGGGTTTACCGCCGCACCGGGCGGCGAAAATGGTTGCCACGGCACTGATGTCTCCAAACATTTCATTTACGTAATTAAGATGAAGTAAAAGATCAACGACGTTCCCTTGGATAATTCAACTAGTAACTTCTTTGGAAAGTGTGGAACAGTTGTATATTCGTGATGACTGCTTCTTAATAAAGATGTATGACAAAAGACAAGAGTGTTTGTTCCCCTATACCGACAGATTGTAACTTGATTAGCAGTCTCGGTGAAATGCGGTCGAATGCTTAACGCATATAGAGGTGTATAAGCACTGCCCAGTTTCCAGCATCACTAGCCCTTGTTGTGTGATTAAGGAAGTCAAACTGGCATGCCTCACACAATCGGTTCCGTAGAAAAACATGTTTCGACTTGCTGATGGCGTTTTAAAGAAGCAACACCGCAGTTCGTTTTATTCACCCGCTATACTATTCTTGAAATGATGAGCGTGCGATTTACCGGTCGACAGTTAATGACCTATTGAGCTGACGCACTTTTGGTATGATGTATGTTAACCTTTGTGCCCCTTGCTGAGGTTGATGTAGCATTCATGAAGCTTCTTCACCGAAGTTGGGCTGAATCAACTTACACTTAAACTAAGTATTTTAATGTGGATAAAATTTATTCCACTTTATTTGGTTTATTCTGCTTACTTGTTTATTTTTTCCTAATTTCCACACGTCGCTCATGCTAATTGTGGTAAGCTTGCGTAACTTTATTATGTGGCACTTTTTAAATAACTTTCGGACATTTTGTACTTATCGCGGATTCGCTGATAGCCAATTTACTTCATATGCTAATTTAGCGAGTATTTATGTCGTCATATAGGTTTACTTTATTCGAAATCTTTTATTTGATATCGGTATTTCGAATGATCGGCTGTCGTTTGACATCCCAGGTGTGGCTGCGCTTCATGTGCATGTTGACAAGGTGCCTACCTGTCTATTACCCACTACCTAGTCCATCTGGCTCCACGAGACACTTGGTCGTTTCTGGAGGGGACGGGATGCACTGCCCTTGTGGTTGTGTTAAGCTCGAAGAGTGGTTCCATGCACTCAGCGTGGAGCGGACTACGGTCCAACCACCGCCTTGTGTGCTTTTGATTCCCCAAATACAGCGGGCTTGTGCTTGCCTGGGAAGGAGTGTGGGCCGGCTCCGTTGATGAAACTTGGCTCCCATCCACATGCCTCCCGGTCTTAATCCTTCGGGTTTACACTGGACATGAGGTGTATGGATGGAGCTGTGGGTGGTGCATCGCAAGCCATCCATGGTCTCTCTGTAGGCGCAGGCGTCCTGTGGCTGGCCACATTGACAGACAAATCCGAAACCGGATGCCGCCAACCAAGTTAACCTTTGCTTTCCACTGTATCTGGTTTAGCTCATGCTTTGGCGACAGTGTAAACAGTTGGAATAGCATCGAAGGGAGGTCGTTTCCAATCCGTTTGACTAGGTGTCCTATCAGCCGTATCCTATCAAGTCCGTGGAAGAAAAACGAATTCAGAATTTCCGAATCTGGCTTCAAAGTGGTGAGCTCTATATTTGATAGACGCACACTGTCAATCAAGGCAGTTATGCTTGGTAAGGGTTGATGACGATGTGGGGGATTCAAGTTATAGGAAGACTGACTGCTTTATGCCATTTTATTTTCAGGAATGCTCAGCTGTTTATGTCATTACAACTTTCAGAAACTGCAAGTGTCTTAGTCATTGGGATTCGCTTAATGGGATTTATCACGACCTGATTAAGCTAGGTGACCATTCACGTAGGGAAACAAGTTGGAAGGTTGTTTCGGTCTCTCGGGACTCGTTAACGCTACTGTTTCTATCGGTTTATTGTGACGGCCGAAATCCGGACCCTTTGTGTACAGGGAGGACCTTATCCGCCGTCTGTCATAGTTTTCAACAATTGCAGATATAGCATGAGTACCCTTAGTTTAAATGCAGTTCACAGGCTGCTAATGGTGGTAGAAGCGAGACACACCACACATGCGGCTGCACAACAGAGGGAAAATAAGTATTTCACGTCACGTTCTCCTTCTAGGTGGGACAACTGAAAATTTCTAGGACCAATCTAGAAAATAAATGCCTACAGGATCCAAGTAACATTGTCTATAGTCCGTTACCTCTCTTATCATATTGTCTCAAATACAGACTTGTAGTCAGGCCAGAGCTTTTAAGTGAGTAGGAGTCAGTGAGATGAAGAACTTCCCAACAGCATATATCACACCCTACAGCATTTTTCAACTAGCGAAACAAATTGAAGTCTCAAGGGACCAGCTCTGGTGAATCGGGGGAATGAGGCACAATTTAGATTCGACCGACACGGGTTGTAAACATGGCAACTGTTGATCAGTCGGCTGGGGCGTGGTCATATCGGAAGATGATATTTTCGTCAGCGTTCCTTGTCTTTCCTCGCGAAAGTACCATTTTAGACGTTGCAGTGAGTCAAGGTAATAGTTTCCGGCAATGGCTTGACCTCTTTCAATGAACTCTATTATCAGTACATATCGTGCATTATGCATCGTGTATCCAAGAAAGTACAAAGTTTCTCTTGTTCTTTCTTCACCTCTTTTGCAGAGGCAAAGGAAAGCAACCCATACTTCGAAGCACCGAAAGCCCTGGTTAACTTGCCGATACAAGAAACAGTGCGCTCGTTAGGCGGGAGCCTATTTCGTCCTTGGAACCGGACCTGACCTGAACACCAGTTCCCACACCTACTAAACTGAAGTGTGACTTTGGCCTTTTCTCGATATCTCAGATGTGACATGTTCCCCTTGCTTGGATTTTTCTTTTGCTTCAGGATGATAGTGGTAGGCTTAACATCTATTCACTGTAATGAATGGAGCAAGTACGTTCTCCACTTTGGCCTCAAACAGTCTCAAATTGTTCATTGACCAATGGCGTCGAGTGCGCTTCTACGAGGGAGTCAATAGAAAACGGACCAAGGGGGCAGAAACTTATGAGTGAACAAGTTTGCGTTTAAGAATCTGATAGGCTTGCTCATGTACAGGAGTCCAAACTTTATGCTTTCTGACGTGTTGACAACTGGCTTTCTTGTACGATCAGACCCACAACACGGTGAAGACTTCCACTCGTGGTAACAGCTGACGGTCTCCCTGATCTCGGCCTATCTTCTGCATTCTTTTTACTGTGCTGGACTTCGTGTACCCAGCGTTCGACCGTCATATTCAAAGGGGTGTTGTCATGTAAACTATTGAGCATATCTGAATAATAGTAGTTGCATATCGCCTCAAGTGAGAAACTGCGTCCACATTTGGCACCGATCATATATCTACGAGTAATACCATGCTCTTGCATGAGCAATATGAATTTGTGAAGAATAAAGAATTTAAAAAGCAATGCTATATTCATCGACGGTGCGAGGCACAGTGTAACTGGATAGTACAATTCTTGATTTACAACGGAATCACAAGGAGATCAGCTTTTTCGAATTTTTAGGACAGTTCTCAACATTTGTGGATTTCAAGTGGCTCAGTTCTCTAGAGTTGCCAATTTGTATTGACAACCCTATACTCGGATTTGTTCTTGTCCAACAAATCACTGTACAGCATTCATTTCAAACCTCTTAAACAAGAGAACAAACAAACTTAGAGATCAGTAAGTGATATATTATAACATGGAACAATCATAGACTATAAATAGCATCGCGTGGACTACATCAAGGTTTATATGCTGGGTTACGTTCGAAACTTGTCCGCTACGCCACTTGTACCCAATAAGACCGGAATACCCAACTTATCGGACCTTTGCTAATCCTCGCCGCATGACACGAGATATTGAAATCCGGCCATATAAACAAACTGGGGGACAATCAACACGGAGCGGACATTGTAGTAGTTGCAAATTATGTGGCTCAGCCAGCGTCCCCCATGGCTCAGTGGCCTATGTTACTGCCTAGTTGGCGTCAGCCTCTAGCGGTCGTGAGTTCAATCCCCAGTAGGGTACCGAGCAAGTGAGCCACTGACGATCCCCATTAGGGCGAAAAGCGTCTGGTGCTGTGTTGCTTGCGACTTCCTGGGACGAATACATTAAAATTACAGTTGAGGTGCTACCTATTCAGGTTTTCTGTTCTGGAGTGTTTAACCTTGGATGATCTCGATTCAGTCATTTTTCTAACACTACATCAACAGCAAGCAACAGTAAATGAGCTACCAACCTACTTGTGACCGTGGAAGATCGGAAATGCAAGCAGTTGGCTTCAACTTGGACCACTCTAGTAGAAAATCAATTGGCAATCTCTATTTGTGTCAATCATGTGATCACACCGATTGTGAAATTATTTTGTGGAGAACTTCAGTTCAGGACTTACTGCTCTCAATTCGACAGTCCAGCTGAACACGCGAAGTGTTGGCACCTCGTCTTCGATAAATCTTGGCTGCTTTGATCTCAATCGAACCTGGGACTTATTATCTCTTAGACCTGGATTTGGCAACTCAGTTGGCAGTAGGCCAAACGTCTGTTTGCTTGGACAATTGCTATGGATTCACTACCAGTGTACCTGCCGGCAAAGTACTTCTGACACGGCATGTCTAATTTTTACACAGCATTTTGTCGCATTGCGACCGCCTTACTGTAGTGAGATGAAAAGGCACATGTTGAAACAGTGAGCCACTGGACGTTATCGGGCCTTAGTCATATCGGTTTACACTAGATCCGTTTTGGTAGTTGACTTGGGCGCTGCCGGTCCGGTAATAATTAATTAGGTAAAGTTTCAAAGCTTCTCTTTCACATCTGCAACTTTACGCCTGATTATTTTCGCTATTACTGATTCTCTACCTCTATCTCACCTATTCGCATTTTCATCCTTAAGGTGGCCAGCGCAGTGGAGACTGCTAGTGCAGTCACGTGGATATTACTTGGTTGACCATAGTGTGATTCGCGCGTATTGCTTCGGCTCTCCTAGCCCGCAGGCTACTTTCGGATGGTCCGCGGGATCATCCGAAATGTTATTATTCCGTTAATCATTTGTCTGTACCGAGTCATTTTATTCTATAGGCTGATGAACAACTTGCTTGGAACATTTGGAAAATCACATCTGAGGTTCTACATTAGCTAATGCACGGCCCATGTAAAACACACTCGTTCCAAGGAGGAACCTGGTGTTGGCATGGACTTCAAATGTCAGTGAACGAAGCTGTCACATCTCAGAAGTGTGTTGTGATAACATTACTGTGCTGCGTTAGGTAGTGGTTGGCTGGATCATTCTGCGCCCGCGTAAACTCACAAACCCCAAGCTTAGTCCTCCGACGGAAGGCGAAATGTAAGTCAGAAGTTATGGACCCATTAAGCGTTCATTACGAAATTTGTTTTACTCCGAAAATGGCAAACCGGGCCTGGAGGCCCATTGGGGCGATTCCACCCACTGAAGCCCACGGGGAAAGCATGGATATTTCGGTGTTTTACGAGTGTGCTCCTTTGTTTTGCGAATTGGTGGGAAACCATCCCTGCGAAGTTACAATAAAGGCTGGATGTTTGTTTATTTCAGTTTGTACTTCATTCGAAGTCCAAATTATAAAGGTTCTCAAAATCGAGGTGTGTTCTGGGTTCTTGTGTTGAATTATTTATTTCCCTTTTAGCACTTGGATGCATAACCTCAACATGGACCGTTGGTAGAACACTGGATCACTGCTAAATGTGTCACAGAAATATTCGCCGTCGCATTCAGATGTAGTACTGGTTGGGCCATGTAACGTGCCTACTGAGAATGTAGAAACCGATATTCGATATACACGTACTGCTTGATGCAATACCACATAAATCTGTGCCAACCAAAGCCTCTGTAACAGTTGATAAGTGGCGAAAGAAAATGACGTTTATCTATCTTTTGGATTTATATAGTCTAACGATTGCCCACAATATCTTGTGTCCCGAAGTTCTTCCGAACAGTTCCATGGCGTTCGTGAAAATGCGGCGGCATTTCATAAAAAGACATGCCGACTGGAAAGACAATAACAAAGGAGTAATTTGAGCGCAGGCGAGATGATCTGTTGAACACCCAAAAGCACATGCATCACGCGTTCCAGACTGTAAGTGAAAAGGCTACTGAAGCATCTTACCTAGTTAGTCATGGTATGCGCTGACAGGAGAATCTTACACAATAGCTGAGCAATTTATCAAGCCACCTGCAGTTTAAATGGTTAGGGGCATGCTGAATAAAAATAAGCAAAACCACTGCCTGTTATAGCATTATCAAATGACACGTTATCTCGAAGAATAAAGATAATAGCAACTGCTGTTAAGAAGGAGTTAACCGTTCACATCAGGTATACTTACTTCGTTCTTCAGATGGATAAGTCGATAGATGTGGCAGGACTTGCTGTACGGAATATGCTTGTAAGATGCCAACACCTACTATCCCTGGAAGAATATATGCTTTTGTGTGAACCTCTACCGAAGAATACTGTTGGCACTGAGATATTCAACGTCGTGACTAATTTTATGCACGAAAATAACATTACATGAGACAACAGCATCGGTGTTTACACCGTTTGTGTCATATCACTGACAGGAAAGATTGCTGGTGTTGTGACAAGAAGCAGAACCGTAGCAAAAACCTGCACAAGTAACTAGTGTATCCTTAATCCACAAGTACTTGCCGTAAGAAAAACGCCACCAAATCTCAAAACGGTCCTCGATGAGGCGGTGAAAAGCATTAATTTCATCAAATTACGACCTCTAAACAACCGACTTTTCAGGATTTTGTGTAATGACATGGTAAGTGTCACACCTCTTTACTGAACCCTACGGAAGTAAGATGGCTCTCCCGGGATAATACTTCAAGCTGATCTGGATACAGTATCCTTCGATTCAATGTGGCAAAATGTGGAGTGCTGCACCTACGTCGCAAGTTGGTGCACTTCTACAAACTCGGCAACCAGGAGCTTGATGCTTCTTTTGTTAAGAAGGACCTGGGTTTTTGTCCAGGTCGATCTTGGATGATCGAATCAGGCTGAAACGGCGTCAAGGTGAGGCATCCAACACGTAGGCCTCCTGATGCGTCTGTTCGGATGATTCGACTCTTCGATATTTCCGCAACTTCTCGGCTCCTGCCTACAACCACATGTGGAATACACAATACAGGTCTGACAGCCATGGCTGAGGAGAGATCTCACCGCCTTGAAAATATCCCAAAGCCGGTCAACCAAGAATGTCACGGGTCTGTATCATTTGCCAAATGAACGAAGGCTACAGGTGCTCGGGGTCTTCAACAGACAATATCGGCGATTGTGTGAGGGCCTCATTTGGACTTAGCAAATTTTATGAAATCCCAACCACACGTGCCGCTACTTACTGGAGTTCAGTCAAGACAGCAATTTGTGAGGCCCCATTCCAAACCGGCAGGGCAGCATATTCTACTGAATGTCGTCAGAATTACTTTTCCGTACGCGTTTGCAGAACGTGGAATGCCATACCGGAATCTGTCCTATTTGCTCCCACGCTGGCAGAGTTCAAATCCCGAGCTGCCTGTGCACTTATTTCGCTGCACCATCTTACGTGACCCATTCCCCATGCAAAAACACTAGTGTTGTAAGCGATTTCACTAGCGGTCACAGCACAGAGTTCGTTTCACGTTATTCACCTATTCCATGTGTAAACTAAGAGGAGACGATTTTTACCAACATCCCAGTTGCCGTCATTTCGCGTTACACCTATACAAAACCAAAGTACCACAATAGACTTGAAGCTGAACCAGATATGAGGCTGCAACTTCCCTCTATGACACCAAACATCAAACAAGTCAGCGCCCCACATTAAGTCTTAATGTACGTTGATTTTTCTACCTAAATTCCACAGCTTTCATTCTTTATTAACGTTAATGAACACCTGCGTTAATTCAATGCACAGTAATGAAATATTTCAGGACATCCGTCCTCATTATCATTTTAGTAAATCCTAGCCCTGTAGTCAACAACATGTTAGGGGGACCGCTTTGCGAGGCTCCACCAAAAAGGGGTTCGCTAGCCAAGAAATTTGAGAAACCCTGCTCCCAGCTTGCATATATTACCGTCGATATATATACTGGCTCAACAAGGCGCACAGGAGTTTCCTAACGTTCCAGTCCCACTATGTAGCGGTGAAGTTGAGTGCATCACACGAGCACTGCCATTGCGAGCAACGTTCGTTGGCATGCGAAAATTACTGTGGTTTGGCTACTAATGAGTAGTATAGGACGCGGACCAAAGACGTAAACATGCCTCTCCGAGATACCGTGTCAGGATGGGCTCAATGACTGGATTTGAAGGCAGATCTGAAATTCATCATGCCTCACCAAGCACATAGATCACAACTTTGGCATTGTTCAGTGGTTGGCATGTTAACGTAATCTTTGGGATGTTCACACCAAAGCGAACCACGAACTGCTGTACAACAGTAAACTGTGGGGTCCAACTAGTATTAACTGAATCGATATATGTTGGCAATAGGTTTAATAGAATCCATTACCAGTGCTTCATTCCAAACAATAATCTGATCATACTGCTCATGTTACCATGGATTAGTTAGTGACTTAAGAATGGGAAGCCATTAATGATCTGTAAAGCGTAAGCTAGTGGAGAGTCAGATGCATTATTTTAATGCTGATTACTGCTGCGTCAGCTGTCGGCAGTATGCATGGCTCACGAATTTATCAGGCTGCTCTTTAGAGTTAGGTCACAGTTTAGTATTCTCAGCATAGCAACTGGGGTGCATAGTGCTCATACGACCTGAAAGAAAGAAACGGGTGCGCAAAATATTTTCGGAAGTGCAATGAATCTCGAGGAGCACGGTGCGGATAGATTTCATTTAAATCCTTTGACTGCTCTTTCAGATTCAATGTGAATGAACGCTAAAAGACTGCCTAAGCATTTACAAGGAGACAATTACCATAGTAACTGCAGAATCTTGGTTACCTTCACGACAGATGGGTGTACTACAAACTCGTCAATTCCTTACTAAATTCTATGGACCCTTGTTTTCTGCTGAGATGATGGTGGGTAAAAGTTTCTAGCTCAGGTGATGCGTGACGTTTGTGCACGTGCTTCTAAACAAGCAACCGAGTACCGCCGAAAACAAGCTTCTTCGCTTAGCTGGCTTTTGATTCTAATGTAATTCGCGGGGTTATTTTCTCAGTTGAAACAGTGTTTTGCCTCTTATCCTTGTCAGGTGGGATTAAGATGAGGGCAACACAATCCGGGTGCAACGCCATGTATTTCGAGGGGCAACTCTCCGGAGCTACAACGGTAAAGCTCGCTCGATGACACCGACCAGAAGACTAATAACTATTATAAGACATGAAGTGTCGAGGAAACAAGAAGTCACATGTTTTCCGTTTTGGTTTAGCTAAGGAGGTGAAAACTTGTTTTATCTTCAGCAGCTGTAACATAAAAGTTTCGCAAACAAAAGAAAGCTTTCGAACTTTAAAGGCACAACGAAGGTCAGGAAGCTGGAGTTACTTCGGTATATATAGTTGCAAACTATCCATAAATATTGGAGCGAAAGGACTGAATCCATTTGTGCCGACAGAAGGATTTTGTTAGGTGACAGCCAGCTGCGTCTGTCCTGTTATCCATTATTTGCAATCATCACGCTGAGTGATCACTTCATGTACAACTGATATGGGTCATGAGCAAGGTACGTAATGTTCCAAGAGAATGTCTATGGAGACCTTATTTTGAAGGTGAGGAAGGAATATAATGTGGCCTGTCGGGCAGTCTGGCTAGCAAACGGCATGTTCTGGACCAAGTTTACATGCCAATGTCTCTTTCGTTGCTTTTATGACACAGCAAACAGCATCCATCCGTGGTTTAATCGAACATGCCTTTCTAGAAATCAACTGCAAATGAGGTCCCATATTACTTCTTACCCAGCTGGCTACCCTTCCGTTTAGACGTCGTGTGGCTCAGCGTGACCCCCTATGAACTGCTACCAACTGAAGTGAAGCCGGCTCCTATCGAGTGACATCTGTGTCTACTCATTGCAAGCGGCCGTACTGCTTTATGGTAATCGGTCGTTTGAGGGGAACCGAAATGTTACAACCGACGAACTGAATACTGGAGATAGTTAGCTAGAAGACACACATATCTGTTTCTCCACCGGCATCTAATCGGTACGCATGCACATTTCCATCATTTATTACCGCGCACTCTCAGCGCAGTTCGGCCGTACGACAGAATCTTATGGAGGTGCGATATGCTCTTGAAATATGTAATCTGCAAAGTGAGCGTCTAGGAATTTCTTGAATTGCGACACCGGTTTTGCCCCGACTATTTTCTCCGGGAAACTGTTCCGAGATTTAATCAGTCGACGCACGAAGTATACATGTTGAGCTGTCAGTTTCATGTTCGTTACCACAAGCTTGTACCAGTGCCAGCGAGTGCTGCTTGGTGCGCTCATTAGTTAATACTCAGGTATATGTCCGCTGGAAAATTCACTACGTAAGTATGTGGATACTGATGTGCATGCCCGCAGGAGACGCCGGATTCCCTTTAAGCGGGAATTGTGATGATGAAACAAACTAAATCTTGTTAACTAGAAAGACCGCTTGATCAGCACAAGATCAGTCTGCTAAGGTCCTAAATCTCCAACAAACATTGATCAGTCCTCGGGTAATACATTGTACACTACATTTAACGTGCGACCGCATAGTTTCGTCGTAAGTTCTGTATGACGCATAGTCAAAGGCTAGTGTAACCCTAGTTCTCGCGCTCCGGTGTGTACCAGCTGTGACTTCTTTTCCCGCATTCTCATTTCACGATAAGTTAGCATTCGGTGACTCTGCCCCGGTTGATTCTCACAAAATGTACTGCCAGCGTTCTACTAACAAGCAAGAATGTTACTCGCAGGTGTACGTGGGAATGAGTTTATTTTACCAAACAGAAGGCTAAATGAAGTCAGTTACGGTAGCCCGGCTTGGAATTGCGGTGTGGAGACGCAGCTCAACTTGGGCTCACCTGCTACCAGTGTGCAAGCGGAACGAACTAAACCAAAGCGTTGAACCTCAAGAGTAACTGGTTACTGTCTGCGGTGTGTTTTCTAGCAAGAACATACTGAGTTAAGTTAATCGATGTTAATTTTTGTCACGATACCAACACAACGGTTACGCAGATCATCTGATTCGCCTTCTTTCTACTTTAGCAAGGGATAAAGCTGTAAGTTAGTGGTACCAAGACTGCTTGGTAATCGATCAAATTAATACTCATTTCATTCAGGTAGGTCAACTTTCTGCGTGGCTGAACCTCATTGCTGTCATATGACCACAAGTGCATATTTCTGTCAGGTGTAAAGATACACCACCCGCAAGGCGTTAGGTAACGGCTGCTTTGGAAATGAGTATTTGCGCTCGGCAGCAAGTAATTGCGAATGGTTATGTGGGGCAAAGACTGACTCAAAATTATTGCCACAACGAGTTCAGTATAGGTTTGATCGCTTGGTAATCTGTCCATGACTCAAACTAATTATGGTGTTGTCTTTTTTTAACAATTTCCGAAAACATGACCTGGAAAAACAGGAAAATGTAATTCTCTTCGGGTAGCAGAGCTACATCCTGTATTTCGTTTGCAACCTATCCCCAAAAGATTTACTCGAGACCTGCAATGTTTTAACTGAGTCGCTTGAACACAACCGAAATGCTACATTTATCGATGTCACCTTAAAGGCTTTGCCGCTACGAAGTGATGCTGCGTCGATAACATGTAAGTTCCATTATGTGGAAGGGTGGAATAGTCACTCCCATTTACAAGGCAGGCAGTCCTACTTAAGCGACAAATGACCACCCGATAACTCTTCTTTCGGTGGGAGTCATTTTGAGAAGCGCATGCGACGTACAATCGCAACCTGGACCACGATTCACTTTGAACTAGCTTTTTGATCGGCTGGATCAGTTGAATCGCACCTGAAGCAAGTTGATGGTTACTTATCGCTAGCTGTGCACCCGACAACCGGTTTCTTCCTTAGTTGCAATCGTCACCGTCCTGCTATCTCAAGACTAGTGCAACTACGTACGAAGCGGATTGTAGGAGGCAGAGTTGTAAGCAGGCAACAAGCGTCGTCTTCCGGTGCATTGCAGTCATGGATGCTGTCATAGTTATAAAAAATCCCACAGTATGGTCAGAAGTCAGGGTAAGCGAACATGTGTTTTTTTTAATTCATCTCCAGGTTTATACAATTATATGCAAATCAAAATGTGCAGACAAACATTACAAGTCGTTACTACTGGAGCGAGTTCATTGGATGCTGACAGCGCTGGCTGTTAAGCCAAGACAGTCGACCGCGTGTGACCTTGTGGGTCAGAGGTCACCGGCCGTTTAGGCCAGGGCAGTCCCAAGCCTTTCGTTAGCTTCTTCTGAACACATAGCTCCGGTCCATACTGCCGGATCGAAATTGCTTCAGTGGCTTCTAGTAGTCGCTTGCGGACGTAGTTCCAGCGGTGCTCTGGGGCCTGATAGATAAGTATGAATGAATCAGTGAACTTTGTAGCGTGCCCTGTATGCGAGGCAGAAGCACTGTTTTGGCATTTGGAAGGATGCAACTTCGTCGTGCCAGAGCATAATGAATATCACTAAAAGCGCTTATGCACCACGAACCTTCTGTTAGCCTGTGGCAGTTGCACGGAATTTATTGATGCTGTGGAGACAGTTGGCGTTGTCCACCAAGGTTTATTTCTAGATCTCCGCATTCATTTTCAAAGACTGTGGTTGGTGGTGTCCGGTTCCCGAGTTGCATGTCAGTGTGACCTCCATAGGACAGCTAGAGGACGCCTGCGCCTACAGAGGGAGCATGGTGGGCGGCATCCGGTTTCGGATTTGCCTGTCAATGTGGCAAGCCACAGGACGCCTGCGCCTACAGAGAGACCATGGATGGCTTGCGCTGCACCACACACAGCTCCAACCACACACCCCATATCCAGTGTAAACCTGAAGGAATAAGACCGGGAGGCATGTGGATGGGAGCCACGTTTCATCAACGGAGCCGGCCCACACTCCTTCACAGGCAAACACAAGCACGCTGGATTTGGGGAATCGAACGCACACAAGGCGGTAGTTATGACGTAGCCCGCTCCACACTGAGTGCATGGAACCACTGTTCGAGACTAGCACGATCACAAGGACCGTGCACCCCAGTCCCCTCCAGCAACGATTAAGTATCTCCTGGAGCCATTATAGACGAGGTAGTGGGTAATAGACAGGTAGACACCTTGTCAACATGCACATCCAGCGCAGCCACACCTAGGATGTCAAACAACGGCCATTCACTCAAAATGTCGATATCGAATAAAGTAAACGGATTTGACGACATAAATACTCGCTAAATGAGCAAATGGAAGAAATTGGTTATAAGTGAATCCGTGATAAGTACAAAATGTCCGAGTTATGTAAAAAATACCACGCGATAAAATTACACAAGTTTACCACAATTTGCATGAGCGACGTGTGCAAGTAAGGAGAAGATTATCAAGTACGCAGAACAAACCAAAGAAAATGTTATGACTTTTATCCACATTAAAAGACCTAGTTTAAGTGTAAGTTGGTTTAGCCCAACTACGGTGAAGAAGCATCATGAATACAACATCAGCCTCAGCATACGGCACATCTCATACACATATGGTTGGCGGCATCCGGATTCGGATTTGCCTGTCACTGTGATCAGCCACAGGACGCCTGCACCTACAGAGGGACCATGGGTGGTTAGCACTGCTCCACCCACAGCTCCATCCACACACTACATATCCGGTGTAAACAAGAAAGAATAAGACCGGGAGTCATGTGGACGGGAGCCACGTTTCATCACCGGAGCTGGTCACACTCCTTCACAGGCAAACACAATAACGCTGTATTTCGGGAATCAAGTGCACACAAGGCGGTGGTTATGACATAGCCCGATCCACACACAAACCATTGCACAGAATCATCATGCCATCCTAACACGGTCACGAGGACCGTGTACCCCGTCCCCTCCAGCAACAAGCAACTGTCTCTTAGAACCAGTATGGACGAAGTGGTGGGTAATAGACAAGTACTCACCTTGTCAGCATGCGCATCAAGTACGGTCAAACTGCGGATGTCAAGCAACAGTCAATCATCTGAAATGACCATATCAAATAAAATAAATCGAATAAAGCATCCGGATGTACCGACGGAACGCTTAACTTGATTAGAATATAAACTAAATATGTTATTAACGTTTCCGCAATATATTCAAGGTGGTAGAAAAAGAACAAAAGCAAATGCAACAAACGCGACTAAATAAATTGATGACAATAACGTTCTGTTGTTTAAGCAACATGTGTAAGTAAATAGAAGCTTATTGAGCTAGACATTAAAATGAGATAACAGTTAGTATTAATAACATATAGTAAACCAATAACCTGAAATAAAAAAACGCAGCACGTAAGCACGCGGTTAGTAAGTCGAATGCAGCGTACCTAGAAACACTGTGCCGGTTCTGCTTGCTTGCTCAGCAGCACCCAGCACGCGGGAATTCAGGAAGTTGCTGGACATGACTTTACGGACATGTAATATCGAGAATTTTCACCAACATGCAGCTACACAAAGAAATCTCGTTTCCTCTACTCTCCTATATTATTCAGTATTCGCATGGTGGGTAAATCTTTTTCTTCCAAGCAAATTTGTTGTCACTTGATTATGTCTCACTTAAACTTGCGACGGTCATCGTTCGATAACGGCAGACTATTAAATAAATAAATAAATAAGTAGTTTATTCTAAACTTTATAGACACACCAAATCAGGCATGACCAAGGTTTTCTCTGTTGACGTTGGCTATGCGATAAACTTGCTTGATTTATCTGAATTGGATATCCATTCTGCACTGTGCATGTGGTTATCGTCACGGCAACGTGAGATCCTTGGAGTGTATCTTGAAAGGTTTTATGCTTTACCATAAGACAAACCATGCAAATGGTTTGAGCTGAAACATTCCGCCTTACGTGATCTGCGGACAGATGGTATCTGCCGTGTGTTGAGCGGCACGATGTATGGCGCAGGCATAACCTTGTCTCATTTCCAGGGCCATCGTTGCCTATGGGATACCAGGTCATCATCGTTGTATTTGGTAACCACAAAGGAACGCGTACATTATGCGCATTCACTGCGCTACACCAGGGAGTAACGGACTGTCTGCGGTTGGAAGTGTCGGTTTATGGCCAAATGCAGTATTATAGAACAGGTATCTGGCCATCTTCAAGCGGGTGAATGGAGGCAACATTTGGACGGAGATGCAGATAGGATCAGTGCAAACACAAACACCTTCATAAGACTGCCCGTTGGCTGGTCAAGTAATCGTCCATTAAGACGGGAGCACAATCATTTTTGCTGTTGTTGGAGAGGCAAAACTGCCGAATGCTGGGATGCACTTTAGCGACGCGAAGCAAGGGCTCGTTTGGCCTGCCGTGAATTCGGCTAACTCAGTGAAGTCTTACCCGCGTAGGTAGCCGTACCGTACATCCCGTAAAACATGTAGGCCTGTGGGTCGTACCAAGATGTCCGAGCCACAATATGTGAGAAAACCTTTGGGTGTCAAACTATCAATGGGCCGGCGACGTCAAGCATGAGAACTGTGTCAATGGTCCCACTAGCGTGGCCGAGTTTACGTGTTGGCCAGGGTTCCAAAGCGGCAGACATCAAACGAACTTGGCATGCAGAGGCGAAAGCCTACGAGTAAAATGTCAGTGTGATGGCGTATGACATAACCGTAACCATGATTTATTCTGATAAATCCTCTCTGCTCCGCCAAGTTTTGACTTCCGGATTTCCTTGGCAGGGTTTGGACCCGGCTCCAACTAACATAACTAAGTAAATTAAGGGTATATATCTCGACGGTGCTTAGCACAGTCCAACTGAGTGGCCTGATCAATCTGTACAGCGAGATCCCATCATCAACATCATCATCATCATCATCCTCATCATCCTCATCATCACCATTGTAAAGTCCAAAAGGAAGTTTGATGTATCCCCAAACTGGATTGCTTACATGAGGACACGGTATCTCTGTTCCCTAATTATTTTGCTCATTTACACTGCTTTACAGTATCCTACAAGCGGCTACCATATCGTATATTTATTCCCTTCACTCCGTCACTGACATATCCTTGACGTTTCAAGGTCATTCATAATATTATGTTATGGTGATGCTGTCCAAATACTCCCACGCCGCCCCACGCTGTACAAATGCTGCCCTCTTGCACTACGATTGCAAAATCTATTCGGAAGTCATGTACTGTATTTAATATGCTTTACAGAACCACGGTTACAGGATAAATCGTTTTGGTTTTCTGCCCAGACCTTGCGTTAAGTCTAGGTTTATTTGTTCGTAGTTTCTAGTTGAGTTTTCGTATGGCATACTTAGTTTAGGCTTCGTATCTGTGTTTTAACATTTCTTTTGATACAAATACGGGCACTCTCTTGAACTTATTGGTCAGGTGTGGGGCACTTGTGCATCACGCGTACCTTCGTCCGACAACTCGATGTCCAATGTTTACCACAGTAGACTCTGCATTTAACCGTTACTTCCGTGCTACATCTAAACATCGGTCAGTGCAGAGCCCACATGCATCCAGTTTTCCAGGAAACATTTGACCTCAGACACAGATCAGGATGTTTCGATTGTTTAAATGTAGGCAGTCCTTGCCTCGTCACAGTGAATCATGTAGCGCCGCGGAAATTGTGGCAGACAGGTTGCCATTTAATTCGTCGGTGAATCGTGTGAGATCCGATTGGATATCTATACTGTCGTTGGAATTCCTCGGTGTTTTCTCAGGGTGCGTAATGTGCGGCAATTTACGGTGCATCAATGAAAATCGGTAGATTTTTCACAGTCAGGTTGTAGGTGTATCAGTGTGCTCAGTAAAACTCAGTTGGTTCACTGTGGATAGTCATCCAATCGCTGTTGTTGTTACTTGAACAGTCTAAGTCGCCGTGCGGTGATTATATTTGTGAGGTGAGGCCAGCTCCGCAACAGAAAGTGTGCTCTGCCTGGCTTTCACACCTTCGTAAATAGGCAATTTCGCGCGCGTAAATCATTTCACGGACTTGTAGTTAGCAGAGATTAGTGCGCGAAGACAAACTATTGGAAAAGTATTTTTCCATGAATCTTGTTACTAATGTTACATTAACCCAGATTTCACAGCATGGCCTTCCCATGGACCCCCTAAAAAATTTTCTTATCATAGGGTCCACTGGGAACTCTATGGCCTCCAGGGGATCATGTATCCCCCGTTGAGAATGGCTGACCTACACTACAGAGAAAGGGGGATGTTGGTATGGCTCATGAGTTGTCACCCGGTGACGGTGACCTGAGGAAATCTCATTTAGTATCAGTATGACTTTGTGCGGTAACTACCGCAGCAACTGCGGAACTCGGGTGGTTCACTGTGGCATGACACGATAGAGACAGTAGTGTACTGAGGAGTTCAGTTCAGCGTTCACGATAGATGCATGTGTCCTTCGTAGAGCTCAGATGGTTCCTTGTCCATTGATCTCTGTGCTGGAAATGACTCGTTTGTTTCCTAGCGCAGTTTGGGTCGCCGCATGGTGGTTGCCTGTCTGAAGTAAGCCTAACGAAATCTGCGCAAGTTCGGCGGAGCTATGCCAGCCCCGTAACACACTCCATCATAGGTAATCAAAGTTAGTAATAATTTTATCTTCCCTGTGTGCAGACAGGTGACCGAAAACACTAAAGGCAGCATTTCAGTTCTGAATTATTACAGCCGAGGATATCTGCAGTGGGCTTGGTGATTTGTAAATAAACTGTAAATCCTCGTGATCAATGGTTATGAAGAACTTAAGCAATCATGATACTGCCCAATGGTAAATGCTTTTGTGCATCTGCTCTTAGTCTATCTCCACAGTACTGAGTGTACAAGAAATAAAAAAGTGGAAGTTTGTTCTTCTACAACACGATGCATACGCCACTTTGCAAGGTGTTACGAATAAGGATAGGACGAACACCATGAGATACAAATGCACCTACAAGCCTCCGAATCATAAGGAAGTTTCAAGATTCATGATGCAGAAAAGAGGATTTGCACCAGAAGAAACACTGCAGAAAAATTAGACTTGTAATCTAAGATTTCGACTAACGACTTCAGTTTATGATCGTCCGCTGTTCATTTTGATCAACGAATGTGTGAGCCAATCATTGTCTTACTTGAACCCATATGAAGTGGCATGTTCTCCCAGACAAGGGATTATAAATGTCGGTTCTGGTTCCCATTCAATCTCACCTTTTAAGCCCGTCCATACGCACCAGTAGACGGAAGTTAAGGGTTAAATTATTGCCAATTCGTATAATCGCAACACTCTGGTCTCTTTCAGACTTTATCCTGTCAAATGGGATAAAGCTAAACCCATAAAATCTAAAGATATGTTGGCGAAATTCAGCTCATTAGAAGTTCCATGGAGCGGTATTTAGGAGGAAGCATATTTTAACTCTATTTGAAAGGAAATCACGGAACCATAAGGAAAAGAAAGATTGCATTCACGCTCTCTTGTAGCGCAGCAGCACTCAAGTCATCGCAGATTCAGTGCAACACAGCAAGCTCCGAAAACGCTGGATGCCTAGTCGCAATGGCATAACAATTGTTGTAGCACACAGTGAGGTTTTGCTACAGCGGTTATTTCACTTTCACACAGCAAATCAAGAATTAGGACGTGGGGCATTCAGACCGTAGTGTAGGATTGGCGGCATCCGTGTCGGAATTTGCCTCTCACTGCGACCTCCTTACGACAGCCACAAGACCATGGTTGGCTTGCGCTGCCTCACCCCCAATTCCACCCACACATCCCATATTTTGTGTGAACCTGAAGGAATAAGACCGGGAGGCATTTGGATAGGAGCCACATTTTATCAACGGAGCCGGCTCACACTCCTTCGACAAGCGGAACAAAAGCATTCCGGCCTAACTAGGAAACTATGCATACCAGGACGTACACAAGGCGGTGATTGGGCAGCCGCGCGTTCCCCAGGATGCACGGAACCACTCTTTAAACCTAGCACCGTCAAGAAGAAGGTGCACCCCGTCCACTCCAGCAAGGACCAACTGTCTCCTGCGGTCAGCAATCGAGGTGGAGGTTATTTGACAGGTAGGCACCTTGTTAACATTCACATCAGGCTCAGCCACACCGAGGAGTTCAAACAACATTTAACTTTGAAATGCAGTAATACTCATCAAGCAGGCAAATGTACTACAAACGCCACCTTATTGGTTTGGATCAGTAAGTCGAATGGGAGCGTACGCATCGTGCTTCTCTTCTGTAGGCAATAGTGCCTTCGCCCGCACCTCGACAACCACACTCTCGATCAGTCCACAGAATGCGCACCGATCACCTTTGTCTTTGATTCGCAACACTTACAATCAATGTTAGTTTGTCATAAGCTCATATGGTTCATGACCTGATATGGTTATTTTCGGTTTGCCTGAGTGTCGCTTCTCTGCAGTCAGTTGGCCGTACAAAATTGGTATGAGTATCCTCGTCGAATTCATTCCGTATACATTTACACATAAATTGGCGTCATTCATGTCCAATGGCAGTTCGAATACAACATACGTACATGCGTTTATCCAAACTTAAGTGCGATCTGTCACAAACTGGTTAGGGACACGTTAGGCCTCATGACCAATAGTACGACAAACGTGTATGGCTTTCGTTTGGAGCTCAGGCTAACAACCACTTTCGCAGGCATGAGAATAAGTATCCATACGAACTGTTGATGTTTTCTTCAACATTTAGACGTGATCGCCTTAAATCTTGGGCATCCATATTTGGAGGAACTCGATATAGCAATAGTGAAGCAACTGCGAGGTAGAATGATAAATAAACTAGTGGTACAGTAAAATAGTGTGCACTTAGGTGTTGCCGTCTACATGTACAGTCTGTTTTCCGTAGCTGATGGGGAGACAGCAAAGCATGCATTATGCGATGAAGTGTCCACTTCTGGCTATCTGTGTTTCCGACCGGTTCGGCCATCTGCCGCCCGAAGTATGTGCACCTACGCAAAGAACAATTGATGCACAACCTTTGATATTGACAGGTGAAATCAACGAAGTATCGCTGCCCACTGTCAAACATACGACTTTCCAAGTCATCATAGGTCATCAGATGAGGACACTAGTGCAAAGGCAAAATGGTGGAAGGTGCCATAATCCTCTTAACCTCCACGCAGGAATACACTCAGATGTGGTAATGCAAATATGTAGCTTGCACGTACTTTTCGCGATAAAGTGTTTGTATGTTGTAGTTTTCATCCTACGGGACTTGTCAAGCGTTTCCCTTACTACCCGTTATAAATCACTGCTCTATTTCTAGAACGACAGAACTTACTAGAGGAGTTATCCAAGTGTACCTACATAGACGGTTTATGGCATCAGACGTTTGGCACAAGTTGGTGTATTCCCACAAACTCGGCAACCACGAGCTTCAAAATTCATCCGACGAGTGGGATCTGAGAGTATTGGTCCAGGTCGATCTTGGCTGTTCCAATCAGACTGAAACGGCGTCAAGGAGGGGCATTCAACACATGAGCCTCCTGAAGCGTGCATTCGGACAATTCGACCCTTCGATTTTTCCACAACTCCTCGGCTTATGCATACGGCCACATGTGGAATACGCAATACAGGTCTGGCAGCCATGGCTGAGGAGAGATCTCACCGCCTTAGAGATACCCCAAGGCCAGGCAACCAAAAATCTCAAGGTTCTGTATAATTCGCCGTATGAACGTAGGCTTCAAATGCTCGGGGTCTTCAACGAACAATATCGGCGATTGTGTGGAGACCTCATTTTGACTTACCAAATTTTGTGAGATCCCAACTACACGTGCCGACATTTGCTAGAGGTCTGTCACAACAGCAATTTGTGAGACAACCATCTCAAGCTGACACAGCAGCATAGTCCTTTGGAATGCTGTCGTAATTTCCTTTCCGTACACGTTTGTAGAACGTCGAATGCCCTACCGGAACCTGTCACATTTATTCGCACGCTGGCTGATTTTAAATCTAAGGTTGGCCGTGCACCTATTTCACTGCACTATCTCAGATACCGCATTACACAAGAATAAACACAAGTGTCTGTAAGAGATTTCACTGGCAGTCTCAGGTCTGGTTCTACGTTTTTCACCTCTTGTATATGTACATCAGAAGGTGACACGACTTTACCAAGATTCCATTTACTGTCACTGCTTAGGAATTTACCTTGGATTTACTGTCTATACCACATGTATTTCAGTGAGTTCACCGGCGCAAATCCTATTTTGCTTGAAAAGTTTATGTTTTAAAGTTGCACCATGACCATCATACGGGACCTGTTAAACATTAACTTTTTATCCGCATAAAACCACTGTTTCATTGTTTGGCTGTGCTCATTCATTTTTTTAAGTATCAGTTCACTAGCCTCATTTGTTGTTTATGGCCATTGTTTCTGAGTGCGGATACCAGTTCCACTCTGACGCTACCGTTATTTGCTCCTATCCGAGTGTGCTTCTTATTTGTTCGTCGTTGACTCTGTCCTGCAGGCCCTGGCAATGTTAGTTTCCTTTTTGCCCCGTACCACTTCCCTGCACTAAATTGGTGGTACAAAAGCGGTATGTGTATCCTCGTCGAATTCATTCGGTATACATATATATACATGGATTGGCGTCATCCGTGTCCAATGGCAGTTCGAATACAATATATGCGAATGCGTTTGTCCAAACTTAAGTATAAACTGCCACAAACTGGATAGTGACACATTAAACCTCAAGTAGCATACTACAAACGTGCATGGATTTCGTTTGGAGGTCAAACTAACAGCCGTTTTTGCACGCATGAGAATAAGTACCCAATACGAAATGTTGATGTTTTCTTTAACATTTAGACGTGAACATAAATGACAGCCTTAAAGCTTGGACATCAATGTTCGGACGAAACCGAAATAGGAATATTATGGCAACTGCCGTCAGTACGGTTATCAGGTGGAATGATAAATAAACAAGTGGTATAGTTACATAGTGCATACTTAGACGTTGCCTTCTACAGGTACAGTCTGGTTTGCGTAGCCAATGGGGGAGATCGCAGAGCTTGCGAATGCGATTGGGTGTTCACTTCAGGCGCTACGTGTCGCGGTCTGATATTCACAATGAGCAGCGTTCACATAAACGTGTGAAGACAAATCTAGGTCACGAGCAGCACGAGTGGCACTCAGGTCGGACACTAGGTCCACATGGACTGTGAAGCCACGGTGAGTGAGGTTGCGAAGCACCACATTTGCGGTACGAATGAAGGAACGAATCTGTCCCATGCTTTTGAGCTCCGGTTACCGTGTGGATACTGGAATCTAGTGAGATAAATGCCTAAAGCGCATGGTAACCTGGTTTCATATGTCTGGTTCTTGAGGCTGTCGTCAGACTCAGTTTCGACAACCGCGGAATGTCAGCATCAATGCAGTTTGATCATGTAAGCCCACAGTTAAATAAATAAATAAATATGGTATATTCTCTGTAAAACGAGACACACCTCTAAAAGGCACGATCAAATATGCATACAAGCATAGCTTCTTTGGAATGTTAAAACATTTCGTTACAATGAAAGGAATAAACGAAAAGATGTAGTCCATAAGAGCGAGCATATTGTCAGGTAATAGTCAGACCAAGGATCATAATGGCGCCGTGGCGCGCAAAAACTGTCGCGTCAAGATACAAGTGGGGGGTAAATTTGCCATGTAGTGATCCATGAGCACAGGAGCCCGAACAAGGTTTAGTGCAATCAATGATCATTACGAAGCCGGGATGATCGGTACTCAACTAAAGCATTCTTCATAGTAAAATCAGTTGCACAGGTTCGATGTTGGAGGCTGAGGACTGCGTCAGTGTGAAATGTATAGCTGTGACTTTATTTTGTGGCGAGTCATATCCGCCACGTTGTAGTGTTGTTAAGCGGACATTTGTGGCTTTTTATAGGGAGAACGCTTGCCAGGCGAAAACCCACCACGTCCTGGAACACTGTCGTAGCTTCCGTTGAACTGTAGTGCTAGTCGGCTATGCATCGTATAGACCGATTTTGCACTCTATTATTCGCAGTCGGTTGACAGCCAGTTGTGCATGAGACACCACGATCCCGATGGGAGAACATTATTCCTCATAGATCTTGATCATATGAAACGGTATGACTTCGGTTTAGAGGTAAAAATAACAGCCAAAGTTTTCATGCTACGAGCATTTGGGCGTCGATGGTAAGTGCGTCATAAACGACCAGTTACTGATAACCTCGAACAATACCTGCGTTCCGTCTGGCTTACCAACTAGCATACTTTTGGGTTCACGCAACTTGGTATAAATTGGTTCGCTCCATCCATCCGCCAAGAGGCACAAAACATAGAGTCCGAGCCTCGTTGTAATTCCGCACCATTCTAGGCTATTGCGAGAACCTCAGGCATAACACTGCGCATGGCCAAGAATATGTAGCAACTAGGCATACGAAAGAGACCGTAGAAGCATGTGTGGCGGAGAGAGAGAGTACTGAGCATTTTAAAGTAAACGAAATCGATGTAATTAGGTTACTGGTGAATGGTGTAAGGTAAAACGGTGTACTTCAACTGCGGTGAAGAAGCATGGTGTATGCAACAGCAGTCTCAGCTTGGAGCAAGCAGCGTAGGATATGGCGTATGTAAACGCTAGTGTTTTCCATGACCACAGCTTTTACCGGCTGACTTTTTACGCTGCTACATCTTATCGGGAGTTTATAAAGTCTCATTTATTCTCATCGCTTACATCACTTTTAGGCTAACAACAGATGGCCCCTTACTCGCAACAATTCGTCTACAGTCCGTGTGCCTGGAATCTGTCTAATGCCGACAAGGTGCAGCAGCCTAGAGCATAGGTAGTATACCAACGATACGAAGCCTGAACTAAGTACGTCGTACGAAAATTAAACTAGAAACTACGAACAAATAAACCTAAACTTAACGCATGGTCTGTGTAGAAGAATAAAACGAAGTATCCTGTGACCTTTGTTCTATAATGCATATTAAATACAGTACATGATTTCCGAAGAGTTTTTGCAATCGTAGTACAAGAAGACAGCAATTGTACAGCGCGCGGCGACGTGCGAGCATTTGGGCAGTGTCACAGTAACCTAATAATAGGAATGACCTTGAACCGTCAAGGATGTCAGTGATCGAGTGAAAGGAATAAATATACGATATGGTAACCGCTTGTAGGATACTGTAAAGCAGTGTAAATGAGCAAAATAATTAGGGAATAGAAATACCGTGTCTTCAATGCGGTTCAGACAAAACCAACTGCAGTACCCGTTGAACCCCATATTCAATCACAGCCACAAACTTCAGCCTGTATAATCCCGCCAAAAGTCTACCCCTGGCCAGTATATAGGATCATCTAAGACATCTAAGGACTCAGGAAAATGGATCGATTGTATGATGATGGTTGACTTGGATTTATCAAGAATGTCACCGGATAAATCCATAGCATCGCCTTGCCTGAATAGCCATCCATCCATTGATCAAGGCCATGAAGGCACACAAGGTTCCCCACCATCTTTGCAGATTGGACGCGATTTATCTGTTTATCACCAAAATCCGGACTCATGTTTAAAAAACACGATGTATTCTGTTCGAGCTGCATGTATTGACACTAGTGTGCCTCCACCGCTTATAGTGAAGCCTTACGACTCCAGCGCACCTAAGCAGACTACATTCCACGATGAAAATGCCGATTGCGTATTTACTCATTTCACCAACCTATACAATCAACAACCTATTAGTGCCACGAGGCAGGCGACAGCCTCGAAATTTAGCGTCTACTAGCGAGTTCCATGGAAGCCCGCTCTATAATTCTCCTGCCCGCATGAGCTGCTATGCCGACCATGAACCCGCCCCCGTATCCCATTTTCTACAGGGCCATACTCAGTCACAACCCCCTCCCCTGTGGCTACCTCCCAATCCCTTTTCAACGAAGGTGTCAATCCACGCCTTGTTTCACCAATTTTTAGCATGGGCACAGATACAAAGCTGTCAGACCCAATGTTCATAAAGCAGCATAAACAACGTTCTTCACCTCTCGCATCTATGTTAATATTTTTGATTAATATTCGTTCGCTTCATTCCAAGATCCACATACTACGCTCATTTGTTTCTGTGACCGATCCTGACATAATATTTATAACTGAGTCGTGGTGCCATGACGACATGTCTAACACCCAGCTAACCATTTTCGGATATGATATGTTTATGAGAAATCGGCAGTGTCGTCGAGGAGGAGGATGCGTACTTTACGCGAAACAATCGCTGGCAGCAACGACATTCGAGAATCCAATGCTGAATAATGTGCAAGAATCGCTTTGGCTTACGATAACGATCAGACACGAGCAACTGCTTGTTGGTTGTATATACAGCACGCCAAACTGTAGCCAAGGGGATTTAGTAGTTTTGACGTATGCATTTGAATGTGCCACAAGCCTTCCGTTTAAACACAAGATTATCGGTGGTGATTTCAATCTGCCATCGATTGCATGGTCTGCAGGAACTGCTCCTCTAAAATTTCATAATCTTATCTCTTGTATTCATATGAACAAACGTGACGAACTGTGCCGCTTCGCTGTCTCGGAGCGGCCGGACATTTTAGGACTTGCAGAGACATGGTTGAACTCCGACATCATACCCCAAGAAGTCGTGTTGTCAGGATACTCTTGTTTCCGATGTGACCGAAAATCAAAGGCTCACGGTGGTGTTCTGTTGTACATAAAATCGTCACTATCTGGCAAACGTATCAGTACCTATCGTAGCGAGGATAGTTTATGCGAGCAATTGTGGTGCACAATCCGTCTCAGGCGCGCAGAACTAATTGTGGGGGTTATCTACCGGAGCCCATTAAACCGTTGCTGCGATTGGATACACATGTACAGAAGCACATGAGCCGCCCTCAGTTCTTACTGATGGGGGATCTAAATTTACCTAAGATAATTTGGCCAGATGTTCGACTTCTTCCCGGTCATGGCAACGTTGAGGCTCAATTCGCTAAAATGACTATTGAAATTGGGGCAACGCAACATGTCATCCAACCGACGCGCGTAACTCCGTACTCGGCACCTTGTCTGGACCTAATGTTTACGAGCTGCGAGCAGAAGCTAAAAGAGATCAGAGTCATCGAACCTCTGGCGAACAGTGACCACTGCTCTACTGTAGCAAGCTTAGAACTGTCGTTACCATATTACAATCAACAGAAGCCGACATTCAACTATTGGAAGACGGACTTCAACGGACTCGTCCAAGCCGCAAGTCAGACTGATTGGACACTACCACATGATGCGTCACTTGAGGCGTGGTGGTCATTAATAAAGGGGAAGCTTAACTCGCTCTGTACTCGGTTCGTTCCCCTTAAGTATCCAAAAATCGGACCTGTCAAACCGCATTGGTTTGATAGGGAATACAGACAGTTAGCGCGACGACGTCGTAAACTTTGGGATAAATACATCAGCTCGGGTTGTGATGAAGATTACGCGGTGTACAAGAAACAGCGTAACTTATGTAACGCCGCAAAGATCAAGAAACGCCGGCAGTTCGAAGAGGAACTAGCATCCTCGGCCGCAACTGCACCCAAGCGAATATTTGTCTACTTGAAACGTCAACTGAAACCTGGAGACGACCTACCGGTCTTAGAGAGCTTAGACGGGAAGACACTCATTTCAACTGGGGAGCGCGCGGACGCCCTAGCTACGCACTTCCTCACTGTATTTTCCAGTAAACCGGCGGCTGTTCCAGTACCAGCACAGGTTGCGCCAGTCTTGCTCGACAGCCTACAATGTGATGCAGTCGAAGTACATCAGCTACTCGTCAACCTCAATGGTGCAAAGCCCCCCGGGCCAGACGGACTTCACCCACTAATACTCAAGTCCCTATCGATTATCATCTCACCAGTTGTGACAAACCTTTTCAATAGATCGCTCTCTGAAGGATCCGTCCCGAACGACTGGAAATGCTCGATACTTAAACCGCTTCCCAAGGGTGGTGATCAGAGTAAAACAGAGAACTATAGACCGATCTGTTTGACTTCGGTATTATCCAAAGTTCTCGAGAAGGTTGTGAAAAAATGTCTGCTGTCGTTCTTCGAATCGATGGACATATTGACGCCAGCGCAACACGGCTTTACGAAAGGGCGATCCTGCATCACCAACTTGATGTACGCAAACCACCAGTGGGTTCGAGCTCTCAATGAACAGAAGGATGTTGACGTGGTGTACATCGACTTTAGTAAGGCGTTTGATAGAGTGAACCACGAGGTACTCCTTCGTAAACTGAGGACATACGGAATCGGTGGCACGTTACTTCTGTGGATACAAGAGTTTATTGTGGGACGAAGGTTTAGAGTACAGGTCAATGACTATCTGACAGAATGGTTCCCATCGACCAGTGGCGTGCCTCAAGGAACTGTACTTGGGCCAGCATTATTTCTTATTCATATCAACGATCTTCCGCAGCAGCTCCAGTCACCATGTGTCCTGTTTGCAGATGATTTGAAAATCTGGAGGATCATTGAAAACCAGGACGACTGCGCTCGCCTCCAGCATGACTTAGAGCGACTGTCAACATGGTCCACTGAAATGCAACTCCCTCTTAACGCAAGCAAGTCGGAGTTCATCAGTATCACCAGACGTCCAGCCACTCGATCATACACCTTGGACGGCCAGTTGCTCCATCCCAACACATCTGTCAGAGACTTAGGAGTTCTCTCACGACATGATTTAAGATCACTAGAAAATACAGAGAAATTGTACCGTGCGGGACTTCGTATGCTCTGGGCATTACGACGCAGTTTCTCCACATGGTCCGAAGAAACCGTCCCTCGTCTATTCACCTCGCTCATTAGACCAATCCTTGAATACGGTGCCCCAGCTTACCATCCGATAACCCAGTGGGAAACTGAAAAATTGGAGAAAATACAGCATATCGCAACTAGAATGATACCAAGTCTACAAAAACTTCCATATGAAAAACGTTGTGAAAAGCTCGGACTCTACACACTATCCTATCGCCGAGTAAGAATTGATCTTATTATGACCCATCGAGTACTACACCTGAATCACTTCCCCATACTACGGCCAATATTTCACCTGCGAGAACCCTGTAACACCCGAGGACATCGTTACAAACTCAGGGTCCCCAGCATGAACAAAGTATCACATCAGCTTTGTATCGAACGAAGAATCGTAAACTTATGGAATACACTACCTGAAGGATTAATAGAGGCCGATTCTGTGAAGTGTTCTAAAACCCGTATCGACGATTATTTTGCAAACCTGTGCTTTTGTGAAACGATGCACATACAGTGCCAAAAGAATACGTTGTATGTCCGGAAATAATGACGCTAGTACAAATTTCTAACCGAACACGGCTAAACGATTAACGGACCAGACACAATTGCTGATAATTCACAAGTAAATTTTGATTTTTCGTAATTCGATAGAGTTGTACAGAAACCTTTCTACTTGCTCTTAAATACAGTATCAGTATCAGTATCAGAATGGTTGGCAACAACATGTCTCCAAACCTATCAGAGGAAACAGCATCCTTGATCTCATTTTCTCGCTGGGCATACCTGCTATTAATGTAACGGTCCTTAATGAATTTCCTGGGAGCGACCATCGGGTGGTCAAATGCTGTTTAAGCTTACGCATGGCCAATGAACCACACCCATTGCACTATCGTTTATTCAACTCCGTCAACTGGAACACGTTTAAGGATATGGTTCGTTCGATGAACTGGGATGATTTCTTCCTCTCTCCATGCCTTCAAAAAGCAGCAGACGTGTTCTATGATATCATCGGTCTTTGCATTGATTCATTAGTGCCTATAAAGTGTGGCCGCCTAAGAAAACAAAAACCCGATCGCAAAGTGTTAGGTATCACACGCAAGCTTCATAAGATCCGGCGGAAATGCAGATTAACAGCAGACTTTGCGCTAATACTGCAGCAGGCAAAGATCATCGAGGAACTCGGGCATCTAAATGTTCGCAATCTCATATTAGAAGAATACAAAGCTTTGAATGGCCCGAGTAAAACAACGGAACTGCCCAAACTGTTTCGCGCCAGAGGTTTGCGTCGCAGTAATTCCATCAATTTTATCATTATGCCGGATGGCACATACCTTGATGCTCCGGGTGAAATTTGTGAGGCTTTCAGTGCCTATTTCGCCGAATCAATGGTTGATGAACTACTAGCCACACCAGCGCTTGTCACACCACACATTGCTGAAAGTTTATGCACAGTGGAATTCACTATTGCAAAAATCTCCGGTCAAGTCTCCCGCTTGTCTTCCTCGACTTACCCAAGACCTGATGGAATTCCCTCTTGTTTGTTAAAAAGTGGTGGGAGCGACTTGCATCTTCTATTGCTAAACATTTTTACGCTCTCTTTTAACAGTGCAGTATATCCTAATCACTGGAAGACTTCCGTTGTTATCCCGCGGCATAAGAATGGAAACGTTCACGAAATTAAAAACTATCGCCCCATCAATCACACACCTGTAATATCTAGAATAATTGAAAGGATAGTGAAAGATGAATTACTTATTTTCTTGAATAAGAAAAACGTCATCAACAATTCACAACACGGTTTTTTGCAAGGCAGATCTTGTGCGACATGCCAGACAGACTTCTTAAACCACACAACGGCTGCCATAGACAAAGGCAACAGTGTTATTGTCCTGTTCTTAGACATGCAAAAAGCATTCGACAGAGTGCCGCATCAAAGACTACTCCTCAAGCTGAAGGAAATAGGTATTGGAGAACCAATGTTTTCTTGGTTGTCGTCATACCTAGCTGACAGACATCAGGTGGTGCGTATTGGGGACCGTGTCTCTAAACCGAAAGCAGTCACCAGTGGAGTAATTCAGGGAAGTGCACTTGGTCCACTTCTTTCTCTCCTCTACGTCAACGACGTATTTCATAGAATAAGATATGGTGCTACTTTTCTGTTTGCTGATGACATTAAAATCGTCTACTCACA
The DNA here is from genome assembly GCA_944474145.2 of Dicrocoelium dendriticum. Lineage (NCBI taxonomy): Eukaryota > Metazoa > Platyhelminthes > Trematoda > Plagiorchiida > Dicrocoeliidae > Dicrocoelium > Dicrocoelium dendriticum. The sequence continues at coordinate 68,249,642 of OX104064.1, forward strand.
AGAACGTGCAGATATCCGCGCAGCCTTGTGCCACATTCAGGAAGATCTATCGGCACTTGAATCCTGGAGCAAACTGTGGCAGATGTCCTTTTCCGTGGACAAGTGTAATATTCTGTCGTACAAATGCGAAGTTCCACCAGATAGTCAGACCACATAGTTGGACTGCACCTCGAAACACCGAGGAATATAACATTTATCATTTATTACAAGGCACGTTTATATCACAGTGCAAAGTGATTCGCGACTTGGGTGTGCGGTATTCCACTACCTTCAACTTTTCGGAACATTGTGACTTCCAAGTTTCGAAAGCCATGAAGACTATTGGCTATATCTGTCATAAATTTCAACTCACAGAATCTCGTATCTGGCTTTATAAAACATATGTGTTACCTGGCATGGAATACTGCTCACTACTACAGTCGAATCTGCGGAAATCTGACCAGCATGCTCTTGAGAGGGTACAGCGACGCTTTACAAAGAAGCTGTGCGGATATTCTTCCAAGATTATCTACAGAGTGCGCAGTGAAAAACTTGGACTTGACCCATTTTGGCTACGGATAATGAAGATGAACTTGTGTTTCCTGTACAGAATAATTCACCACCACATGCACAATTATGCTAACTGTGTCCATATGTCCGTTAACACTAGATACGAGCTACGAAATAAGGAGACAACGGTCATGATTCCAAAGTTCAATACGCGAATCAGGGAGCGTTTCTTCTTAATACACTGCTCAAAGCTTTGGAACAAACTTCCAAGAGCTAGCAGAACTTGTTGCACATTGCGTCTGTTTAAGCTTTCGATAAAAGATTATTTCGTCACATCTAGGCTCACTCAGACGGCCGCCACAAGCCCGGAAAAGCACTGTACGCGCGTTTCATCCTTTCGGGAATCATCAGCAGTGCGCATTCCATCGGACCCTTGGTAGGGCTCGAAACCGCAACTCGACTGTTGCCAGTCCGTGGTTGAGACCACTGAGCTACGGGGGACGGCAACGACCATCGTGAATAAGTTACTAGATGTGATATAGCGGCGCTATATCACATCTAGTAACTTATTCACGATGGTCGTTGCCGTCCCCCGTAGCTCAGTGGTCTCAACCACGGACTGGCAACAGTCGAGTTGCGGTTTCGAGCCCTACCAAGGGTCCGATGGAATGCGCACTGCTGATGATTCCCGAAAGGATGAAACGCGCGTACAGTGCTTTTCCGGGCTTGTGGCGGCTGTCTGAGTGAGCCTAGATGTGACGAAATTCTACCTATACCATTCAACTCCCCCTACTACTCTTCTGCAATCAGTACACAGAACAAACTGCTTATAATGCCATAAGATAATTGGCGGCTTAAGTTTGTTAAGCTCGTCGCTTGGTGAGGGGGCTACCCTGTCCTATGCACGGCAGTAACGTGTAAGTCAGTGGATAGTGAGCGGCGCTATATCACATCTAGTAACTTATTCACGATGGTCGTTGCCGTCCCCCGTAGCTCAGTGGTCTCAACCACGGACTGGCAACAGTCGAGTTGCGGTTTCGAGCCCTACCAAGGGTCCGATGGAATGCGCACTGCTGATGATTCCCGAAAGGATGAAACGCGCGTACAGTGCTTTTCCGGGCTTGTGGCGGCCGTCTGAGTGAGCCTAGATGTGACGAAATTCTACCTATACCATTCAACTCCCCCTACTACTCTTCTGCAATCAGTACACAGAACAAACTGCTTATAATGCCATAAGATAATTGGCGGCTTAAGTTTGTTAAGCTCGTCGCTTGGTGAGGGGGCTACCCTGTCCTATGCACGGCAGTAACGTGTAAGTCAGTGGATAGTGAGCGGCGCTATATCACATCTAGTAACTTATTCACGATGGTCGTTGCCGTCCCCCGTAGCTCAGTGGTCTCAACCACGGACTGGCAACAGTCGAGTTGCGGTTTCGAGCCCTACCAAGGGTCCGATGGAATGCGCACTGCTGATGATTCCCGAAAGGATGAAACGCGCGTACAGTGCTTTTCCGGGCTTGTGGCGGCCGTCTGAGTGAGCCTAGATGTGACGAAATTCTACCTATACCATTCAACTCCCCCTACTACTCTTCTGTAATCAGTACACAGAACAAACTGCTTATAATGCCATAAGATAATTGGCGGCTTAAGTTTGTTAAGCTCGTCGCTTGGTGAGGGGGCTACCCTGTCCTATGCACGGCAGTAACGTGTAAGTCAGTGGATAGTGAGCGGCGCTATATCACATCTAGTAACTTATTCACGATGGTCGTTGCCGTCCCCCGTAGCTCAGTGGTCTCAACCACGGACTGGCAACAGTCGAGTTGCGGTTTCGAGCCCTACCAAGGGTCCGATGGAATGCGCACTGCTGATGATTCCCGAAAGGATGAAACGCGCGTACAGTGCTTTTCCGGGCTTGTGGCGGCTGTCTGAGTGAGCCTAGATGTGACGAAATTCTACCTATACCATTCAACTCCCCCTACTACTCTTCTGCAATCAGTACACAGAACAAACTGCTTATAATGCCATAAGATAATTGGCGGCTTAAGTTTGTTAAGCTCGTCGCTTGGTGAGGGGGCTACCCTGTCCTATGCACGGCAGTAACGTGTAAGTCAGTGGATAGTGAGCGGCGCTATATCACATCTAGTAACTTATTCACGATGGTCGTTGCCGTCCCCCGTAGCTCAGTGGTCTCAACCACGGACTGGCAACAGTCGAGTTGCGGTTTCGAGCCCTACCAAGGGTCCGATGGAATGCGCACTGCTGATGATTCCCGAAAGGATGAAACGCGCGTACAGTGCTTTTCCGGGCTTGTGGCGGCCTGTCTGAGTGAGCCTAGATGTGACGAAATTCTACCTATACCATTCAACTCCCCCTACTACTCTTCTGCAATCAGTACACAGAACAAACTGCTTATAATGCCATAAGATAATTGGCGGCTTAAGTTTGTTAAGCTCGTCGCTTGGTGAGGGGGCTACCCTGTCCTATGCACGGCAGTAACGTGTAAGTCAGTGGATAGTGAGCGGCGCTATATCACATCTAGTAACTTATTCACGATGGTCGTTGCCGTCCCCCGTAGCTCAGTGGTCTCAACCACGGACTGGCAACAGTCGAGTTGCGGTTTCGAGCCCTACCAAGGGTCCGATGGAATGCGCACTGCTGATGATTCCCGAAAGGATGAAACGCGCGTACAGTGCTTTTCCGGGCTTGTGGCGGCCGTCTGAGTGAGCCTAGATGTGACGAAATTCTACCTATACCATTCAACTCCCCCTACTACTCTTCTGCAAAAGATTATTTAACCGTTCAAAATGTGATAATAATGTTTCGAACAGCACAGTCCTTAGATAACGCTTTTGAGAACGGAGTTAATGGTGCCTGAAAATGCATGTGGTCAAGTGCACAAGTGGTTATATTTTGTTGGCCCGCAGCACTTTATTCTCTTTTTTTCTTTTGTGCGATCAACTCTCATGTGATTACTAAAAACTTGTCAGACGATAGAACAAGAGGAATGTAAATATTTTGGACCGCTTCGCGCTACACAAATTTTCATTTTGTGCTCATATTTTTTTTAAATTTATTATACCATGATATGAAACTGCTGTACCATTATTTGATCCGTCCCTTCTGGGAACGGCTTCTCGCATCGTCGAGCCATATACAATTTTATTTATTTATTTATTTATGTAAGCAATCCAGTTTGGGAATACATCAAAGATCCTTTTGGAATTTACAGATAGCATGAGGTTAGTTACGTCTTTAGTTGCAACACAATTGAAGCAACGCGGAGCTTCATGACAAATATAACGGGATACGACTTTGAGTGTCGCTAGCTACATCTGACTTATAGGAGCTACTATTTCTAAATCAGGGTATGATGCGCGAAGCCACCTGAGCTAACATCCATCGTTGGCGAGTGGAAATTCTCTGGCAGTTTATCAACGTCTTCTTGCTGTGACGCCATTTTATGCGGAGTGAGAGTAGTACACCTTTCACGGGGACAACCATAGTCGATACTAGTGCTGAAGGGTATTTCTGTGTGCGGACAGTTCACCCATTTGGATTTGGTGTATGCTACTTCTACCAATTTCTTTGATAAGCCGAACTCCCTTTTTAACCAAAGCAAACAAGAGTTGGTGAAATGAACTGGTGGTTTCGAACCTCGAAAGTTAACGTCAACTTTTCTGACAAAGAGGTACACGCTCTTTGTAAGTGGAGAAAGCACTTCTACAGAGTAGCAACAGTTGTTGAGCTCCTCATCCGTTCTATCGCTTGGTGGGTAGTGAGATGCTTGTATGTGGAGTTGCACAATGAGTTGACGCATCACTTAAGCTGAATGATGCTGAAGCAGGTTAAATTTAGTCTTTTCTGTCACTACAAAGCTCTCTCTGATCTGCAGCTCTCCGTACCATTGCACTGATTACAAAATTGGGCAGGCCGTAGTCGCCCAAGGAGAACAGATGTTATTCTTAATTAATAAGAAGAAACAAACCGCTTTTTTGATGTGTTGCATTTATAGAACCATCATTATTCGAACCTTTCCGGACACTACTGGATTCCTTGCAAATCGGCATTAGCATCCAGAATGGTACCGTTAGTATTCTTTATGGTAATGCAAATTGATCGCAAAGAGAGCTGCAGCATTTACGAAAATGCGGGACTGAAACGAAGCTAGCTCCGCAGTGGAGCGAGCACAAACAAGTAAGATTTAGAATTGTGCGACCTGTTGGTTACAGTGTATTAATACTGACTACTGAATACTGTATTTTAGGGCAAGTAGAAATGGATTCTGTACAACTCTTTCGAAATATGGTGAAAAACGTTATAAAAGTTGTCAACCTTGAATATCATTGTCGTTCTCATGTAAAATTTAAAATATTTGACTTACGATATTTCAGGATTCACAAATGTGATATGTCATCGTAAATGTGTAGTCGTTCTCTGAATCGAATAGTGGCAAAATACAAATCTAACAACGTTTTGAACTGTTGCACAGATGATGCCTCAATCACATATTCAGGCAAACTGTTCCAATTATTTACCAATCTCCGTTCGAAGCACAGTGGGTGGGGAACACATTTCACATCCGGCACGACAAGTTTGTATCTGTGTCCGCGTGTGCTGCATGACCCTCGTAAGTGCAGCATTTGCCTTAACATGGGAAAGTCACCGAGATGTAGAATACGGTAGGTCACAATGAGGTCGACTCGCACACGACGGTAGGACAAGGTGTAGAGTCCTAATTTCTCGCACCGGTCTTCATACCCAAAGCCACGTAAACTCGGGATGAGACTGGTAGCAACGTGTTGGACCCGTTCGATCTTTTGTGCGTCGCCTCGGGTAATCGGAAACTAGGCGGGCGAACCGTACTCTAGCATTGGTCTAATGATAGAAGAGAACAGGCGAGTGGCAACCTCTTCAGACCATGTGCCGAAGCTACGTTTGAGCGCCCAAAGCATGCGCAGTCCGTTACGATATAGCCTGTTCGTGCTGTCAATGGACTTCAAATCGGAGCGTGAGAGTACACCTAGGTCCTTCATGGAGGGTGTGGGATATAGCGTTTGGCCGTCAAGGGTGTAGGTTCGGCCGTTAGCACTCTTCCCCAAGCTCATAAATACAGACTTGGCTGCGTTGACCGGGAGAACTTCTACAGACCATGTGGATAGGCGGTTGAGGTCTTGCTGAAGTAGGCCATAGTCATTGGGAGCGTCGATTTCTCTCCAAATCTTCATGTCGTCCGCAAACAAGGCATACGGCGACCGGAGAAGCTGCGGTAGATCGTTGATGTGGATCAAGAACAGAGTGGGCCCCAGCACAGTGCCTTGAGGCAAGCCACTTGTAGAGGGGTACCAGTCAGTTAGATGGTCGTCGACCTGTACCCTCCACTTTCATCCAACAAGAAAGTCGCGGATCCACCGGTGCAGTGAGCCACCGACACCACACATGCTGAGTTTGTGAAGGAGAACCACCTGACTGACCATGTCGAACGCTTTACTGAAATCGATGAATTTTTGGATTACTGTGCTGGATTACAGTTTTTCTTCCGGATTACTCTGTTATACGTGATTTTTCTGTGTGAATTGTACACCGATATTGTTCTTTTGGCGTATTCTTCAATCTGTGTAAGTTTGGTGGATGTACTCCAGCTAAATTCGGAGTTCTCATTGCTTAGCCTATTCAAACGTGACCGCATGACACACAGGCCCATCACGCGTAAGTCGATCAACGTGTCCTCTGACCACAAGCGGACAAGACGGCGAAGCACAACTACCACGCACTACACCAAACTAGCCCGTGAACCGGGCCGTGCCACTTCGCTGCAGCCGACCATGACCAATGTAACAATGGGAGAAGTTACAAGTGGAGCTGAGTCACTTGCCCAGACAGTGGAATCGGGCCAGCATTGTGCATTGTGTTCCATTAATCGTAGTCCGATTACTGAGGCTAACAAGCACAACAATCTGTCCGAGTCTGTTTCGTTCTGTCTTAATTGCATAACGGTTCCCATAGTAAAATGCGTAATTGCTTTGTCGAAAGATTACGACCGTCGGATTGCAGAAGTAGAATTACGCCTAAATGAAAGAATTATTTCCTTAGAGGCTATTATAGCAAGGTTTGTATCTCCACCATCTCCCGTACTCACCGCCACTAAACCGAAGGAAAGAGCCAGACGTTCTCGCGAAATCACAGCGGCGAATATCTTGGGAACCCCGAACCAATCAGGTATCACGTACGAACAAAACATCCTCAGTTCCTCAGCCATTCCGCCCTTATCCAAAGCCTCGGTAAGAACCAGACTTCAAACTGACCAACAAAGTCTGAGTATCTCTAAAGGCCAATCAACTTACGCGGCGACTATTGCTAGAGACACTGTAAACAAGACTTTAAGCACAATATCTGCGACATGTGTAAAAGACCAAGCACGAAATTCAGAGACATGTTTTAGTCCATCCATCACGACGTCTCCCACATTACCGAACACCAGGAGAAACTACGGTGCTCTAACACTCATATGCACCAACGTTCCTGAATCCAAAGCAAATTCTCTGAGAGGTAAGCAACAGGACGATCTGAACCAGTGGAATCTCATTTGCGATCGCATAGGTGCTAGGGTCAAGCCGACTAACATCACGCGTGTGACGAGACATCCAAACTCCGTTCACTATGGTGAGCTCAGAATTCTGCGGATAACACTGGCATCCACTGACGATGTAGAGGCGGTGCTCTTATCGGCATATCACCTCCGAGGTGAAGACAGTAAGATCCGCATCTTTCCGGATGTTCCATGGAGCGAACGTCAGCGAGAAAAAAACAATTTAGACGATCGCAACACGGCCAGCTGGCGAAATACCATTTTAGTTCATGGTGTTCCCGAGCTACCAACAGCTACGGACGAGGAGGCTTATGCTCACGATCTGGAAGAATGGCGGTACATCCGTGAAACTCTATCTGCAGGCGACGACATCCTGCAGTCGATTTCTAGACTGCCCGTTTCACCTCATTACAAAGGTAGTGGTCCAAGGATACTGAAACTTGTGGTTCAATCCCAGCAGATGGCGGCGAAGTTAATGCGTAACTGGCATAAAATGCACAATGCACTGCCATCGGAACTACGATTTAAGGCACCATTTATTGAATCGAAGCCACCGGAGGATGTGACACCATCTGTGGCTCAATGTGATAAAATAAACGGAGCCGAAGACACTGCATCAAGATTATCAACCACTGAAAACGACGCTATTGAAGAGCGTTCTGCCTGTGCAGGAACGACGTTAGGCGGGCTGCAGGCCCGTGCAAAATGTTCATCGATAAACTGCGCAAAAAACGATCAGGTGCCGGCCGTTCATCGGTCGGCTTAAATCCAACTTCGTGTAATCCTCCACAAGCTCTTTTGGTGCTCAAGCAGCTGTCCTGTATGTGCACTAACGCTCAAAGTCTACTTAACAAACCACCCGAACTGCGACTACGTCAAAGGTCCAAATCGTGTGACCTCGTCGCTATAACGGAGACGTGGTTGCGCCCGGATATCACAGACACGGAGGTCGAGCTACCAGGCATGTCGGTCGTTCGGCGCGATCGATCCAGTAAAGGGGGCGGGGTGGCTCTCTACTGCCGCAGTGACCTCCAATGTGAGCCCATAGAAGACGTGTACAGTAACGTGCAGAATACTCTTTGGTGTCGGCTGCGTTTAACAGGCAACGACGTCTGTCTGGTGGCGGTCGTTTATCGACCTCCATCCTCTACACCCGAGATGGAATTCAATCTCGCGTCTGCGCTGAGGCTTGTGATCAGCAGGAGATACAGCCATATTCTTATCGCTGGTGACTTCAATATCCACGCTCTGGATGCCCAAGCAACACCTACGGAACAGTTCAAAGCGGATCTACAAGACCTTGTCTCCAGTTTTCCGCTTTATGGCCATATCGACAATCCCACCAGATTCAGAGCAGCAGATAGGCCGTCCATCCTGGACCGGATATTTACCAACGAAGAACTCATGGTCGAGAAAGTAATCATCGACGCTCCTTTGGGTTGCAGCGATCATGCAGTTTTACTCTTCGATTATATATGCTACGCAGAATACCCTACGGATACTACACGGGAAAGCCGAGTTATCATACGGTACGATGAGCTGGCTCGACTTGCAGAGACAGCCAACTGGAACTTTCTGACAGACGAAGTACCGACAATCGCATGGCCACATTTCGTCAACCAATTTAGCAGTCTCGTCGAAGAGGCATCCGAAACTAAGGTTGTCCACTCGAAGAAGACTGTTTCATTTGTGCGAAGTAGGACACGGAAATGTATGGCAGTGAGGAACTCGGCCTGGCATATCTATAAGGAACACCCGAGCACGGAGAGCTGGACGGCCTATGCAATTCAACGTAATCATTGCACTCAACTCGTTCGTGAAGATAAACTGACACACCAGCAGCATCTGACGGAGCGCATGGTTTCGAATCATAAGCTGCTCTACCAACATGTAAACAACCTGCGCAAGGTAAAACGGGGAATCCCTCCTCTTCAAACGCCAGACGGCGTGACGCTGACTACGGAGGATGCGGCGAACGCCTTGCGGCTGCAATATGCTTCGAAGTTTCAATGCATTCCTTGGTAATCTGTTACTTTGTCAGCAGCTGTTTTACAACCAAAACTTACGCACATAACTTTCACGGCGGGGATGGTATTAAAGAAGTTGTTGTGTATGCGTAAGCACAACTCTCCTGGAATCGACAACATTCACCCTAAGTCCCTTGCGGTAATGGGAGAAAGTTCAGCAGAGCCTCTGGCACGATTCTTCCAACGCTGCTTCGATCAGATGTATGTACCCGAGATGTGGAAATGTGGGATCATAACTCTAATTCACAAGGGCGGTAGCCGTTCTGACCCAGCCAACTACCGTTCTATAACCCTTCTCCCGATCCTGTCAAAGGTTATGGAAGCTATTGTTGCTGACGTATTAACATCCTATCTAGAAGAGTCTTCCTTCCTTGCACATGAACAGCATGGTTTTCGACGGAATCGATCGTGCACCACAAATCTGCTGCTAGCAAGATCGAGTTGGACCAAATTAATTGACAGCGATGCAGGAGTGGACGTGGTCTACCTAGATTTTTCAAAGGCATTCGATCGACTAGACCATGGAATCCTGATCTGCAAACTTCAGGGCTTCGGCATTGGTGATCCGCTCCTAGGATGGATCACAAGCTTTCTTCTCCACCGGAGTTTAGAGGTAAAAGTGCGTGGGTCCCTGTCCCACCCAATCCAAGTCGAATGTGGTGTACCACAAGGATCGGTACTGGGGCCACGATTGTTTCTGATGTATATTGACGACATAGCGGCCCTCATTCTTTCCAACTGCCTACTCTGTGCCGACGACATCAAGGTCTGGAGAGCGATCAATACACGAGACGACTCCGCAATACTTCAAGAGGATCTGGATAAGGTGTATGCGTGGTCAGTTCAGAACCAACTCCCACTCAACACAGAAAAGTGCAGAGTATTACACTTACGTCACCAATCAGCATTTTTCTATAAACTGGGTGGCCATGTGCTTCACACAACTGCTGAGGAAAAGGATTTAGGAGTCTTGATTCAGTCCGACCTTGGTTGTTCAGCCCAGGCAAAGAAAGCATCGAACGCGAGCATTCGGAATTTAGGCCTTCTCCGGCGCACATTTGGACGCTTCGATCCATCCGTTTTTCACCAACTTCTAGGTGCATACATACGACCACACGTGGAGTATGCAATACAAGTCTGGCAGCCGTGGCTGAGGAAAGACCTCTCTGATTTAGAGAAACCTCAACGACGCGCAACGAAGAACGTGAAAGGTTTAGGCCAGTTACGCTACGAAGACAGACTGAGATTGCTCGGGATATTTAGTGGTCAATATCGACGACTACGGGGAGATTTGATTTTGGCTTATCAGATTCTGACAGACCCCAATCACACCTGCCGCCATCTGCTGGAGCTCAGTAACAACAACAATCTGAGAGGCCATCATCTGAAGCTGGCAGTGCAGTACAGCCGTTTGGAATGTCGACGGAATTTCTTTTCCGTGCGTGTTTGCCAAGCCTGGAATGCTGTCCCAGAATCTGTAGTCAGTGCACCCAACCTGATCGAGTTCAAAAATCGAGTTGATAGTGCACTCACTTCATTACACTATCTCCCATAGTACAGTCTAATTTTGAGAGATCCAAAATCCATACTTTAAAAATAATTTTCCCACACGCAAATTTCAACAGTGAATTTGTATTTATATTTTGACGCTTCAAACTCAAACACTTTACCCCATGCGAATTTCGAGGGGCGGTGACTCTTTTAACCAAATACTCCATACCTCATGATCCCCTCCGGAGTTATAGTGGATTATTATTTTGACACTTCAAACTCGGTGAGTCCACAAGCTTGTAGTGACTCGTTGTTAAACGATTTTACTGAATTGGTTTCCATTGAATTTTTCACACTTCTATGATTTTCGCACTGATCACCCTACGGGATTTGTCAAGCTTTAGCTTTTATACCCGCATAAATCCATTGTTCCATTGTTCCATCACGTCGACGGACTTCCCCTTGTTTATTGCCTTCAACCACTCATGCCTCATCACAAGCAGGTTCGTAATGCATGAGCGACCTTGAATAAAACCGTGCTGTGCGGGCGTCAGGACTTCGTTTGACTGTAGCCACTGCAGCAATCCCTTCTTCACGATTTTCTCAACAACCTTTGCCAAAATAGGTGTCAGACAAATTGGTCTGTAATTGTGTACTTTGCTAGGGTCGCCGCCTTTCGGAATAGGTTTCACCACCGAACATTTCCAGTCAGCCGGCAACAAACCTTCGGACAGCGACCTGTTGAAAAGGTCAGTCACGACAGGAGAGAGGATGGTTGAAAGTGACTTGAGAACCCGTGGGTGAAGCCCATTAGGTCCGGCAGGTTTGGTGCCGTCAAGGTTGGCGAGTAGTTGAGCTACCTCTTCAACGCCACAATGCAGACTATCGAGTTCGGTAAAAGCGGTACACGTCGAACTCGGAACAGAAACCTGGTTATTCGCAAATACAGAAGCGAAGTGTACCGCCAACGCGGACGCACTCTCAGTGCTGGAGGTTAGGGGCTGTCCATCCGTGCCATCCAGCAATGGCACATCACCTGCCGGCTTCAGGCTTCGCTTCAAGTAAGCATAGATTCTCTTTGGGGCGGTCTTCGCGGCGATTGAGAGTTACTCTTCGAAATATCGGTGCTTATTATTTTTTGCATTGTTGCAGGGGTTCCGCTGACTTTTATACTCTTCGTAAGCATTAGCAGAGCCAGAGAGGAGGAATTTGTCCCACAGTCTGCGCCGCCTCCGATGCAGGTTTCCATACTCCTTGTCAAACCAATGAGGCGTAATCGGTCCAACCTTCTGACATTTTAATGGCACAAATTGGGAACACAATGATGTCAATCTCTCTTCTATAAATATACAACAATCTTCCACAGATGCAACTTGTGACAGAGACCAATCCAGTTGGCTCGCTGCTCGAGCTAGACCATCGAAGTCCGTTTTCCAGTAGTTGTGAGTTGGTTCCAGCGGACGTGAATACGGCAAAGATAATTCCATACCGGCTATCAGTACTGAGTGGTCGCTCGTAGCCAGGGGCTCCAGAATCCTAACGTCACGCACTCGTTGTTCGTAGCTCGTTAACATCAGGTCGAGACAGGACGGGGTTAAGCGGGGTTTTATGCTTGTTGGCTGGCATATGTGCTGCGATGCACCAGTTTCAAGTACCAAATCCACGAACTTTGCTGCAACCTCACTATGTCCAAGCATCAAATGCACATCAGGCCATTGTATTCGAACACAGTTAAAATCGTCCATAAGTAGAACATGTGGAAGAGTCATGTGGATTCGAAGAATGGGCAGCCAATCCAAACAACGACTCAGGGGACTGCGATAAATTGCGCCCACAAGCAGTTCTCCGCGCCTGAGGCAGATGGAGCACCACAGTAGCTCACACAAACCATCGTCACTTCGGTAGGTGCTCACAAGTCTCGCACGCAGGGAAGACCGGATGTAAAGTAAAACACCACCGCGGGCATTCTTTAGTCTATCGCATCGGAAACACGAGTAACCGTTGAGTTCAAGTTCTTGGGTGTATAATTCTGCATGCAGCCATGTCTCTGCGAGTCCCACCACGTCTGGCCGCTCAGACGCAACGAAACAACAAATCGTATCGCGCTTATTCATAATACTGCAAACGTTTGTGAAGGCTAAGCGCAAGCCGCAGCAGGAGCCGCCGGGCATGCTTAAAGTGTCAGCAGCTTGTTTATTCTGATTCGCAGATTCTTGGAAACCACCCGAAAATTTACGATATGAAGATTTATTTCCCCTTCAGCAGTTCGGCGTTTCAGATCAAGGATGGCAGAGTTGAGCCGCTCCCTGCCTACTGGGCACAAGTCTGGACCAACATGGATCTTCAAACCATTCAGCCTACTTAGGCGGGACATGATCAGTCTTGGACTGGCTTCGTCCACAAGTGATTCTCATAGGCCGATTTTGTTGATAACCTTGCTTTTCAAGACGTGTAATTTACCTCACTTTTGCCGAGTCCTCACCAGTGTCATGGAGTCTGTCAATTAGACTGTAAAACTCGACATCGTGATCGTAGCGCACTTGGGGTGATGGATCACTGGACTCCGGCGCTTGGAAGATCACGAGGTTATAACTCCTCTGGTCGGACGAGGTTGACCTTGCAGGACGAAGTATATTACCAGCCTCATGTGGTTTGGCTAACTGTTGACTTACAGAACGTAAACGCCCAACGTTCCTTCGTAATTTCGTCCTCTGTTCTTTCCACTGGTCTTCAGCACTCAGACTTTCACCTGCTGGGACATCAGTGTCCGTTGGACACAATACAGGTAAACAATTTATGCCAGGTGCAACTGGGCTTCTCACAACAATTGGACTTCGTGTCGGTGAGTTTGCACAGGTAGAGGAGGACGACTGAGCCGAAACCTGAAGGCTCTTCGCGTTAGGTTGTTGGGCCAAACACACGGAGCTGTTCGCAACGAAACGTTGAGGTCTACATGTCGGCTTTACTCTTTTTGGCTGTATCTTATTTCGGCCATTTTCACATATAGTTTGGACGAAATCGTGTTGGATCTCGCGAAGACGATGAAAATGCTCAACTGATAATCCAACACATGAAATGTGGTATTTAACTTGACCTAAAACACACGCGAGGGCATTTGCACTGTATGCGAGTAGTTTGGAGCAAGTACCACAGGATGACTGCTTCAGCGTTGTGAATAATCCGAAAACAAGATGGCCGCCATTTGACGGAGAAAATGGCGATTGCAAGATAGCCGAAACCAAGCGATGAAAACACAAGTATTTCTGGTCGGAAATTTCAGAATCGGAAATGAAACTGAATTGCATCTCAATTTCCACTAAATACTTCCAATAAACGCAGAAAGTCAACACAAAGTGGCCCGGATGACAGAGCGTATCCAAGATCACCACAGTCAGTTTCAAGATGAGTCAGTCGTGAACCGAAATATTCTTGATTGTCGTCGAGACATAGCCGTAGAATACCTTTCGTATGATCACAACAACAGCTCACCCCACATGAAAATTGAACTGCGCCTCAGTAGTCAGTATCTCGCCCCTTGTCCAGATGGCCAGCGAGTAATGCGGAAAGTCACCGCGCGCCTTCGTTTGCTCTCGAGAAGGTGGACTTGCTGTTGTGCACTTGGGTTTGGAGGGTCCGTTGTATCTGTCATCTTACATTCCTTTCATCAGTGTGGAACTAAGTCATCTCTGGGTGTGTAACGAATGGATTGTTGGCTGCACTCGGCAAGAGAGCTATCTAAAAGATGTGCACGATCTTCTGCTCCGGTACTTAGTAATATAGATGAGGTAGCTAAGACAGATCCATTCGATAACACTTTCCGTGCTGTGATATTGTTTTTAACAGGAGGTCGTTTGACCGAGGATGACCAGTGCCACACAGATGTATGGCTAGCCGTTCCTGTTGCAATCGACCACGTTACTAGGGTGTAGTTCGAGCCGTGACGACGTTCTCTGTTTAGCTTGAAAGGTTAACTCAGCATGACACTGACTGGGTTTTTCGGATAAATATTTTCCGGGATTGATAGTAGTTGTTTTTCTATATAATAATAAGGTATATTTCACGTGGTACCGAGAAACCGAGCACACAAAGGGATGAATAAAATTTACATTGCAACATGTTCAGACATGTGAAACTCTCACTGGTTTGAGTTTTTCAGGGTTGCAATGGATGTTTTAGCGAATATTTTCATTTGGGACTTTTGACGCCGTATGCTACCAGTTTGCGAGGATTCTCATTTGGTTATTTTCGGTGCAGCTTGGTGGTGCCATGATAGCGGCGGTTTGATGGGGCGGGTGAGGAGGGGAATTATTATGTAAAGGATCGAAGCAGTTAAACTCACCAAACAAAATCGAGTACTACACAGTCTTACTTAATAGACTGGAGTAATACAGTTGGAGTCATTTGTAAGTAGCAATATAGGGAATTGCGAGAAGAGGTAGCTGACTATATGTAAGTAACTCCAGTGGATCATTAAACTCGTTGCTTTATCAAAATAATATAGGCAGAATTCACATTGTAGAGAGTTAAGGCATAGCGTGGTGTCTGGACATTTCCTGGTCTAAGGATGGAATTGAAAAAATCAAGTGTCTTGCGCTGCCAGATGGTTGGGATGCTGGGTGAGCTCAGTTGCATTCCTTTCAGCCTTCAGTTGTAGGTGGATAGTTAGGGTGTGTGTGACTATGCACGATAAAGTTAATGTTGGTAAGGGAGAATTAAATGGATAAGTAGACAAAAAAATAATCGCCTATTCACTACAAAGTCAGGACTTATTCTGTGCATCGTAGTCTGGTAGAAGATGTCAAAGACATGGTAAGTAAGAAAGTGTGCAAAAGTTAACCGGTTTTTGGGTAGTGTAAGAGAGGAAATGTACCACAACTTAAATCGAGGGTATGGTCTAAGGAATATGTTGATGGGAAATATTGGTAAGACAGTAGGATGGTAGATGAAGTAACTAGGAACCAGGAGCACAACAGATTCAATGCAATATGAAGTAGGGTAAGGAAGAACAAATGAAGTAATACGGTCATCTGTGGAACAGTTTCCCGGGGCCCTACTTACATGCGGGGTAGTCTCTCGAGAGGTTTCTCCCGCACCTCAGGTAAGTATATACCACGGAACTAGACAAATTTTCATGGAAATAGTCAAGTCATACTGAGGAGCTGACCGACGATGTGTGTGTGGTTGTACGAGGCCGGTAAGTTCACCGACTGCATTTCCGAATACTCTGGTGCATACCTCCATCTGTCTAGATATCCAACCCAATCGTACTGCTATCACGTGTTACTGTGCCGAGTGTGCAAAGTGCTGCAATCGGCGAATGTTTCAGTCGTCGTGTGGACAGCATTTTTGAAAAACCTAGAGCAGCACTTTCGGCCGGCTTGTGATTGAGTGCAGTGGGTGTTCGCATGCGTCATTTCATTGCACGGTTTCAGTGACTGCGATTTTCTTCTTTTGATCGGTGTGCACTGTGAAGAATGCATTTCGCCTTCACCGAACGTCCTATTGGATGCAACATTCTGGTTTTAACTTTTGTTATACTTGCATCCACATTTTGCATATTCATCCACTCTGACAGTCTTCCAACAGCTTGTAATCTCTTCCACTCGTGTTCAGGTGGCATGCACACGTAATCTCCCCTTATGCGTCCTAGACATTTCACTGTAGATGTGTGTGTGTGGGCATCCATGCACATTTTCATCGCCAAAGCTTCTATATTGGGGTCTGCTTGAGCGTCGACGCTGAACCACGTGCTGGACCAACCGTTACATTGGCAATCATGTGAAGGAACCAACCATTTATTCCGGTTTACACAGCTGTTCTGCTTAAGTATGAGACACCTGGTGGGGAAGCTGGGTGAAAGTGAAGAAGGACAACGAGTGTGTGCATGGAACGTGGCGGTTAGTTCGTAGGGGAAAAGGCAGCCCATACAATTACAACAACAGTCGTGCCCCAAATGATCGGGAACTTGTCCAAAGTGAGGAGACTCTCAGAGTAACCACGAATGTGTGCAGATACATTGAAGAAACATATGTCAAAGAAGAACTTTTGCAAAGTTTTCCCCGCTGATCTGTAATTGATATGATCCACAGCACTTTAGCCCGAGTGGAAGAGATAATAACATTCACTACCTGCGCGCTATGCAGCTACGTTTTGTCATGGGCAGTACATGAAGCACTGAGGATAACCCCCTGGTTACTGCCGTTCACCGGCACTAGCGATTGTCAGTAATGTCTTCGTAGGCAATAATACAGTTCTGATCGCTTTAATCTATGAATGACAACGACTTGCAATGCGCCCAGTTACTACTTCTCTGAGATTGACATTTCATATACAGTGACTCGTTGCTGTGGCGACGTTACGCTTGACTGACTGAGGGTGCACGGCCGTGAACACATTCACATTCTCGATCGAAGTGATAATTTCAGCTGGTCCAAAGTAAATGTTAGCAATTAGTCTACCGATTTAATCCCTGCGCCTGAGATCCGGATTTCGGAGGGACGCTGATCGCCAGTATCGACTGAACTCCTGAAGATGAAAGGGACACTGCTCAGCCTCGGCATACAATATGCGAGGCCGCCAGTGAATGGCTTACTAGAAGAGGTCCAGGAGACATTGAACGCCATCCTACATGCACATCGTTTACACGCATAACCCTGAGATACTGGAGGTTGGAACATGACTTCTAATTCATACATGAGTGTGAACTGGTTCCGTGGAGATAAAAGCTCCCATCCACACGCATCCGAGACGTACTCCGGTAGGTTTACATTAGATATGGAATACGTCGGGTAAGGTAGTTGGTGACACATTTATTAGAAAAAGCTTTTCACAGAAGTTACATTCTGTCAACAGCGCTAAATTGGTACCGGAGGATAATTTCCAAATTGGACGCGTTGAAAGCAAGTTGCCAGCTGGAGAGTTTTGGAGCCGTTCTATCCCAACACTGCACTACATGACCGACCGGTTTTGCCCTTATTTGGACTCGTCAGGTAGAAATTGATTGAGCCGAGTCCATGCAAATGCCCTAACCAGTAAGCAACCTCACCAACTGTGCTGTGCCAACGTCTCAAAAGCATCGAACCCACCCCATCTTTGCCCGGAGATAGGACTACGAAATTACAACGCATGTGCTGACAAACAATTACTACTACAAATATTACTGTTAAAAGAACTATAAATATGAGGTGCAGAAAGCACTGTCGCCTTGGTTGAGTCAGTAAAGCACCATTACTACTGGCCAGTCTTCTTTCTGCGAGAACCGGTACAGTTGTGCAGCGTACGCGTTCAGACTGCCTTATCAGTGGTGAATTATCGTCGGCCGGCAAAGTCCAATAGCCGTTCAAATTTTAATCGTGTAGGCCGCTGGCCCGCAACCTCTTTAACACCGCGGACAGGTCAAGGTTTGATAATATTACCACGGAGCAATAAGTAGAGGATGTTTGCTGAGATTGTTTTTGCTGAGATTATTTTGCTTTAATAAACTTATTTTAATCGTACTTAAACATGCCGTAAATACAAAAGCCGGATACGCCAAAATATGAATAAAAGCTGAGTTGACATGATACTTCACTACAACACTACATCAATGAGAACCCTGAGCTTATTCCTTGGCAACGAGACTTTTCCATCTGGGGGTAGTGGGAGACAGTGACACCCGAAGTGGATCGCTTATGTCCAGTTTGTTCCGTTGTTTTGTTTTGGTTGCCATCACTGCAAATCCCCGCTTCACACATATAGGATGTCGGAAATGGCAATAGGAATTTTAGTGGTGTGATGACAATTTGAGGTTAATCCGCCATAATTGTAATCCAGAACACCGGCAGAGTTGTTGTCTCGAAGGTAATTTTGAGGCCGTCGTCATTTGAAATCTCCAGCAGTTGATTTCCTTCTTGCACATACATGCTAGATTCACCTGGTTCGTTGACCGATGGGTCGCGGATCTGTTCCTTACCAATTCGTTGATCTTTTGTGCTTGAGAAGTAGCGCTCGAACCCTTTTAAAATCAAAGACAGGTGATCGTACACTAACTGCGCGAATGGACGCGCAAGAGCAGTCTCGTCCAAAATGCACGCCAATGTTTGAAACATGTCAAAAATGCCTCTGTTCACGCGCCGTCCCCAAAACTCCAGTTTGGCTTTAAATGCAGTTACATTGTCTGCCAACTTGAACACAGTTGTCATTTCCCCTGAAGGGATAGATTGAGTTCACTGAGCAGCCTGAATATCTTACACAGGTAAGACAATATCGCAACCCATATCTTGTCACTGAAATGTGTTGTCAACGCTTCTGAGAGAAACTTAGCAATGGCTCTCGTAATTCAAATACGCTGGTTAGCGCTTTTCTGCTGGGTAACCATCATATTTCTCTGTACACTTTGAGGCATCTGTGCGCTGCGTATAAGCCCCAAATAGCTGATGAAAACAGACACGAGTTAACGGCGTGTGTTCTTTAATGTGGTGGAAAACTTCCACGACATCAATCAATACGCTGTCAAATTCCGGTGACATTTTTCGACTTGCCAGCATTTTTCTGTGAATGATACAATACCTATGTTCACTCTCCTTTTCGACGTCCTTGACCCGAGCATTTGAACCAGGCACTTGTTCGGTCATGACAGCAGGTCCGTCTGTGCACATGCAGACACAAAACGGCCGTTTTAGTTGTCGTGATATATAACCATCCAGTGACTTGAACAGGACTCCGCCTGTGGTGTTGATTGGCAAAGATAGTGCACCTGACAATTCCTCATGCACATCCTCCTGATAAACATATGACACACAAGCACTTGGTATTGCCTTGTTGTCGATATCTGTAGATTCTTCAACCTGGAGTGTGTACCACGGTGATGTATTAACCCTCCGCAACAATTGTGTATCAATGCTTTCAGATATTTTCTCAATTCGCCTAGTCGACAAAGGCACGTGTGTCATGTTTCTGACAGTAGACTCTCCTAGAAATTTACGACAAATGTGGGCTCAATTTGAGCGCTCAACTGACCGAGATGTAACCTGGAAAATAAAAGAGCTTTAAACTCAGACATTAAGTGTGGATAAAAACGAAAAAACTAGAACACACAAAATACACATAAACCAAGCACTGTTAAACATGAAAAGTACCGGTGAGCAGAGAAGAGCTGCACACACCATCTCTCCACCAAAGCGACAACGGCTCGCAGCCACTTTGCTCCCAGTTGACCTCTGGTCCATGGAAGGTTGCAAATTCCTTAGAGAAATACATTACCCTCATTAAGATGATACACGTTAGCTAGAGGTTAGGAAACACCTCAGCTACTGTGCCGCAATACATAAAGGAAAATGAAAATAAATATAACAGTTGCATGCCAGCTGACCTGCCAGTAACGGATGAGCATCGTTCCGGTAAGCTACCAGCCGGCTGTTATGCAGGAAAAAAAATTTACTATGCAAAATTATATAAAGCTAAAGAGTGAGATTATGGTTGTGGGGGAGACAAAGAGGGATGGGGTGCGACAAAGAAACTCACAGCACGAACGCCACTGATGTCGGTTCCTAGCCATATCAAATAGTGTATCCAGCCAAACGTGTTCATCGTCGTTCGGAGCCTAAACAGGGAGCAAACCGCTCCAACCGAGGCTAGCTCCGAGGTGAGGGCCTTCATTCCTCTGGACCTAGTCATCGCTTGGCCACCTCTCCTCTCGTTCCACCCACACCCCGGCGCACAAACAACACACGTCGAGGGAGTCGGTGGGCTGACATGCGTAACACGAGACCCAGCCATCGGAGCCTAGTGCACGAAATGACGGTATTGAACGTTTCATTTCCCCTTGCTGTGCCGAAAACAATGCGTCTAACATGCACGCTGTTTATTCGGTATTCCCACCAGATATATGCTAAATTGCGTAGGCACCGGCGGTCCAACGTAACTAGCCTCTTTAGGTCCGCTGATCTAAGGGGCCAGGTTTCACAACCGTAAAGTAGGGTCAAACCTACCGCTGCATTGCACACTCTACCCTTCAGGGCGAGAGTAATGTCGCGTCGGCGCCATAGGTGGCGAAGGTTAGCAAAAGCACCTCGCGCTTTTGCTATACGGTTCGTGATCTCGTCTTCGATCCCAAGGGCGCTGATACAACTTCCCAGGTAGTTGATTTTACGAACGACTTCTAGCTGATCCCCACCAACGGTCAGCGCACTAGGCGGTCCAGGCCAATCTTGGAGGAACGCTTTGCATTTCGAGGGTGCAAAGCAAAGCCCGAAGCGGCTGTCAGCCAGTGCTAGTCTGGCTAGTGCGGCTTGGCACGTCTGGGAGCTGTCACAGATGAGAGCAATGTCGTCTGCATACTCCAAGTCAATAAGTCGTTCTCCTGGGAGCAGATCCACACCTTCTATGTCATGTCCTGTAAATGCAAACTACATGACTTCGTCAATAGCGAAGTTGAAGAGGAAAGGTGACAGTGAGCATCCTTGTCCTCACACCGCTGGAGATATTAAAGGAAGAACACAGCTGGCTGTAAGTCCTCACTCGGCCTGAGCTACGCGCGTAAAATTCTCGGGTAATATTTACATATTTCTCGGGCACACCTTTCCTGGGTAGATAATTCCAAAGAGCACATCGATCAACCGAATCGAAGGCACCTTTGATGTCGAGGAACACGACTACCGTGAATCGCCAGTATGTGTGACGGTGCTTCAACAACTGACACAAGGTGAAGATGTGGTCGATGCAGCCACGACCCTGCCGAATCCCGGCTTGCTGCTCACGAATCTGGCTTTCACGAGTGCCAGTCATCTGTGAAGAATTATGGAGGCGAGTAATTTGGAGGCGATGGAGATCAGACTGATTCCTCTATGGTTGCTGCATTTTGATTGTGAGTCCCTTGAAAATTGGGACCATGACGGAGCGGCTCCAGTCGGCTGGCACAGTTGTTGCTCCCACCGTTTCACTACTAACTCGTATAAATCTTCTACAAGAGCAGGTCCCCCGAAATTGAACAGGGCTGGAGGAAGATCATCTGGTCCCGTGGCTTTATTTAACTTCTTCAGTCCAATCTCAATTTCGACTTCTGAGCGTGAGAGTGGATACAAAGGGACAATTCATGGAGCGGGGCGATCAGTGGCCGGTTAGAAATCTAACAATTCCGGCCGATTAAATTGCCTTTGAAATTGCTCAGCCTAAAGCTCTAAGCGTTTTGATAAGTTGTGGATAGGCTGTCCACTCTCGTCACAAATTGTTTCACTAACACCCAAATTACTCGCCTCCATAATTCTTCACAGATGACTGGCACTCGTGAAAGCCAGATTCGTGAGCAGCAAGCCGGGATTCGGCAGGGTCGTGGCTGCATCGACCACATCTTCACCTTGTGTCAGTTGTTGAAGCACCGTCACACATACTGGCGATTCACGGTAGTCGTGTTCCTCGACATCAAAGGTGCCTTCGATTCGGTTGATCGATGTGCTCTTTGGAATTATCTACCCAGGAAAGGTGTGCCCGAGAAATATGTAAATATTACCCGAGAATTTTACGCGCGTAGCTCAGGCCGAGTGAGGACTTACAGCCAGCTGTGTTCTTCCTTTAATATCTCCAGCGGTGTGAGGACAAGGATGCTCGCTGTCACCTTTCCTCTTCAACTTCGCTATTGACGCAGTCATGGAAATCGCGTTTCCAGGACACGACATAGAAGGTGTGGATCTGCTCCAAGGAGAACGACTTATTGACTTGGAGTATGTAGACGACATTGCCCTCTTCCGTGACAGCCCACAAACGTGCCATTCAGCACCGGACAGATTAGCACTGGCTGACAGCCGCTTCGGGCTTTGCTTTGCACCCTCGAAATGCAAAGCGTACCTCCAAGATTGGCCTGGACCGCCTACTGCGCTGACCGTTGGTGGGGATCAGCTAGAAGTCGTTCGTAAAATCAACTACCTGGGAAGTTGTATCAGCGCCCTTGGGATCGAAGACTAGATCACGAACCGTATAGCAAAAGCGCGAGGTGCTTTTGCGAACCTTCGCCACCTATGGCGCCGGCGCGACATTACTCTCGCCCTGAAGGGTAGAGTGTGCAATGCAGCGGTAGGTTTGACCCTACTTTGCGGTTGTGAAACCTGGCCCCTTAGATGAGCGGACTTAAAGAGGCTAGTTATGTTCGGCCACCGGTGCCTTCGGCGTTTGGCTCACATCTGGTGGGAACACCGCGTGAGTAACGAGCATGTTAGACGCATTGTTTACGGTACAGAAAAAGGAACTGAACCGCTCAGCACCGTCATTTCACGCACCAGGTCCGATGGCTGGGTCTCGTGTTGCGCATGCCAGCCCATCGACTTCTACGACGTGTGTTGTTTGCTCACCTGTGGTGTGGGTGGAAGAAGAGGAGAGGTGGCCAAGCGATGACTAGGTCCAGAGGAATGAAGGCCCTCACTTCGGAGCTAGCCTCGGTTGGAGTGCCTCGGTTCCATGGTTGGGATCTAAAGGACGATGAACACGTTTGGCTGGATACACTTTTTGATATGGCTAGGAGCCGACATCAGTGGCGTTCGTGTTGTAAGTTTCCTTGCCCCTTCCGATCCCCTTTATCGTCCCCCTCCATCTACGATCTCATTTCGTATCGTAAAACATAATAAGTTGTCATTCTGCCCAGTAGCCGGCTGGTAGTTTACCGGAACGATGTCTATCCGTTACTGGTAGGTCAGCTGGCATGCAACTGTTATATTTATTTTCTTTTTCCTTTATGTATTGCGGCACAATTGCTACGGTGATTCCCACCTCTAGCTGACGTGTATATTGATGATGAGGATGAGCGTCTCTTGTCAGCACCTACTGTGGTGATCAACCCAGGTGAGTCTGCACCAAGAAAGTGGGCAGTTGTTCTACTGTTGTTGCGCTATGACGGTTATTGGTGTGCTCCTATGACAGCATCAGTGGGGAATTAGCTATGACGCACAATGGAGAGCACTGTGCTGAAAACCAGCTACCGTACCAGAGGACAAACCGCAGTTCTTCATGTACAGCCACTTCCTGAGCGTAGTCGCAACATCAGTACGTGGTAGACAAATTCTGTGTCACACTGTGGTAGAAAGAGTTGGCTGACATAAAGGGACTCGCAGTGGAAAGCTAATCAGGCTAATGTTGCGCTGTAAAGCCAATATGCGTACATCAGTCGATCTATCCAACTGACCAACTTACCAACTCGTGAGAAGCGCATTGTAGCAAGTGTTCTGGCTCATTGAATCAAAGTGTACTGGATTCCGCAAACAAGTTTATTCGAGAAAGGAGGAAATGACGTGAAGGACGGAAGTGATATAGCAACCAAACTCTCAAAACTGATTTGCTCAAACTTCGGCGACGAAATGGGTCAAGATGCATAATGGGTGCAATATGGGTGAGGCCGTTTCATTTGGCATTTATACTCCGTCTCGGCTCGCAATGGAGCTCGGTTATCCGACTGTTATAAATGTTGGGTCTCGAAGTTGAACCTGAAAGCAGAAAGTATCTCACGATCAACACTTATCCTGGTCTGTACCAATACAATCGTCTACCATTTGGAGTTAAAACCGCACCCACAGTTTTTCAGCAAGTCATGAAGGCCATGTTGAGTGGGGTAAGTAGAGCTGCAGCCTATCTGGATGACATCATAATAATGGGCACCACACATGACGAATTATGTCAACGACTGGATGATGTGATGATGCGAATCAAAGATTATGGATTCCGTTTACGCGCAGACAAATGCAAATGCTTCTTGAAATCCATTAAGTTCCCGGGATTCGTGATTAATGAACTAGGCCGACATCCCGACCGCGAGCACATTGAGGTAATAGATCGACTGCCTACACCAACGGATGTCACAACTCTGAGATCGTTCCTCGGAATGGTGAGTCACTGTAGCGAGCATCTACCAGCTATGTATCGTCTACGCCATCTCTTGAATTATATACTGATAAAAGATGTCGAATGGAAATGGTCCAGACAGTGTCAACAGGCATTCGAGAAATTGAAATCTCTGCTGCAATCAGACCTATTGCTTACTCATTACAATCCGAATCTGGATATCATCCTGGCTACATGTGCTTCAAACTATGGAATTGGTGCAGTCATTTCACACCGCTTTCCAGACGGTTCAGAAAAAGCTGTGGCTCATGCGGCACGAGCCCTGACCTCCTCTGAGGAGAACTACACTCAAATCGGGAAAGAAGTTCTCGCTATTTTCTTTGCTGTTCAGCAATTCCACAAGAGGATTTACGGTCAGCGTTTCACGTTAGTGACGGATCACAAACCCTTACTTGGCATCTTTGGATCCAAAAATGGTATTCCGGCGTACATGGCCAGTCGACTTCAGAGATGGGCCACCTTGCTCTTGGGATACGATTTCAACATGTATTCGTCAACTGACTTTAATGGGTTAGCGGACACCCTGTCCAGATTAATCGATACTAGTCGACGTGAGCCTGAGGGTGCCGTTATTGCTTCAATCACAACTGTCACGGATACCAGCCACATGATACGCGATGCTGTGTGTACCTTACCGGCAAACGTAAGAAGGGTTCAGCAAGCCACGAACCAAGACGCATTGCTACAGGAAATATTGACTTATACGAGACAAGGCTGGCCGAAGCAATGCCCTGAGGAATCCCTTGTACAGTTTTTCATGCGACGCGACGCTTTGTCCGAAGTCGATGCCTGTCTGTTTTTCGCGGATCGTCTTGTCATTCCAGAAGTACTCAGGCAACGCGTACTGAGATAGTTGCATAAGGGCCACCCAGGAATCGCCCGCATGAAAACACTTGCGTGTAGTTACGTGTTTTGGCCCATGGTGCATAGTCAAATAGAAGACATTGGACGATCCTGTTCTAAATGTTGCAGTATTTCCAAGTTACCGGTGCAGACAACATTGCAATCTTGGCCGAATCCCGAATCACCCTGGTCCCGGATACCTGTAGATTTTGTAGGACAAGTTGAGGGCACTTACTTTCTCATACTTGTTGACGCATTCAGTAAGTGGTCTGAGGTTATTGTGATGCGATACACATCCGCAAACAGCAAGGCCCTTGTGCTGAAGCGTGTTTTCAGTCAGTATGGTCTGCCGGAAACAATCGTATCGGATAACGGATCACAGTTCACATCCTATCAATTCGCTGAGTTTTGCGCACACAATGGAATCCAACACATGAGGACTGCACCGTATCATCCCCAATCAAATGGGCAAGCAGAAACGTATGTCGACACCCTAAAACGTACATTGTTAACATCGAAGGGCGACGGAACGCTGGATGAAAGATTGGAAAGATTCTTGTTGAATTAGCGAGTAACTAGGAATCGCAATGCACCAGATGGGAAGTCACCCGCTGAAGCCCTCATGGACCGAAGACTGAGAACTACATTAGATCTGATAGCTCCAACACGTACGAATTCGGATATGGAAGCCAAGTACAACAGACAGTACGGAGCACGGTGCAGAAATTTCAGAGTTGGAAACGCAGAGTTTGCTTCCTCTCATCGAGGGCATCGAGTAAGCTGGATACCAGGTCAAGTCGTGGGACGACGTGTCAAAGTAATGTACGATGTTCGCGTTCGTAGGCAAGAATGGGTTCGTCATGCCAAGCAACTGCGACCACGGTTTGCAAGGATCCCAGAGACACGCGACCCCAAAGGATTTAATTTTAATGAATCCTTTTGCACTTTGCTCCCAAGCACCTCGACTGCACAGGATGCACAACTCATGGAACAGACTGGAAATGAACACCGACTAAGGCCACAACGGGTAAGAAGATGCGTGCCACCCTTGCAATTCGATCCCCGAAGGAAAACCTGTACAACTACCGGTCTAACTAATTCAACCAAGGGGAGGTGTTAGGTCTCGAACGGACTGCTCCGAGCAAAATTACGCTGTCTGAGAATCAAGTCGAGTTGGCGCCACTGCTTCAGAGCAAATCATGTAACTTGCATGGAAACAGAGGTTCACACAGACCAAAGTCAAATGCGCACAGAAACGAAACAAATTGACTTGTACGAGAAGGTAAGTGCGCAATTTCCCCAAGTAACCGTGTGCCTTGTAGCAGAACAGTCTGTTACAAGCAGACTAGTATTTCTCTGTGTTGCAGAACATTTATTACGATCGCTTGTTTCATACCATGCACACGTCCTGTGATTCTTTGAGATCGATAAATTCAAACTAGCAAACAGCCGTGATTTGAACTGTATCGGTGTGTTTTTCATCCCCTGTCGGCCTGTCCTGTGTTTCGGAAATATACTTCTCGTTCGGTAGGTTGTCTTTTGACTCGCGTGGCGCAAGCTAAGAAGCTGCTAAGTCGAACCCCTGAGGACACAGTAATAAACGTCCTGATTAGGGTTTTGACTGTCCTGCTCGGAACGTACAAACTATTCACCCGTTGTTCTTCGCGCGTAGAGTAGCCTAGACCAGTGGTTCCCATCCCCCGGGCCGCCAAACGGTACCGGTCTGTGGATCGAATGGTACCGGACCGCCAAATACCCATTAAACTATTTCCTTTTGTACGGTAGTATAATGCTTTCAGGATTGTGCAATTTTCGATTGAGGAGAGGTTAATCGAGAGCTGAGCGGCTGCGAGCGGTGGTGGCGTTGCAGCTTTGGCGCAGAAAAGCAGTGTATCGCTCTTCCCTCTGTGCACCGGTAATTTCTCAGGTTAAGTAATACTAGTGTACTTTGTGTTCTCTGTTTGCCCTTTCTTCGTCCATATTCATTATGTGAGTTGAACGGTGTGTTATTTTCCAGGTTACACCCCTATCACTTGCGCGCTCAAAGTTAACAAAACAATTAGCAATAATGAGTACGAAACAGACGTCGCTAGAAAGTCACCTTGGGAAAAAGCAAAGGCCCAGTGAAGCGACAGAAGAGCCTGCAACATCAAAGAAACTTATAACTTTTACTAGACAAAACCATGAGTCCTAGTTGAAATACGGATTTATCTGGCCAGGAGTTTCCCCCACACCAACCCCGCTCTGCATCGTTTGCGGCGACCGGCTCCCTATGAGGCAACGTAACCAACAAAACAACTTCACCACCTGAATGCCATGCACTCTGGATTAAACGACAGGCACCTGGAGTAGTTCGAACGAAAGAAACGGGGACATGAAGGTGAGAAGAAATTTCTGATGTCCAGCAGATCAATAAAGGAGAAAGTACTAATAGTATCATATTTGGTGGCTCTCCACACTGTTAAGGCTAAAAGGCCATTCATAATAGATGAAGAATTGATCACGCCCTCCAATAAAGACATTTGCCGTGAATTTCGAGGAGAGTCTGCTGTTAAAAAGAGGTTATATGCATTTCTCGACTAGGCGAATTGAGAAAATATCCGAAAGCATTGATGCACAATTGTTGCAGAGGATTAAGACATCACCGTGGTACACACTCCAAGTTGAAGAATCTACAGATATCGACAACAAGGCAATACCAAGTGCTTGTGTGTCATATGTTTATCAGGAGGATGTGCATGAGGAATTGTCAGGTGCACTATCTTTGCCAATCAACACCACAGGCGGAGTCCTGTTCAAGTCACTGGATGGTTATATATCACGACAACTAAAACGGCCCTTTTGTGTCTGCATGTGCACAGACGGACCTGCTGTCATGACCAACCGAGTGTCTGATTCAAATGCTCGGATCAAGGACGTTGAAAAGGAGAGTGAACATACACATTGTATCATTCGCAGAAAAATGCTGGCAAGTCGAAAAATGTCACCGGAATTTGACAGCGTATTGATTGATGTCGTTGAAGTTATTCACCACATTAAAGAACACACGCCGTTAACTCGTGTCTGTTTTCATCAGCTATTTGGGGCTTATACGCAGCGCACAGATGCCTCAAAGTGTACAGAGAAATATGATGGTTACCCAGCAGAAAATCGCTAACCAGCGTATTTGAATTACGAGAGCCATTGCAAAGATTTCTCTCAGAAGCGTTGGCAACACATTTCAGTGACAAGATATGGGTTGCGATACTGTCTTACCTGTGTAAGATATTCCGGCTGCTCAGTGAACTCACTCTATCCCTTCAGAGGAAATGACAACTGTGTTCAAGTTGGCAGACAATGTAACTGCATTTAAAGCCAAACTGGAGTTTTGGGGACGGCGCAAGAACAGAGGCATTTTTGACATGTTTCAAACATTGGCGTGCATTTTGGACGAGACTGCTCTTGCGCGTCCATTCGCGCAGTTAGTGTACGATCACCTGTCTTTGATTTTAAAAGGGTTCGAGCGCTACTTCTCAAGCACAAAAGATCAACGAATTGGTAAGGAATAGATCCGCGACCCATCGGTCAACGAACCAGGTGAATCTAGCATGTATGTGCAAGAAGGAAATCAACTGCTGGAGATTTCAAATGACGACGGCCTCAAAATTACCTTCGAGACAGCAACTCTGCTGGTGTTCTGGATTACAATTATGGCGGATTACCCTCAGATTATCATCACACCACTAAAATTCCTATTGCCATTTCCGGCATCCTATCTGTGTGAAGCGGGGTTTTTGCAGTGATGGCAACCAAAACAAAACAACGGAACAAACTGGACATAAGCGATCCACTTCTGGTGTCACTGTCTCTCACTACCCCGAGATGGAACAGTCTCGTTGCCGAGGGACAAGCTCAGGGTTCTCATTGATGTAGTGATCTAGTGAAGTATCATGTAAACTCAGCTTTTATTCATATTTTGGTGTATCCGGCTTTTAGATTTAAGTCATGTTTACATACAATTAAACTAACTTTATTAAAGCAGAACAATCTCAGCAAACCATCGCAACTTATTGCGCCGTGGTAATATTATCAAACCTTTGACCTGTCCGCGGCGGTGAAATTTTGGGAACCACTGCTTTAATCGAATTCCGGCTGGCCTTTACGATTCCGATGCTTGCAAATTAGCGTTTGACAACGCGTTTTTAACACATGGGGTTCCGTCCAATCGGGATGGCTTGTTTCAGTTAAAAACACGATTTTATTTCGTCTTATACGTGTTGCTTTCTGGAACTTGGTGATTCGCTGGGTGA
This sequence comes from Dicrocoelium dendriticum, assembly GCA_944474145.2. Classification (NCBI taxonomy): domain Eukaryota; kingdom Metazoa; phylum Platyhelminthes; class Trematoda; order Plagiorchiida; family Dicrocoeliidae; genus Dicrocoelium; species Dicrocoelium dendriticum. The sequence continues at coordinate 68,279,226 of OX104064.1, forward strand.
TGTAGACACTAAAATGCATGCCCGGTAACTCTATGACTCTCATACATTTTTCCTTCAGTTACCGTGTGTCAAAATTAGGTAGGCATGACAGGTTGGACTTGTGCTGTATGGATACCAGTGTCGTCAACCCCTTTGTTACTGAGCGAATGGATATTTATGCATCTATTCGTCAACAGCCTTCGTTTTACTTTTGCGAATTCCTGATCATGTCGTTTGATTTGTAAAAGGAATTATTTATCAATCGTTTCTTCTTAGTGTACAAGAGAACGAATGTGTGGAATTCGAGTTTAATTGTACTGTGAATGTTCTACACATTTGACTTGTGTTTGGTTGTCAGCTTTCAACATTGCTGCGGGGACACCTAACGCAGTTATTTGAGTAAATTCTCATGCAAATAACGGCCTTCTAATCAGCTACACCAGTTCGAATACTGGCATTCGAGAAGCGTGGATTCGAACTCTGCACCGAGGAAGAACACACATACGCAGCCAACTGCTGGTGTTTCCTACGAGCTCTGGTGGTTGTTCCGTTGACCCTTTATGTTGTGGATGCGCTATCTTTAGTGTGGGAATGACTGAGCTAGATAATGTCTCCGAAGTTCATAGCGTCATGGATTGCGTGCGTGGTGACTGCCTTGGCGTCCTTGTTCTGGGTGGGGATAGCGCGGTTCACGTGAAGTCAATGAAGGCATCTTGGCAAGGGCTACGTGGACGCAAACCGGATTGATGTCTAATAGTTACCTGTTAGACCTGCGTAAAACCAAGTTCAGGCATAGAGTTTGTGTGGTTCTGCGTACTGGACGTTAGTCGTCATAAGAGTAGGAACCAAAATTTATGTTGAGTTAGCAAAAGTCGCCCGCGTATAGTTAAAAAAAGCAAATCAAAACAACGCAGTCTTCATAATACCTATATCCAGACAAGACAGTTGACTTTACCATACACGTTTGGGTTAGTACGGGCATGAAGAACAGGATTTTCACCCGCTAAGCTAAATGGTGATATTCTGGGTTCAGGACTTAGCCCAGAATATCAGACATAATGGGGGGCATTCAAGCCGGGACCATGAGGTGTCTTGTGTTCCCTTTCGATACCACCACGTGCCTCAATATCTGCCGACACTTGAGAAAACAAGGGTTCCGCGTGTTTCATAACACTTTTCTGAGACGCGATCGATTCTTGGAAGTGGTGGGTGCTCATTATTTATGCGACGCGAAAGCTACTTGTGTAGTGGCATGAAAGGCAAAGATCACTGGCAGAAAGCACAAGCCACAAAAACTAAGGTAGATGAGAATTACTGAAGACACCGGGGACAAAACTCGACAAAGCAGATGGAGACCTACTGGACAAGTCGGACATGGATAACGGACGACAAGCGGTGTGAGGCCCAGGTCGAGAAGAGCGGGGTCGTATTGGTGAACAGCCCGAATTTCCGGAGAGATCCACGTTTGGCCGCGACTCCAGGAATAATTGCGAGAGGAGCGAGGCAACCCAGATTAAACAAGTCAAGAGCTTTAGAACGAATCCAACCCGGTCAGAATAGAATGTGCGGAAGTAAAGATCCGACGGCAAATCGGTGAGCGGCGACTTCAATGACCTCCGAAGCCGGGGCATGAATGTGACGCCGAGCGAACTACTGGGCTCTCCTGACCATGAAGTGCAAAAGCATGACAGAGAGCAGTGGTACTACATCCGTGAAGCACTCTATATGGACCACGTTATCAGGAAATCACTAACGAGAATTCCTTCATCTCCGAACTACAATGGCTGCGGTCCAAAAATATTGATAATCGTGCTACACTCCGATGGAATGACAGAAGTCCTATTGGATAGCTGGTTGAAGCATTGCTCCAGGTTGCCTACCGAGATTAGACTAAAGTTAGTAGGCGCACGGTCATTAGTTTGCAGCACTTCAATGGAACATGCAACCTCAGTAAAATATGTACCCCCATAATCCTGCAGAGTTGTAGACAATATGGCATTAGCGACACCTGACGGGACAGGGAGACACACGAGGGGACATCTCGATCTGCGCTACTCCATGCTACCATGCAGCCTGCCTGAAATTCAAAAACCAATGACCCAAACAAAAAACGATTAGCGGCCGACCGACGAACCGTCGGCTTAAAACTAAGCACGGATTTGTTGTCCACCCATACGCTTTCAACACCAAAAATACTATCATGTTTGTATACTAACGCTCAAGGTCTTCTTAGTAAGTTGGCCGAACTTAGAGGAAGCCAGGCTTCACAACCGAGAGATCAAATCATGATGACGGAGATCTGCTTAAGCCTTGAGATAGTAGATGCTGAAGTCAATTTACCTGGGATGTTCCTGCTTCGGAATGACAGAGCTGGAAGAGGTGGTGACATATTTCTGTATTACAAGGCTACCCTCCGATGTGAACTTATTGATCACCCAGATATCCTTCCCCAGATTTGCTTTGGTGCCGGCTACGGTTGCGGAACAAAGACACATGTCTTATAGCTTTTACCGGCCACCAAACTCTACGTGTGAAATGGGCCCCAAAGTAAACCACGTTCTTTAGGTTGCTTTGAGCAACACATACAGTCACGTTCTCATCTCAGGCAACTTTAATGTGCACGATATGGAAATAGCAGCGACCGATGGCATGTAGTTCAAAGCGTTTTTACAAGAGGTAATTGCCAGCTACCCTCTGTACAACCAAGTGACCTCTCTCACCAGATTTCGAACTGCTAACAAGCCATCGATACTTGACCTTGTGCTCACCAACGAAGAACTCATGGTAGACGGAATAATTACAAGCACACCACTGGGTCGCAGTAATCATGTGACTCTACTGTTTAACTATGTATGTTATGCGGAATATCCTGAGGAAGAGGATGATAAAGTGTATACGGTCACGCACTACAACGTGTTATGCGCGTTTGTTAAGGAGGTAACTTGGACCTACTTAACTGAATGCCTCAAGGCAATCGTCTGGGACACTTTCACAAGGACAGTTACCAAACTGGTAACACACGCGCCTGAGCAGAAACCTATCCATCGTCAAAGGAGAAGGAAGTAATTTCTGAGGAGCAGAACACGTAAATGCATGTCCTTGAGGGACTTAGCATGGAGAGCTCACAAGGACTCCCCGAATTCCAGAATCTGGACTGCCTATATGGCACAGTGTAATCTCTGTGTGAGTCTGATCCACGAAGAAAAGGTGATGCATCAGCAGGAGTTAATGAAGAGATTCTGCACGGACAGCAAACGCTTATGCAGTCATGTTAATGGTCTTCGTAAGGTTCAACGCGGAATTCCAGCACTGATCATAACTGACGGGTGCATGCGTTCAGCAACGGAAGTAGTCGATCGCTTACTGTTCCGTTACTCACAAACGTTACAGAGAGTAACAGGCCCAACGGTTGTCCTTGTTTCTATTGTCCCTCCGTCAGCATTATTCAATATCACGTTTACTGCAGAAAGTGGGACAGATAAATTGTTCAACAAATCACGGGCAATGCTGATTTTCAACACAGCAAATAGTCCCATTGTAATCAAATGAATCAAGACCAGAAAACCGTTCAGGGTTAAGATATCTTTTCGGTAAAATCTTGTGAGACCCAAACTTTTACATGACACGGATTATGTGGGGTAAGCGTCAAATCGGGCTGGGATTGATTTCTAAGGTTTCACGGGTTTCACGGGTTTGCGCAGAACGAGTAAGCGTAGCTTTTCGGTGGTTCTGCCTCGGGATCTTACGGCAAGGTCCTGATCTCGTCGGTAGGTAACAGATGTTGTGGGTCTCGACGCAGTAGTGGTGTTCAGCACAAGAATTCAGCGAGTTGACTGTGGGAACGTGGATACCTGAAACAAGAGAGTGGTGTAGGTAAATTCGGCAAAGTTGGATAGAAGCAAAATGATGGAAGCGCCGCGTGTTAGCTTGGCAAGTGGCCAGATCTTAGCAACGTGGAAGACCAGCGAGGTAAGAGCCAAGCGTCTAGGCGCTGTTTGAAGGCCTCCGTATTGGGCGCTGAGACAACAGCTTCGGGGAGGGCGTTCCAAGCGAAGGCAGTACGCACACTGAAACTGTTTCTTCGGCACAGAAGGCGACTGCTACGAGTCATCAGTTTGAGTGAGTGCCCTCGAAGATGATCTGTACGGGCGCGGACCAGCAATCCTGCGTTTGGGTGTCTGTTATTAGTCAGGACGGAATAAGCTAACATAAGGTCGCCACGAAGCCTGCGATATTTCAACGGGAAGAGGTTAAGTGCCGCCAGACGCTCCTCATACGAGAAGTGGGATAGTCCGTCCACTCTCTTAGTGGCTCTGCGCTGTACAGTTTCCAGCATGGCCTCGTCCTTCTTCAGGTACGGCGGCTGGACAAGTATGTTGTACTCCAGCAGCGGACGTACTAAAGTGCTATAGAGACGGACAAATGTCTCTCTAAGGAAAGACCCTAGTGCACGTCCAAGTAGGGCCAGGCGAACGCTAGCCTTTCGCGCCAGTGTAGCTACATTGGCGCTCGGGCTCAGGTCGGCGGATATTATGGTCCCCAGGTCGCGTTCCTGGGATGTGTCTTTAAGATGCACACCGCCGATATTGTACGGATTAGCCACACCTTGCCCAATGTGCATGACTTTGCACTTGTCGATGTTAAACGGGAGCGAATTTTTCGAGGCCCAAGAATAAGCAGCATCGATATCTGTCTGGAGAAGTGCCTGATCACTTGGCCTGCGGATAGGTCGCCATATCTTAGCGTCGTCCGCATAAAGCAGTATGTGGCTGCTGATACAGGATGGGAGGTAGTTGATGAACAAATTGAACAGCAGGGGCCCGAGGATGGATTTCTGGGGCACCCCGGTCGTTGCAGCCAGAGCGCTGGAGAGTGCGCCGTTTACACGAACTCGGTAGGTGCGGCCAGACAGGTAGGTACTTAGCCAGCAGATTGTTTGCTGGTCGATCCCCAAACTCGGCAGTTTACTCAACAGCAGTGCGTGATTGACCCGGTCGAATGCTTTTGAGAAATCCACGTAAACCACGTCAGTTGGAGTATGATTGTCTGCCTCTGCAGTCCAGGAATCAAGGGCTGCGAGAAGATTCGTGGTGCACGAGTAAGCCCTGCGGAACCCGTGCTGTTCCGGGGCTATTAAGGACAGACTTTCTAAATGGCAGCGCAAGAAATCGTCTATGATACTCTCCATTACTTTGGAGGCAGTGGAAAGCAGTGCTATCGGGCGGTAATTAGAGGGATTTGTCCTGTCACCACCCTTGTATATCGGCGTTATGACCCCTTGCTTCCAAGCGTTCGGGTATTCGGCAGTGGTGTAGGAGCGGCTGTACAGTAAGGCAAGCGGCTCGGCCAGTACAGTGGCGCACTCACGTAGAAAAATGGGAGGGATCCCATCCAAACCAGGCGATTTGTCTGTCCTTAATTTTTTTAATTTCTCCAGGACTTTCTCTGATGTAAACTGCACGGGATGTCTGGCAGTGACGGGGGTAAAGTTAGCGCCTTCCATTGTACTGCGTGCGAAGGTGCCGAAAACGGACTCGTACTGAGTCTTCAGCAATTCCGCAGCTTCTTTGTCTGACGTTATGGTATTGCCTACGGGTCCGAGCAGGCTGCCAACGGCAGCGCGCGATTTAGTGAGAGACGCCATATGCTTAAAGAAGACCTTGGGGTTATCGGTGAAGCTTTTAGCGAGAGAGAGCTGGTACGCTTTTCTGTCCTGGCGAAGAGCTGCTATACAGGAATTTCGCACTCTACAGTATTGTGCTCGCGAATCGGAGTCGCCAAAAAGTAAGAATCTGTCCCAGAGGGCTTTCTTCTCCCTGATCAGCCTAAGCGTAGCAGGCTGAAGTTGCCCGTGGCGTTTCGGCGCATAAGCGCGCACTGTGGGGACGTGTGCCCTAATTGCGTCGTGGATGTGAGCGGCGATGTAGTTCCAATGGTCGTCGACTGTGGGGGTTTGTGCTGCCAGGGACCAGTCGACTCGTGAGAGGAAATCTTTGATGGCGTCATAGTCCGCTCGACGTAAGTTAAGACTGATGGGTAGTGCTTTAGCGTTGAGCGTAACGTTCGCCACCACACGAAAACTGATAACTACATGATCACTTGCACCAACTGGGGCGCTCAAATTAACGTTGTCAATTAGATGTGGCTCGTTGGTGAGCAGCAAGTCGAGTTTCGACGGGTTTTGACCGTCTCGCCACCGAGTGTACTGCTGTACGTGTTCGGTTAGGCCATGTTCTAGAACACTGGCAAGAAACTCAAGGCTGTGCTGACTGCGAGCTTGGCCAGAGGTAAAGTCTATCTCCGGGAAATTGAAGTCACCTGCGACAAGTAGGGGGCACCCAAATCTGAAGTAGCTGCTCGGAGGGCGGCGTTCCAGCAACGCAGCCATTCTGGCGCAGCTGAGGGAGGGCGATAAACCACTCCAAGGGTGAGACTGGTGGAACCAGAGCCGCGGACGCGAATCCAGAGGGATTCGGGAAGAGATAGTAGTTCCGGAGATTTGAGAGGGACGCATGTGAGGCGGTCTGATACATACACAGCTACGACGCCGCCTTTGCCGCTTTCACGATCGTTTCGAAAGAGCACGTATCCCGGGATAGCTACCTCGGCGTCCACAACGTCTGGGCAGAACCAGGTTTCGGTCAAGATCGATGATTAAAGGTGGCTACAGATGGTAGGAAAAGTGCATCAAAGGAAATTACTACAAGCTTCAGGGCCTAAAGTAAATAGCTAAGGTCACAAAGGGTAGTTAAGTAACCATGTCAGTCGGCCAAGGTAGTAGTATCGGCCGTATGAATCGTTTGTGTACGCATAATTCCGGCTTCAGATGATGGATGTAAATAGCCTCGGCGATAGACAAGATTTGCTTTCGGAAGCCTTGTGATAAGCGTTCAGGTAGTGAATAGATGACTTTAAAGTCATTCTCAGATGCAGTATGGCCACTTTCGAGGAGGTGCGACATGATTGAGCTGTCTGAGGCCCTCATTTCGCCTTTGTAAAACCACGCCGGGATGTGCTCGCGAATCCTCTGGGATAGACGTCTCGTTGTGCGACCCACGTATCGTGCACCACAAGAGCACGAGTACTGATAAACGAGCATTGAACGGGTCAACGATGGCAGACCATCTTTCAAGGGTTTTGCAAGCAATGGTTTGTTGTGGTAAACAATTCTTAAGCGGGCTGCGAAATAAGTTTTCTCAACAGCATCTTTCAAACGTCGAGATAGGATATCAGCTGCAGTATCGCCCTTAAATGGTAAATGTATGAACAGCTCTTTCTTGGGAGCAATGCTTCTAGGTGGCTTTCGCTTGCGTTCTTTCATACGCTTCATGATAAACTTATCGGGGTAACCATTCTCACGAAGGGCGTCGCTGATTCTCTGTAGCTCTTCGTTGACGGTATCCGGAGTGCAAATACTGCGCGCCCTGAAGGCAAGAGATCGGATTAAACTCCTCTTGTGTTGTAAAGGCACCGCGCTGTGAAAGTTAGTGTACTGTCCAGTCCACGTATGCTTTCTGTGTACCTTTCTGCTACATGAGCCGTCCGAATTGCGGACGACTTCTACATCCAAGAAAGGTAAACGGTTTTTATTTTCGTGCTCACAGGTGAAGCGTAGATTATCATGTACATCATTAAAGGCCTTCAGCAGCTGTTCTGCATGCTTTTCGGATTCGCAAAGCACGAAGGTGTCATCGAGGTACCGTATGTACATTTCAGTTCCACAGATGTGCGTCCTGAGTGGGCCATGTTCTAATTTCGCCATAAAGATATCAGCCAACAACGGCCCCAAAGGAGATCCCATGGCCACTCCATCAATTTGACGGTACATCTCACCATTGAACATGAATTGAACATTTAACGTGCAGCGAAATAGTATCTCCTTTAGCATATCCTCCGGAAAGTTAGCGTATAGTGGTAGTTGCCGGGTCAACTCGCACACGTACTCCACCGTTTCGAGCAGGGGAATGTTTGTAAACAGCGACTGGGCATCAAAAGATATCATCCTTTTGTTAGTAAAGTTGAGTCCAGATATCTTCTCAATGAATTCAAAGGAGTCTCTCACGCAGTAAGTGCAAACCATATCCCGTAACGGTTGCAATTTGTTCACCATCCATTGGGCCAACAAATGCTGGGGAGAACCCACCATGTCCAAGATTGGATGCATTGGGGCTCCTTCCTTGTGAACTCTTGGAAGGCCATATAACCTCGGTAGGTGTCCACCTGAAGGCTTCAACTGAACTGTTTTCTGGTCTTGATTCATTTGATTATGAATAAGTTGTTGTCCCTGTGTCTCCAAAGCTCTCCTGGTGTCGATAACATTCGATCGTAGGCATTACACGCAGCAGCCAGTGAGCTGGCGGAACCTCTGCTATATTCTATCAGTGCTGTACGGAGGCGAACAATATTCTAACAGTATGGAAGGGAGGGATCATCATTCCTATTCATAAGGGAGGCAGTCGTACTGACCCAACAAATTACGGTCCTATAACGCTACTCTCTGTGCTTTCCAAGGTTATAGAGTCCATCATCGCTGATGCACTCATGCTGTATCTGGAAAAACACAGGATGATAGCACCAGAGCTACATAGCTTCCGACAAAAGCACTCATGCACTACGAACCTGCTAATTGCACGTAATAGCTGGACTGAAGCAGTTGCTGGTGGAGCAGGAGTTGATGTCACTTACCTGGACTGCTCAAAAGCGTTTGATCGCTTAGACCAACGAACTCTCCTCCATAAACTACAGCTCTATGACTTTAGTGACCCACTGCTGCGTTGGATAGGCAATTTCCTGTACGAACGTCGGTTGGAAGTGAGACTACGAGAATCCCTGTCCGAAGCAATTGAAGCGGAGTGCGGCGTACCATAAGGCTAGATGCTCGGGCCCTGTCTATTCTTGATTTTCATAAACGATCTGGCGAGAGAAATTACTTCAGGTGTCCTATTCTTCGCGGATGATACCAAGTTATGGCGAGCGATCCAAGAACCGAATGATCACGAAAAGCTCCAGCGTGACCTCAACATGATTTCAAACTGGTCAGTTCTGAATACAATACCGTTCAATGTGGAAAAATGTCACGCTGTTCAATTGCACCATAGGCATGACCACGTGTATAGGTTTGGGTCAAATGTATTGCAAACAACTTCCCAAGAACGCGATCTTGGTGTGCTTAATCAAAGTGACTTTAACTGTTCAAAGCAGTCAGAGGCAACTACGAAGTGAGCCAACCAGCACGTGGGAGAGCATTCGGAAGATTCGACCTATCCTTCTTCCCCATGATACACAATTCTTACGTGCGCCCTCACGTTGAATACGCCATCCAAGCTTGGCAATCCTGGTTGAAGCGCGACTTAGAAGTGTTAGAGAAACCACAACGCAGGGCCAAAAGAACCACAAGAGCCTACGAAATCTGTCCTACTATCAAACACTAAAGTCACTGGAAGTTTTCAGTGGCCGCTACCGACGGGTGCTCGGCGCTCTCATCTTAGTCCACCAAATATTGAGTGACCCTAATCACGTATGCCGTCACCTGCTGAAACTCAGCCATAACAGCAATCTCAGAGGCAACCCACTGAAATAGCCGCCTGGCGTGTCGGCGGAATTATTTTACTCTTTGGATTTGCCAACACTGGAACTCTCTCGCAAACTTAGTTGTTTCCTCCCCCACCTTGAATATTTTCAAAAAACGTTTGGATCTTGCTCTTGGCCCCCCATCACTTCGTTGCTTAAATTGCGCTACTTTGGAATATATTAATTATCCCTTTAAACTGGATTAATATGTCACATAAACCTGAGGAGACGGTACATAAGTGAGTGTACTTGTTTTTACTTTTTTCACGGAGTACAGCAACTATAACTGTTCCTATGTTGCCTCGTCCTTCGCACGCGATTCCCATTTACACTGCTATTATTCAGCGGCGCATCTGCTAGATAAATGCTCAAACAGACAATCCACATACCATTTGATATTGTAGTTTTACCCACCATCCTGTGTGAATTATCAAGCAACTGCTTTTTACCCGGCATAAATCATTGTCCATTGTTCATTTGTTAAATTAGAACGGTAGAGACAGGGATTCACCTGAATGACTGTGGTTGTACCGTGGCTGTACCATGGCTGAACCGTGGCTGTGGATGACAGGCTTCGTAAGTAACGCATTGGCTGTAAATTTTGCCTGTCATGCTGTCAGCTGGCAATTGAAGTTTCTTTATGTATCTTGTGTGTGAGCAACCGGTATGGGTGTGCGTATGTGGACCGAGATACACAATCAGCTCCGGTCAGTTCCATCGCCTGGACCACACCTAGGATGGGGTCATTACTGGTATCGTTGGCCTCCAAATATGTTCTCGATCGAATATCCATCTTCTAAATGACATGGTGTAATCCAAACACAAAGCGTAGACCCCGAAGCAAAAATTTGCGTTCTATTTCTTTTCAACTTGCTGCGCGCTTTAAGTTAGCATTTGGCGCCAGCTCACCGAGTAGTGGAGAGTGGAACAAACGTCCAAGTCTCCAATCAAACTACTTAGAGATGGTGGGTTATACCGAGCGACACATGGTGTTAGCCGTCAGTGTCAAGCGTAACTGCGCATTCGGCAGAACGTTTCAACAGTGATCACACACTATTCATGCTGCTGACCTCGGCGGGGAGCTGCGTAGTCGTTTGAGCGACCGAACCAGCCCTCTCCGAGTGCTTTTCCCTATCCGATGACCAAACCGACTGCAACAGAATGGGTGCACATTAATAGGAAGGACTCACGGCTCAGTGGGAAAACTGTGGGACAGCCATTTACTGGAGCATGTGAGTGGCACATAGCCGATAACCAAAACAAAGCCATTGGCCGCGCCTTACTTGCCATATAAGGCGAGGCCTTCAAAATTACCGTTGCCGTTCTCTCCGAAACACTGTTTTTGCGCTATCTAACGCGATCAAACCAATCTTTTACCAATATTTTGCTGAATTATTTGACTGAACCGTTTTCAAGTTAACTGTGACCGTTTAAGTCCGTCGATGCTTTGGAAAACTTTCTGAAGCCTTGTGCGCAACGCGCTTTCCCTTACTTTCTGAAAATGAAACCAACGGTCAAGAAACATTTTAACAAAAGTGGGCCTCTTTAACCGTTAAAAAACCTTATACATCTCTCCATAAATTGTGATCGTTGCTCAAGGGTGCGGGACTGTTTACTCCAGTGACATTCGTGTACTCTTTTCCAAAAATATTCTCAGCAGTGATATTTTTCTTTTTAATTTTTAGTCTATTTTAGTCTATTTGTATTCGATGTTGTAAACTGCTGAAAATATACCCATCCGGGCACGTAAAGATTATCTTGACTTGGCTTGAGAACAACATGTTGCCTACTGCGTTCTGCATCCTTACACCCTATACTTGGCTTCCTCCGACGAGGTCTGAGTTCTTAACTGGTTTACTTATCTGTCTATAGCTTTTCTAAGTCGACCGCATTCATAGCGCTTACGAATTCCTCTAAGTTAGTTATGTTTCCTCATAGATCTCCTCTGATGGTTCGTAACGCTATCAAGTGCATCCAACGGGCGCAGACAACCATGAGTGCTAGTGTTCATTAAGTGACAACCCCATAGCAGCCGATAACTATGTGCACTCATCCTTTAATATCGGCTAAATTCGGATTGGTCACGCAAGGAACAGCACGTGTTTTCGAGGAGCGTTTGCACCCGTTGCATGCAACTTGATAGCGTTATGGACCATCATGCAAGATCGATAGAGGAAGATGATTTCCTTAAGGAGGATTTTGAAAGCGCTATGGATACAGTTGGCTGAGAAAAGTATACTACAACGCTACCAACCCCGTTATGAACGCAGACCACACTTCATAGTGTTGGTACAGTTTGCTTTCGAACCGCAGCGATGGTACTCGTCGGTCCCCACATCGGCAGGTAGTTTCACGAATGAAGCCTGAACGCAAGGGGTGTTCGAATAGGTCTCGTGTAGCGTTGCGCCTTTGCTACCGTCCCACACAATTCTTGGTTGCCTGGACATTCTTATAAGACCTGTCGCTGAGATGGTGGCAACGGAGGTAATCGCGCTTGGCCTATATGCAAGGTGGTCGTCTCCATAAGCGTCACACTGTGGAAGCTTTTCTTCGCATTTGAGCCTCTCACGTTCACGTTCTGTGGCCTTTGGTGCAGTCAGACCCCCTACTGGTCTTTATTACGAATGTAACTAGTTATCTCCTGTTTCATACCTCGGCGTCTGCCGCTGGTTGTAGCAGTGTTACACACTTACATAGAATAAACAACATAACTAATCGATTGTTGTGTATCCAGCCTACATGACCATTCTTACCTCGGCTCTTTTTGGCGCTCTGACATATCCAAGAGCTGTATGTGTAGCTTATCTATATATTGGAAGCTATGATTTTGTCACGATTTGTTGTCAACATTCTAGCTCCTCGTGAAACTGTTGTGCTAATGGGTGTGGTCCATTTGTCCACGTAGCATTCGATGCCTTTTCAATTCATCTGATTTCCCATAAGAACAACGGGACACACCCAGTACCCTGGATCGAATGACAATAGGCCACGTTGAAATGCGTCAGCAAATCCTAGCTGCTACTCGCCGGCAGTGCTGCAATTCACAACCACTTTTTGTACTTCTTCGCATTCTTCAGGTAGTAATGGCAGAACAGCATGTGCAAACAACCACGAAACCGGTCTGGGCGGTGCTTTGTTGTGAGTGGAAAACGCTCAACATTAATTTGTTTCATCTACGATCCTAGCGACCGAAGTGATTGAGACAGTTCAAAACGCGTCGCGGTTAAGCTTCAAATTACGTGCTTCAGACCATACATATAGTGGGTTACAAGCGAAGCGATTAAGGCCGTTCGATTCTTTCCGTTGGTTTCTTTACCTAGGGGGATCATGCAGCTAAGACCAGCTTTTATCGGTCCACGTAGATTACAGCTGTTCAGACTGAATAGGAGTGCTGGATTCGCGATCCAAGGTCGCGTTAGCTGCAGGTGTACAGGAAGCTGCTGTGTGCACCTGTCAAGGAGGTGACCTCAAGCACATGATCCTTTATGAGGGAGCCAGTCCTACGCATGCACTGCGGGTTTCATCCGGTGATTTATGGCTCTATTCTGGTGAGCCCTTATTTGTCCAGAGGAAAGAAAAGTGTTGGTCCATTTGATCAATCCGATCACATGATCAAGATCCAATAGTGGAGGTGACTGAACAACGGCTGCGTTGAATTCCACTCAAAATTCAACAGCGAAGAAATTCGTAGGTAACACTGTTGTCCAGTGAAGTACATTCATAGAAAACCACCATCACTTCACACTGCAAGCTGTACAGTAGGCAACGTTTATGTCAACCGTTCACCTCCGCCTCTTTTGTGCAACGGATTACCTATATGTGAGTCCTCGCATACGCGTGCGCGTATTTTCAGCGTTTTACACTATCGACTGCGGATATACTAAAATAGCATTATCAACTTTGCACAACTTGTACGAGCGGAAAAGGTGTACATCTGTCACTTGAATAAATGGACCCGCAGCAAACAAGTAATCACGACAGGTAGAGCGATACAGTTATGATATGAGACCGTGCACCAGAATAGAAAGCTGAGGCTAGACCGTGAAGAAGAAAGGGACAGACTTTCGAAAAATCATACTGTGATGTGTGGAGAGGACTAGATGAATCCTTGAAAGAAAATTTGATGCATGCGTTAAACTGACAAGGAAATCCGCTGGACCCTCTGTAATAATCCGCCGTAACTGGAGATATGCTTTCCGATCGTATAAGTAAACTCTAGCCCAAGGAAATTAATCAGAAGACAATATCATCGGTGAGAGAGAAACCATCATCATCATCATCATCATCAGTACACATTAGCTGAGGGTGAGAAACACACCTCAACTAATGTGCCACAATACAAAAAGATAAGTGACTAAAAACTTACACTGCAAATTACACGAAGCACACCACAAAAATATGATGTTAAATATTATATTATGCGCTTTGCATGAGGTCGGGATTATATTGGGAACATAAAAGGAGGGGGATGGACAAAGGAACTCACAACACAAACGCCATTGGGGCCGGCTCCTAGCCATATCAGCAAGTGTGTCCAACCAAACGTGTTTATCGACCTTAGGACCCCAACGACGCAGTTGAGATGCACCAACCGACGCCAGTTTCAAAGTGAGGGTTTTCATTTCTCTCGATCAAGTCATTGCTTGGCCTTCCCTCCTCCTTTTCCAACCGCATCCCTGGCGCACAAACAGTACACGTCGCCGGAGTCGGCGTGCTGTCATGCGCAACACTTGACCCATCTATCGGAGCCAGGTGCGTGATATAATGCTGTTGAGCGGTTCACTCGCTCTTCCTGCACCAAATACGCAACGCCGAACACGCTCATTGTTCACGCGGTGCTCCCACCAGACATGAGCTAAGCTGCGAGGGCAGCGATGATCGAATGTGACGAGCCTCTTTATGCCTGTCAACCTGATGGGCCAGGTTTCACAACCATATAGAAGAGTTGAACGGACGGCTGCGTTATAAACTCTGCCCTTCAGGGCGAGAGTAATGTCGTGTATGCTTCACGGGTGGCGAACATTGGTGTAAACACCTCGAGCTTTTGCTATACGGTTCGTAACCACATCTTCGATCCCACGGGCGATAATATAGCTGCCCAGGTACTTGAATTCCTGAACGACTTCTAGCTGATCACCACCACGCGTTAGCGCAGGGGTGGGTGCCTGCCAATCATGGAGAAGTACTTTACATTTCGATGGAGCAAAGCATAGCCCAAAATGATAGACAGCCAGTGCTAATCGGTCCAGTGCTGCTTGACATGTTTGGGAGCTGTCACAGATTAGGGCAATATCGTCCGCATACTCCAAGTCAAGAAGTCGCTCACCAGGAAGTAGCTCCACACCTTCTAGATCGTGTCCAGCGAATGCTGTTTCCATGACTTCGTCAACTGCGAAGATAAATAGGAAAGATGACAGCGTGCAACCTTGTCTCACACCGCTGGTGATACTGAAGGGTGGCGACAGTTTGCCATAAACCCTCACTCTGCCCAAACCATGCGGGTACAGCGCTTTGATAATGTTTACGTATTTATCAGGCACACATTTCCTCAGCAGACAGTCCCAAAGGGCACATCGATCGACTGAATCGAAGGCACCTTTTATGTCAAGAAACACGACAACAGTGGGTCGCCAATAAACATGGCGGTGCTCCAACAATTGACGCAAGGTGAAGATGTGGTCGATGCAACCCCGACCTTGACGAAACCCGGTTTGCTCTTCACGGATTTGGCTTTCACGAGTGCCACTCAGTCTGTGGAGAACGACAGACGCAAGCAATTTAGCGGTAATTGAGATCAGACTGATCACTCTATGAATGCCGCATTCTAAACGGGAGCCTCCCTTGAAAATTGGACAATGACGGAGCGGCTCCAGTCTGTCGGGACAGTCTCCTGCTCCCAACGTCGCATTAGCAACTCGTGTAAATCATCTACTAGAGCTGGTCTCCCGAATTTGAAGAGGGCTGGGGGAATTCTATCTGCCCCTGCAGCCTTATGCCATTTCAACAGCCTGATCTCACGTTCGACTTCTGTGCGTGAGAGCGAATCCAAGGAGACGGCCCAGAGAGAAGGGCACTCAATGCCCCCAAAAGAAAGCGATAACACAGGTTGGTTAAATCACCTGGCAAATTGTTAGGCCCAACGCTCCAAACGTTTTGACAGGCTGTGGATCGGCTGTCCACTCTCGTCGCGTATGATCTCGCTAACACAAGATCTCCTGCTGCCTGTTTCCCGGATCAGACGAAATAACTTACGATGATTACCAACAGCAGCGGCTGTTTCCATCTCCGAGGCACAGTGAGACCACCAGGCTTCGCGGTCTTTCTTCAGGCTAACACGCAGTTTTGCCCTGAGATTTTTACGAGTGTCATTGTATTCGCTTCTGGCCAAGACAACGCTTACTCGTTGCAACTATCCTAGGTCGACAGAATACAGAAATCCAGTTTCTATAGTAGTAGCGTTTATCACACTTCGTTTAGGGCGTTTGGAGTGACTCATTCTCAAGTAGGATTATGGCACTATCCCCTGTCTGTTGTGCACTCATCGGGGTCCAGGGTGACACTCGAAGGGAGAAATAGTTTCGCCGACATTCCAGGCGGCTGTACTGCGTGACTAAATTAAACTGGTGACCTCTTAGCGGGGTGTTTTGACTGAGTATTAGAAGGGAATGGCATGGGTGGTTGGGGTTTTTCAGGATCTGATACACCATTATGCGATTGCCCCTTGAGACGCCGATATCGTCCACTGTATCGTTTGAGAGTCTTCAGCCTGTAGGTAGGGGAGGCTGGTCAAACATCTGACGCTCTTCGTTGCCCTACGTTGCGCAGTATCGAGCGCGGTGAGATAATGCTTGAGTCAGGGTTGACACTCTTGAGTCGCGTATTCCGCTTGCGCCCTCACGTACGTACTAAGAATTGTTGGAAAGACTGAAGGGTCAAACTTGCCGAAAGCTCTGCGAAGAAGGACGAGGTACTGATTTGCTTTTTTGATGCCTTTTCAGTCTGCCTCAAACAACCGAGTCTCTAGATCGCACGCTCGCGAGATCATTTATGAAAACCAGGAACAGGCGGGGTCCAAGTACCGAGCCTTGAGGTACGCCGCACTGAACTTCGATGGATTCCGACAGGTTGCTTCGAACCCTCACATTCAGATGACGTTGCACGAGAAAGTCTCCTATGCAGCCCAGAACAGGATCGCCGATTCCATATTTCTGGAGTTTGTGGAGGAGAATGTGATGGTCTAGACGGTCGAATGCCTTTGAGAAATCCAAGTATACCGCGTCGACTCCTACACCAGCGTCTACAGATTCCGTCCAGCTTGCACGAGCAATCGAGAGATTAGTGGTAAGGAGCGATTTCGGCGAAATCCCTGTTCCGGTCTCAGCCACTACATGGACTCCATAACCTTGGAGATCACAGGAAGTAGTGTTATCGGGCGATAATATGTTGGTTCAGCACGGCTACCACTTTTGTAGATAGGCGTGATGATTCTGTGCTTTTGCATCGTGGGGACGTGCATCTCGTTCAGCTATCGTCGAAAGAAAATTGCTAATGGTCCTGCCAAACGCATGGCAGCAACTCTCAACGCCTTCGGACGAATGAGGAATACGTCGGCGAGCATGCATAAGTTCCAGAGAGTGTGTAGATACCCAATCTCCAGTTTGGCAATTTGATTTGCCACCTGAAGACATGCCTGCTGAGAGTAACGTTTGGCGAATATGCATCCAGTGATCTTCGACGGTGTCTAGTGGGCGCTTACTCAGCCTGAATATCAGCGCACTTTGATACACATTCAGAACACCTGGCTACGCCAGCTGGCTGATGTCAATCCGTTCACCTCGACGTTGCGGACGTTCACCGAAAGGTACCCGGAAGTCGGCGCAAACAAGTGCGTGGTCAGAGTCCATGCTCGTGCTCCAAATCGAACGACAGTTTTGCACACAGCCTCTCCAGCGGTAACTGATCGCGATATGATCGATTTGCGTTCACGGCTGGTGCGAAGCTATTGGGCGCCAAGTCACGCTTCTGCGGGTGCTGTGTTTGCGAGAACGAGACGAGCATCTTCACACAGCTGTAGCAATCGTCCACCGTTATCATTACGGTAGTCTACACCATGTTGGCCACTCCTCAGAGGACAGTTTTCTGACTTGGGCGTTTAGATCGCCAGTCAACGCCACAATATCCGTGCCTCTTCTGTAACGAAGGAGCTCGGGAAATTACTGGTGGAAATCACCTTTCACCGAGTCAGTGCTACAGTTTGTAGGGGCGTAGGCCGCAATGACAAACAGGCACCGTTTGTTCACGCGCGACTTCGTAGCATGGGACGAACCAGCTAATCTTATGGCGCATATCCGACTGTTGACTGGGATCCAATCCATAAGGGCAGCTTCAGCCCGGGGACTAAAAACAGTGCCAACGCCAGCTTGACCGGCATTTGAAGCTGCATCATCGCCAAAGAGGCACAGTGCGAATGTGCCGCATGGGGGGAGGTATCGCATGGTAAGCACGGAGCTCGAATCTTGCAGACGGGTTTCTGATAAACAGCAAATATCGATCGATAGGGTCTCTAGTGTGCGAGCAAGTGCTGCCTGTTGGCCAAGCTGTAGCAAAGTGCGCACGTTCAGGCACGCCAGTCTTAGCGAGACTGGAGGACTCCAAAGGGAAACGGATGAACTGAGGTTGTCCGCTTGGTTGAACATGGACTTGTCGACTGGATTAAAGCAACGCTCTGCGATTGTGTGTGAGTTGAAATTTGAAGACAAGTGACTATTGAAGCAAGGTGGAGAGGGGCCAATGATTGGGGGAATATAAATGATTGGATTAAACTAAACTTTGAGCGGGACGCTGAAGATGGAAAGCGCAAGAAGGGAGATAAGTAGATGGGAAGGCCTGAGCAGTAGCATCCAAACTCCTATTCACCCTGCTCGATGCAGCAGATGGGGCGCCGTCGATTAGGCTCTGCGACATCCAAGTCATCAAGAAATTGTTAGAAGAATGGTTCATGGTATTGCGTGGGCAGAATACTATCGGGTTGCGCAGGCCTAGACAGAACGATTAGGGTTCTCATCCAAAGCTTTTTGCTTCAAAAACCTTACCGCAAGGCAGCGGGGTTTTGGCACTGGACTACAGACAGCCCGTTTTCTGGAGTAAGGAGCCACCTTCACTCCAACCCCCAACCTGGAAGGCCATGAGACTGAGTTTGTCTGGCCTCTAACCATTGACCAATCTGGTATGAATGGCAAAATAGCACCACCCAGCATAGTTCAATGGATCACTGATGCACACAAACCATTGCACCATGTTAAGATCCAGTCTCCTCGCGATGGGTGAGAGAGAAGTAATTAGGCACGAAGCTGGAAAGCAAGTCATAGGGCACTAAAAGAACTGTTCGTCAAGAGGCCTAAATAACAAAAATTACTTTGAAGTGTATTTGTCTAACATGAGTATACCAGGACGAACTTTTGGATAAAAAACACCTAGGTACTTGGGGCAGGATGAACTGATTGTAAGTTTATCCATAAATCACAGCGGAGGGAACATTTAAAACAGCTTCTAGTTTCTTTGCACGAAGAAAAGATTGGACTATAGCACTTGGAGGCGTTGAAAGATGGGGGACAGTGATAACAGCTACCTCGCAAATTCATTCAAGGTTTGTAGAAACATCCACAGAGTTGAAACACTGGAAATAACGCCACCAATGACTAAGATAACAGCGTATTTAAAAATACGAATGTGAATGGTGTAGAAAGTTAAAATACTTAAGACAATCAAATCATTCTAGAACGAAGCAGTTATTTTACCGTTTGAGTGGTTTAAATGAGCACGGTTTGGCAGATTTGCCACCCACCTGTTGGTATACACGCGGGTGAACCCCGTAGCGTGGCCCTCCGAGAGTAAAAGTCAACGTGATTTTCGCACGAAAACAACATGCTTTTTGTGTGGTACAGTTATTACCAATCTCATCCGCTGTTAAGATTCATGGTTGTCGTTTTTTCGTAATCTGGCTCAGACTAGCAACATAGTATTCCCAAGTATAGGTAGGAAAAACCGGGCCTGACCTCTATATGGGCTATTGTTCTTCTAGTTTGTCGTTCGACCCTGAGTTGCTCCACAGTCTCTGTGGATGGCAAGGCAACATTTCTCGGACATCCCGATCCGTAGATCTGACCGATTCTCATCGGTGTGTACGGACTGCTGCTTATCACTTTGATTACTCGGCCCTGAGCCATAGCTCGGTTAGCTGCTCTAATTTCTAACCTCTACTACAAACACCATTCTGAAAGAATTGATCTAGCAGCGTAGACATGACAAGACGTACAAGTACTTTCGAATAGTCCAGGGGAAAAACGCGGATGTGTTAGTGTGTACGCCACTGTATCCAGTACAAATTGCTGAGCTCCGTAGGTAAACTGATGGATACTGTCCGGTTGGGTGAAACTTGGTGAAATCCGTTCGAAAAATAAACTTCTGGAAGACGCCCAACATCACGGGCATGAAAGCGATCGGATACTACTATTACTCCTTGGTCGTAGCATTATCCTAAACGGCCCCTACATGACAAGAATAAGGCTAGTTGTTAGATTTCCGTTAAAAGTCTTGGTATTGGTATTGATTCCACCGTCTCACAGTGTTGGATGACCGTTTAAAGAGCATCGGGACCACTAGCTATATATAACTTCAGTTTCATGAGCTTTCGAAGAGCTCTCTCGAAGAAGTTAAAGCTAGCTGCAGGGTTTGAGCTAATGAAGGAAGGCACAGTAGATGTACCCTGCGATTAGACAAAGTACTCAATGCTTGGTATGTTAACCTCCGTACTTTAACCGTCGCACACTAACTTCATCAAATAGCTATACAAAACGCTTAATGTATCTCGACAGAATAGCTTCCATTTACTAAGCATGTGTGGTTTATTGGCGATTTTATTGAGAAACATAGACATGTAACCCAAATAGCCATTTTGCGTTCATGGGCCCGCAGTTTCTTTTCCCAAGCTGTTGAAGTAGCTCCGAATAGGAGTTATCTAGGTGGATGGTTTCAATACGGTAGCTCAAATAACAACATAAGTGGATCTAGTCTGTGGGGTGATCGCAGTGCAACGCCGCATCGTCGTTCATGAAAACAGAGAAACCGAGTTAAGGCTGTCTGGCCGCTGGGCAATACAGCTGTCTGCCGAATTCGAAGAGTTTGTACACAGTGAAGCATGCTTATGGGTGCTGTGAACCATGAGGCTTCTCCTGACGACTCAATGATTCGACCCTCTGTTAGGATAATAGATATTTGACATCCATTTTGTAAACGAGCCTAATTACCATTCTTTATTCTTTCTATTTTCCAATTCTTGACTGTTGTTTAAACGCTCCAATGTGTTAGCCCGATTACTACACACACGTCATTGGTAATGGACGCTCATCTCCGTGTCATCTTCAGCATTGTCATTTGCAAGAACATGTTCCATTGTTTTTCGTATCAATTTTCTACTTGGTTATGTTAAAGGGATATTTAGTGGTCACACGATTATTTGTCATTCACTTTTGCTCTCATTAGAGACTACGATTCACGCAGGGTCCCGACTCCGAACATTTGGCACGCCGACTTTCCGTCTATTAGAGCCAAGACAGTAAGTTTCCCACGCATCATCTTGCCGGATGGTTATTTTTACAGACGGCTTGGGATACGTTTAGGTCTTTCCTCTTTAACATATTCCACCCCCACATCCCTCTTTCGGTAGAGAAGGGTACCAAAGCGAAGCCACCATGGTTGGACTCAGTCGTACACCAGCTAATGAATGGACGGGCAAGATGCTGGCGGATCAACCGAACAGTTCTCTCAGAATGTACTTTTCGGCGTTATTGGGAAGCTCGGAATGCTTGTAAGAGTCATTTACGAGTTGCTAGACTTAGCTATGAGATGGAGCTGGCTAACTCAGCCTCCGCGAATCCCAAAAGATTATTCGCTTACGTCAAAAGGTGTAGCAACGTTGGCTCATCTATGCCAGTGTTATTAGGCAGCGATGGCGCCACTGCCACCACTGGTCACGAAAAAGCATGTCTACTCAGTGCGCAGTATGCCGGAACTTTTGTTCGGGATGAGCAATTGCCGCATCTTGACCTGGCAATGAGAGTCCCCCAGGACTCCTGTTTAACACACGTCATAATTTCGGAGGCAAAAGTTCTCCGTTTTCTTCAGACTCTAAATCCTGCTAAATCCGCTGGGATGGATGATATTCACCCTAAGCTTCTGTACGAACTCGCAAGCGAGCTATGTGGCCCAGTGACGCGTTTGTTTCAATTGTCGCTTCGCAGCTGCTCCTTTCCAAAGGACTGGAAGGATGCTATCGTTTGCCCGATTTTTAAAAAGGGCGACAAGCATCTTCCTGCCAATTATAGACCAGTAAGTTTGACAAGCGTACTGGTCAAGGTATTGGAGAAGTTGGTCAGTGATGTGCTTGAAGACCACCTGCGGGAGTATGGTCTGCTCAGTCCACTGCAACACGGCTTTCGCAAGGGTCATTCCTGTATGACTAATTTGCTAGTTGCACGGGAATGTTGGGCGGATGCTTTGGATCGGGTTCATGCAGTAGATGTGGTGTTTATTGACTTCTCCAAGGCGTTCGACACTGTATCACATTCTCGCCTTTCCTTGAAACTTCGGTCCTATGGAATATCCGGGGGTGCACTAAAATGGATCACCACGTTTCTGAAAGGGAGAGAGATGTGTGTTCGTGTGGGGTCTAGTCTGTCTTTCCGACAGTCAGTCCTCAGTGGGGTCCCTCAGGGTTTGGTGCTTGGCCCGTTGTTATTTTCCTTGTATTTCAACGAGCTGCCCGAACTGCTGGAGGTACCATCTCTCATGTTTGCAGATGACCTAAAGTTTTGGCACATAGTGTCTGACTTCGATGGACCCCAGACTCTGCAACGGGCCCTCGATAAACTTTGGGACTGGGCTGCTCTGTGGCAGTTGCCCATAAATTATGCAAGTGTTCCATCTTACGAATAGGGCCAACTAGCCCCCAAACGCGTTATTTGCTTGGCGGTAATGAACTACACCATGTTACCCAATTGGTAGACCTAGGGGTCACATTGTCTTCAGAACTTAAATCCAGTGAGAACTGGAGGAAAGCTACGTGCAAGGGTTTCAGAATGTTGTGGATGATCCGCAGGGCATTCGGGACCATCACGGGCGCTATGTTTGTTAGGTTATTCTCAGCGTTTGTCAGGCCACACTTGGAATACTGCATCCAGGCTTGTCCACCTTGCTTAGTAAGGGACAGGATGTCAGTGGAGAGAGTGTTGAGAGTTGGAACCAAACTGGTCCATGGACTGTGGAACCATTCTTACCCAGAACGACTACTTGCGCTGGGAATTTTCTCGATGCACTATCGTCAACATCGAGGCGACCTAGTCTTGACATATCGTATACTTACCGTTAAAATCGGACCCGATTTATCCGGGCTTTTCCAACCGCCTAAGCTTCCATCGCTCCGAGGTCACTCGTTGAAGCTACGCAAACCTCGATCAGATGGAGTCCGGGCGGACTTTCGTTTATCACACCGCGTGGTGGATTCCTGGAATGCACTGCCCGAGAACGTGGTATTGGCACCAACAGTGAAAGAGTTCGAACGCCGACTCGACACTCTTGACTTTCAATTCTTAACATTCCCCTTCATGTCCTAGCTTATTCGTTTTATTGACTTATTAAATCTATTTTTTTCTTGACGCTCTTATTATTTTCGTACTTCTGTTTCTTATTTCACGTGCCCGGTGCGGCGGGGACTGCCAGTGCAGGTCGCGTGGGTATTAATATGGTCGTCTCGCGAAAAACCGGGACGGATGAAGCCCTCGCGTCTTCGTTTGATGAGTCAAATGCACCTTGCAGCAATTCTGCCTGTTCAAGGCCAGTCACAGATTCATCTGGTGGTATGCAGTGTGATATTTGCTCTCGTTGGTATCACAAAAGTTGTACCGGCCTCCGAGCGAATCAGTACAAGATGCTATCATCCAGTGAAAGCCTTCTGTTTAGATGTGCTGATTGTTGCGCTCAGAAAGCGAAGCTCCCGGCTTTCACCTGTGCTGAATTCAAAGCACTAGCGTCCAGATTCACAGTTGTCGAGAAGGCATTAGCCGAGCTTGCCTCACTTGCCTCGCTCAATTCTAAAGTGGATTTGATTATGAAATCCCTGAATATCGCGAATGTGGACGCTGTAACTGACTGTCCTTCTGCTGATAGTCCAACCGTTGACGAGGAGTTCATCCTACCGGACGCTCCTGTTCACGTGGATATAACAGACACAGATGCCTCGGACGGCATTGTTGACCCGCCCCAAATGGAAGGCGAATCACGGGCTCCTGAGCCATTAAAGAATAAGCGTAAGAGGGTAAGGAAAGCGCGCAAACCCTCCGCCCCCAAACCGGAAGGTGACAAAATGCTCAAGAAGCAAGCGCCTGCTTTGAAAACACCACCTGGTGTTGCACTTCCCTCAGTGAGACAAGAGGTGCCGTCGCCTTCGGTTTCACCAATTCCCGTCAGACAACCATATGGCGTGGATGGTAGAGCATGTGGTGTAAATACACCTCGTCGAGGCGATTCTTACACAGATAGCAGTGTGATTTTCAGAAACGTCACTGAATCCACTGCAGCTCTTCCTGCCGAGCGCATGCTTGAGGATCTTGATTGGCTTAAAGTTTGTGTGACCAGGCTTTTACCACCAGGTTTCCCTGGCGTTACTGTCAGGAAGCTCATCAGATTGGGGAACGTTCCGGTTGGTCAACCAAATCCTCGACCCCGTCTGCTTAGGGTGGTCCTCTCCACCCCAGAAGAGCGCAGGGCCTTACTGAGATTTGCCTTCAAACTCAAAGGTACCAACGTTAGTGTGCAACCAGACCTTCCGTTAGCGGATAGGTTAAAGTTAAAGGAAGCCATCAGAGACCTAAAAGCCCGGCGTGCAGCTGGCGAGCAAGGTCTCCGATTGGTGGGTTTTCAGGTGGTCAGCCGGCGGTCCTTTTCCGCCCTGCCAGAACCTATACTAATTGCGCACGACCCAGGGCTGGTCGGGCCGAAACACTCCAAGTAGTACTTAGTAACGTGCGTAGCCTGAGGAACAAAATGTGCGAGGTGGGTCTGCTCGTAGACAAATCTCGTCCAGATATACTTGCTTTCACTGAAACGTGGCTGTCTGAGGAAATCACAGATGGCGAAGTATATCTGCCTGGCTACGCACTGTTCCGCGCTGATCGCTCCACTGGCCGTCAAGGGGGTGGTGTAGCTCTTTATGTGAGTTATCACATCGACGTATTGAGGACCAGCGTTTTTCAGTCTCTCGACAAATCTGTTGAGGCTCTCGCAGTCTTGATTTGCGCTTCCTCGGTTCAGGTTACGGTTGTGTTAGTGTATAGAAGCCCTATGAGCACCTCCAATGGAATCATTGACTTTATACGCACTCACTCTGCGAACAAGTGTCTGGTGCTGGGAGACTTTAACCTCCCAGATGTTTGTTGGGATGATCTATCTTGCAGTTCGACGCTGGAATCGTTCGGTACAGAACTGCTGGACTTGACGCTGCAGGTACCACTACACCAGTTCGTGGACCTCCCCACTAGGTACATGAGCAATCAGCAGCCGTCCATTTTAGATCTTGTTTTTGCTAAGTCACTTGACTTTGTAAATGACATTAAATACGACTCGCCTCTTGGCGCTAGCGATCACGTTTGCTTGTCTTTCCAGTGTGCTCTTATCAGGTCTTGCCAAGCTACTACCAGTTGGTATCCGAACATTTGGGCCGCGGACTTCCAAGCGATGCGGGATAGAGCTAGGTCATCGCCTTGTGTGATATCTGAGACCGACACTGTTCACATAGCCTGGGAAAAGCTTAAGGCTCACCTCGTCGACATTTCTGCACCTCACGTCCCACTGGTAAAAAGAAGGGAATCGAGAGCGCAGCCTCCGTGGATAGATTCCGCGGGGAAGGGCCTGCTAAAGAAGCGGTCTAGATGCTGGCGAGCTTACCGAACAGCTCCGTCAAACAGCACGTTTGACAAGTATCGGTTTGTTCGAAATGAGTGCAAGCTACATCTTAGGTTGGCCCGGCTTCAGTATGAAAAGGGCTTAGCTAATACTGCTTCGAAAAATCCCGAGAGATTCTTCGCTTACGTTAAACGACGCTGTGGTGCAAACTCGCCCATCCCACCATTGCTTCGAGGAGATGGGACCCATGCCTATAGCGACTATGACAAGGCATGCGTGCTTGGTATGCAGTACTCAAGCGTCTTTGTCCGCGAGACAAATACGCCATGCAAAGAGTTAGTTCCAAGAGTCCCTGAGGACTGTTGTCTGGATGAAATTCCTGTAACGGAGTCCCAAGTTCTCCGGTTGCTAAAAGAGGTGAACCCAACTAAGGCTTCTGGGCCAGATTCTGTTCATCCAAAATTGTTGCACGAATTGGCAGGGGAACTCAGTGGACCTCTGACTTGTGTGTTTCAGAAGTCACTCAACAGCTGTATCTTGCCTACCGAATGGAAGGAGGCTGTTGTCTGCCCGATTTTCAAGTGCGGTGACAAAGACCTACCGGCTAATTACAGGCCTGTCAGCTTGACTAGCGTGGTCGTTAAGTTACTTGAAAAAATAGTACGAGATACAGTGGAGAACCATTTAAATAGGTTTAACCTGCTTAGCGTCGAGCAACATGGTTTTCGCAAAGGATTTTCGTGTCAGACGAACTTGCTGGTAGCTCGAGAGTGCTGGGCTGAAGCCGTAGACAGTGGACATGCGGTGGATGTGGTGTTCATTGACTTCGCCGAGGCCTTTGACACTGTCCCTTATTCGCAACTCTCGCTGAAGTTGAGGTCGTATGGAATAGCTGGTCGTGCTCTCCAGTGGGTGTCAGCTTTTCTGGATGGACGGGAACAGTGTATTCGTGTGGGAAGCAGTCTTTCTTTTCGGCAGGCTGTGGTTAGCGGCGTTCCGCAAGGCTCTGTCCTAGGTCCGCTGCTGTTCTCAGTCTACGTGAATGACTTGCCGGAGGAGCTTGAGGTACAATCGCTTTTATTTGCAGATGACCTAAAGCTCTGGAATATTGTTGATATCCCTGGAGGTCCTATGGCTCTTCAACGGGCTCTGGATAAACTCTGGGAATGGTCTGTCTTATGGTTGCTGCCTATAAACCGGGCAAAGTGTTCAGTGCTGCGCATCGGAGCGTCTGATTCCCCCACAAGTTATGTGCTTGATGGGACTGTACTTCCTCACGTGACTCATCAGGTTGATCTAGGTGTCGTCCACTGTTCCACATTACACTCTGGAGACAACTGGAAGAAGGCGGCTAGTAAAGGGTTCCGAATGTTGTGGTTTATCCGTCGTTCTTTTGGGACCCTAACCGCTGATGTGTTTGTGAAGCTCTTCTCAGCGTTTGTGCAACCTCACCTAGAATATTGCGTCCAGGCCTGTCCACCATGCCTTGTCCGGGACAAAATGGCACTAGAAAGGGTGTTGCGTGTCGGTACTAGGTTGGTCAAGGGATTGCGAGGGCAAACGTACCCCGAACGCCTACTTAGTTTGGGAATGCAGTCAATGCACTATCGAAGAATTAGAGGGGACCTAATCCTAACCTACCGTATTTTGACTGGGAAGGTTGGCCCTGATTTGTCCATGCTATTTAGTCCTGCTAGATTATCTGGTCTCCGCGGGCATTGTATGAAGCTGGACAAACCGCGGTCCGATCGAGTTAGAGCGGAGACACGCTTATCGCGTCGAGTCATCGAGCGCTGGAACCTGCTTCCTGAAAATGTTGTCAAGGAAGCTACGGTTAAGGGGTTTGAGCGTCAAGAAGATGCTCTTGGGAGGCAACACGAAACCTTTCCGTTTTCCTGACAAATTCCCATCTTCATACTTCGATTCTGTTTTCTTTGCTTTTCCTCGTCATTGGTATTATTCTCTTCTTTTAACTGATTTCCCCTACTCTCTTACCTTCGATTTTCCTTCATCTCTTAGTTACTTCACGTAACTGACACAGCTGGGACAGCTAATGTTAGGAACGTGGGCATTAAATTGGTGGACCAGGGTGTTTTTCGGGTGTTTTCCTTTTAGACCCATCAAGAAGTCGGAGCACCCCTAGCAACTCCTGGATCGACGACCCGCTCAAGAAGGATCACTTACAGGATTCATCCTATCGTTCCAGTCCCACTTGAACTTGAACTTGACCGTGGTGTGATTCGCGCGCTCTGATCTGACTCTTCTGGATTCCAGTTATCGCGGACGAATAATACCCTGGACCAACGACGCGTCACGGAAGGAAAATTCACGGGGATTTATCCTACTGTTCCGGTCCCACTTGAACTTGAACTTTGTGGGTCTGCACTTCTCATTCTCGTTTGTTTCGTGAGATTGGTTTAAACGCTATATTTCGCTGTTCTGATTGGCCAGTACCCGTCACCGTAAATGGATGTTCGCTTTATGCTTGGAGTTCCATGACGCTATTTTTAAGGAATATGTGATTCGCTCTTGAGCACATGGTTGCTTATTCACCGTTGCATTTGAACTTTTTCTTTCTGCTGGTTGGCTCAAGTGTAATTTAGTAACTTCCTTTCATTTTGCCTACAAAACTGTATAATCAAGTGGGAGTTCATGCATACAAGTCTCTTTCGGGCTCGTCTTTGGACTTATTCTTACGGTCGTGGTGTGAAGGTGTCAGTGGTGACACAACACCCTCCCTAGTGAATCTGGGACATGCCAGGCGACAGAAGGAAGTTTCCCTCTGTCTGAAGGGCCGTGTATACAACGCCACATTGAGGGCCGCCCTTCCCCATGGTAGTGAATCCTGACTCCTTCGGTCAGAAGATCTGAGGCTCCTTCAAGTCTTTGATCATCTTTGTCTGCGAAGCATTGCCGGTGTCGGATGGCACCAGCGTGTCCGCAATGATGATAACTTGCGTAGGTGAGTAGTAGTTAGTGATAATCATACCAGCTCCCTAGAACAACAGATAGCACTGAATACGTTGCGTTGCCTAGGGCACGTGCAACGTATGCCCATTCACCGGTTACCTTGGAGGGTCTTGTTCAGTCAACCAGGTGTAGGGTGGCGCAAAACTCGAGGTAGGCAGAAGTTGACTTGGCAGCGGGAAACGAAGTTACTGACGACCAAACTGGGTGCTATTGGTCCGTCTCGTCTTCCGGGCTGGAGTCCACGTGACTCGCCTTGTGCTTGGCTCGAGACTTGACAGGACATGGCTCGCAACTGACACCAGTGGCGCGTCTGCTGCCGTCTTCTAATCGGATTGCCTGTTTAAGTTGTGTTTGGTGCTGAGTTATCTGCTAGGTAATGGCTGATTATGACGCGTGGCAGTGAAAGCCGCAAGGAAGCTGTCTTGCCGATGCCACCTTATCTTTGCACGATAGCCAGCTGTTGGTGACGGTACGTTGTTAGCACAAGGTGTAGTCGCCTTGACCCTGAATGCTTGCTTAGGGGATTAAGCTTTTCGAGGAAGTCCCCCTTCTCCCCCTCTTATTATTCTTTATTCCATAGGTCATCATGGTTGTATGGCAGCGAAGCATCAGTTCAAATGGCTGATGTACTGCTGCTGTTGATGATGATGTGTGTAGCCCAAATCAGTGTGGAAAGCGGATGGATTCTGTTCGTGACGAGAAACGACCTTTGTGCTAAGCGTCTAGTCGGAAAGACCATTAAATTGGTCATACAACTGTCATACTAAATGTCACGCCACTTTTATTGTGATCTCTATCAACGAACCAAACGTAGCACACAAGTTTCGGCAATGATGACGATGAAAACAAATTTGTAAAATTATGCGACCCTGATGGTCATGTGGCAGGAGACATACGCGTCTCCGAGGGAGACGCCCGAAAACTTGGCTTAATTTTAGTCATACGAGTAATGATTTAGATTGTTCAGTATATGGACAGCAGAGTTTCGGTATCTCACTATCGTGTTCAATATAGTTAATGACCTATCCATCCCAACTGTGCCGCCCAACCTGCAGGGCAGAGTAACGGTAATTTTTGGTTCAAAATTCTTTTCCAGTACACCTGATCAATAAGTGCAGGTGTTCTTCTACCGTTAGTTGAAGAATTAGTCTTACCCAAAAGGATGTGAAAACAGCTGAGGATTTCGAACTGCTCTCGAATGTGCGTCTTCAGTGTCAAAGCATTAAGTCGAAAGCCAGTGCATTTATCCTCACTTGGATTGCAGCTACCAATAATAACAGAAGTAATCTAAAGATATCAGAGTAATTCGCTGTCGCATTTTACCAAAATGCTGGTACGTTCTCACCGAACTCCAAAGTAGGATCAGTTTGCATAGTTACTTATTTAATACATCGCGGGCGAATAAAATTGTTGTTAAATTCCAGTTTATTAGCATTGCATGTGGTACCGTTTTGTTTCGATTTCTCTACTCGTAGTTGCCTCCTGGGAATTGCGGTCATAGGGCTGAGTTCATGGACAGAAAGAATTGGAGGCTGGAACCCGTCCCGCTGTCTCATGCTATAGTTTTCTCACAGTTCCCTAGGCGGTTACCTGATAAGTCGAGTGTATTGGTGCACGCGGCAGAGTTGTATGGAGATGTACCCAGCCATCTGGACACCGTACTTATCGCGCGAAAACCGATCCGCAAGTTTTGAGATGGCTTTCCTCAGTTTGCTAAGTACAGTGCTTTAACACCAGCTCTAATCGAATGTATTACATCCGCGAGTTGCCAACTTGTTCCTTGGGCCCCCTTTTGCTCATTCACTTTCTGAGCCTCGGGGCAAGTTGATTTGCAGTAAACTGCTCCATTGGGAACTCGACAGTGGTTTCTTAGGACTTGAGTCGTGACAGTGTCGTGGTCTCACACCCTGTCATTTTCCATTGATGGAGTCCCCCACTTGATTGGCTCACCCTTTTAAGCAGTGAAGTTAACTGGAAAGTAACGTGCACCAGATGCATAGGGAGGTTCACAACTGACGAGTCCCTCGACTCAGTTTCATTGTCTCAGATGGAGCGGTTATGAAGTTCTTCCCGCGACTCTTTCACTGGTCCACTGCGAACTTCAGTGTCCGAGGCCATGTGGGGACAGAGGTTTAGAGTGGTCAGGCTACTTCTGGATTAGCTGCGCCAAACGGTTAACACCTGGGGTTGCTATGGCAACTAATCGGGGGTGGACCGACTAAAGGCATTGGAGCATCGATGTGCTGACAGGGGCATCCATTGTTCAGATAAAATTTTTAGGTGCCACTTTGATGACTCTGTAGGGTGTGAATCCAAACCGTTAATGCTAAAAGAGCACTCCAGGATTCCATAATTTCAGCTTAGAATTGTGTCATGACCAATTGGTTCGCAACTCAGTGGTACAATCTTTTGTCTGATATCTTGCATTTGAGTAACAAAGCACTGAGTTTTGGCGATGAAGGATGGCATTCGGCTGGCAAATTGTTGACCCGCCAGCCAATGAGCGTGGGCCAGCTGGTGCGTCTCGTTCACGGTTGACAAGCATTTGTTAATGAAATTATTGCAGTTTTTTGACATTTTAGTTTAACGGCTATATTTCTGACTAATTTTTGTTAAGTTGCCTTGATCTCGTATATCATTTTAAAGCCCGTCTTACGCTCTATCTAAGAATAGATACAGTTTAGCTCAGAACCACGTTTTTACATCTGTACAGGAGTTTAAATGAATCACGGAAAATGCTGATCATCAGCAAAGCAAAATTTCCCATTTCGTTAATATGAATCAATATCAGAAATCATTTCAGGGTAAAGAATTCTTTTCGATAAATCTCATCAGACCCAAACTTTTACATAACAGTGATTGTGGAGATAGCGTCAACTGGGGCTGGGATTGACTTCTTGACTGTTTGAATGACCAAAATCGACAACTTGAGACAGAGATAGAGATGGTAGACCAAGTAAACTAACTAAACATGTGTACACAAGGCTCATTAGTACAAGGTAATTAAGTAGGTAAGATGATAGCCAAATAACTAAGTAACGGTGTCCGTTGGCCAAGGTAGTAATATCGGCCGTATAAATCATTTTTGGACACATAATTCCGGCTTTAGATGGTGAATGTACATAGCCTCGGCGATGGATAAGAGCTGTTTGCGGAATCCTTGGGAGAAGTGTTCAGGTAATGAGTAAATGACTTTGAAGTCATTCTCTGAAGCTGTATGGCCACATTCAAGGTGGTGCGACATGATAGAACTGTCTGAAGACCTCATTTCGCCTCTGTAAAACCATGCCGAGATGTGTTCACGAACCCTCTGAGATAGGCGTCTCGTCGTGCGACCCACGTATCGTGCACCACAGGAGCACGAGTGCTGATAAATGATCATTCAACGGGTCAAAGGCGGTAGTCTATCCTTCAAGGGTTTTGTAAGCAACAGCTTATTGTGAAAAACGATTCTCAGGCGGGCCGCGAAATAAGTTTTCTCGACAGCATCTTTCAGGCGTCTGGATAACATATCAGCTGCAGAATCGCCCTCAAAGGGTATATGTATGAAAAGCTCTTTCTTAGGAGCAATGCTCCTAGGTGGCTTTCGATAACGTTCCTTCAAATGTTTCATGATAAATTTATCCGGATAGCCAATTTCCATGAGGGCGTCGCTGATTCTCTGAAGTTCTTCGTTGACGGTATCCGGTGTACAAATACTGCGCGCCCTGAAGGCGAGAGATCTGATTACACTCCGCTTGTGCTGTAGTGGTACTGCGCTGCGGAAGTTAGTGTACTGCCCAGTTCATGTGTGCTTTCTGCTGCATGATCCGTCTGAGTTACGGATAACTTCTACATCCAAGAAAGGTAACCGGTTTCCGAGTTCGTGTTCACAAGTGAAATGGAGATTCTTGTGTGCGTCATTGAAAGCTTTCAGCAACTGTTCCGCATGCTTTTCGGATTTGCAAAGTACGAAGGTGTCATCCACATACCGTACGTACATTTCGGTTTCACGGATGTGCGTTGTAAGTGGGCCATGTTCCAATTTCGCCATGAATATATCAGCCAGCAGCGGCCCCAAAGGAGATCCCGTGGCCACTTTCAATGGTGAAATGTACCGCCAGATTGCCGGAGTGGCCACGGGATCTCCTTTGGGGCCGCTGCTGGTTGATATATTCATGGCGAAATTGGAACATGGCCCACTTACAACGCACATCCGTGAAACCGAAATGTACGTACGGTATGTGGATGACACCTTCGTACTTTGCAAATCCGAAAAGCATGCGGAACAGTTGCTGAAAGCTTTCAATGACGCACACAAGAATCTCCATTTCACTTGTGAACACGAACTCGGAAACCGGTTACCTTTCTTGGATGTAGAAGTTATCCGTAACTCAGACGGATCATGCAGCAGAAAGCACACATGAACTGGGCAGTACACTAACTTCCGCAGCGCAGTACCACTACAGCACAAGCGGAGTGTAATCAGATCTCTCGCCTTCAGGGCGCGCAGTATTGGTACACCGGATACCGTCCACGAAGAACTACAGAGAATCAGCGACGCCCTCAGGGAAAATGATTATCTTGATAAATTTATCAACAAACATTTGAAGGAACGCAATCGAAATACACCTAGGAGCATTGCTCCTAAGAGAGAGCTTTTCGTACATATACCATTTGAGGGCGATTCTGCAGCTGATATGTTATCCCGACGCCTGAAAGATGCTGTCGAGAAAACTTATTTCGCGGCCCGCCTGAGAATCGTTTTTCACAATAAGCCGTTGCTTACAAAACCCTTGAAGGATAGACTACCGCCTTTGACCCGTTGAATGATCATTTATCAGCACTCGTGCTCCTGTGGTGCACGATACGTGGGTCGCACGACGAGACGCCTATCTCAGAGGGTTCGTGAACACATCTCGGCATGGTTTTACAGAGGCGAAATGAGGTCTTCAGACAGTTCTATCATGTCGCACCACCTTGAATGTGGCCATACAGCTTCAGAGAATGACTTCAAAGTCATTTACTCATTACCTGAACACTTCTCCCAAGGATTCCGCAAACAGCTCTTATCCATCGCCGAGGCTATGTACATTCACCATCTAAAGCCGGAATTATGTGTTCAAAAATGATTTATACGGCCGATATTACTACCTTGGCCAACGGACACCGTTACTTAGTTATTTGGCTGTCATCTTACCTACTTAATTACCTTGTACTAATGAGCCTTGTGTACACATGTTTAGTTAGTTTACTTGGTCTACCATCTCTATCTCTGTCTCAAGTTGTCGATTTTGGTCATTCAAACAGTCAAGAAGTCAATCCCAGCCCCAGTTGACGCTATCTCCACAATCACTGTTATGTAAAAGTTTGGGTCTGATGAGATTTATCGAAAAGAATTCTTTACCCTGAAATGATTTCTGATAATGTTTCATATCTGTACAGGACATTAAACCCAACGTGGACAGAAGCCAAATTAGCACCATTTTCTTGCACTAATGTAAAGTTGGACGAAATGCAGTGGAAACTGCTCATTACGTCAACAGTGCATTTGGTGCTGAAACCACTAATAACCGTATCAAACATTTGTGGATTCAAACATTTCGAAACACCTTATGTGAGGTTTGAAGATGAAGAGCTTCGTGGACCGCCACTGGAAGTGAACAACGATCAGTTAACTGCCTTAGTTAAAGCGGATCTATATAAAACTAATCGAACTCTTGCTTCTGTTTTGGCAATGAACGATGAATTTATACAGGCTAAGAAGCGCTGCTTTACACGTCCCGTTGGGTAGTTGGTGGGAATATCAACATACCAATAATGATAATAATGATAGTAAAACAGTTAGCACTACAACTATGAAAATAAGGACTTATCGTTTGCTCCGCCGTAGTCCTGCAATCGGCTTAGATTCACAGCACCCGCAGTTAACTTAAAATAATTCCATGGTAACCTCCAGATGTAAGATGGAGACGCAGTGCCAAGTGACAAAGTGTAAGTGGATGAGTGCATCGTCCAACCGTCTATTAAATACTGTTAGTGTCGGTGCAGAGACGACCGATTCTGGGAGAGCATTTCACTGGTGACAGACACGAATGGAAAAGAAATTTCTGCGGCACTCCAGGCGGCTATACTGTACAGCGATTTTCAATGAGTGACCCCTCAGGTTTGTATTGCTGCTGAGTCGCAGTAAAGGGCGGTACACATGATGTGAGTCACGCAGACTCCAGTATGTCAAAATCAGGTCGCCTCGTTGTCTGCGATAGCTTCCGCAGAATACCCCCAATCGTTGAAGCCTGTCCTGGCATGAAAGATTGTGCATGCTAATTACGTTCTTAGATGGCCGACGTTGTGGCTTCTCCAGTGCTTTAACACCGTGTTTCAGCCATGGATGCCAGGCTTGAATAGCGTATTCGACATGGGGGCGAACATACTCACTGAACATTTGTCGGAATATGGAGCTGTTTATTTGTCCAAACGCCCGTCGCAACAGACCGACGTGTTGGTTTTCAGTCTTCGAGGCCTTTTAGGATTCCATGGAGCAACCCAAGTCATCTTGAATCAGGACACCCAAATCACCTTCGATAGGTGATCGTTGTACTATATTCGTTCCGAGCCGGTTTGAGTGGCTGCTCTGATGTCGGGTGGAAAGCAACTTGCATTTACTGACGTTGAAATGCAGTAAGTTTGGGGTTGGCCATTGATACAACGGATTTAGACCACTCTGAAACACATGCTGGTCGGCATCCGCCTGGATCCTTCGCCAAATCTTGATATCGTCGGTAAACATTAGGAAGTTTGAATCGATTCCCTGTAAAAGCTCATTAATAAACAAGCAAAACAAATGTGGACCTAGAACTGTGCCTTGCGGCACACCACACTCGATTTATTTGTGGTCCGATAAAGAGCTCCGAACTCTGATCACTAATTGCCGTTGGAGTAACAAGTTGGCAATACAGCTTAAAAGATGGTCGCCGATCCCGTAACGCTAGAGATTGGAGAGTAGTATCGGATGGTCTAGACGGTCGAAAGCCTTGGAAAAATCCAGATAGATCACATCAGCGTCTTCTGCAGCGTCAGCTGACTCGTTCCAACTACTGCGTGCGATTCCTAATTTAGTTGTGCATGACCGCCGTCGGCAACCTCCTTGCTGCTCAGGCGTGATAATGTTACAGTTTTCCAGATAGTACTCAAGTACATCGAGAACAATGGATTTCATTATCTTGGAGAGTAGATGAAGAAGAGATACTGGGCAGTAGTTGGAGGTATCAGTTCTGCTTCCGCCTTTGTGGATCGGGGTTATTATTCCAGGCTCCCACATAGCGGGAACTTGATTCCGGTCGAAGCAGCGCTGGAAAAACTGAGCCAAAAGTGCTGCCCATTGACTTGCTGCTGCTTTCAGTGGGTCTGGACGAATGGTGTCGACACCCGACGAGCTGTGTTTGCGTAGAGACGTCAGCTTTTGCAATACAGCCACCGCGGCAAAAGTGATGTAGGTTAGTCCTGACGAGGAGAACACAAAGGTTGGTAGATCGCTTGGTGACGACCCTTTGCAACGTGGGGGCATATTGCATCCGCAGCGCTTTTGCTGCTTCCACAACCGTTCTTGTTGGGCCATCACCTGTCCTGAGTGGAGGAACTCCTTGCCACACCTTTCTTAGCCTATTGACGTGCTTGTGCAGCAGTTTGTGGTTAGCACTGATTGCTGTTGCGATGTTCTGCTGATATGTGGCTTGCCTTCTCTTAGCAGTTGAGTGCGGTGGTTACTTTGGGCTACGTAGCTGTCCCGAATTTCTAGTGCTGGCGCTTCTCTGTACACTCGCCATGCTGCGTTGCGTACTGTCATCCATTTTCGACTTCTACTCCTAACGGAAGAAACTGATTTAAACTTATTGCAATGTTCTATCGCTGTAGCCTTCGCAATCAGCTGACTGAATTTGTTGACGAACTCGAGGCAGGCGACTTCCGGGGGTTCTTCGTCAAGCAACAATCAGGTTGTGGCAAAGACGAGCTAGGCTAATTGATCCTAGTTTGTGATGGTTCGCACAGTCTCATCGTTCTCATTCCGATATTCCACATACCAGACGCGGTTACAACTGATGACTGTGTGATCACTGCGATCCAACGGGCAGCCTATAACCAACACACCAATCAAATGCTCCTTGTTGGTAAGTACAAGATCCAGCACAGAGGGCCTGTTACCTGTGCTGAACGGAGTGAGCAAAGTTATGTGACTGTAAAGGGGAACAATGGTTAAGAGATCTTGTACATCGGCTTTGAATTGTTCTTCGATCGTGGCAGGAGTTTCTATACAATGTACCTTGAAATCACCCATGATAAATATGTGTGTGTAGTTTTGTTGTAAAATACATCTTAAAGCAGCCCCTAGGTGGTAGTCGTTTTCGAGTGTACAGTTAGGGGGGACGGTACACCAAGACAATAAGTCAAGCTTCCTTGCCTTTTAACTGCAAGCGTCACCAAAGAGAGTCGGGGAACTGCGAGCCTGAATCATCCACAGCTTCGTTCTGTAAGTCGCTTCGATATTACAGAATTACCCCTCCTATTTTTATGAGCCTGTCGTTCCGGATCATCGGCACGCCCCATAGCGAACTTCATCGTCCGGCATTCCCGTGTGCACCCATGTCTCGTTGATACCAATGACATCATATGACCCGGAAGCTTGGCGATCTTTCGGTTCGGATAGTTTATTAAAAAATCGCTGAGCATGCGTATACAAGCAGGCCAGCTTTAAAACATTTACTGGTGATTGGAATGTTGAAAAAGAGTATTAAGTGGGTGTCACACGAATTGAATAAAGATCAAAGAACTCGTCGTTTTGAGGTGTCGTCTACCCTTCTTCTGCGCAAGAAAAGCGAGCCGTTTCTCGACCGGATTGTGACGTGATGAAAGGTGGATCCTATACGAGAATCATCGGCGAACCTCATAATGGCTGGACCACGATCAAACTGTACAACGCTTCCCAAAGCCGAAATTGCACCCACGAAAGTCATCGTGAATGTTCGATGGTCTGCGGCTGGTCTAATCCGCCATAGATTTCTGATTCCAGGGAAACCATTACAGCGAAGAAGTATTGCTAAGAAACTGTCGAAACACATTGAAATCTATGACACAGGTACAAGGTACTGGTCAACAGAAAGAGGCTAATTCTTCTCCCTGATAAAGCTTGGCTGCAAGTCAATGTCGCGACCTTGATTTGCGCGGCATGCTTATCGCACAAATCTTGCTCTATCACTCCTTGTCGACTTGCGGAGGCAATTTTTGTCTCACAGTCAAGCTCTTATACTTATTCGATTAAGCGGAACCAGTGCTATCCAGAGCTACCAGCCGAGTGGATCTAAGATCAACGGTTCGCTATTCCTGATCCTTTTGCTATTTTGGCGCTTTCCCTGAGTGTGCACAGCCGTCAAACTTGATCTTCTCGGAGTCCTACAAAACTACTTTCGTCTCATCAGCTAGACCCCGCTGAGGGCTCTTCAACAAGCCTACATTCGTGTGAATCCGTTGATCTACAAAACAGATGTTGGAGAAAAGTACCACTTCTCTTACATTTACCTCTGCACTGCCTGCAACCATCCTTGGACTTTCTTCAACATCCATCCTAATCTCGCTTCACTGCAATCCGGTGGATAACAACGTGCGTGAAATTTCTACCCACCAGTGACCCATTGTGGCGTCCAAATCAGACTGGTGGCTGGACCCAACACGTTTCGTAGGCGAAACGGTCACTTGGCTAACACCCGACTAACACACTGTGGAACGTGAGCCGGTAAGTTCTTACTGTTCTATACTTTAGTCCTAGACGCACCTAGCCATTTCACACTACTTTAAGCCGTAGCCGTTCTAGAATCTGTAGATCCCAACACGCTGTGCACTTATTGCAAATGACTGCTAACTCAATAACATTGAATGCCTCCCCGATAAGAAAAAAGAAAACAAGATGAAACCACAGCGAACCACGTTGCTAATACGTCCAAGATCCTTCCTGCCATGCATAAAAGCATTAACCTCCTTGAGGAGGAAATCAGTTCACTGAAAAACCAACTCAGTGAATTTAGCAAAAAGTATGACCAAATTTTATCATTCTATGAACCAACAAAAGACTCAGCTACCGTTAATTTGGATAGACTAAGAACG
Organism: Dicrocoelium dendriticum; assembly: GCA_944474145.2. NCBI lineage: Eukaryota > Metazoa > Platyhelminthes > Trematoda > Plagiorchiida > Dicrocoeliidae > Dicrocoelium > Dicrocoelium dendriticum. The sequence continues at coordinate 68,317,836 of OX104064.1, forward strand.
GCCGGTTCATTCTTATTACTTGCCACCTCTGAAACCCAGGAACGCGTGCGCAGATCAAAACGTGTGATTATATCCAATATACCCGATAGTCTGAGTATCGAAAAAAGTAAAACCGCCTTCTTCACCGCCTGCAACCTGGATTGGTTTAACTGCGTTTTTAAAAGGTTTCGGAAAAATTTAAAAACGAAGTCGTGTCCGGTTTTGTCGAAATTCTCCGACGAATCAACTGCCACTACTTTTCTGAGATTCAAACGGCCAATTACTGCAAGAGCCGAATTGCAAAACGCTATAGTCAGGAAAGACCAAACACTGCTAGAAAGGCGCCTAGCTCTAGAGAAAAGCCTTCAGGTGTGTTAACTCACTATCCACCAAGTCACCGAGCAGACAGTGAACTAAACTTTGACAGAACACCGTAAATATACCTGAGAGATCCTAGACGTACTAAAACCGTTACCCTTGCGGCTCATACACTGAATAGCACTACACCTACCAAATTGCCGGAAAAAATGAAACAACCCCAGGAACTGAATCACATCGCGATAACAGCCGAAAGCAACCCAATCTCGTCTGCACCAGCTACGACTAACGTGCGCTTAAAAGATGTTGTGCCTACTACAAATGTCTCCCTTCCAGTGCAGAATCATAGAGCGAAATTTTCTATAAGTTTGTGAGAAACAAGGAATCATCCCACAGTCAATTTAAACACAAAATCAAATCAATGAGATCACTATAAATCATGGTACTGCTCTCTAGCAACACGATGTGATAACGTCTAACACCCAACATCTCTGCCATAACACTCCAGATCGTCGGTGTGATTCGTTAAATCAGTCCCGGAGCAGTCAACTATTTCGTGATTCAATCAGTGACACTAAATCTGACTGTGTGTGCAAACTCGGCTGAACACCCTCACATCCCACAGCTGTCTCCAAACCCAAATTGGCAGCACACTAACACAAGTGGAAATGCAGCCAGTAATAGAAATTTGGAAATTCTTAGGGCATTGCCTACTTCTCACACCAACATTTCTCAGCCACTCCCGCCGCCAGTTTCTCCCATGGAAATCCTACAAATTGCTTTCTTAGGACATCATTTCCCCCAACATTACTCCTCACCACTAGAATTGCTACCACTAGGCCCCATGAATTAACAGATGATCTCTGAATTTGCACAACTTCTTCCTTGGAGTCAATACAACCTAGAGATCTCCAAATGACGAATGCCTCATTGTGGCACACAACCAATACCAATACTAGCAAACAGGCCACTTAACTCACCCTGCAGCATCTCATTTCGTATATTCTCTAGATTCCGCTGTTATAAACATTCGTTCCTTACTACTTAAATTTTAACTTCTTACAGCTTTCATTTGTCTTAAAACACCCATTTTGTGTTCCCCATTGGAACATGGTGCAACACAGACTTAAGTGACTCTCAGCTTCAAGTTATTGGCTACCGCCTGTTTCGAAAAGATCGTCTAAGCCAACGAGCAGAAGGATGTGCTATCTATATTCGAAATGATATCACAGTGATGCCTGCTGATCTTCGGACAATCAATGAATTAGAAGATTCGTGGTGGTTAGTAATCTCTTCCAGTGACCTACTACTGGATTACATCTGTAGATCTCCTAGCGCTACGAATCACTATACTGAACCACTAGTTGATGCTATCAGCGGTGCCTTAAATATTTTTTTACTAGCATACTTTTGTATGTGGTGATTTCAACTTACCGCATATTGACTGGACAACGCCCACAGTTAAAGTGTCAAGCAGCCTCATAGGAATATTTCATAGCATACAGATCAAGTTAATCAACCTACAAGAAGAGCCAACATATTATATCTTATATTCAACATGGGCATTCCGTCAGTGCTCGTCACTATTGACAGCCCACTAATGGGCTGCGACCACAATACTATGCTATGCATCATGAAAAGTAAAATAGCAAAGAAACTACTAGTGACTGACAAGCCTACTCGTTGCATCCATCTCATTGACTGAATCATAGTTGACAATCTCCTCACTACCCTGCGTTGGGACAAATTCTTCTTAACACAGGATTCAACCTAAGCCACGAACGAATATATAAACAATCTTAACACACGTACCAACCTAGTAGCACCCACACTGTGAAACAACCTCCATAACTGTAGTAGTCAACTGAAGCCATGCTTCAAAATTACCACCAAATTGAAGAAATTGAAGTCCCAATATCGCAAAAGCAATAACATTACAACATTAATGCAAATTCATGACTCTACTGAGATTAAAGCATCAGACATTGCTAGCGGAAATCACCGAAGAAAATAAAGTGTTGAAAAATCCACAAAAGATACAAACCTTGGTGAAAATTCTCAACAGGAGGAATCCAAAGCATTATCATCAAATCCAAAGTCTGACCTTAGCAGATGGCTCAACAACTGATGAGGTTAGCAAAGGGGTGAAGCATTAAACCCTTATTAAGCCCCCTCATTCAATACAGGTACCAATATATCCCACCCTCTTCTAAAACGCAAGACAGATAAGCCTGAGTGATGTTCAAAGGAGTATAGTTGGTGGCATCCGGTTTCGGATTTGCCTGTCACTGTGGCCAGCCAAAGGACGCCTGCGCCTACAGAGGGACCATGGATGGCTTGCGCTGCACCAACCACAGCTCCAAACACACACCCTATATTCAGTGTAAACCCGAAGGGATAAGACCGGGAGGCATGTGGATGGGAGACATGTTTCATCAACGGAGCCGGCCCACACTCCTTGACATATGCAAACACAAGCACGCTGTATTTGGGAATCAAGCGCATACAAGGTGGTGGCTGGACCGTAGTCCGCTCCACACTGAGTGCATGGAACCACTCTTTGATCCTAACACGGCCAAAAGGACCGTGCATTCCGTCCCCTCCAGCAACGACCAGCTGTCTCCTTGACCCAGTATGGAAAAGGTAGTGAGTAATATAGTGGTAGGCACCTTGTTAACATACACATCAAGCGCAGCCACACCGGGGATATCAAGCAACAGCCAATCACTTGAGAGCAAGATAAGAAAGAAAATAAATCGAGTAATGATTAAGGAAACGGTGACATAAAACTTAAATAAATGAGCGTATGAAATAAGTTGTTTACAAAAGAATCCGATATAAGTTCAGGAGGTCAGAAAGTACATTTTACGGAAATGACACAAACACGAAAATGTTATCGAAAGTAACCACAATTGGCTTAAGCGACGTGTGCAAGTTTAGAGAAGATAGTACAGGTAGACATTAATAAAATAAGAAAAGGCATTAGGACAAAATTGAAAACACATCACCTGAAATAAAGAGAGATTGCATGCAAGCACGCGGTTAGTAAATCGAATTCAGCGTGCCTACAAACGCTGCTCCGGTTCTGCCTACGTTCTCTACAGGACCCCTCGTCGCTTCGGTCGTGGTCCCGAGTGGCCTCGCTCATGCCTCACCAGGCATGCGTCACTCAGGCACTCGCGACCGCATGTGCTACAGCCCCATGCGCTCGATGTCGATGGAGTACAACCCATCGGTGCTTGCTACCTCCGCACTTGCCGCTTCTCTCTGCATGCATGAGGTCATTCTCCCGCACTTCGGCAACTGCCTTCGTGATTAGATCGCGCCATACACGCCGATCAACTGCCTTCGATCCCCATGACCTGAAATCAAGATTAGAAGGTGAAAGGTTTACATTGATCATGTCCTGTTGACGGAACTTTGGTTTCTTCACATGCCGCTTCCCTATACTCAGCTGACCATATAATAATTGTTTCGGTATCCGAGTCGAATCCAAACGGCTCACATGACTGAGCGACCTCAGGTGTCTCAGCAAGTATGCAATCCACTGCACACATTACACTTCGGCGCAACACTTCTGTGTACGCAACTCTGTCGCCACAACCGATCCGCAAAAAATGTCGCAAACACAGCTGATGGAACCGCTCGAGATATCGCACATCCCGACGGTACATCGTTCATGTTTTCCTGCCGTATAGAAGAACGGATAACACCATGGATTTGTACACCATCAGCTTCGTGCCAGTGGCAAACTGATAGTTGTTCCACACTGGGTACTCGAGCTACCCGAATGCCGCCGCTACCTAAGAGACGCAAAAAAGCAGCTCACTGTGTATCTGCTGATCAGGTAGCAGAAATGGGAGGTGGTTTCCAATACTTCAGCCCCAATGCTGATTCTCGGCAATATTGAAGATTGCACCTCCGGTGAAGGCGGAAAGACACAGACGGTTTTGCTTGTGTTGATGGTGAGCCCGAATTTCGCCGCTGTCGAAGCCAGAGCACTAGTCATGTGCTGCAGCTCATCCGCACTGTGTGAAAACAACGCACAGTCTTCAGCAAACAGCAACATTCGGATAGTTGTCTCACAGACTAAAGTTCTCGCACGCAAACGACGGATGTTCAGCAATCCACCATCAATACGGTGCTCTACACGAACACCGTAAGCACAAGCGGCATCAAAAGCACAAGACAACATTGCATGAAGATAGATATTAAACAGGGCAGGAGCTAACACACAGCCTTGCTTCACACCAGAGACAACTGTAAAGTCATCCGAGGTCTCTCCACTCAGCTGCACCCTCGCTCGCATACCACTGTGCAGACATTCAATTAAACTTACAAACTTATGCAGGCAACCAAACTTACCCAAAACCAGGCACAATGCCTCGCGGTTCACCGTATCAAATGCCTTGGTGAAATCAACAAAAAGCGAGTACAACGGCTGGTGTCGTTCTCTGCACTTCTCCTTCCACTGCCCAGCCGCAAACACCATATCTATAGTGCTGCGACCCGAACGGAATCCGCATTGCTTTCCCGCCACGTTAGGTTATCGGAAAGCATATCTCAGTTACGGCGGATTATTACAGAGGGTCCAGCGGATTTCCTTGTCAGTTTAACGCATGCATCAAATTTTCTTTCAAGGATTCAACTAGTCCTCTTCACACATCACAGTATGATTTTTCGAAAGTCTGTCCCTTTCTTCTTCATGGTCTAGCCCCAACTTTCTATTCTGGTGCACTGTCTCATATCACTAAAGTATCGCTCTACCTGTCGTGATTATTTGTTTGCTGCGGGTCCATTTATTCAAGTGACAGATGTACACCTTTTCCGCTCGTACAAGTTGTGCAAAGTTGATAACGCTATTTTAGTATATCCGCAGTCGATCGTGCAAAACGCTGAAAATACGCGCACGCCTATGCGAGGACTCACATATAGGTAATCCGTTGCACAAAAGAGGCGGAGGTGAACGGTTGACATAAACGTTGCCTACTGTACAGCTTGCAGTGTGAAGTGATGGTGGTTTTCTATGAATGTACTTCATTGAACAACAGTGTTACCTATGAATTTCTTCGCTGTTGAATTTTGAGTGGAATTCAACGCAGCCGTTGTTCAGTCACCTCCACTATTGGATCTTGATCATGTGATCGGATTTATCAAATGGACTAACACTTTTCTTTCCTCTGGACAAATAAGGGCTCACCAGAATAGAGCCATAAATCACCGGATGAAACCCGCAATGCATGCGTAGGACTGCCTCCCTCATGAAGGACCATGTGCTTGAGGTCACCTCCTTGACAGGTGCACACAGCAGCTTCCTGTACACCTGCAGCTAACGCGACCTTGGATCGCGAATCCAGCACTCCTATTCAGTCTGAACAGCTGTAATCTACGTGGACCGATAAAAGCTGGTCCTAGCTGCATGATCCCCCTAGGTAAAGAAACCTTCGGAAAGAATCGAACGGCCTTAATTGCTTCGCTTGTAACCCACTGTATGTATGGTCTGAAGCACGTAATTTGAAGCTTAACCGCGACGCGTTTTGAACTGGCTCAATCACTTCGGTCGCTAGGATCGTAGATGAAACAAATTAATGTTGAGCATTTTTCACTCACAACAAAGCACTGCCCAGACCGGTTTCGTGGTTGTTTGCACATGCTGTTCTGCCATTACTGCCTGAAGAATGCGAAGAAGTACAAAAAGTGGTTGTGAATTGCAGCACTGCCGGCGAGTAGCAGCTAGGATTTGCTGACACATATCAACGTGGCCTATTGTCATTCGATCCAGGGTAGTGGGTGTGTCCCGTTGTTCTTATGGGAAATCAGATGAATTGAAAAGGCATCGAATGCTACGTGGACAAATGGACCACACCCATTAGCACAACAGTTTCACGAGGAGCTTGAATGTTGACAACAAATCGTGACAAAATCATAACTTCCAATATATAGATAAGCTACACATACAGCTCTTGGATATGTCAGAGCGCCAAAAACAGCCGAGGTAAGAATGGTCATGTAGACTGGATACACAACAATCGATTAGTTATGTTGTTTATTCTATGTAAGTGTGTAACGCTGCTACAATCAGCGGCAGACGCCGAGGTATGAAACAGGGGATAACTAGTTACATTCGTAATAAACACCAGCAGGAGGTCTGACTGCACCAAAGGCCACAGAACGTGAACGTGAGAGGCTCAAATGCGAAGAAAAGCTTCCACAGTGTGACGCTTATGGAGACGACCACCTTGCATATAGGCCAAGCGCGATTACCTCCGTTGCCACCATCGCAGCGACAGGTCTTATCAGAATGTCCAGGCAACCAAGAATTGCGTGGGACGGTAGCAAAGCCGCAACGCTACACGAGACCTATTCGAGCACCCCTTGCGTTCAGGCATCATTCGTGAAACTACCTGCCGATGTGGGGACCGACGCGTACCATCGCTACGGTTCGAAAGCAAACTGTACCAACACTACGAAGTGTGGTCTGCCTTCAGAACGGACTTGGTATCGTTGTACCATACTTTTCTCAGTCAACTGTATCCATAGCGCTTTCAAAATCCTCCTTGCATGATGGTGCCTAACGCTATCACGTTGCATGCAACGGGTGCAAACGCTCCTCGAAAACACGTGCTGTTCCTTGCGTGACCAATCCGAATTTAGCCGATATTAACAGATGAGTGCACATAGTGGGACGTTATTGGCTGCTATGGGATTGTCACTTAATGAACACTAGCACTCATGGTTGTCTGCGCCCGTTGGATGCAATTTGATAGCGTTACGAACCATCAGAGGAGATCTATGAAGAAACATAACTAACTTAGAGGAATTCGTAAGCGCTATGAATGCGGTCGACTTAGAAAAGCTATAGACAGATAAGTAAACCAGTTAAGAACTCAGACCTCGTCGGAGGAAGCCAAGTATAGGGTGTAAGAATGCAGAACGCAGTAGGCAACATGTTTTCAAGCCAAGTCAAAATAATCTTTACGTGCCCGGATGGGTATATTTTCAGCAGTTCACAACATCGAATATAACTAGACTGAAATAGACTAAAAACTAAAAAGAAAAATATCACAGCTGAGAATATTTTTGGAAAAGGGTGCACGAATGTCACTGGAGTAAGGAATCCCGCACCCTTGAGCAACAATCACGGTTAAAGAGGCCCACCTTCGTTAAAATGTTTCTTGACCGTTGGTTTCATTTTCAGAAAGTAATGGAAAGCGCGTTGCGCACAAGGCTTCAGAAAGTTTTCCAAAGAATCGACGGAATTAAACGGTAGCAGTTAACTTGAAAACGGTTCAGTCAAATAATTCAGCAAAATATTGGTAAAAGATTGGTTTGATCGCATTAGATAGCGCAAAAGCAGTGTTCGGGGCGAATGGCAACGGCAATTTTGAAGGCCTCGCCTTATATGGCAAGTAAGGCGCGGCCAATGGCTTTGTTTTGGTTATCGGTTATGTGTCACTCGCATGCTCCAGTAAATGGCTGTCCCACAGTTTTCCCACTGAGCCGTGAGTCCTTCCTATTAATGTGCACCCAGTCTATTGCAGTCGGTTTGGTCATCGGATAGGGAAAAGCACTCGGAGAGGGCTGGTTCGGTCGCTCAAACGACTACGCAGCTCTCTGCCGAGGTCAGCAGCATGAATAGTGTGGAATCACTGTTGAAACGTTCTGCCGAATGCGCAGTTACGCTTGACACTGAAGGCTAACACCATGTGTCGCACGGTATAACCCACCATCTCTAAGTAGTTTGATTGGAGACTTGGACGTTTGTTCCAATCTCCACTATTCGGTGAGCTGGCGCCAAATGCTAACTTAAAGCGCGCAGCAAGTTGAAAAGAAATAGAACGCAAATTTTTGCTTCGGGGTCTACGCTTCGGGTTTGGATTACACCATGTCATTTCGAAGATGGATATTCGATCCAGAACATATTTGGAGGCCAACGATACCAGTAATGACTCCATCCTAGGTGTGGTCCATGCCATGGAACTGACCGGAGCTGATTGTGTATCTCGGTCCACACACACACACACACACACCCATACCGGTTGCTCACACACAAGATGCCTAAAGAAACTTAAGTTGCCAGCTGACAGCGTGACAGGCAAAATTTACAGCCAATGCGTTACTTACGAAGCCTGTCATCCACAGCCACGGTGCAACCACAGTCATTCAGGTGAATCTCTGTCTCTACCGTTCTACTTTAACAAATGAATAACGGACAATGATTTATGCCGGGTAAAAAGCAGTTGCTTGATAATTCACACAGGATGGTGGGTAAAACTACAATATCAAATGGTATGTGAGTTGTCTGTTTGAGGGTTTATCTAGCAAATGAGCCGCTGAATAATAGCAGTGTAAATGGGAATCGCGTGCGAAGGATGAGGCAACATGGGAACGGTTATAGTTGCTGTACTCCGTGAAAAAAGTAAAAACAAGTACACTCACTCAGGTTTACGTGACATAGTAATCCAGTTTAAAGAAATAATTGATATATTCCAAAGTAACGCAATTTAAGCAACGAAGTGATGGGGGGTCAAGAGCAAGATCCAAACGTTTGTTGAAAATATTCAAGGTGGGGGAGGAAACAACAAAGTTTGCGAGAGAGTTCCAGTGTTGGTAAATCCAAAGAGTAAAATAATTCCGCCGACAAGACAGGCGGCCAATTCACAGATGACCGTATTGCTTCATTTGTTATTTCTTACCCTACTTCATTCTGCACTGAGTCTGTTGTGCTCCTGGTTCCTAGTTACTTCATCTACCATCCTACTGTCTTACCAATATTTCCCAGCAACATATTCCTTAGACCATATCCTCGATCTAAGTTATGGTGCACTTCCTCTCTCACACTACCCCAAAAATCGGGTAACTATTGCACACTTTCCTAATCACCATGTCTTTGGCATCTTCTACACGACTACGATCCACTGAATAAGTCCTGACTTTGTAGTGAATAGGCGATTATTTTTTTGTCTACTTATCCGTTTAATTCTCCCTTACCAACATTAACTTTACCGTGTATAGTCACACACACCCTAACTATCCACCTACAATTGAAGGCTGAAAGGAATGCAACTGAGCTCACCCAGCATCTCAACCATCTGGCAGCGCAAGACACAACTTGATTTTTTCAATTCCATAATTAGACCAGGAAATGTCTAGACACCACGCTATGCCTTAACTTCCTACAATGTGAATAATGGCTATATTCTTTTGATAAAGCAACTTGAGTTTGATGATCCCCTGGAGTTACCTAAATATAGTGAGTTACCTCTTCTCGCAACTCCCTATGTTGCTACTTACAAACGTCTCCTACCGTATTACTCCAGTCTATTAAGTAAGACTGTGTAGTACTCGATTTTGTTTGGTGAGTTTGACTGCTTCGATCCTTTTCATAATAATTCCCCTCCTCACCCACCCCCTCAAACCGCCGCCATCATGGCACCACCAAACTGCACCGAAAATAACTAAATGAGAATCCTCGCAAACTGGTAACATACGGCGTCAAAAGTCCCAAATGCAAATATTCGCAAAAACGTCCATTGTAACCCCGTAAAAACTCAAACCAGTAACAGTTTCGCAGGTCTGAACATGTTGCAATGTAAATATGATCCATCCCTTTATGAGCTCGGTTTCTCAGTAGCACGAGAAATATACCTTATTATTATGTAGAAAAACAACCACTATCAGTCTCGGAAAATATTTAGTCGAAGAACCCAGCCGGTGTCACGCTGAGTTAACCTTCCAACCTAAACACAGAACGCCGTCACTTCTCGAACTATACCCTAGTAACGTGGTCGACTGCAGCACGACCTGCTAGCCACACATCTGTGACGTTGGTCACGCTCGGTCAAACGACTTCCAGTTCAAACCTATATCACAGCTTGGAAGATGGTTTCAGATGAATCTATGCCTTAGCTACCTCATCTACATTACTAAGTACCGGAGTAGAAGATCATGCACATCTTTTAGGTAGCTCTCTTACCCAGTACACCCAACATTCCATTCGTTACACACCTAACGGTGACCTAGTTCCCCACTGATGAACGGAATGTAAGAGGACAGATACAACGGACCCTCCAATCCCAAGTGCACAACAGCAAGTCAACCGTTGTCCTCCACCGTCTCGAGAGCAGACGAAGGCGAGCCGTGATTTTTAGCCTAACTCGCTGGCCATCTGGACAAGTGGGGAGATATTTACTACCGAGGCGCATTGCACTTTTCATGTGAGCTGAGCTGTTGTTATGATCATACGAACGGTATTCTACGGCTATGTCTCGACGACAATCAAGAATATTTCGGTTCACAGCAGGGGCATCTTGAAACGGCCTGTGGTGATCATAGATACTCTTGCACTTAAACGCTCTGTCATCCAGGCCACTTACCTATTACACTGCAAGTAACAGGTCGCACAATTCGTAATCGTACTTGGATGTGCTCGCACCACTGCGGAGTTAGCTTCGTTTGAGCCGCGTATTATCGTAAATGCTGCGGCTCACGTTGCGATCATTTTTCATTATCATAAGGAATACTAACGCTACCCTTTTGGATACTAATGTCTATTTGCAGGGAATACAGTAGTGTCCGGAACAGTTAGAATAATGATGGTTCTATAAATGTAACACATCGAAAAAAACGGTTTGTTTCTACTTGTAAAATGAAAATAGCATCTGTTCTCATTGGGCGACTATGGCCTGCCCAATTTTGTAGTCGGTACAATGGTACGGAGAGCTGCAGATCAGAGAGAGATTTGTGGTGACAGAAAAGACCAAATTTACCTGCTTCAGCATCATTCAGCTTAAGTGGTGCGTCAAGTCATTGTGCAACTCCATATACAAGCAGCACACTACTCACCAAGCGATAGAACGGTTGAGGAACTTAACAACCGTTGATACTCTGTAGAAGTGCTTTCTCCACTTACAAAGATCGTTTACCTCTTTGTCAGAAAAGTTGACGTTAAATTTAGAGGTTCGAAACCACCACGTCATTTCACCAAATCTTGTTTGCTTTGGCTAGAAAAGGAATTCGGATTATGAAAAAAAATTAGTAGGAGTAAAATACACCAAATCCAAATGGGTGGACCGTCCGCACACAGAAATACCCTTCAGCAACAGTGTCGGCGGCTCTGGTAATAAAAAACAGCCGGTATGTCTCTTGTGAAAAGCCCCATTTCTGCTATAGTTTTCCCCGTGGAGTGCCAACACACTTTCAGTGTAACAAAGCGGGGGATATGTGAAAGGTGTATTGCTCTCACTCCGTGTAAAATTGGGTCACAGCAGAAAGAGGTTGATAAACTGCCAGAGAATTTCCACTCGCCAACGATGGCTGTTAGCTCAAGTGGCTTCGAGCATAATACCCTGATTTAAAAATGGTAGCTTCTACAAGTTAGCTGTAGATAGCTACACTCCAAGTCGTATCCCGTTATATTTGTCAAGAAGCTCCGCTTTGCTGCACTTGTTACAACTAAAGACGTAACTAATCTCATACTACTTGTAAAGTCCAAAACGAACTTTGATGTATCCCCAAACTGGATTGCTTACATGAGGACACAGTATCTCTATTCCCTGATTATTCTGCTCATTTTACATTGCTTTACTCTGTGTCCTACAATCGGTTACCATATCGTATATTTATTCCTTTCACTCCATCACTGACATATCCTTGACGGTTCAAGGTCATTCATATTATTAGGTTATTGTGACACTGCCCAAATACTCGCACGCCGCCGCACGCTGTACAATTGCTGTCCTCTTGTACACCGATTGCAAAAACCCTTCGTAAGTCATGTACTGTGGCTGATACGCATTATAGAACAAAGGTCACAGGATACTTCGTTTTCTTCTTCTACCCAGACCTTGCGTTAAGTTTAGGTTTATTTGTTCATACTTTCTAGTTTAGTTTGCGTACGACGTACTTATTTAGGCTTCGTATCGTTAGTACACTACCTATGCTCTAGGCTGCTGTACCTTGTCGGCATTAGACAGATTCCAGGCACACGGACTGTAGACGAATTGTTGCGATCTATTGCCATCTGTTATTAGCCTAAAAGTGATGTAAGCGATGAGAATAAATGAGACTTCATAAACTCCCGATAGCATGTGATAGCGTAAAATGTCAACCGGTAAAAGTTGGGGTCATGGAAAACACTAGAGTTTACGTACGCCATATCCTACACTACTTGCCCCAAGCTGAGACTGTTGCTGCATACATCATGCTACTTCACCGCAGTTGGACTACACCGTTTTACCTTTTACACTTCATCAGTAACCTAATTACACCGATTTCGTTTACTTTGTAATGCTCAATACTCTCTCTCTCTCTCCGCCATACATGCTTCTACGGTCGCGTTCGTATGCCTAGTTGCTACATTTTTTGGTCAATCGCAGTGTTATGCCTGAGGTTCTCGCAATGGCTTAGAATGGTGCGGAATTACAACGAGGCTCAAACTCAGTGTTTTGTGCCTCGTGACGGATGGATGGAGCGAAGCAATTTATACCAAGTTGCGTGGACCCAAAAGAATGCCAGTTGGTAAGCCAGACGGAACGCAGGTATTGTTCGAGGTTGTCAGTAACTCGTCGTTTATTTCGCACTTACTACTAGACGCGCAAATGCTCGTACCATGAAAACTTTGGCTGTTATTCTTACCTCCAAACCGAAGTTATACACGTTCGCATTATTAAGGTGATGGGGAAGAAAATTCTTCCATCGGGATCGTGGTGTATCATGCACAACTGTGGGCCCACATGGTCAATGTGCCTTGGTGCTGACATTCCGCGGTAGTCAAAACTGAGTCTGACGACAGCCTCAAGAACCAGACATATGAATCCAGGTTACCATGCGCTTTAGGCATTTTCTTCACTAGGTTCCACTATCCACACGGTAACCGGGGCTCAAAAGCATGGGAATACTCTCTTTCGTTCGTTCGTACAGCAAATGTGGTACGTTGCAACCTCACTCACTGTGGCTTCACAGTACATGCGGACCTAGTTTCCGACTTGAGTGCCACTCGTGCTGCTCGTGACCTCGATTTGCCTTCACACATCTATGTGAACGTTACTCATTGTGAATATCAGACCGCGACACGGATCGCCTGAAGTGAACACCCCGTCGCATTCACACGCCCTGCGATATCCCCCATTGGCAACGCAAACCAGACTGCACATAGGAGGCAAGACCTAAGTACACACCAATTTACTGCACCAGTTGTGTAGTTATCATTCCCCTTATAACCGTACTGACGACAGTTGCTTTACTATTTCTTCATCGGTTTCGTCAGAACACTGATGTCCAAGATTTAAGGCTGTCATTTATGTTCACATCTAAATGTTAAAGAAAGCACCAACAGTTCTTATTGGGTACTTATTCTCATGCTTGCGAAAATGGCTGTTGGCTTGATCTCCAAACAAAACCCATACACGTTTGTAGTACCGTTCTTCATGAGGTTTAACGTGTGTCTATCCAGTTTGTCACAGTTCATACTTTTGGCCAAACGCATGCGCATATGTTGTATTCGAAATGCTATTGGACACGTATGACGCTAATCCATGTATATATGTATATCGAATGAATTCGACGAGGATACTCGTACCGATTTTGTACGACCAACTTAGTGCAGGGAAGTGGTACAGGGAAAACCGAAACTAACATTACCAGGACCTGCAAGACGGAGCTAATGACGAACAAATAAGATGCACACTCGGATATGAGCAAATAACGGTAGCGTCGGAGTGGAACTGGTATCTGCGCTCAGAAACAATGGCCATAAACAACAAATGAGGCTAAGGAACTACTACTTTAAAAAACGTTAATGAACGAGCACAGCTAAACAATGAAACAGCGGTTTTATACGGATAAAAAGCTAGTACTTAACTGGTCCCTCGTATGATGGACATGGTGCAACTTTAAAACATAAACTTTTCAGGCAATATAGGGTTTACACCGATGAACTCACTGAGATATATGTAGTATAGATAGTAAGTCCAAAGTAAATTCGTAGGGACTAACAGTAAATGGAATGTTGGTAAAAATCGTGTCACCTTCTGGTGTACATATACAAGAGGGGAAAAACGTAGAACCAGATCTCGGATTGCCAGTGAAATCTCTTACAGACACTTGTGTAATGCGGTATGTGAGATAGTGCAGCGAAATAAGTGCACGGCCAACCCTGGATTTGTAATCTGCCAGCGTGGGAGCACATGTGACAGATTCCGGTAGGGCATTCGACGTTCTACAAACGTGTACGGAAAAGAAATTACGACAGCATTCCAAAGGACTATGCTGCTGTGTCAGCTTGAGATGGTTGCCTCTCAAATTGCTGTTGTGACAGACCTCTAGCAAATGTCGGCACGTGTAGTTGGGATCTCACAAAATTTGGTAAGTCAAAATGAGGTCTCCACACAATCGCCGATACTGTTCGTTGAAGACCCCAAGCATTTGAAGCCTACGTTCATACGGCGAATTATACAGAACCTTGACATTTTTGGTTGCCTGGCCTTGGGGTATCTCTAAGGCGGTGAGATCTCTCCTCAGCCATGGCTGCCAGACCTGTATTGCGTATTCCACATGTGGCCGTATGCATAAGCCGAGGAGTTGTGGAAAAATCGAAGGGTCGAATTGTCCGAATGCACGCTTCAGGAGGCTCATGTGTTGGATGCCCCTCCTTGACGCCGTTTCAGTCTGATTGGAACAGCCAAGGTCGACCTGGACCAAAACTCTCAGATCCCACTTGTCGGATGAATTTTGAAGCTCCTGGTTGCCGAGTTTGTGGGAATACATTAACTTGTGCCGAAGGTCTGATGCCATACACCGTCTATGCAAGTACACTTGGATAACTCCTCTAGTAAGTTCTATCGTTCTAGAAATAGAGCAGTGATTTATAACGGGTAGTAAGGGAAACGCTTGACAAGTCCCGTAGGATGAAAACTACAACATACAAACACCTTATCGCGAAAAGTACGTGCAAGCTACACATTTGCATTACCACATCTGAGTGTATTCCTGCGTGGAGGTTAAGAGGATTATGGCACCTTCCACCATTTTGCCTTTGCACTAGTGCCCTCATCTGATGACCTATGATGGCTTGGAAAGTCGTATGTTTGACAGTGGGCAGCGATACTTCGTTGATTTCACCTGTCAATATCAAAGGTTGTGTATCAATTGTTCTTTGCGTAGGTGCACATACCTCGGGCGGCAGATGGCCGAACCGGTCGGAGACATAGGGAGCCAGAAGTGGACACTGCATCGCATTCGCATGCTTTGTGATCTCCCTCATCAGCTACGCAAAACAGACTGTACATATAGACTGCAAAACCTAAGTGCACACTAGTTTACTGTACCACTAGTTTAGTTATCATTCTACCTCGCAGTTGCTTCACTATTGCTATGTCGAGTTCCTTCAAATATGGATGCCCAAGATTTAAGGCTATCACGTCTAAATGTTGAAGAATACATCAACAGTTCGTATTGGGTACTTATTCTCAAGCCTGCGAAGGTGGTTGTTAGCCTGACCTCCAAACGGAACCCACACACGTTTGTCGTACTATTGGTCATGTGGTCTAATGTGCCTCTATCCAGTTTGTGACAGATCACACTTAAGTTTGGATGAACGCATGTGCATATGTTGTATTCGAACTGCCATTGGACATGGATGACGCCAATCCATGTATAAATGTATACCGAATGAATTCGACGAGGATACTCATACCGATTTTGTACGGCCAACTTAGTGCAGGGAAGCGACACTCGGGCAAGCCAAAAATAACCATATCAGTACATGAACCAGATGAGCTTATGACAAACTAATATTGATTGTAGGTGTTGCGAATCAAAGACAAAGGTGATCGGTGCGCATTTTGTAGACTGATCGTGAGTGCGGTTGCCGAGGTGCGGATAAAAGCCCTGTTGCATGCAGAAGAGAAGCACGATGCGTACGCTCCCATTCGACTTACTGATCTAAGCCAATAAAGTGGCGTTTTTGGTACATTTGCCTGCTTGATGAGTATTACTGCATTTCAAAGTTAAATGTTGTTTGAACGCCTCGGTGTGGCTGAGCCTGATGTGAATGTTAACAAGGTGCCTACCTGTCTGATCCCCTCCACCTCGATTGCTGACTCCAGGAGACAGTTGGTCCTTGCTGGAGGGGATGGGGTGCACCTTCTTCTTGACGGTGCTAGATTTACAGAGTGGTTCCGTGCATCCTGTGTGGAACGCGCTGCTGCCCAATCACCGCCTTGTCTACGTCCTGGTATGCATGCTTTCCCAATTAGGTCGGAATGCTTCTGTTCCGCTTGTCGAAGGAGTGTGAGCCGGCTCCGTTGATAAAATGTGGCTCCTATCCAAATGCCTCCCGGTCTTATTCCTTCAGGTTCACACAAAATATGGGATGTGTGGGTGGAATTGTGGGTGAGGCAGCGCAAGCCAACCATGGTCCTGTGGCTGTCGTAAGGAGGTCGCAGTGACAGGCAAATTCCGACACGGATGCCGCCAATCCTACACTACGGCCTGAATGCCTCACGTCCTAATTCTTGATTTGTTGTGTGAAAGTGAAATAACCGCTGTAGCAAAACCTCACTGTGTGCTACAACAATTGTTATGCCGTTGCGACTAGGCATCCAGAGTTTTCGGAGCTTGCTGTGTTGTACTGAATCTGCGATGACTTGAGTGCTGCTGTGCTACAAGAGAGCGTGAATGGTTCCGTGATTTCCTTTCAAGTAGAGTTAAAATATACTTCCTCCTAAATACCGCTCAACGGAACTTCTAATGAGCTGAATACCGCCAACGCATCTTTAGTTTTTATGGGTTTCGCTTTATCCCATTTGACAGAGTAAGGTTTGAAAGAGACCAGAGTGATGCAATTATACGAATTGGCAATAATTTAACCCATAACTTCCGTCTACTGGTGCATGTGGACAGGCTTAAAAGGTGAGCTTGAATGTGAACCAGAACCGACTTGTCTGGGACAACAAGCCACTTCATCTGGATTCAACTAAGATAATGATTGCCTCACCTTACGTGTTGATCAAGATGAACAGCGGAGGATCATAAACTGAAATCGTTAGTCGAAATCTTAGATTACAAGTATAGTTTATCTGCAATGTTTCTTCTCGTGCAAATCCTCTTTTCTTCATCATGAATCTTGAAATTTTCTTACGATTCGGAGGCTTGTAGGCGCATTTGTATCCCACTGTGTTCGTCCTATCCTTATTCGTAACACCTTGCAATGTGGCGTATGCATCATGTTGCAGAAGAAAGGACTTCCACTTTTATTTCTTGAACACCCAGTACTTTTGAGATAGACTAAGAGCAGGTGCACTGAAGCATTTGGTCTTGGACAGTATCCTGATTGCTTAAGTTCTTCATAGTCATCGATCACGAGGATTTACAGTTTATTTATAAACCACCAAGGTCACTGCAGACATCCTCGGCTGTAACGATTCAGAACTGAAATGTTGCGTTTCGTGTTTACGGTTACTTGGCTGCACACAGGGAAGATAAAATTCTTACTACCGTTGAATACCTATGATGTAGTGTGTTACGGGGCTGGCACAGTTCCGTCAAACTTGCGCAGATTTCGTTAGGCTTACTTAAGACAGGCGACCACCATGCGGCGACCCAAACTGCGCTAGGAAACAAACGAGTCATCCCCAGCACAGAGATCAAGGGACAAGGAACCAACTGAGCTCTACGAAGGACACATGCATTTATCGTGAACGCCGCAGTGAACCCATGGAACTCTCCTCAGGACACTATTGTCTTTATCGTGTCATGCCGCAGTGAACCACCCGAGCTCCGCAGTCGCTGCGGTAGTTACCGCACAAAGTTATACTGATACTAAATGAGATTTCCTCAGGTAACCGTCACCGGGTGACAACTCATGAGCCATGCCAACATCCACCTTTCTCTGTAGTGTAGGTCAGCCATTCTCAACGGGGGACACATGACCCCCTGGAGGCCATAGAGTTCCCAGTGGACCCTATGATAAGAAAGCTTTTTATGGGGTCCATGGGAAGGCCATGCTGTGAAAGCTGGGTTAATGTAACATTAATAACAAGATTCATGTAAAAATACTTTTCCAATAGTTTGTCTTCGCGCACTAATCTCTGCTAACTACAAGTCCGTGAAATGATTTACGCGCGCGAAACTGTCTATTTACCAAGGTGTGAAAGCCAGGCGGAGCACACTTTCTATTGCGGAGCTGGTCTCACCTCACAAATATAATCACGGCACGGCAACTTAGACTGCTCAAGTAACAACAACAGCGATTTGATGACTATCTACAGTGAACCAACTGAGTTTTACTGAGCACACTGATGCACCTAGAGCCCGTCCGGAAAGCATCTACCGATTTCCATTGATACAAAGTAAACTGTCGCACATTACACGCCCTGAGAAAACACTGAGGAATTCCAACGGCAGTCTGGATATCCAATCGGATCTCACATGATGCACCGACGAATTAAATGGCGACCTCTGTCTGCCACAATTTCCGCGGCGCTACATGTTTCACCGCGACGAGGCAAGGACTATCTACACTTGAACAATTGATACATCTGAGGTCAAATGTTTCCTGGAAAACTGGATGTTTGTGGGCTCTGTACTGACCGATGTTTAGACGTAGCAGGGAAGTAACGGTTACGTACAGAGTACTGTGGTAAACATTGGACATCGAGTTGTCGGACGAACGAACGCGTGCTTCACAAGTGCCGCACACCTGAGCACTAAATTCACCATGTGCCCGTATTTGTATCAAAAGAAATGTTAAAACACAGTTATGGTGAGCACGCCGGTAGACTGAAAATAAGCTTCCAAAGAACCGCTGGAAGCAAAATTGCACCACTTTCAACTAAGCCTTTCACATTGGGAATAATAACGACTTGCTAGATGAGTATTTTCTTGCTTTTAGTAGGTTGCTTTCCTGTTAAGTGAGCCAAGTTCTATCTGGAACTTCTCTTTCCTGAAGAACCCACGATACTTAAAGATTACCCGGCTGTTTCAGCTCAGTTCACAGCGGTTGATAAACCATGATCCAGTCACCAAAGTGTCATGGATGCAATTGCCACGACTCGCGTCGCCAGATTGGCAATAAGGGACAATGATAGGTAAATGTGGTTAGACATAAATATGGTATTAGCCGAATGGAAGCAAGAACAAGGTGCATGAAGCTAATCGCATTGATTGGGACGGTAGATATTCCTTTTAAAGATGGAACTTCAGAGGCCCCGTCGCAACGAGACTGGACCTTAACGTGGTGCGACGGTTTGCGTACCTCATTGACCCATTGAGCTATACTGGGTGATGCCTCCGAGCATCTTGAGAGCTACTCCTACCAGGTTGGTCAATGGTGAGAGGTCAGACAAACTCAGTCTCCTGGTCCTCCAGGTTGGGGGTTTGAAATGGGATGGCGTCCATTTCTGTAAAACTAAATCACTGCCACCCCGCTGCCTTGCGGACAGGCTTTTGAGCCAAAGGCTTTGGATGAGGACCCTAATCGTTCTCCTGTCTAGGTCTGGGCGCCCTGGCAGTATCCCAGCCCACATACAACCATGACATTTTCTTCAAACATTAACTTCATCCTGCATCGGCCGTCGCGCAGATTATCAAGGGTCGCCTTATCTGCTGCATACAGCAGGGCGGATAAGCGAAAGCATGCTACTGCTGGCGCCTCCCTTCTTTCTTTTCCACCTTTTTCTCTTACTCCCATCCCGGCCCCCATTACTAACCTTCTTTCTATAATTCCCAGCTTAATTGACAGCAACCGAATTGCTACTGGAGTAGAACCATCTGCAGCCACCATCCCACAGCACCTATCGGACGCCTATCGGCAAAAGTCCCTTATAAGACCACGCTGTCCCGTTTCCATGGCGACCTTCAACGTCCGCACTCTAAGACAAACAGGTCAGCAGGCTGCACTCGCACGCACCTTGGACACACTGGGTGTTGATGTGTGTTGTGTGTCCGAAACTAGGATTAATGACCCTAACGGGGTTATTGAATTGACTGCACCCGGCTTATCGTCTCGTTATTGGTTGCACGCATCCGGAGACGCCGATGCGGCACTCACCGGTCAAGCTGGTGTAGGTATCATTCTCAGCTCCAAGGCTGAGTTATCGTTGGTTGATTGGATTCCGGTGAACAGTCGTTTATGTGCAGCCCGTTTGACGACATCAGCTAAGGTGAATTCGCGAAGTAAAACAAAATGCTGTTTGTTTGTGATTTCTGCTTATGCTCCCACCGACTGCAGTTCTAATGCAGTCAAGGACACTTTCTATCACGAACTGAACACGCTGCTACGCAGTGCTACTAGTTCAGATATTATAGTACTTGCAGGGGATATGAACGCACAAGTAGGGCGTATGAGCTCTTCAGAAGCTCAGCTGGGTGGTAATTGTGGACTTAACGCCGAACGGACTGACAACGGCGAGCGTCTGCTGCAACTGTGTGCGGAGCACCAGTTGTTTCTTACTAGCACTGCTTTTAGACACAGTGGGCGCCGAAGTGCCACTTGGCGTCCACCTGTAGCTGGTCAGCGATGGACCCAAATTGACCACATAGCCATAAGTTACAGGTGGCGCGGTTCCATTCTGGATTGCCACTCGTACTGGAGTACCTGTGTCGACTCTGACCATGCCTTGGTGCGCTGTCGTTTCTCCATGAACTTTACCGGAAGGCGCACAAAGCGTCTCCCCCGATTGGCAACGGAGAAAATGTCCCAGCCCTCTGTCAGGCAAGCCTATCAAGAAGCACTGCATAGCGAACTCTCGCTGTCTTGTCCTAATGATACTGAACTTCAGTGGAATAAGATCTCGGCCACTATGCACGACGCAGGAGCATCTGCTTGTGGCACTATCAGTCGTCATCGCACCAGTCACTGGATATCCGAGAGGTCCGTGAACCTTTTGGAAGCTAGAAGGCACCTCCCGGCTGGTTCTGAACACAATGTGACCAGACGGGCTATTAGGCGTGAACTAAAGCGGAGCCTACGTGCTGACAAGGAAGCCTGGTGGACCAGTCGGGCTCAAGAAATGGAGGAGGCAGGAGCAGTAGGCAATTACCGCAAGCTCTTCCAGCTAATACGCACCACTGGTCCGAGAAAACCAGGCGTCAGTGAGACAATCAGGGACAGCGCGGGTGCGCTGATACACAATAAGCAGCGCCGTATGGCTCGTTGGGCTGAGCACTTTGAACATCAGTTCAGCTGGCCCCCTGCTCCCGGACCTCTTCCTACTCAGGTGATGCAGGACGAGCCATGGACGGTTAGTTTAGAGCCTCCGTCGGAGGCCGAAGTCCGAAACGCGATCACAGCCCTTAATCGTTTTCGTGCCGCTGGCCCGGATTCCCTACCACCTGCACTATTTAAGGATGGAGGTGAGGTCCTCTGCAAAGCACTGACCTCCCTATTCGAACGTATCTGGAACGAAGAGAGTGTGCCGGCTAATTGGAGCGAATCGATTATAGTGGCAATATACAAGAAGGGCAGTCGCACATACTGTGCGAACCACAGGGGTATTAGCCTAACGCCAGTTGTGACAAAATTACTGGCCTCGATTATCGTTCGTCGCCTCACTGCAGAACGGGAATCTCGGATTAGAGAAGAGCAGGCCGGTTTTCGCCCAGGACGTGGCTGTATAGACCATATATTTACTTTGCGGCAGGTGCTAGAGCAGCGCCACGCATACCGCAGACCGACACTAGCTGTGTTCCTCGATTTCAAGAGTGCGTTCGATTCAGTCGATCGATCGATTCTGTTCGAAATACTCGCGCGGAAAGGTGTTCCCACGAAATATGTGAACATCCTTCGTGTTCTATACTCGAACACTAGAGGCCGCGTCAGGGTCTATGGTGCCCTATCGGATAGCTTTTCGACTACAAGTGGCGTTCGACAGGGTTGCCCGATTTCCCCGTTTTTGTTCAATTTCGTCGTGGATTCTATCATGGAGTGTTCCCTTGCGGAATCTCACGATGTAGGTGTTGAAGTGCTGCGTGGTGAACGGTTAGTTGATCTAGATTATGCGGACGATATCGTCTTGCTTTTCGACAATGTTGAGGCGGCACAATCAACCTTGAATAGCATGTCCAGAGTTGTCCCATTATTTGGTATGCACTTCGCACCTTCAAAGTGCAAAGTGTTGCTGCAGGACCACCAGCCACTCGATGACCCCTTGACGCTTGCTAACGAGGAACTCGAGGTGGTTGATCAATTCACTTATCTTGGCAGCTGCATCAGCAATGATGGGCGCATAGAAACTGACGTGAGCTCACGCATTGCAAAGGCCAGAGCTGCCTTCTTGAACCTGCGTCATCTTTGGCGACAGAAGGGAGTTTCCCTCCGTCTGAAAGGCCGTGTATACAAGGCCACAGTGAGGGCCGTTCTGCTCTATGGTAGTGAGACTTGGCCCCTTCGGTCTGAAGATCTGAGGCGCCTTCAAGTCTTTGATCATCGTTGTTTGCGAAGCATTGCTGGTGTCGGATGGCACCAGCGTGTCCGCAACGATAATGTGCGTAGGCGAGTACTAGGTGGTGATGATCATGCTAGCTCCCTAGAACAACAGATAGCGCTGAATAAGTTGCGTTGGCTCGGGCACGTGCTACGCATGCCTGGTCACCGCTTACCTAGGAGGGCCTCGTTCAGTCTACCAGGTGTAGGATGGCGCAAGGCTCGTGGACAGAAGTTGACTTGGCAGCGGTAAATGAAGTCACTGACGACCAAACTGGGTGCCGTTGGTCCGTCTCGCCTTCCGGGTTGGAGTCCACGTGACTCACCTTGTGCTTGGCTCGAGACTTTACAGTACATGGCTCGCAACCGACACCCGTGGCGCGTCTGCTGCCGTCTCCTAATCGGATTGTCTGTTTAAAGTGTGTTTGGTGCTGAGTTATCTGCGGGGTAATGGCTGATTATGACGCGTGGCAGTGAAAGCCGCAAGGAAGCTGTCTCGCCGATGCCGCCTTATCTTTGCACGATAGCCAGCTGTTTGTGACGGTATGTTGTTAACACAATGTGTAGGCGCCTTGACCCTGAATGTTTGCTTAGGGCATTAAGGTTTTCAGGTAAGTCCCCCTTCTCTCCCTCTTATTCTTTATTTCATAGGTCCTCATGGTTGTATGGCAGCGAAGCATCAGTTCAAATGGCTGATGTACTGCTGTTGATGATGATGATGATGATGATGATGATGAGGATGAGGATGAGGATGATGATGATGACTTCAGAGGCCATCCAGAGGGTCTTAAATAAAGAAAACATAAGCTTAATTTTCCAGAAAGGCCAAACGCTCCGCTCTACACTATTGCGCTTGAAAGACCCACTTCTCGCAGATAGGACAACCAATTGCGTCTAAAAAATTGGTTGCAAGGACTGCTGCCGATTTCATCGGCAGTCCTTCTCCACAAACACGTGCAGCGAGCAGTCTCTTAATTGGCATACACGGCAGCATGTAACGATCATTTCGTTTGATATACACCTACGTTTTCCTGAGAGACTGAGCGACACTGTCAGCCTTTCATGTTACACCGTCACGGTCACTGTTAAACAAATTAGACAGCGTGCACCCCACTTGGTCCCTGCAATTGCTATCAAGACTGTGACGGGAGTAGTCTGTCAACGACAGATTTTCCGGACTCATTTATGCAAAAGTAGCATCTCATATTTTCACTGTCTAATTGTTACGAATTCTTATTTTGCTAAGGTGGTTTATGTGAAGGTAACATTCAGTCTACAACAGCGTTGTCACTAACCCTTTTATCATTTGCTGGGATAACATTAAGCAACTGTCGATGCGCCACCAACATTTGAACACGGTAGCCAGTGCATTATGCACTGCTGTCCAGATGTTGCAAACCACCAGCCAAAAACGTCGGCATCGACCCAATCTGAACTGACCGGTGTCGAAATCGCCCAGGGTAATTAACCTATTTCAAGGACACATGCACCGCAATGCGTCCTCACGTCGGATTCACACCCCCAGACATGCGTGGGTGAGTAAATACAGTAGACTTATATGTCATTGGTGGGTCGGCAAATTAGTGCGCTCCAATATCACCCTCACCTCCGCGGCTGACTTACGGATACTGAGCAAAATTGAAAAACTCTTATCAAACGTACGGTACACTTGAAAAATTGATGCATCTGAGGTCAAATATTTCCTCGAAAACTGGATGTTTGTGAGCTTTGTACTGACCGATGTTTAGACGTAGCACGGAAGTAACGGTTACGTACAGAGTACTGTGGTAAACATTGGACATCGAGTTGTCGGACGAACGAACGCGTGATGCACAAATGTCGCACACCTGAGCAATAAATTCACCATGTGCCCGTATTTGTATCAAAAGAAATGTTACAACACAGTTATGGTGAGCACGCCGGTAGACTGAAAATAAGCTTCCAAAGAACCGCTGGAAGAAAAATTGCACCACTTTCAACTAAGCCTTTCACATTAGGAATAATAACAACTTGCTAGAAGAGTATTTTCTTGCTTTAAGTAGTTTGTTTTCCTGTTAAGTGAGCCAAGTTCTATCTGGAATTTCTCTTTCCTGAAGAACCCACTATGCTTAAAGATTACGCGGCTGTTTCAGCCCAGTTCACAGCGGTTGATAAACCATGATCCAGTCACCAAAGTGTCATGGATGCAATTGCCACGACTCGCGTCGCCAGATTGGCAATAAGGGACAATGATAGGTAAATGTGGTTAGACTTAAATATGGTATTAGCCGAATGGAAGCAAGAACAAGGTGCATGAAGCTAATCGCATTGAAGTGTGAACAGTTAAACGTAGGAGAACGAATGCAGGAGCAGCACTGGCTCCGACAATGCGACACGTCTGATAGAATCTCTAATCATTGGTTTGGACTAGCACGAGGTCTCCATCCACGAAGACGGCACGTACCTGCCTGAGGAAGGCGCTCGGTCCATTTCTCCATACCCCTATGCCACGTCATCGAATGAACATCTTGTGGATTCGGCCAACTTGGTGCAGCTATATTTTAAGGAATTCGGCTTGTAAACCATGCAGCAATCACCGGTGATATTCATTTGTTTGGTTAAAGTCTGTCAACAAAGAACCGAGTGTTCCGACACTAGGCTTCCTACGAAGATTGACATCGAATTGTCAGATCCGAGCTTCTTTATTCTACCAAGAATTTTCCAATGTTTCCCTGCAAAATATCAGTACTTGTGACAGCCTCGAATTCTTTTTTCCCAGGCACGTTTGTTGTAAGCGATCAATGTTGTCATCCTGACCTGTCTCTGCCCACTTGGAACATGGAAGCGCGGGAGAAACCCGTCAAGCGAATACCCCACATGGAAGCAGGTCCCCTTGGGACGGGTTCATGGTTGGTCGTATTACTGTAATTGAACTTTCGGCTAAATCTGCATCTATCAATGTTCCCCATTTCTTAATCAGTCTGATGCTTTCAATCTGCCAATAACTTCAAAACCCACTTTGGATTGCTTATACCAAACGTGCGTAATTAACTAGTTTATGCGATCTTGTTCCGCCGCGACGAGACTGGACATTAACGTGGGGCCGTTTTTTGTGTGCCTCAGTTATCCACTGAGCTATGTTGGGTGGTGCTTTTTGCACCTTCAGAGCCAATCACACCAGATTGGTCAATGGTTAGAGGCCAGACAAACTCAGTCTTTTGGCCTTCCAGGTTGGGGGTTGGAGTGGAGGTGGCTCCTTACTCCATAAAACGGGCTCTCTGTAGTCCATTGCCAAAACCCCGTTGCCTTGCGGTAAGGTTTTCGAACCAAAAGCTTTGATTGAGAACCCTAATCGTTCTGTGTAGGCCAGGGCTGCTTGACAGTATTCTGCTTACGCAATACAATGAACGTTGCTTCTAACAATTTCTTGCTGATTTGACTGTCGCGGAGGATAATCAACGGCGCCCTAGCTGCTACATCGAGCAGGGTGAATAGGAGTTTGGATGCTACTGCTCAGGCCTTCCCATCTACTTATCTCCCTTTTTGCGCTTTCCATCTTCAGCGTCACACTCAAAGTGCAGTTTAATCCAATCATTTATAATCCCCCAGTTCTTTGCCCCCAACCTTGCTTCCATAATCACTTGTCTTCAAGTTTCAACTCACACACAATCGCAGAACGTTGCTTTAATCCTGTCGACAAGTCCATGTTCAACCAGGCGGACAACCTCAGTTCATCCGTTTCCCTTTGGAGTTCTCGAGTCTCGCTAAGACTGGCGTGCCTCAAGGTGCACATTTTGCTACAGCTTGGCCAACAGGTAGCACGTACCCGCACACTAGAGACCCTATCGATCTATATTTGCTGTTTATCAGAAACCCGTCTGCAAGCTTCGAGCTCCGTGCTTATCCTGCGATCCCCACATGCGACACTGGCGGCACATTCGCATTGTGCCTATCTGGCGATGACGCAGCTTCAAATGCCTGTCAAGCTGGCGTCGGTACTGTTTTTAGTCCCTGGGCTGAAACTGCCCTTATGGATTGGATCCCAGTCAACAGTCGGATATGCGCCATAAGATTAGCTGGTCCGTCCCATGCTACGAAGTCGCGCTTGAACAAAAGGTGTCTATTTTTCATTGCGGCCTATGCCCCTACAAACTGTAGCATTGATTCGGTGAAAGGTGATTTCTATCAGCAACTTCACGACCTCCTTCATTACAGAAGTAGCACGGATACTGTGGTGTTGGCTGGCGATCTCATCGCCCAAGTCCGAACATTGTCCTTTGATGAGCTTCATCTGGGTGGCCAACATGGTGTAGGCTCCGCTAATGATGACGGTGGGCGATTGCTATAGCTGTGTGAAGATGCTCGTCTCGTTCTCGCAAACATGAACTTTCGACACAGCACCCGCAGAAGCGTGACTTGGCGCCCAATAGCTTCGCACCAGCCATGGACGCAAATCGATCATATCGTGAGCAGTTACCGCTGGAGAGGCTGCGTGCAAAACTGTCGCTCGATTTGGAGCACGAGCGTGGACTCTGACCACGCACTTGTTTGCGCCGACCATCAGGTACGTTTCGGTGAACGTCCGCAACCTCGATGTGAGCGGATTGACACCAGCCAGTTGGCGAAGCCAGATGTTCTGAATGTGCATCAAAGTGCGCTCACATCCGGGCTGATTAAGCGCCCACTTGACACCGTCGAAGATCACTGCATGCATTTTCGCCAAACGTTACTGTCAGCAGGCTTATCTTCAGGTGGCAAATCAAATTGCCAAACTGGACATTGGGAATGTACACAGTTTTTGGAACTTATGGATGCTCGCCGACGTATCCTACCTGGAAGCAAACACAATGAGACTCGCAAAAATCTCAGGGCAAAATTGCATGCTAGCCTGAAGAAACACCGCGAATCCTCTTGGTCTCATCGCGCCTGAGTTGGAAACAGCCACTGCCATTGGTAATCATAGTAAGTTATGCCATCCGATACGGGAAACAGGCAGCAGGAGACCTGGTGTTAACGACACTATATGCGACGAGAGTGGACAGCCGATTCACAGCCTGTCAAAACGGTTGGAGCTTTGGGCCAAACACATTGCAAGGCAATTTGACCAACCTGAGCTCTCGCTTTCTTTTTCGAACATTGAGCGTCCTTCTCCCTGGGCCGTCTCCTTGGATCCGGCCTCACGCGCAGAAGTAGAACGCGAGATCAGGCTGTTGAAATTGCATATGGCTGCAGCGACAGGTAGAATTCCCCCAGCCCTCTTCATATTCGGGAGACCAACTCTAGTAGATGAATTACACAAGTTGATAGTGATACGTTGGGAGCAGGAGACTGTCCCGACAGACTGGAACCGCTCCGTGATTGTCCCAATTTTCATGGGAGGCTCCAGCTCGGAATGCGGCAATCATAGAGTGATCAGGCTGATGTCAATTGTCTCTAAATTGTTGCGTCTGTCATTCTCCACAGACTGACTGGCACACGTGAAAGCCAGATTCGTGAAGAGCAAGCCAGGTTTCGTCGAGGTTTGAGCTACATCAACCACAGCTTCACCTTGCGTCAATTGTTGGAGCACCGCCATGTTTATTGGCCACCAACCGTTGTCATGTTTCTCGACTTCAAAGTTGACTTCGGTTCAGTCGATCCATGTGCCTTTTGGGACTGTCTGCTGAGGAAAGTTGTGTCTGATAAATAAATAAACATGATCAAAGCGCGGTACGAGCATAGTATGGGCAGAGTGAGGGTTTATGACAAACTGTCGCTACCCTTCAGTATCACCAGCGGTGTGAAACAAGGTTGCTCACTGTCACCTCTCCTAGTTAACTTCGCAGTTGACGAAGTCATGGAAACAGCATTCACTGGACACAAACTAGTAGGTGTGGAGCTACTTCCTGGTGAGTGACTTCTTGACTTTGAGCACGCCTACCATATTGCCCTAAAGTGTGACAGCTCCCAACACATGCCATGCAGCACTGGACCGATTAGCACTGGCTGTCTATCGTTTTGGGCTATGCTTTGCTCCATCAAAATGTAAAGTACTTATCCATGATTGGCAGGGACTCACCACTGCGCTAACGCTTAGTGGTCAGCAGCTAGAAGTCGTTCAGGAATTCAAGTACCTGGGCAGCTATATTAGCGCCCGTGGGATCGAAGATGAGTTTACGACACGTATGGCAAACCTCGAGGTGCTTCTGTTATTTCCCGCCACATGTGGCGCAGACGCGACATTCGCTGTGAAGTGCAGAGTTAATAACGCAGCCGTCCGTTCAACTCTTCCATATGGTTATGAAACCTGGCGCAGCAGGTCGACAGACATAAAGAGGCTGGTCACATTCAATCCTCGCTGCCTTCGCTGCTAAGCTCATGTCTCGTGGGAGCACCGCGTGAACAATGAGCGTGTTCGGCGTCGTGTATTTGGTGCAGGAAGAGCGAATGAACCGCTCAGCACCATTATATAATGCACCAGGCTCCGATGGCTGGGTCACGTGTTGCACACGCCAGCACACTGACTCGAGCGATGTGTATTGTTTGCACGCAGGGAGTGCGGGTGGAAGAGGAGGATGGGAGGCCAAGCAATGACTAGGTCGAGAGGAATGAAAACTTCCCATCGAAACTGGCGTAGGTTGGTGCATCCAGACTGCCTGGCTGCGGTCCTAAGGTCGATGAACAAGTTTGGTTGGACACACTTGCTTATATGGCGTTTGTGTTGTGAGTTACTTTGTGCATCCCCCTCCCTTAACGTTACTCCTCCAATCCCGAACTCCTGCAAACTCATAGTATAACAGTTGACATAATATTTCTTGTAGTGTAATTCGTGTAATTTCAGTGTAATTTTTGGTCCCCTATATATTTGCAAGGCGGCATTATAGATGAGGTGTATTACTTCCCGGGTACTAATGGTGATGATGATGATGATAATGACGACGATGATGACGGCGATGATGAGGATGGTGATGATGGTGATGTAGATGATGATGAGGATGAGGATGAGGAGGATGAGGATGATGATGATGCTGAGGAGGAGGAGGATGAGGATGATGACGACGACGATGATGATGATGATGATGATGATGATGATGATGATGATGATGACGATGATGTAGATGATTCTACCGACTATACGAAGCCTAAACTAAGTACGTCGTACGAAAACTAAACTGGAAACTACGAACAAATAAACCTATACTTAACGCACGGTCTGGGCAGAAAAATAAAACGACTTATCCTGTAACCGTGGTTCTATAAGGCATATTAAATGCAGTACATGACTTACGAATAGGTTTTGCAATCGAAGTGCAAGTGGGCAGAAACTGTACAGCCTGGGGCAGAGCGAGTATTTGGGCAGTGTCACAGTAACATAATAATATGAATGATCTTGAAACGTCAAGGATATGTCAGTGATCGAGTGAAAGGAATAAATATACGATATGGTAACCGCTTGTAGGATACTGTAAAGCAGTGTAAATGCGCAAAATTATTAGGGAATAGAGATACCGTGTCCTCATATAAGCAATCCGAGTTTGGGGATACATCAAACGTCCTTTTGGAGTTTACACTACCCCGGCGGTGTCGTGTTCCGGATGATGGCTTCTACGTCATCATTCTCTTCTTCCTGGTACGCTTCTAGTAGGCACTGCTGTCTGACATCTCTTCTCAATACACCTTTGCTTGTCCTCACCAGTGCTTGTCGAACTAGTTGGTCTTTGCTCTTGATAACTTCCTCCACAACACTCTTAGGCCACAGACCTCTTGATGTGCGTAAACCACAAACTAAAACTAAATCGCCCTGCCTAAGATCTCGGATTTCAGTTAGCCACTTCTGCCTATTCTGCAGTGTCGGTAGACATACTCAGATCCACCTAAGCCAAAACATATCGGACAGATGTCTTACATGTCTCCACCTTCTGCTCATTTTGATTGGTAAATTCATCGGTGGGTATTCAAGCGACTGATCATTTGAAAGCGTTAGTAGTTGCCGAGGCGATATAGCATCTTGCGAATCCGGGGAGTCGGGTACCGCTACCAAAGGCCTGTCATTCAATATGCTTTTGATCTCGGTAAGTGTCGTTTCAAGTAGCTCTTAAGTCACAACATCGCCGTTGAGAATGTTACATAATAATTCACGAGTAGATCGAATTAATTGTTTCCAAAGAATTCCGCGATGGCTAGCACATGGAGGATTGAACTTCCAGTCAACCTCACTAGCCAACATGGACCTTTTGATCTTCGTCTGATCTAGCTGCTTCAGAAGATTGCGTAATTCTGCTTCAGCTCCGTGGAAATTCCGTCCATTATCGCTGTATATTACATTCGGCCATCCGCATCTAGCTTAAAACCTCCAAAATACACACAGGAATGAATCGGTATCCATGGAGCGGGAAACCTCTATGTGAACAGCCCCTTGTAGTCAAGCAACTGAACAAAAAGCCATATCTCTTTTTATGTACGTGGCCACGTTTCCCTATCAGCGGTCCAAAACAGTCGATCCCCACTGCAGTGAACGCTGGTTGGTAGGTCACACATTGGTCTGTTATAACTGGTGCCATCAGC
Organism: Dicrocoelium dendriticum; assembly: GCA_944474145.2. NCBI lineage: Eukaryota > Metazoa > Platyhelminthes > Trematoda > Plagiorchiida > Dicrocoeliidae > Dicrocoelium > Dicrocoelium dendriticum. The sequence goes on from OX104064.1 coordinate 68,349,079, forward strand.
TGACTCAATGGCTTCGTAGGGTTAACGCGGCATTTGGCAAATTTGTGAAGCACGCGCCTTATGGAGGAAAGCCCACCCACGCTCCAGTAGCATCGATGAAGATCATACAAAGTGTGCTGCGCGCCAGAGTGTCCACTGATGTAGTGGTGGTGAAGTATAAGAAGGCGAGTGACAAAGTGGCGGCCGGGAAGTAAAATCGGATGCCTCGCGTCGTACGGTATCGAGAGTTGATCCAGTATTCCGTCCACCCGAAGTATCCTAGTAATGAGGAAGGGCTCGATTCGTCTTAATATGCATGACCACGGTTTTAAATTTCGAACTGCTATGTCGGGTTCTTTGTACGCAAGGAGGCGTATCTCCTCCGCAAATCTTCTGACTGCACCAACTTAACCATCTAAAGCGTAGCTTGTCGAATTTCAGCACTTTCTATCTCAGCTGGTTGGTCAGGTGCAGCGCGCCTCAGGTATTTGGCGACGAAATAAGATTTGAATCGCAAGAAGACAACGAAATATTTGCACAGGGAAGTCCATGTCGGGAAAGCCGTAAAATTATTAATCCAGTGCTCCTCAAAAGTGACCAAGAAAACATGACCAACCTCGGGTCGTAACCATTCAAGCTGTAATTCACCCAGATTCTCCGGATGCATAGGCCATGAGGAAGGGGCTGAACGAGAAATGGTGGACCATGTAACCATTGGTGTATTTCCTTCTTGAGCGACATCGAGAGTCCAAGTGAGGCTATATCAGCCGGGTTCTGCTTCGAATTTACGTAGCGCCACTGACTGGGGTGAGAGTATGGTTGTATACTGGTAATCCGGTTAGCAACGTATGTCGGGAAACGCCCGTTAACATCTCGCAGAACCTTCAGAACTACCATCGAGTCTATCCAGAACGTTGTGCTACAATGGAGTGCCATCTCCTCTCTGACTTTCGCTGATATGCGCATGTTCAGTACGGCAGCAGTGAGCTCCAACCTTGGTATCGACACTGTCCTAATGGGACTGACACGTGATTTACTAATAATCAGGAAACTACTAACGTTGCCTTCATCAATCTAGCAACGCAAATATAGAGCAGCACAGTAACCAGCCTCAGACGCATAGGAAAAACAATGCAACTGCACAGAAGATACACTGCATCCGAATGGATTAATACAACGTTCGACGGACAAACTGTTCAGACCATTGGCGTTTGATAACCATTTGCTCCAAGCTTGTTGATCCTCTGTGGGAAGACGCTCATCCCAATCCAGCTTCCTTTTTACGAAACTCTGTAACAGTACCTTTGCCGGAAGTAGCACGGTCGCATGAAGCCGAGAGGATCATAGACTGAAGCTACAAACGAGAGCATAGCTCTTCGGGTCAACGTTTTGTTAAAACCTTCCAGCATAAAAGTTAGGTGGTCCTGGGTGACGTTCCAGTTTAAACCAAGCGCAGTTGTAACACAATCGTCCTCAGTCAAATATCTTATTCCGGGAGCCTTCAGTTCGCTGTCAGGTAAATGTGCGATAACTTCCTTACGATTGCTGATCCATTTCGTCAAAAGAAATCCTCCGTCGGACAGAATACGGGTAAGGTGTATAACGAGTTCAGCTGCTTCGGGAACAGAATCAACACTAAATAAACAATCATCGACATAAAAACAGTTCTCTGCTACTTCATGAGCCTTTGTTTGGGATTCACAATAACTGTCAACGATAGCTTGTCGTAATGCAAAGTTAGCACAGCTTGGTGACGAAGTAGCGCCAAACGGATGTACAGTCATGCGGTATTCAATAGGGGGTGAACAAAGATTGCCATTCTTCCACCACAGGAACCTCAAACAATTCCGAACCTTAATAGAAACCTTGACCTGATGAAACATCGCTTCAATGTCGGACGCGACGGCGATCGGGTGAAACCTGAACCGTAAAAGCCTCTTCACTAGACTTTCTGACATATCGGGACCAGGTAGAAGTTGTTGATTGAGAGAAGTTCCACCGTATGAAGATTGACAATCGAAGACCATTCACACTTTACCGGGCTTACGGGGATGCGATACCGAGTGGTGAGGTATGTACCAGGTTGCCCCATTTATCTGCTGTTCGTGTACTGGAGCGAGTTCAGCATATCCTCTAAATATATATTCTTCCACCGCCTTGGTGTATGCTTGGCTTAGTGCGGCATTCTTCAACAAACGTTTCTTCAACAAGGCAAGCCTCATCAGTACGAATTGTCGGTTATCTGGTAACTGAAGTCTCCCGGCTTGCCATGGTAACGCAATCTCGCAGTAGGTACCAACTTTTCTTTTGAAAGCCTCCATTAGTTTTAACGTGTCCGTCGTTCACAGACATGGATAGTCGTGGACTATCTAGTCCATCAAATTCCCTTTCATACATTTGCTCTAGTGCTTGATGAAGATCAGTGGTATCGCAGCGAAGTGAGTTGATCCTCCGTGTTCGATCAACTATCAGTGATGCGGATTGATCCCTCCTAATCTCGTGCTGTTTGTTCTGTCTCCGTACCAACCAGCCTAATAGAGTTTTAACGGCATACGGATCAACAGGATCCCCGCGTCTCTGATCTAATGCCCAGTGTAGGTATGGGTTATCGCAACCAATCAAAAGTTCAACCCTTCCTTCCAGCTCCGGTAACCGTAGATCGGAGAGGTGGGACCATCTGTCGAAATCGTTGTTCCTGTTTCTCGTTTCAAGTTTTCAGGGAGAAGACTGACTGACCTAATTGCAACTAATTGGACCGCCTCATCTCCATCTATAGATCGAACAGTTACACTAACCAACTGGGACTCCACTTGACATCGGCCAGCAACGGTGCTAATGTTAAGTGTCGTCAAGGGCCCTTGAACCCCGATAACTTGTAGTAACGTTGAATCAATCAGTGAAGTAGCTGGTCCATTATCTATTAAGGCTAATGTTCGAATGGTGCCAGCAGGCCAAGAAACAAGCACAGGTAACAAGCCAAGCAATACAACAGAGCGTTCGATGTGACTGAGAGCAAAACTAGATCCTTCAGTGTTTAGTGTTCCGAGGTTGCTTCGATCAACATGGAGTAGCGGATGGTGCAGCAGCTTACAATTGTTTGACCCACAACACCTTCTTGATCAACAATTTGGTAGGTCATGATTCGGTTTGAGACAGAGGTGACACAGTCTATGGGCGCGACAGAATTCAAGACGTTGGTTGAGGTTGAGCTTTCGGAAATCATCGCACTTATCTAAATAGTGGCATTGTTCAAGGAAACACATTTAGCGAAATTTCTTTCTGATGAAACCGCAATGTTGCAGCAAGCGGCATATCCCCTTGAGTTTAAGCTTCTGCCTCTATCGGTGCTGGTTGGTGGTCCGCAGGGACTTGCGGCAAAGGACAAGTAAGCATCGACGACGTCTGGGGTTTCATCCACGAAATCTGTCAGAGCAATGAAGTTCGGTTCTCTTTCGGTGCGGATAACTCTGGCGACATGCTCGGCCCACTTGCATTGCAGATGGTTGGGCAGCCTCCTGATGATAGAGCTGATTGTTCTGGACGCGTTCAAATCGGATTCATACCTCAATTGTTTCAACGTCAAGTAGCATGAACCCAGCTCCACAGCTAAACGAGACAGAGTCGCGAAATCATTAGGCCTGATGTTAGGGCCATCAGTTAGAGCATTAATGTGAGTCCTAGAAACCATGTGGGGCCGTCCGAATCGTCTGCGCAAAATGTTCATTGCTTCTTCAAAACCTTCACCAGGGTCGCGTAGTAGGCAAATTTTGATAGCTTCTTTGGCTTCGCCACAACAGTACTGTATCAGATACGAAAACCTGATAGTTGGATCGGAAGTAGTTCTGGAAACATTGGCTTCGAAGCATCGCATAAACAGCCAATAGCGGGCAGGATCTCCATCGAATGTGATCAGTTCGCGTTTTGGAAGAGAGGATGACGTGCTGGGTCCAAAGTCGCTGGGTTTGCGTTCCGGATACATGTTACTGTCAGCTTGAAGGCCGGAGCAAAACGCCTCCGATTGGGATCTAACCCGGCCACCAACGGATGCCGACGGACAAACCATTGGAACATTGTATTTAATAGGAATAAAAGCTCGAGCTTTACATGACCCATAGGATAAAAAGAATTCGGGTCTGGGCTAATGCAAGGCCAAGCAGCCTTATAGCGTTTTGTACTCGCGTGTTAGCCTATGTTCATCGGGCTTATGCGGCATTTAAACAGAATTCACGCCGGCTCAAAGCGTGACATCCCACCACGCCCTCCGAAGCGGCTATGGAAAGGAAGTAGGTAGAAGAGATAAAAAGGAAAGAAACTCCATCAAGTAGAAGGTAGTTATATCAGGGAATATCGCGGTGCAGCTCGACCAGATGACAGTCCAGGCGGGTCTTAAAAGCCGCCACAGTGGGTGCCAAGACTAAATCGGCAGACAGAGCATTCCACGCTCGGCTGATTCGCAAAGCGAAGTAGTGTCGTCTGCAGTTCAGCCGACTCTGCTGATGTGTGAGGCTCAGTGGATGACCACGTAGGTGGGAGCACGATTGGTGCAGTGTGAGTAGGTGGCGATACCGATGTCCAGGGTTGGATAAGATCATAAATACAAAGATCAGGTCCCCCCGTAGACGTCGGTACTTAATCTAGTAGAGGCCCAGACAGTGAAATCGTTGTGGATAACCTAGATGGTTGACACCTCGGACCAGTTTTGTTGCTCGACGTTGTGGGGCTTGCAGTATGCGTTGGTTCTTCAACAACCAGTGGCTCCAAGACTGAATAGCAAACTCCAAGTGGGGTCGAAGAACAGCGTTGAGGAGGAGGCGGAAATTGCAAGGATCAGTTTGACCGAAGGCTCGTTTCAGCAGTCCCATCACGCGGTTAGCAGCAGCTGATGCTTTCCGGCAGGAAGTGGATACGGAAAGACTGGTCTAGATAATGATACCCAAGTCACTTTCGACTGAAGAGGTCTGGAGGATAGATGCTCCTAGGTAATATATAGGAGAAAAAGCGGAAGGGCGGGTAGAAAGGACGCGACATTTCGAAGAGTTAACTGGAAGGTTGTTTTCTATGGACTACTGTTGTAGACGGTCGAGGTCCGTCTGAAGTGCGTGAGCTACGGACGAGACGATCGGACCCCTATTAACCGGCTTCAAAAATGTCGAGCAGATGGCAACTTCGGGCAGAAACACACAATCGTCAGCCGGAATAATTCGCGATCGTTCATTAATAAGCGCGTCCGACTCAAATGCAGGTTCGCAGTAGTCCTTAACATCAACCGTCTTCGCATGCAACCTGTGCATGGTCGTTAAAGACGACTCCAACAGACGAATACGGGATTCAGCTCTTCGGAACTTCTCAATATCAGTAACGTTAAGATCATCAAGAGAACCACCAGAAACAGACATGATGGCCTTACTCAACTTATGTACCAACGATAAGAAGCCTAAACTAAATACGTCGTACGAAAAGTAAGCTAGAAACTACGAACAGATAAACCTAGACTTAACGCACGGTCTGGGCAGAAGAATAAAACAACTTATCCTCTAACCGTGGTTCTATAAGGCATATTAAACACAGTACATGAGTTACAAATAGGTTTTGCAATCGAAGTGCAAGTGGGCAGAAACTGTACAGCCTGGGGCGGAGCGAGTATTTGGGCAGTGTTACAATAGATAAGAATATGAAAGACCTTGAAACATCAAGGATATGCCGGTGAACGACTGAAAGGAATAAATATACGAGGTGGTGATTAATTGTAGGACAAAGTAAAGCAGTATAAATGGGCGAAATAATTGGGGAATAGAGATACTGTGTCCTCATGTAAGCAATCCAGTTTAGAGACATATCAAACTTTCTTTTGTACTTTGCAATGCTGCTGCTGTTGCTGATGATGATGATGATGATGATGATGATGATGATGATGATGATGATGATGATGATGATGATGATGATGATGATGATGATGATGATGATGATTATGATGGTGGTGGTGGTGGTGACGATTATGATGAGGATGATGATGATGATGATGATGACGATGACGATCATGATGATGATGATGATGATGATGATGATGATGATGATGATGATGATGATGATGATGATGATGATGATGATGTGATGATGATGATAATGATGTCGACGATAATGATGATGATGAGGAGGAGGAGGATGAGGAGGATGGGATATTGTTGTACAGATTGATCGGGCCACTCATTTGGACTGTGCCACGCACCGTGCAAGTATATACCTTTTATTTACTTATTTATTTCTATTTGTTTCCGGGTCCAACGCTGCCACTTAAATCCAGAATGCAAAATTTGGCAGAGCAGAGAGGATTTATCGGAATAAATCATGGGTACAGTTGGAAGTCAGACATACGCCATCACGCTGATATTTTGGTCGTAGACTTTCGCCTCTGCATGCCAACTTCGTTTGATGTCTACCGCTTTGGAACTCTGGCCAACACGTAAACTCGGCCACGGTAGTGGGACCATTGACACAATTCTCATGTTTGACATCTCCGGCCCATTGGTAGTTTGACACCCAAAGGTTTTCTCACATATTGCGGCTCAAACATCTTGACACAACTCACACAACACCTACTCGTTTATCTGGGTGTACGGTACGGCTACCTACGCGGGTAAGACTTCACTGAGTCAGCCGAATTCACGGCAGGCCAAACAAGACCTTGCTTCGCGTCGCTAAAGTGCATCCCAGCATTCGGCGGTTTTGCCTGTCCAACAACATCCAAAATGATTGTGCTCCCATCTTAATGGACGATTACTTGACCCGCCAACGGGCAGTCTTATGAAGGTATTTAAGTTTGCACTGATCCTACCTGCATCTCCGTCCAAATGTTGCCTCCCTCCACCCGCTTGGAGATGGCCAGATGCCTGTTCGATAATACTGAATTTGGCCATAAACCGACACTTCCAGCCGCAGACACAATCAGTTACTCCCTGGTGTAGCGCAGTGAATGCGCATAGTGTACGCGTTACTTTGTGGTTACCGAATACAACAATGATGACCTGGTATCCCGTAGGCAACGATGGTCGTGGAAATGAGACAAGATTATGCCTGCGCCATACATCATGCCGCTCAACACACGTAGGGCGGAATGTTTCAACTCAAACCATTTGCATAATTTATCCTATGGTAAAGCATAAAATCATTCAAACACTCCAAGGATCTCACGTTGCCATGACGATAACCACGCGCACAGTGCAGAATGGAAATCCAATTCCGATACATCAACCAAGTTTATCGTATAGCCAACGTCAACAGAGAAAACCAACATTCTGCTATTATCGAACAGTGACCGCTGCAAGTTTAATGGGTGTAATCAAGAGATAACAAATTTACTTGGAAGAAAAAAATTCCCCTACCATGCGAATACTGAATAATATAGGAAAGTAGAGGAAACGAAATCTCTTTGTGTAGCTGCATGTTGGTGAACATTCTCGATATTTCATGTCCGTAAAGTTATGTCCAGCAACTTCCTGAATTCCCGCGTGCACACAAGCAGAACCGGCGCAGCGTTTCTAGGTACGCTGCATTCGACTTACTAACCGCGTGCTTGCGTGCTGAGTTTCGTTATTTCAATTGAATGGTTTGCTATTTGTTGTTAATACTAACTGTTATCTCATTTTAATGTCTAGCTGAATATGCTTCTATTTGCTTACAAAGGTTGCTTAAACAAAAGAACGTTATTGTCATTTATTTATTTAGTCGCGTTTGTTGCATTTGTTTGTTGCTCTTTTTCTGCCATCTTGAATTTATTGCGGAAATGTTGATAACCCACTTATTTTATATGCTAATTAAACCAAGAGTTACGTCGGCACATCCGTATGCTTTATTCGATTTATTTTATTTGATATGGTCATTTCAGGTGATTGACTGTTGCTTGACATCCGCAGTTTGGCTGTACTTGATGCGAATGCTGACAACTTGTCTACCTGTCTATTACCCACCACCTCGTCCATATTGGGTCTAAGAGACAGTTGGTTATTGCTGGAGTGGACTGGGTACACGGTCATCGTGACCGTGTTAGGATCGCATGGTGATGCTGTGCGATGGTTTGTGTGTGGAGCGGGCTACGTCATAACCACCGCCTTGTGTGCGCTTGATTCCCCAAATACAGCGTTATTGTGTTTGCCTGTGAAGGAGTCTGACCAGCTCCGGTGATGAAACGTAGCTCCCGTCCACATGACTCCCGGTCTTATTCTTTCTTGTTTACACCGGATATGGAGTGTGTGGATGGAGCTGTGGGTGGTGCAAATGCAAGCCGCCTATGCTCCCTCTGTAGGCGCAGGCATCATGTAGCTTCCTATGGAGATCACAGTGACATGCAAATCCCGAACCGGATGCCGCCAACTACAGTTTGTGAAAATGAATGCGGTGATCTAGAAATAAATTTTGGTGGACAACGCCGGCTGTTTCCACAGCATCAATAAATTCCGTGCAACTGCCACAGGCTAACAAAAGGTTCGTGGTGCATGAGCGTTTTTAGTGGTATTCATTCTGCTCTGGCACGACGAAGTTGCATCCTTCCAAATGCCCAAAGAGTGCTTCTGCCGCGCACCTAGCCCATACAGGACACGCTACAAAGTTCACTGATTCATTCAAACTTATCTATCAGGCCCCAAAGCACCGCTCGAACTACGTTCGCAAACGACTACTAGAAGCCCCTGAGGCAATTGCGATCCGGCAGTATGAACCGGAGCTGTGTTCAGAAGAAGCCAACAAAAGGCTTGGGACTGCCCTGGCCCAAACGGCCGGTGACCTCTGACCCACGAGGTCACACGCGGTCTATTGTCCTGGCTTAAGAGACAGCGCTGTCAGCATCCAATTAACTCGCTCCAGTAGTAACGACTTGTAATGTTTGTCTGCACATTTTGATTTGCATATAATTGTGTAAACCTGGAGATGATTTATCGAAAACACATGTTCGCTTACCCTGACTTCTGACCATACTGTGGGATTTTTTATAACTATGACAGCATCCATGACTGCAATGCACCGGAAGACGACGCTTGTTGCCTGCCTACAACTCTGTCTCCTACAATCCGCTTCGTACGTAGTTGCACTAGTCTTGAGATAACAGGACGGTGACGATTGCAACTAATGAGGAAACCGGTTGTCGGGTGCACAGCTAGCGATAATTAACCATCAACTTGCTTCAGGTGCGATTCAACTGATCGAGCCGATCAAAAGCTAGTTCAAAGTGAATCGTGGTCCAGGTTGCGATTGTACGTCGCATGCACTTCTCAAAATGACTCCCACCGAAAGAAGAGTTATCGGGTGGTCGTTTGTCGGTTCAGTAGGAATGCCTGCCTTGTAAATGGGAGTGATTATTCTACCCTTCCATGTAATGGAACTTACATGTTGTCGACGCAGCATCACTTTGTAGCGGCTAAGCCTTTAAGGTGACATCGATAAATGCAGCTTTTCGGTTGTGTTCAAGCAACACAGTTAAAACATTGCAAGTCTCGATTAAATCTTTTGGGGATAGGTTGCAAACGAAATACAGGATGTAGCTCTGCTACCCGAAGAGAATTACATTTTCCTGTTATTCCAGGTCATGTTTCCGGAAATTGTTAAAAAAAGACAACACCATAATTAGTTTGAGTCATGGACAGATTACCAAGCGATCCAACCTATACTGAACTCGTTGTGGCAATAATTTTGAGTCAATCTGTGCCCCACATAACCATTCGCAATTACTTGCTGCCGAGCGCAAATACTCATTTCCAAAGCAGCCGTTACCTAACACCTTGCGGGGTGGTGTATCTTTACACCTGACAGAAATATGCACTTGTAGTCAAATGACAGCAATGAGGTTCAGCCACCCAGCAAGTGGACCTACCTGAATGAAATGAGTATTAATTTGATCGAGTACCAGGCAGTCTTGGTACCACTAACTTACAGCTTTATCCCTTGCTAAAGTAGAGACAGGGTGAATCACATGATCTGCATGACCGTTGTGTTGGTATCGTGACAAAGATTAACGTCGATTAACTGAACCCATTATGTTCTTACTAGAAAAAACACAGCAGAGAATAACGTTAATCTTGAGGTTCAACCCTTCGGTTTAGTTCGTTCTGCTTACACACTGGTAGCAGGTGAGCCCTAGCTGAGCTGCGTCTCCACACCGCAATTCCAAGACGGACAACTTTAATTGGCTTAATTTAGCCTTCTGTTTGGTAAAATAAACTCATTCCCACGTACACCTGCGAGTAATATTCTTGCTTGGAAGTAGAATGTTTGAAGTTCCTTTTGTGAGAATCAACTGGGGCACAGTCACCGAATGCTAACTTATCGTGAAATGAGAATGCGGGAAAAGAAGTCACAGCTGATAAACACCGGTGCGTGAGAGCCAGGGTTACACTAATCTTTGACTATGCATCATACAGAAATTACGACGAAACTATGCGGTCGCACGTTAATTGTAGTGTACAATGTATTACCCGACGACTGATCAATGTTTGTTGGAGATTTAGGACCTTAGCAGACTGATCTTGTGCTGATCAAGCGGTCTTTCTAGTTAACAAGATTTAGTTTGTTTCGTCATCACAATTCCCGCCTAAAGGGAATCCGGCGTCTCCTGCGGGCAGACACATCAGTATCCACATACTTAAGTAGTGAATTTTCCGACGGACATATACCTGAGTACTAACTAATGCGCGCACCAAGCAGCACTCGCTGGCACTGGTACAAGCTTGTGGTAACGAACATGAAACCGACAGCTCAACATGTATGCTTCGTACGTCGACTGATTAAATATCGAAACAGTTTCCCGGAGAAAATAGTCGGGGCGAAACTGGTGTCGGAATTCAAGTAATTCCTAGACGCTCACTTTGCAGATTACGTATTTCAAGAGCATATCGCACCTGCACAAGATTCTATCGTACGGCCGAACTGCGCTGAGAATGCGAGGTAATAAATGATGGAAATGTGCATGCGTACCGATTAGATGCCGGTGGAGAAACAGAGATGTGTGTCTTCTAGCTAACTATCTCCAGTATTCAGTTCGCCGGTTGTAGCATTTCGGTTCCCCTCAAACGACCGACTAACATAAAACAATGCGGCTGCGTGCAATGAGTGGACACAGATGTCACTCGATAGGAGCCGGCTTCACTTCAGTTGGTAGCAGTTCATAGGGGGTCACGCTTAGCCACACGACGTCTAAACGGACGGGTAGCCAGATGGGTAAGAAGTAATATGGTACCTCATTTGCAGTTGATTTCTAGAAAGGCATGCGCGATCAAACCACGGATGGATGCTGTTTGCAGTGTCATAAAAGCAACGAAAGAGACATTGGCATGTAAACTTGGTCCAGAACATGCCATTTGTGAGCCAAACTGCCTGACAGGCCACATTATATTCCTTCCTCACTTTCAACACTAGGTCTCCATAGGCATTCGCCTGGAACATTACGTACCTCGCTCATGACTCATATCAGTTGCACATGAAATGATCACTCAGCGTGATGATTGCAAATAATGGATAACAGGACAGACGCAGCTGGCTGTCACCTAACAAAATCCTTGCGTCGGCACAAATCAATTCAGTCCTCTCGCTCCGATACTTATCTATAGATCGTTTGCAAGTATGTATTCAGAAGGAACTCCAGCTTTCTGCACTTCGTTGTGCCTTTAAACTTCGAAAGCTTTCTTTTGTCTGCGAAACTTTCATGTTACAGCTGCTGAAGATAAAGCAAGTTTTCATGTCCTTAGCGAAACCAAAACGGAAAACATGTGACTTCATGTTTCCTCGGCACTTCATCTCTTATAATAGTTATTAGCCTTCTGGTCGGTGTCATCGAGCGAGCTTTACCGTTGTAACTCCGGAGAATTGCGCCTCGTAATACTTGGTGTTGCACACGGACTAGTGTTACCTTCCTCTTGATCCCACCTGACAAGGATAAGAGGCAAAACACTGTTTCAACTGAGAAAATAACCCCGCGAATTACATTTGAATCAAAAGCCAACTAAGCGAAAAAGCTTGTTTTCGGCGGTACTCGGTTGCTTGTCTAGAAGCAGGTGCACAAACGTCACGTATCACTTGAGCTAGCAACTTTTACCCACCATCATCTCAGCAGAAAACAATGTCCATAAAAATATGTAAGGAATTGACGAGTTTGTATTACACCCATCTATCGTGAAGATAACCAAGATTCTGCAGTTACTATGGCGATTGTCTCCTTGTAAATGCTTAGGCAGTCTTTCAGCGTTCATTTACATTGAATCTGGAAGAGCAGTCAAAGGATTTACATGAAATCTATCCGCACCGGGCTCCGCCAGATTCATTGCACTTCCGAAAATACTTTGCGCACCCGTTTCTTTCTTTCAGGTCGTATGAGCATTATGCACCCCAGTAGCTATGCCGAGAATACTAAACCTTGACCTTACTCTAAAGAACAGGCTGGTAAATTCATGAGCCATGCATACTGCCGACAGGCGACGCAGCATCTGAGTCTCCACAAGCTACGCTTTACAGATCATCAACCACTTCCCATTCTTGAGTCAACAACTAATCCATGTTAGTAGTATGGTCAAACTCTCGTTTGGAATGAAGCACTGGTAATGGATTCTCTTAAACCTATTGCCAACATATATCGATTCAGTTAATACTAGTTGGTCCCCGCAGTTTACTGTTGTACAGCAGTTCGTGATTCGTTTTGATGTGAACATCCCAAAGATTACGTTAACATGCCAACCACTGAACAGTGCCAAAGTTGTGATCTATGTGCTTGATGAGGCATAATGAATTTCAAATCTGCCTTCAACTCCAGTCACTGAGCCCATCCTGACACGGTATCTCGGAGAGGCACGTTTACGTCTTTGGTCCGCGTCCTATACTACTCATTAGTAGCCAAACCACAGTCATTTTCGCATGCCAACGAACGTTGCTCGCAATGGCAGTGCTCGTGTGATGCACTCAACTTCACTGCTACATAGTGGGACTGGAACGTTAGGAAACTCCTGTGCGCCTTGTTGAGCCAGTATATATATCGACGGTAATATATGCAAGCTGGGAGCAGGGTTTCTCAAATTTCTTGGCTAGCGGATCCCTTTTTGGTGGAGCCTCGCAAAGCGGTCCCCCTGACATGTTGTTGACTATAGGGCTAGGATTTACGAAAATGATAATGAGGACGGGTGTCCTGAAATATTTCATTACTGTACATTGAATTAACGCAGGTGTTCATTAACGTTGGTAAAGAATGAAAGCTGTGGAATTTAGGTGGAAAAATCAACGTACATTAAGACATAATGTGGGGCGCTGACTTGTTTGATGTTTGATGTCATAGAAGGAAGTTGCAGCCTCATATCTGGTTCAGCTTCAAGTCTACTGTGGTACTTTGGTTTTGTATACGTGTAACGCGAAATGACGGCAACTGGGATGTCGGTAAAAATCGTGTCTCCTCTTAGTGTACACATGGAATAGGTGAATAACCTGAAACGAACTCTGTGCTGTGACCGCTAGTGAAATCGCTTACAACACTAGTGTTTATGCATGGGGAATGGGTCATGTAAGATGGTGCAGCGAAATAAGTGCACAGGCAGCTCGGGATTTGAACTCTGCCAGCGTGGGAGCAAATAGGACAGATTCCGGTATGGCATTCCACGTTCTGCAAACGCGTACGGAAAAGTAATTCTGACGACATTCAATAGCATATGCTGCCCTGCCAGTTTGGAACGGGGCCTCTCAAATTGCTGTCTTGACTGAACTCCAGTAAGTAGTGGCACGTGTGGTTGGGATTTCACAACATTTACTAAGTCCAAATGAGCCCCTCACACAATCGCCGATATTGTCTGTTGAAGTCCCCGAGCACTTGTAGCCTTCGTTCATATGGCAAATGATACAGACCCGTGACATTCTTGGTTGACCGGGTTTGGGATATTTCCAAGGTGGTGAGATCTCTCCTCAGCCATGGGTGTCAGACCTGTATTGTGTATTCCACATGTGGTTGTAGGCAGGAGCCGAGAAGTTGTGGAAAAATCGAAGGGTCGAATGGTCCGAATGCACCCTTCAGGAGGCCTACATGTTGGCTGCACCACCTTCACGTCGTTTCAGCGTGATTCGAACAGCCAAGATCGACCTGGACAAAAACCCAGATCCTTCCTACCAAAAGAAGTTTGAAGCTCCTGGTTGCCGAGTTTGTAGAAGTGCACCAACTTGCGACGTAGGTGCAGCACTCCACATTTTGCCACATTGAATCGAAGGATACTGTATCCAGATCAGCTTGAAGTATTATCCCGGGTGAGCCATCTTACTTCCGTATGGATCAGTAAAGATGTGTGACACTTACCATGTCATTACACAAAATCCTGAAAAGTCGGTTGTTCAGAGGTCGTAATCTCATGAAATTAATGCTTTTCACCGCCTCATCGAGGACCGTTTTGAGATTTGGTAGCGTTTTTCTTACAGCAAGTACTTGTGGATTAAGGATACACCAGCTACTTTGCGGGTTTTTGCTACGATTCTGCTTCTTGTCACAACACCAGCAATCTTTCCTGTCAGTGATATGACACAAACAGTGTAAACACCGATGCTGTTGTCTCATGTAATGTTGCTTTCGTGCATAAAATTAGTCACGACGTTGAATATCTCAGTGCCAACAGTATTCTTCGGTAGAGGTTCACACAAAAGCATATATTCTTCCAGGGATAGTAGGTGTTGGCATCTTACAAGCATATTCCGTACAGCAAGTCCTGCCACATCTATCGACTTATCCATCTGAAGAACGAAGTGAGTATACCTGATGTGAACGGTTAACTCCTTCTTAACAGCGGTTGCTAGTGTCTTTATTCTTCGAGATAACGTGTCATTTGATAATGCTATAACAGGCAGTGGTTTTGCTTATTTTTATTCAGCATGCCCCTAACCATTTAAACTGCAGATGGCTTGATAAATTGCTCAGCTATTGTGTAAGATTCTCCTGTCAGCGCATACCATGACTAACTAGGTAAGATGCTTCAGTAGCCTTTTCACTTACAGTCTGGGACGCGTGATGCATGTGCTTTTGGGTGTTCAACAGATCATCTCGCCTGCGCTCAAATTACTCCTCTGTTATTGTCTTTCCAGTCGGCATGTCTTTTTATGAAATGCCGCCGCATTTTCACGAAAGCCATGGAACTGTTCGGAAGAACTTCGGGACACAAGATATTGTGGGCAATCGTTAGACTATATAAATTCAAAAGATAGATAAACGTCATTTTCTTTCGCCACTTATCAACTGTTACTGAGGCTTTGGTTGGCACAGCTTTATGTTGTATCGCATCAAGCAGTACGTGTATATCAAATGTCGGTTTCTACATTCTCAGTAGGTACGTTACGTGGCCCAACCAATACTACATCTGAATTCGACGGCGAATATTTCTGTGACACACTTAGCAGTGATCCAGTGTTCTACCAACGGTCCATGTTGAGGTTATGCATCCAAGTGCTTAAAGGGAAATAAATAATTCAACACAAGAGCCCAGAACGCACCTCGATTTTGAGAACCTTGATAATTTGGACTTCGAATGAAGTACAAAGTAAACAAACATCCAGCCATTTTGTAACTTCGCAGGGATGGTTTCCCTCCAATTCGCAAAACAAAGGAGCACACTCGTAAAACACCGAAATATCCGTGCTTTCCCCGTGGGCTTCAGTGGGTGGATTCGCCCCAATGGGCCTCCAGGTCCGCTTTGCCATTTTCGGATTAAAACAAATTTCGTAATGAACGTTTAATGGGTCCATAACTTCTGACTTACATTTCGCCTTCCGTCGGAGGACTAAGCTTGGGGTTTGTGAGTTTACGCGGGCGCAGAATGACCCAGCCAACCACTACCTAACGCAGCACAGTAATGTTATCACAACACACTTCTGAGATGTGACAGCTTCGTTCACTGACATTTGAAGTCCATGCCGACACCAGATTCCTCCTTGGAACCAGTGTGTTTTACATGGGCCGTGCATTAGCTAATGTAGAACCTCAGATGTGATTTTCCAAATGTTCAAAGCAAGTTGTTCATCAGCCCATAACATAAAATCACTAGGTACAGACAAATGATTAACGGAATAATAACATTTCGGATGGTCCCGTGGACCTTCTGAAAGTAGCCCACGGCCTAGGAGAACCGAAGCAATACGCGCGAATCATACTATGGTCAACCAATTAATATCCACGTGACTGCACTAGCAGTCTCCACTGCGCTGGCCACCTTAAGGATGAAAATGCGAATAGGTGAGATAGAGGTAGAGAATCAGTAATAGCGAAAATAATCAGGAGTAAAGTTGCAGATGTGAAAGAGAAGCTTTGAAACTTTACCTAATTAATTATTACCGGACCGGCAGCGCCCAAGTCAACTACCAAAACGAATCTAGTGTAAACCCATATGACTAAGACCCCATACGGTCCAGTGCCTCACAGTTTCAACATGTGCCTTTTCATCTCACTGCAGTAAGCCGGTCGCAATGCGACAAAATGCTGTGTAAAAAAAGTAGACATGCCGTGTCAGAAGTACTTTGCCAACAGCAGGTGCACTGGTAGCGAATCCATAGCAATTGTCTAAGCAAACAGACGTTTAGCCTACTGCCAGCTGAGTCGTCACATCCACGTCTAAGACAAAACTAGTCCTAGGTTCGACTGAGATCAATGCAGCCATGATTTATCGAAGACGAGGTGCCAACACTTTGCGTGTTCAGCTGGACTGTCGAATTGAGAGCAGTAATGCCTGAACTGAACTTACGCACAAAATAATATGACAATCGGACTGATCACATGATTGACACAAATAGAGATTGTCAAATGATTTTCTAATAGAGTGGTCCAAGTTGAAGCCAACTGCTTACATTTCCGATCTTCCACGGTCACAAGTAGGTTGGTAGCTCAGTGGGGTCATTTCACTTTTGCTTGCTGTTGATGTAGTGTTAGAAAAATGACCGAATCGAGATCATCCAAGGTTAAACACTCCAGAACAGAAAACATATTCTGATAGCACCTCAACTGTAATTTTAATGTATTCGTCCCAGGAACTCGCAAGCAACATAGCATAGCCCCAATCCGGGACAGCACCAGACGCTTTTCGCCCTAATAGGGTTCGTCAGTGGCTCACTTGCTCGGTACGCTACTGGGGATTGAACTCACGACCGCTAGAGGCTGACGCCAACTAGGCAACAGCAAAGGCCACTGAGCCATTGGGGACGCTGGCTGAGCCACATAATTTGCAACGACTACAATGTCCACTCCGTGTTGACTGTCACACAGTTTGTTTACATGGCCGGATGTCAATAGCTCATGTCATGCGGCGAGGATTAGCAAAGGTCCGATAAGTTGGGTATTCCGGTCTTATTGGGTACAAGTGCTGTGGCGGACAAGTTTCGAAGATAACCCAGAAAATAAACCTTGATGCGCTCCATGTGATACTACTTATAGTCTATTATTGTTCCGTGTTATAACATATCACGTACTGATCTCTAAGTTTGTATGTTCTCTTGTTTAAGAGGTTTGAAATGAATAATGTGCAGTGATTTGTTGGACAAGCACAAATCCGAGTACAGGGTTGTCAATAAATATTAGCAACTCTAGAGAACTGAGCCATTTGAAATCCACAGATGTTGAGAACTGTCCCAAAAAATTCGAAAAAATGACCTCCTTTTGATTCCGTTGTAAATCAAGAATGGTACTATCCAGTTACACTGTGCCTCGCACCGTCGATAAATATAGCATTGCTTTTTAAATTCTTTATTCTCCACAACAACATTTATGATCTGTACCAAATATGGACGCAGTTTCTCCCTTGAGGCGAAATATACGTATTGCGATTGAGATATGTTCAATACTTTTCATGACAATATCCCTTTGAATGCGACAGTCGAACGCTGGGTACTGGAAGTCCAGCACAGTAAAAAGGATGCTGAAAATAGACCGAGGTCAGAGAGACTATCAGCTGTTACCACGAGTGGAAGTCTTCACGGTGTTGTGGGTCTGATCGCACAGGAATGCCAGTTGTCAACATGTCAGAAAGCATAAAGTTTGGACTCCTGTACATGAGCAAGCATATCAGATTCTTAAACGCAAACTTGTTTACTCAAAAGTTTCTGCCCCCTTGGTCCGTCCTCTATTGACTGCCACGTAGAAGCGCACTCGACGCAATTGGTCAATGAACAATTTGAGACGGATTGAGGCAAATGTGGAGAACGTACTTGATCGCTTCATTATAATGGATAAATGCCAAGTCTACCACCATCATCCTGAAACAAAAGAAAAAGCCAAGCAAGGGGAGCATGTCACATCTTAGACATCGAGAAAAG
>OX104064.1:68367848-68413727 GCA_944474145.2 Dicrocoelium dendriticum
GTTGAAGATCACTAACCTACACCAGGTCTCCTCTACATCAGGTTGAGTGAAGCAACATCACCAGCATACTTCCCCCTCGTTGGCAATTGATCTTCAGTGGGGAGCAATAAGCACTAGAAGACGTTAATAAATCCCCTGGATGCACTGAACCCCTGGACATACAATTAGCACCCATATCGCGTGCAAGGATAAGGTTACTGAGTGCCTGACCCACTTGTTGCACGATGTTTATGAGCCTAGTGCTTCTCTGCCGTATTGATATGAAGGAGATGTGCACGATTTGGTGACCATAAGGGTATCCATTTCGTAACACACTTCTTCCGCTGTACAAAAAAGGACGAAGCAGACTGCCTGTAAAATTTCGTCACGGATTGCACGCAGTTTCCCTTTCTGCACAGCCGTATTGCTTTCCGAGTGTATGAAATTCACCAGTGCCAACCCTCCCTACTTTTGTTCAATGCCCTCAACATGATCATTCGACGAAGGGATGCAGGCTAGCAGACCTTTCACGTCAAGTAACGTAATCGAAACAAAAGGTGCTCATTAGGTGAAATCAACAAACTGTCACGTTGCGCAGGAGCATGGGTTTATCACAAACAGGGTATGCGGAAACACGCACTACTGAAAGGTGAATATCGACGTTCAGTCTGTCACCGGCTTTTCAGCATACGAGCAATCCTCCCAATTAACACTGTCCTGTTGACACCGGCTATCAGCAAACTCCATGTCCACGTCAAGGTGACACGCTTCACTGTCTAGGCGTATCGGCTGAATCAGGCACTGAACAGTTCTGTTTGGTGGACAGCAGTCAGATTTGATCACGAAGAGCACCTGAGTACGATTCAGTGTTTTCCCGCTGAAGGAAACTAGACCCTAGCAGCTGCGGTGCCTTATTCAGTCTTTGCCCTTGATCGGGCAGACGAAGGCAGAAATTGACCATAGTACTACCCATAAATCAACCAGCTGTTTGCCGTGGTGTTTCAGCCTCGCGTGTGGGGTTGCTAATGCCGTTCCCACTTTTTTCTGTTCAGCCGACGGAAGCGTCGGCCAGTTTTGCATCAGTGGCCGGATGGGTACTGTCACGCACACGCTTAAACCCACATTTGCTGCAAGCGTCTCTTTCCAAAGTAAGCGGACTACAAACCTGCATCACTGCCTTACTCTGACGTGGGCAATTGTTCTCTAGCGAATCGTTTACTAAAACAAAAAAGTGAATCGACGTTAATAGAGAGCAAAGCGACTGTTTCGTAGAATTCTGAAGACCAGCTTGTGACACCTCAACGACAGTTCAAACTTGATGCTCGTCTGAACCAAGAGTTAAGTAGTTAGGATCAGTTGGCTGCGCAGACAACACATAAGTCGCAGACTGAACCCCCTAAAAATGAGTGATGTGTAATGCAACTGATGTCGATCACACGAGCAATATTCCACACTGATTTACCGAGCAAGATTAACACGCAAGTGTGAAACCTTGTAACATCTGTTTCGCTGATGAACTCAGACCGGTGTACATCTCAATCACCGTCTTGCCTGTCGGCTTTGCAAAATGTGGTGAAAGGTCATTTACAGCCATTATCTGAAGAGTATGGCGGTTTAGGTGATTCCCTTGCTTTAAGCAACCCCATCACATCCGTGTCTACGCACTGGACCATTGGAAGTGCAGCTTATTCAAGTTAAACAAATTAAAGAAGTAGACATGATTAATAACGGTAAACGTTTCAGAGGTGGACAGACAGACCGTTCGGAGGCTGTTTACGGCAACGAGGCCGACATGCACAAGCACGCATACTTGCTACGAGGATGAAAGAGATAACTTCACGATGGCGACTGGTCCAAAAGAAAAGATGCATTTGTCTCTAAATAAGGGGCAGAAGATTTGACAGTTTCAAACTCTTAGGTTGATTGATGATACGGTAACTGTTTTAAATGGCACCACATAACAGCTGTTCGATAGCATTGTTCACAAGGTAGCAACTACCAGGTCACGTTCACCCTCGAACAGTCGTCGCTGTCCACATGCTTTGTTGAATGCAAATTCGGCTTGAGGGTAACTCCAGCTCGGCTCCACGTTCGCTCGTAAATAGTAGCTGTAACTTCGTGAGACTGGGGAGCGGATCGGTAAACAATGCTGCCCAACCGGATCACAGTTGATTTCCAGTAGCACACTGTTGGTATGGACCCACTGAGTTTATATTATATATGTAACAAGGACCGGAAAAGGCTCACTGCCTGTACGGAAAGCACATCTTATTGTGAGATTATCGTAAACGAGGCGGATTCCTTCGTTGGCATGTTTGTCAATGATACACGTGTCATTCGTGCAGCATATGCGATGATGTTTTGCTACAAAACCTACGCGAAACTTTTTTAAACGGCCAACCTGTACTCCAACTTAGCAACATGGTGTGCGCTCCGTTAGATGTGTTCATTCAACAACCCATTCTCTGATTGTTAGAGTAATTTTGCTAGTGTTTATCCTCTGCCCAACTGAAAACAACAAACTGTAAGCGAATGATGTAAGAGATGATGATGATGATGATGCTGATGATGATGATGATGATGATGAGGAGGAGGAGGAGGAGGAGGAGGAGGATGATGATGATGATGACGATGATGATGATGACGATGATGATGATGATGATGATGATGATGGTGATGATGATGATGATGATGAGGATGAGGATGATGAGGATGAGGATGATGATGATAATGATGATGATGATAATGAAAATGCTGCTGCTGATGAGGATGATGAAGATGATGAGGATGATGAAGATGATGTAAATGATTACGATGACTATTAGGATGAAGATGATTAGAATAATGGTGAATATGATGATGATGTTGAATATGACGTAGGAATAAGGTGATGATGACGAGGGCCTTGTTGATGATGATGACGAAATGATGAATAGGATGATTCCGAGGATGAGATGATGTTATGATATGGATGATGATGGTGGTGATGATGATGATGCTGAGGATGTTGAGGATGATAATACGCATGAGGACGATGATGATGACGATGACGATGACGATGATGATGATGATGTTGATGATGAGTATGAGGATGAGGAGGTTAAAGCTGATGAAGAGATGATGATGTTCATGATGCTGACGCTGATGATTATGATTATGATGAGGTTGATGATGATGATGATGATGATGATAATGGTGATGGTGAAGATGATGATGATGATGCAGACGATGATGCGGATGATGATGCTGATGATGCTGATGCTGATGATGATGATGATGATGACGATGCTGCTGCTGCTGCTGATGATGATGATGATGACGATGATGATGATTATGGGATCTCGTTGTACAGATTGATCGGGCCACTCAGTTGGACTGTGCCGTGCACCGTCCAGGTCTATACCCTTTATTTACTTATTTATTTCTATTTGGTTCCGGGTCCTACCCTGCCACTTAAATCCAGAATGCACAACTTGGCGGAGCAGAGAGAATTTATCAGAGTAGATCATCGGTACAGTAGTAAGTCCGACTTACGCCATCACGCTGACATTTTGGTCGTAGACTTCCGCCTCTGCATGCCAACTTCATTTGATGTCTACCGCTTTGGAGCTCTGGCCTACACGTAAACTCGGCCACGCTTGTGGGACCATTGACACAGTTCTCATGCTTGACGTCTCCGGCCCATTGATAGTTTGACACCCAAAGGTTTTCTCACATATTGCGGGTCAAACATCTTGACACAACTCACACAACACCTACACGTTTAGCTGGGTGTACGGTACGGCAACTTACGCGGGTAAGACTTCACTGAGTCAGCCGAATTCACGGCAGGCCAAACAAGACCTTGCTTCGCGTCACTAAAGTGCATCCCAGCATTCGGCAGCTTTGCCTCTCCAACAACACCCAAAATGATTGTGATCCCCTCTTAATAGATGATTAATTGACCCGCCAACGGGCAGTCTTATGAAGGTGTTTGTGTTTGCACTGATCCTACCTGCATCTCCGTCCAAATGTTGCCTCCCTCCACCCGCTTGGAGATGGCCAGATGCCTGTTCTATAATACTGAATTTGGCCATAAACCGACACTTCCAACCGCAGACACAATCAGTTACTCCCTGGTGTAGCGCAGTGAATGGGCATAGTGTACGCGTTACTTTGTGGTTACCGAATACAACAATGATGACCTGGTATCCCGTAGGCAACGATGGCCGTGGAAATGAGACAAGATTATGCCTGCGCCATACATCGTGCCGCTCAACACACGGCAGATACCATCTGTCCGCAGATCACGTAAGGCGGAATGTTTCAACTCAAACCATTTGCATAGTTTATCTTATGGTAAAGCATAAAATCATTCAAGATACACTCCAAGGATCTCACTTTGCCGTGACGATAACCACATGCACAGTGCAGAATGGAAATCCAATTCAGATACATCAACCAAGTTTATCGCATAGCCAACGTCAACAGAGAAAACCAACATTCTGCCATTATCGAACAGTGACCGCTGCAAGTTTAATGGAGACATAATCAAGAGATAACAAATTCGCTTGGAAGAAAAAGATTTCCCTACCGTGCGAATACTGAATAACATAGGAAAGTAGAGGAAACGAGATCTCTTTGTGTAGCTGCATGTTGGTGAACATTCTCGACATTTCATGTCCGTAAAGTCATGTCCAGCAACTTCCTGAATTCCCGCGTGCTGGGTGCTACTGAGCACGCATGCAGAACCGGCGCAGCGTTTGTAGGTACGCTGCATTCGACTTACTAACCGCGTGCTTGCGTGCTGCGTTTCTTTATTTCAGGTGATTGGTTTGCTATATGTTATTAATACTAACCGTTATCTCATTTCAATGTCTAGCTGAATATGCTTCTATTTACTTGCGCATGTTGCTTAAACAAAAGAACGCTAGTGTCATTAGTTTATTTAGTCGCGTTTGTTGTATTTGTTTTGTGATCTTTTTCTACCATCTTGAATTTATTATGGAAATGTTGATAACCCAGTTATTTTATATGCTAATTAAGCCAAGAGATACGTCGGCACATCCGGATGCTTTATTCGATTTGTTTAATTTGATATGGTCATTTCAGGTGATTGACTGTTGCTTGACATCCGCAGTTTGGCTGTATTGATGCGCATGCTGACAACGTGTCTACCTGTCTATTACCCACCACCTCGTCCATACTGGATCTAAGAGACAGTTGGTCGTTGCTGGAGGGGACGGGGTACACGGTCCTCGTGACCGTGTTAGGATTGCACGGTGATTCTGTGCAATGGTTTGTGTGTGGAGCGGGCTACGTCATAACCACCGCCTTGTGTGCGCTTGATTCCCCAAATACAGCGTGCTTGTGTTTGCCTGTGAAGGAGTGTGGGCCGGTTCCGTTGATGAAACGTGGCTCCCGTCCACATGCCTCCCGGTCTTATTCTTTCTTGTTTACACCGGATATGGAGTGTGTGGATGGAGCTGTGGGTGGTGCAAAAGCAAGCCGCCTATGCTCCCTCTGTAGGTGCAGGCGTCCTGTAGTTGTCTTATGGAGGTCACAGTGACATGCAAATCCGGAACCGGATGCCGCCAACTACAGTTTGTGAAAATGAATGCGGTGATCTAGAAATAAACCTTGGTGGACAACGCCAACTGTTTCCACAGCATCAATAAATTCCGTGCAACTGCCACAGGCTAACAAAAGGTTCGTGGTGCATAAGCGTTTTTAGTGGTATTCATTCTGCTCTGGCACGACGAGGTTGCATCCTTCTAAATGCCCAAAGAGTGCTTCTGCCGCGCACCTAGCCGATACAGGGTACGCTACAAAGTTCACTGATTCATTCAAACTTATCTATCAGGCCCAAAGCACCGCTCGAACTACGTCCGCAAACGACTACTAGAAACCGCTGAAGCAATTGCGATCCGGCAGTATGAACCGGAGCTGTGTTCAGAAGAAGCTAACGAAAGACTCGGGACTGCCCTGGCCCAAACGGCCGGTGACCTCTGACCCACAAGGTCACACGCGGTCCATTGTCCTGGCTTAACAGACAGCTCTGTCAGCATCCAATTAACTCGCTCCAGTAGTAACGACTTGTAATGTTTGTCTGCACATTTTGATTTGCAGATAATTGCATAAGCCTGAAGATGAATTATCGAAAGCACATGTTCGCTTACCCTGACTTCTGATCATACTATGGGATTTTTTATAACAATGACAGCATCCATGACTTTGCAATGCACCGGAAGAAGACGCTTGTTGCCTGCCTACAACGCTGCCTCCCACAATCGGCTTCGTACGTAGTTGCACTAGTCTTGAGATAGCAGGACGGCGACGATTGCAACTAAGGAAGAAACCGGTTGTCGGGTGCAGAGCCAGCGATAATTAACCATCAACTTGCTTCAGGTGCGATTCAACTGATCGAGCCAACCAAAAGCTAGTTCAAATTGAGTCGTGGTCCAGATTGCGATTGTACGTCGCATGCACTTCTCAAAATGACTCCCACCGAAAGAAGTGTTATCGGTAGGTCGTTTGTCGGTTCGGTAGGAATGCCTGCCTTGTAAATGGGAGTGACTATTCCACCCTTCCATGTAATGGAACTTACATGTTGTCGACGCAGCATCACTTTGTAGCGGCAAAGCCTTTAAGGTGACATCGATAAATGTAGCTTTTCGGTTGTGTTCAAGCAACTCAGTTAAAACATTGCAAGTCTCGATTAAATCTACTAAGGATAGGTTACAGGCGAAATACAGGATGTGGTTCCACTGTTCGAAGAGGATTACATTTTCCTGTTTTAATAAACTATGTATTCGGAGATTGTTAAAAAAGACAACACCATAATTAGTTTGAGTCGTGGGCAGATTACCAAGCGATCCAACCTATACTGAATCCGTTGTGGCAATATTTTTAAGTTACAGAAGAGTAGTAGGGGGAGTTGAATGGTATAGGTAGAATTTCGTCACATCTAGGCTCACTCAGACAGCCGCCACAAGCCCGGAAAAGCACTGTACGCGCGTTTCATCCTTTCGGGAATCATCAGCAGTGCGCATTCCATCGGACCCTTGGTAGGGCTCGAAACCGCAACTCGACTGTTGCCAGTCCGTGGTTGAGACCACTGAGCTACGGGGGACGGCAACGACCATCGTGAATAAGTTACTAGATGTGATATAGCGCCGCTCACTATCCACTGACTTACACGTTACTGCCGTGCAGAGGACAGGGTGCCCCGTAGCTCAGTGGTCTCAACCACGGACTGGCAACAGTCGAGTTGCGGTTTCGAGCCCTACCAAGGGTCCGATGGAATGCGCACTGCTGATGATTCCCGAAAGGATGAAACGCGCGTACAGTGCTTTTCCGGGCTTGTGGCGGCTGTCTGAGTGAGCCTAGATGTGACGAAATTCTACCTATACCATTCAACTCCCCCTACTACTCTTCTGTAATCAGTACATAGAACAAACTGCTTATAATGCCATAAGATAATTGGCGGCTTAAGTTTGTTAAGCTCGTCGCTTGGTGAGGGGGCTACCCTGTCCTCTGCACGGCAGTAACGTGTAAGTCAGTGGATAGTGAGCGGCGCTATATCACATCTAGTAACTTATTCACGATGGTCGTTGCCGTCCCCCGTAGCTCAGTGGTCTCAACCACGGACTGGCAACAGTCGAGTTGCGGTTTCGAGCCCTACCAAGGGTCCGATGGAATGCGCACTGCTGATGATTCCCGAAAGGATGAAACGCGCGTACAGTGCTTTTCCGGGCTTGTGGCGGCTGTCTGAGTGAGCCTAGATGTGACGAAATTCTACCTATTTTTAAGTTAGTCTGTGCCCCACATAACCATTCGCATTGCTTGCTACCGAGCGCAAATACTAATTTCTAAAGCAGCCCCTACCTAAGACCTTGCTGGGTGGTGTATCTTTACACCTGACAGAAATATGCACTTGTGGTCATATGACAGCAATGGGGTCCAGCCACCCAGCAAGTGGACCTACCTGAATGAAATGAGTATTAATTTGATCGATTACTAGTCAGTCTCGGTACCACTAACTTACAGCTTCATCCCCTGTTAAAGTAGAAACAGGGTGAATCAGATAATCTGCATGAACATTGTGTTGGTATGGTGACAAAGATTAACATCGACTAAAGGAACCCAGTATGTTCTTGCTAGAAAACACGCCGCATAGAGTAACCAGTTACTCTTGAGTTTCAACGCTTCGGTGTAGTTCGTTCCACTTTCACATTGGTAGCAGGTGAGCCCTAGTTGAGCTGCGTCTCCACACCGCAATTCCAAGCCGGGCAACCTTAACTGCCTTAATCTAGCCTTCTGTTTGGTAAGATAAACTTATTCCCACGTACACCTGCGAGTAACACTCTTGCTTGGTAGTAGAAAGCTTGCAGTTCATTTTGTGAGAATCAACCGGGGCCCCGTCACCGGATGCTAACTTATTGTGAAATGAGAATGCTGGAAAAGAAGTCACAGCTGATATACACCGGTGCGTGAGAACTAGGGTTACACTAATCTTTGACTGCGCATCATACAGAAATTACGACGGAACTATGCAGTCGCACGTTAATCGTAGTGTACAGTGTATTACCCGATGACTGATCAATGTTTGTTGGAGATTTAGGACCTTAGCAGACTGATCTTGTGCTGATTAAGCAGTCTTTCTATTTAAC
Organism: Dicrocoelium dendriticum; assembly: GCA_944474145.2. Lineage (NCBI taxonomy): Eukaryota > Metazoa > Platyhelminthes > Trematoda > Plagiorchiida > Dicrocoeliidae > Dicrocoelium > Dicrocoelium dendriticum. The sequence continues at coordinate 68,376,479 of OX104064.1, forward strand.
AAGATTTAGTTTGTTTCGTCACCACAATTCCCGCCTAAAGGGAATCCGGTGTCTTCTGCTGGCAGGCACATAAGTATACACCTAATTACATAGTGTTTTCTCCAATGGACATTTATCTACGTGAGTATTAACCAGTGAGCGCACCAAGCAGCACTTGCTGGCACTGGTACAAGCTTGTGGTAAAGAACATGAAACTGACAGCTCAACATTTATGCTTCGTGCGTCGACTGATTAAATATCGGAACAGTTTCCCGGAGAAAATAGTCGGGGCAAAACCGGTGTCGCAATTCAAGAAATTCCTAGACGCTCACTTTGCAGATTACATATTTCAAGAGCATATCGCACCTGCATAAGATTCTGTCGTACGGCCGAACTGCGCTGAGAGTGCGCGGTAATAAATGATGGAAATGTGCATGCGTACCGACTAGATACCGATGGAGAAACAGATATGTGTGTCTTCTAGCTAACTATCTCCAGTATTCCGTTCGTCGGTTGTAACATTTAGGTTCCCCTCAAACGACCCACCAACATAAAGCAGTACGGTCGCTTGCAATGAGTAGACACAGATGTCACTCGATAGGAGCCGGCTTCACTTCAGCTGGTAGCAGCTCATAGGGGGTCACACTTAGCCACACGACGTCTAAATGGAAGGGTAGCCAGCTGGGTAAGAAGTAATATGGTACCTCATTTGCAGTTGATTTCTAGAAAGGCTGGCGCTGTTAAACCACGGATGGATGCTGTCTTCAGTGTCATAAAAGCAACGAAAGAGATTCGCATGTAAACTTGGTCCAGAACATGCCATTTGTGAGCCAAACTGCCTGACAGGCCACATTATATTCCTTCCTCACCTTCAACCTAAGGTCTCCATAGGCATTCTCTTGGAACAATATGTACCTTGCTCATGACCCATATCAGTTGTACATGAAGTGATCACTCAGCGTGATGATTGCAAATAATGGATAACAGGGCAGACGCAGCTGGCTGTCACCTAACAAAATCCTTGTGTCGGCACAAATGGATTCAGTCCTTTCGCTCCAATACTTATTTATGGATAGTTTGCAACTATATATACCGAAGGAACTCCAGCTTCCTGACAATCGTTGTGCCTTTAAACTTCGAAAGCTTTCTTTTGTCTGCGAAACTTTTATGTTACAGCTGCTGAAGATAAAACAAGTTTTCACGTACTTAGCTAAACCAAAACGGAAAACATGTGACTTCTTGTTTCCTCGGCACTTCATCTCTTATAATAGTTATTAGCCTTCTGGTCGGTGTCATCGAGCAAGCTTTACCGTTGTGACTCCGGAGAATTGCCCCTCGTAATACATGGTGTCGCACACGGACTAGTGTCACCTTCCTCTTGATCCCACCTGACAAGGATAAGAGGCAAAACACTGTTTCAACTGAGAAAATAACCCCGCAAAAGACGTTAGAATCAAAAGCTAGCTAAGCGAAGAAGCTTGTTTTCGGCGGTACTCAGTTGCTTGTCTAGAAGCACGTGCACAAATGTCACGTATCACTTGAGCTAGAAACTTTTATCCACCATCATCTCAGCAGAAAACAAGGGTCCATAGAATTAAGTAAGGAATTGACGAGTTTTTATTACACCCATCTATCGTGAAGATAACCAAGATTCTGCAGTTACTATGGCGATTGTCTCCTTGTAAATTCTTAGGCTGTCTTTCAGCGTTCATTCACCATGAATCAGGAAGAGCAGTCAAAGTATTTAAATGTAATCCATCCCCTCCGGGCTCCGCCAGATTCGTTGCACTTCCGAAAATACGTTGAGCACCCGTTTATTTCTTTAGGGTCGTATGAGCATTGTACACCCCAGTAGCTATGCTGGGAATACTAAACTGTAGCACAACTTTAAAGAACAGGCTGGTAAATCCATGAGCCATGCAAAATGCCGATAGCCGACGCAGCAGTTCTCAGCATTAAAATAAAGCATCTGACTCTCCACTAGCTTACTCCTTACAGATCATCAACGGCTTCCCATTCTTAAGTCACCAACTAATCCATGGTAGCATGAACAGTATGTTCAAATTATCGTTTGGAATGGAGCACTGGTAATGGATTCTCTTAAATCTATTGTCAACCATATTTCGATTCAGTTAATACTAGGTGGTCCCCGCAGTATACATTTGTACAGCAGTTCGTGGTTCGCTTTGGTGTGGACATCCCAAAGATTACGGTAACATGCCAACCACTGAACAGTGCCAAAGTTGTGATCTATATGCTTGATGAGGCATGATGAACTTCAAATCTGCCTTCAACTCCAGTCACTGAGCCCATCCTGACACGATATCTCGGAGAGGCACGTTTACGTCTTTGGTACACGTCCTATACTACTCATTAGTAGCCAAACCACAGTCATTTTCGCATGCCAACGAACATTGCTCGCAATGGCAGTGCTCGTGTGATGCACTCAACTTCACCGCTACATAGTGGGACTGGAACAGTAGGAAACTCCCGTGTGTCTTCTTGAGCCAGTATATATATCGACGGTAATATATGCAAGCTAGGAGCAGCGTTTCTCAAATTTCTTGGCTCGCGGACCCCTTTTTGGTGGAGCCTCGCAAAGCGGTCCCCCTGACATGTTGTTGACTACAGGGCTAGGATTTACGAAAATGATAATGAGGACGGGTGTCCTGAAATATGTCATTACTGTACATTGAATTAACGCAGGTGTTCATTAACGTTAGCAAAGAATGAAAGCTGTTGAATTTAGGTAGAAAAATCAACGTACATTAAGACTTAATGTGGGGCGCTGACTTGTTTGATGTTTGGTGTCATAGAGGGAAGTTGCAGCCTCATATCTGGTTCAGCTTCAAGTCTATTGTGGTACTTTGGTTTGTATAGGTGTCAAGCGAAATGACGGCAACTGGGATGTTGGTAAAAATCGTGTCTCCTCTTAGTGTACACATGGAATAGGTGAAAAACTTGGAACGAAATCTGTGCTGTGACCGCTAGTGAAATCGCTTACAGCACTAGTGTTTTTGCATGGGGAATGGGTCATGTAAGATGGTGCAGCGAAATAAGTGCACAGGCAGCTCGGGATTTGAACTCTGCCAGCGTGGGAGCAAATAGGACAGATTCCGGTATGGCATTCCACGTTCTGCAAACGCGTACGGAAAAGTAATTCTGACGGCATGCAAACGACTATGCTGCTCTGCCCGTTTGAGATGGGGGCCTGTCAAATTGCTGTCTTGACTGAACTCCAGTAAGTAGCAGCATGTGTGGTTGGGATTTCATAAAATTTGCTAAGTCCAAATGAGGCCCTCACACAATCGCCGATATTGTCTGTTGAAGACCCCGAGCACTCGTAGTCTTCGTTCATATGGCAAATGATACAGACCCGTGACATTCTTGGTTGACCGGCCTTGGGATATTTCCAAGGCGGTGAGATCTCTCCTCAGCCATGGCTGTCAGACCTGTATTGTGTATTCCACATGTGATTGTAGGCAGGAGCCGAGAAGTTGCGGAAATATCGAAGAGTCGAATCATCCGAACGTACGCATCAGGAGGCCTACGTGTTGGATGCCTCACCTTGACGCCGTTTCAGCCTGATTCGATCATCCAAGATCGACCTGGACAAAAACCCAGGTCCTTCTTAACAAAAGAAGTATCAAGCTCCTGGTTGCCGAGTTTGTAGAAGTGCACCAACTTGCGCCCTAGGTGCAGCACTCCACATTTTTCCACATTGAATCGAAGGATACTGTATCCAGATCAGCTGGAAGTCTTATCCCGGCTGAGCCATCTTACTTCCGTATGGATCAGTAAAGATGTGTGACACTTACCATGTCGTTACACAGAATCTTAAAAGTTGGTTGTTCAGAGGTCGCAATTTGATGAAATTAGTTCTTTTCACCGCCTCATCGAGGACCGTTTTGAGATTTGGTGGCTTTTTTCTTACAACAAATGCTCATTGATGAAGGGCACACTAGTTACTTGTGCAGGTTTTCGCTACGGTTCTGCTTCTTGTCGCAATACCAGCAATCTTTCCTGTCAGTGCTATGACACAGTCATTGTAAACACGGATGCTGTTGTCCCATGAGATGTTACTTTCGTGCATAAAATTAGTCACGATGTTGAACATCTCAGTGCCAACAGTGTTCTTCGGTAGAGGTTCCCACAAAGTAGATGTTCTTCCAGGGATAGTAGGTGTTGGCATCTTACAAGCATATTCAGTACAGTAAGTCCTACTACATCTATCGACTTATCCATCTGAAGAACAAGGTGACTATGCCTGATGTGAGCGGTTAACTTCTCCTTAACATCAGTTGCTAGTATCTTTATTCTTCGAGATAACTTGTCATTTGATAATGCCATAACAGGCAGTGGTTTTGCTTATTTTCATTCAGTATGCACCTAGCCATTTAAAATACAGATGGCTTGATAAATTTCAGCTATTGTGTAAGATTCTCCTGTCAGCGCATACCATCACTAACTAGGTAAGATGCTTCAGTAGCCTTTTCACTTACAGTCTGGGACGCGTGCTGCATGTACTTTTGGGTGTTCAACAGTTCATCTCGCCTGCGCTCAAAGTACTCGTCTTTCCAGTCCGCATGTCTTTTTACGAAATGCCTCCGCCTTTTCACGAACACCATGGAACTGTTCGGAAGAACTTCGGGACACAAGATATTGTGGGCAATCGTTAGACTATATAAATTCAAGGTAAAGATAAACGTCATTTTCTTTCGCTTCTTATCTACTGTTACAGAGGCTTTGGTTGGCACAGATTTATGTGGTATTGCATCAAGCAGTACGTGTATATCGAATATCGGTTTCTACATTCTCAGTAGGCAAGTTACGTGGCCCAACCAATACTACATCTGAATTCGACGGCGAATATTTCTGTGACATGTTTGGCAGTGAGCCAGTGTTCTACCAACAATCCATGTTGATGTTATGCATCCAAGTGGTTAAAGGGAAATAAATAATTCAACACAAGAGTCCAGAGCACACCTTGATTTTGAAAACCTTGATAATTTGGACTTCGAATGAAGTACAAAGTAAACAAACATCCAGCCATTTTGTAACTTCGCAGAGATGGTTTCCCTCCAATTCGCAAAACAAAGGAGCACACTCGTAAAACACCGAAATATCCATGCTTTCCCCGTGGGCTTCATTGGGTGGAATCGCCCCAATGGGCCTCCAGGCCCGCTTTGCCATTTTCGGAGTAAAACAAATTTCGAAATGAACGCTTAATGGGTCCATAACTTCTGACTTACATTTCGCCTTCCGCCGGAGGACTAAGCTTGGGGTTTGTGAGTTTACGCGGGCGCAGAATGACCCAGCCAACCACTACCTAACGCATCACAGTAATGTTATCACAATACACTTCTGAGATGTGACAGCTTCGTTCACTGACATTTGAAGTCCCTGCCAACACCAGGTTCCTCCTTGGAACGAGTGTGTTTTACATGGGCCGTGCATTAGCTAATGTAGAACCTCAGATGTGATTTTCCAAATGTTCACAGCAAGTTGTTCATCAGCCTATAGAATAAAATCACTAGGTACAGACAAATGATTAACGGAATAATAACATTTCGGATGATCCCGCGGACCCTCCGAAAGTAGCCTGCGGGCTAGGAGAGCCGAAGCAATAAGCGCGAATCACACTATGGTCAACCAAGTAATATCCACGTGACTGCACTAGCAGTCTCCACTACGCCTGCCACCTTAAGGATGAAAATACGAAAAAACGTGAGGTAGAGATAGAGAAACAGTAATAACGAAAATAATCAGGAGTAAAGTTGAAGATTTGAAAGGGAATATTTGGAACTATCTAATTAATTATTACCGGACTAAGTCAGCTACCAAAACGGATCCAGTATAAACCGATATGATTAAGGCCCGATGACTGTTTCAACCATGTGTCTTTTCATCTCACTGCAGTAAGCCGGTCGCAATGCAACAAAATACTGTGTAAAAAAGTAGACACGCCGTGTCAGAAGTACTTTGCCAGCAGGTGCACTGGTAGCGAATCCATAGCAATTGTCTAAGCAAACACATGTTTAGCCTACTGCCAGCTGAATTGCCAGATCCAGGTCTAAGAAATAACTAGCCCCAGCTTTAATTGAGATCAATGCAGCCAAGGTTTATCGAAGACGAGGTGCCAACACTTTGCATATTCAGCTGGACTGTCGAATTGAAAGCAGTAATGCCTGAACTGAAGTTCTCCACAAAATAAAATGACAATCGGACTGATCACATGACTGACACAAATAGAGATTGCCAATTGATTTTCTAATGGAGTGGTCCAAGTTGAAGCCAACTGCTTACATTTCCGATCTTCCACGGTCACAAGTAGGTTGGTAGCTCAGTGGGGTCATTTCACTTTTGCCTGCTGTTGATGTAGTGTTAGAAAAATGACCGAATCGAGATCATCCAAAGTTAAACACTCCAGAACAGAAAACATATTCAGGTAGCACCTCAACTGTAATTTTAATGTATTCGTCCCAGGAGCTCGCAAGCAACATAGCATAGCCCCAATCCGGAACAGCATCATACTCTTTTCGCCCTAATGGGGTTCGTCAGTGGCTCACTTGCTCGGTACGCTACCGGGATTGAACCCATAACCGATAGAGGCTGACGCCAACTAGGCAGCAGCTTAAGCCACTGAGCCATGGGGGACGCTGGCTGAGCCATATAATTTGCAACTACCACCATGTCCGCTCCGTGTTGACTGTCACCCAGTTTGTTTACATGGTCGGATTTCAATAGCTTGTGTCATGCGGCGAGGATTAGCAAAGGTCCGATAAGTTGGGTATTCCGCTCTTACTGGGTACAAGTGGCGTGGCGGACAAGTTTCGAACCTAACCCAGCAAATAAACCTTGATGCGCTCCATGCGATACTACTTATTATTGTTCCATGTTGTAACATATCACGTACTGATCTCTAAGTTTGTTTGTTCTCTTATTTAAGAGGTTTGAAATGAATGCTGTGCAGTGATTTGTTGAAAACGAACAAATCTGAGTATAGGGTTGTCAATACATATTGGCAACTCTAGAGAACTGAGCCACTTGCAATCCACACAGTTTGAGGACTGTCCTAAAAAATTCGAAAAAGATGTTCTCCTTGTGATTCCGTTGTAAATCAAGAATTGTACTATCCAGTTACACTGTGCCTCGCACCGTCGATGAATATAGCATTGCATTTTAAATTCTTTATTCTTCACAAATTCATATTGCTCATGCAAGAGCATGGTATTACTCGTAGATATATGATCGGTGCCAAATGTGGACGCAGCTTCTCACTTGAGGCGATATGCAACTATTATTATTCAGATATGCTCAATAGTTTACATGACAACACCCCTTTGAATACGACGGTCGAACGCTGGGTACACGAAGTCCAGCACAGTAAAAAGAATGCAGAAGATAGACCGAGGTCAGGGAGACCATCAGCTGTTACTATGAGTGGCAGTCTTCACCGTGTTGTTGGTCTGATCGTACAAGAAAGCCAGTTGTCAACACGTCAGAAAGCATAAAGTTTGAACTCCTGTACATGAGCAAGCCTATCAGATTCTTAAACGCAAACTTGTTCACTCAAAAGTTTCTGCCCCCTTGATCCGTCTTCTATTGACTCCCTCGTAGAAGCGCACTCGACGCAATTGGTCAATGAACAATTTGAGACTGTTTGAGGCCAAAGTGGAGAACGTACTTGCTTCATTCATTACAGTGAATAGTTGCTAAGCCTGCCACTATCATCCTGAAGCAAAAGAAAAATCCAAGCAAGGGGAACATGTCACATCTGAGACATCGAGAAAAGGCCAAAGTCACACTTCAGTTTAGTAGGTGTGGGCACCGGTGTTCAGGTCAGGTCCGGTTCCAAGAACGAAATAGGCTCCCGCCTAACGAGCGCACTGTTTCTTGTATCGGTAAGCTAACCAGGGCTTTCGGTGCTTCGAAGTATGGGTTGCTTTCCTTTGCCTCTGCAAAAGAAGTGAAGAAAGAACAAGAGAAACTTTGTACTTTCTTGGATACACGATGCATAATGCACGATATGTACTGATAATAGAGTTCATTGAAAGAGGTCATGCCATCGCCGGAAACTCTTACCTTGACTTACTGCAACGTCTAAAATGGAACATTCGCGAGGAAAGACAAGGAACACTGACGAAAACATCATCTTCCAACATGACAACGCCCCAGCCGCCCCCTCAGCAGTTGTTATGGTTATAATCCGTGTCGGTCGAATCTAAATTGTTCCTCATTCACCCGATTCATCAGACCTGGTCCCCTGAGACTTCAACTTGTTTCGCTAGTTGAAAAATGCTGTAGGGTGTGATGTATGCTGCTGGGAAGTTCTTCATCTCACTGACTCCTACTCACCTAAAACCTCTGGCCAGACAACAAGTCTGTATTTGAGATAATATGATAAGAGAGGTAATGGACTATAGACAATATTACTTGGACCCTGTAGGCATTTAGTTTCTGGTTTAGTCCTAGAAATTTTCCGTCGTCCCACCTAGAAGGAGAAGGTGACTTGAAATTCTTATTTTCCCTCTGTTGTGCAGCCGCATGTGTGGTGTGTCGCGCTTCTACCACCATTAGCAGCCTGTGAACTGCATTCAAACTAAGGGTACTAATGCTAGATCTATAATTGTTGAAAGCTATGTCAAACGACGGATAAGGTTCTCCCTGTACACAATGGGTCTGGATTTCGGACTTCTCGATAAACCGATAGGAACAGTAGCCTTAAGTAGTCCCGAGAGACCGAAACAACCTTCCAACCTGTTTCCCTACGTGAATGACCGCCTAACTTAATCAGGTCGTGGTGAAGTCCATTAGGATAATCCCTATGACTAAGACACATAAAGTTTTTTAAAATTGTAAGGACACAAACAGCTGAGCATGCCTGAAAATCAAGTGGCATAAAACAGTCAGTCTTCCTATAACGAATCACTCGCATCATCATCAACCCTTACCAAGGATAACTACTTTCATTGAGTGTGCGTCTATCTAATATAGAGCACACCACTGTGAAGACAGATTCCGAAATTTTGAATTCCTTTTTCCACCACGGACCAGATAGGATACCCCTGATAGTCGAACAGATTGGGAACGACTTCCCTTCGATGCTACTCAAATGGTTTACGCTGTCTCCACAGCATGAACTGAGCCAGATACAGTGGAAAGCAAAGGTTAACATGGTTGGCGGCATCCGGTTTCGGATTTACCTGTCACTGTGGCCAGCCACAGGACGCCTGCGCCTACAGAGGGACCAGGGATGGCTTGTGATGCACCACCCACAGCTCCATCCACACACACCATATCCAGTATAAACCCGAAGGAAGAGGACCAGGAGGCATGTGGATGGGAGCCACGTTTCATCAACGGAGCCGCCCCCACTCCTTCACAGGCAAACACAGGCACGCTGTATTTGGGGAAACAAGTGCACACAAGGCAGTGGCTGGACCGTAGTCCGCTCCACACTGAGTGTATGGAACCGCTCTTCGAGCCTAGCACGGCCACAAGGACCGTGCACCCCGTCCCCTCCAGCAACGACCAACTGTCTCCTGGAGCCAGTATAGACGAGGTAGTGGGTAATACGCAGGTAGACACCTTGTCAACATGCCCATCAAGCGCAGCCACACCTGGGATGTCAAACAACAGCCAATCATTCGAAATACCGATACCAAATAAAATCTGTCGAATAAAGTAAACCTATATGACGACATAAATAGTGGCTAAATTGGCATATGGAGTAAATTGCTTATAAACCAATCCGCGATAAGTACAAAATGTCCGAAAGTTGTTTAAAATGTACCACGTGATAAAGTTACGCAAGGTTACCACAATTAGCATGAGCTACGTGTGGAAATTAGGAAAAAATAATCAAGTAAGCAGAACGAACTAAATAAATTGGAATAAATTTTATCCAAATTAAAAAGATCTAGTTTAAGTGTAAATTGATTTAGCCCAACTTCGGTGAAGAAGCATCATGAATGCTACATCAGCCTCAGCATGGGGCACAAATGTTAACATACATCACACCAAAAGTGCGTCAGCTCAATAGGTCACTAACTGTCGACCGATAAATCGCACGCTCATCATTTCATGAACAGTATAACGGGCGGTTAAAACGAACTGCAGGGTTGCTTCTGTAAAGCCTCATCAGTAAGTCGAAACATGGCTTTCTACGGAACCGATTGTGTGAGGCATGCCAGTTTGATTTCCTTAACCACACAAAAAGGGCTGGTGATGCTGGAAACTGGGCAGTGGTTATACGCCTCTATATGTGTTAAGCATTCGACCGCATTCCACGGAGACTGCTAATCAAGTTACAATCTATCGGTATAGGGGAACAAACACTCATCTTTTTTCATGCATCTTTACGAATATACAACTGCTCCACACTTTCCAAAGAAGTTACTAGTGGATAATTCAAGGGAGCGTCGTTGAACTTTAACTGCATCGGTTACGTAACTGAAATGTTGGCCGTATAAAGCATGGCATTACTTTCCTGTTTGTGGGTGACATCACTGGCGTGGCAACCAATTTTGCCGCCCGGTGCGGCGGTAAACTTTTCGCCCTGAATGCGCGCAGAATAGGCACGTGAAGGCCACCCAATCGCCGCGGGCTAAAGTGCCTAGTAGTTTCCGATGAAATGGATGGTTGTTTTTGACACTGAGATAACTGTGGTGTAAGGGACCAGAAGGGGACATGTATGGAGATTGCTGGGAATAAAGTTTGCACAGAGTGACACATGGCGCAACTGTGTTATTGGTCATACAGAGTAATATCAGGATATACTAATCTCAGCTTATTCGGAAATTTTGCGCTTTATATTTGGTATCGAACAATCGTGTAGTACAGTTGAAACCGCAAGGTATTGTTTAAATTAACCGCCATTACTTATGTCTCCTTTGTTTATTTTACAGGGCTTGGCGGACCGAATGCACAATGAATGAAGGGAATCAAAAGCCAAGCCCGAGTACCTGTTCCTTGTAAACTCGTTGTTTATATACTTGCTTGCCGTATACCACGCGATTCGCACGCCGCGCTGTTGAATACATCTGTCTAGGTCCAGCCTGCTTGTTCTCGTGGTCGACCCAGTAGAGCATCGTCGTCTTGCATTATTGCCGTTTCGTACGTGCTACTGTGTTAGTTACTCGGTTGCTGATTCTCACGAGCCGTTCGTTTGTATCCGGGACTTCTCGTCCGTGTCTCGAACCTGCCATTCGGAATATATTACAATCGATGGAATTGAAAATGCCGCCCCCTGTCAGGTGCCGCCCGGGGCGGACCGCCCCCGCCCCACCCCCCTTCGCTACGCCACCTAAAATGCTTAATTTCCACAGAAGCACGGATACACGAGAAATCTTACGACAAATTCAAGACGATCTTCCATCTCTAAAAGCTTGATGCCACTTGTGGCAAATGACGTTTGTCGTATTTCACCTGCATGGCGCGAACATTACACAACGCAATTCAGTTCACTACCTAGGCTTGAAGCGTGCTCGCACGATTTCAAATGTTCAGTATAGTTTGATCACCAAATACCTAATGCGAGAAATCCATTGGGCCTAATTAGCGTTTCTTCTCACTCACTGAGTCCCAGCTTCTACTGCAGAAAGCATATGTATCGCTTACCATTTTATCATAGTGGTGTGCGCAAACCTGCGGAAGTCGAGCAAACTGCCTGTTGAGCAGATTCAACGCCGCGTTACTAACATAGTAATCGATACTCCACCAAAACCCGCAACTCGCTTTTTGCTATCCTTCGAATGCAACGCAGATGGTTGCGAAGAATGATATTAATCCTGTGCCTTTCATTCGGGATCATGCGCAACTACGCTCACACAGCAGAGATGAATCTACCGCAGAACTGCAGATATTCTATGCGTCATATGAACTGCGAGATCACTATCCCAAGGGCGAAAACAAGAATGAGAGCTCACTTTTCCTTTCTAGTTACCCTAATCACTGGAACAAGTTAATCCACCACATCAGAACGCACAGCAAACAGCATGAGTTTAAAATGGCTCTCAAAACGCCTCACTACGCAAAACGTTGTCGTTGCCGTGAATATCACAATCTTGGGAAGCCATATCCAAAAGTGATTTTGAGAAGGTATAAAAACAAACTGGCTCATTATCACATCTATGTTACCAATTAGGAAACCGAATTTCTTCGTCGTGAAGCCAATGGAGCTCAAATATCTCCGCGAAATTTTCGCAGCGTTCGTCTGAGCTAATCTCAGGAATGTAGTCAAAATGCGGAAACCCCATCTACGTAGATAACATCTGAACTCTCCTCATTGAAATTGGTATCAGGTATCAACGCAAGCTGCGCAGACTCTACCTAATTTTTCTCCTGTGATACTTGTTACACTCAAGCGAAATCAGAACAACAGTATTGCAAATGGAAGTTTAGTAGAAGCAATGGCAATAGTACATCGGCAGTCCACACTTGGTACAAGATCAACTGTTTAGTTTTAACCAGTTCACATGTTTTAGCTAAGCACTCGCTTTTGAACCAATCAATAAGCATCGCTGGTTGATCGGGAGATGGACATTCACGCACTCGCGCGCACAATACAGCTCCACAGGCTAGGTAGTGGAGCATGACCTTGACGAGCTCAACGTCTGTATCAATAGTGCTGTATCCATGGTCTCAGGCCACAAGGACCTAACTGAGCTCTTCGCGAGATACTGCAATACCCACTGTCTCAAACCACGCTCTGAACTCCATTGGGTTTTCCTCGGAATACTACCACTGCTAGGCAACTTAAGTGCTTGACCGACTTTCACCCTCCTGTGTATTTTGTGCATGATGCTGTTATCATATTAAGCTATAAGTACGATTTTGCAGAAGATGTGTTTTCATTTGGTCCAGCCAGTAATGGAACTCTTGCCAACGGTCAGTCTACTATTTCGGGGTCGAGGTGAGGTCGTTCGTGATCACAGTTTGCACCTCCAGTCTCAGCTCGCGTATACCTACCTCTGACGACTAGATCTGTTAGGTCGTGTCGATCCGGTTTCAACTGTATCCGATGAGTGTGGGACACTAGCACCGAATGGCGTTTCGTTCATTCCGACTAGGAGCTGAGACAACTAGCGCATTTCATAACAAACATATTTAAACGTTGTATTGAGAAAATGCCGTGACCGAGGTTCACTACAAATCATGGTGATGCGCGGGATGGAATGCCGAAACCCTCTCACTGTTGCTTTTGTAATCTTATCTGAGTTCGCTTTATCATTCCGTCCTCTAAAAGCAGCGGAAGCGGTCAAATGATGTTCAGTCTGCCAACTCACTCTCACATAATTTGACGTGCTTACACCCTCTCAATTCGGACAATAGAGGAATCGAAATTATGCGAAGGCCACTTATGTTCACCCCACACTGAAGACTCATAGTTGTGTTGTAGTGACGGATAAGCTGAGGTCATTAAAAATAAAGCCATCACCAGAAGCATTTAACTTCAAGCCACCGCAGCAGTCGAAATCCAGGTGCCAGTACAATACTTGAAATGTAGATTTTGATTGGGGTAGGTAGTTCTTTACTGGTTTGCATTTATGCTCATTTGAAAACCACTTCGAATATACATGATAAAAGTGAGCATGAATGATCCATACCTACTAAATATTCAGCACACACACACACACACTATATACGTTAGCTACTGTGCCGCAATACCTAAAAGAAAAAAAGGAAATAAAATGCAACAGGTGCAAGCCGGCTGAGCCTCCGGTAACGGATACGCATCGTTCCGGTAAGCTACCTGCCGGATACTATGCAGCAGAAAAAAATAATGACTGTGCAAACTTATAAAATGCTAAATAATGAGATCGTGGTTGGAGGGAGAGGCTAAGAAGGATGGCATGGGACAAAAATCTCACAGCACGAACGCCACTGAGGTCGGCTCCTAGCCATATCAACAAATGTATCCAACCAAACGTGTTCATCGTCTTTCGGACCCCAACCAGGGATCCCAGACGCTCCAACTGATGCCAGCTTCGAAGTGAGGGCCTTCATTCCTCTGGTCCAAATCATCGCTTGGCCACCCCTCCTCTTCTTCCATCCACATCCCCGGTGAGCAAACAACGCACGTCGCGGGATTCGGTGGGCTGGCAGGCATAACAAGTGGCCGAGCCATCGGAGCGTGGTGCGTGAAATGACAGAGCTGAGCAGTTCATTTCCTTTTCCTGTGTCGTAAACAAGACATCGAACACGCTTGTAGTTTAGTCGGTATTCCCACCAGATGTGAGCTAAATTGCGAAGGCATTGGTGGTCGAACGTAACTAGCCTCTTTAGGTCCGCTGATCTAAGGGGCCAGGTTTCACAACCGTACAGTAGGGTCAAACCTACCGCTGCATTGTACACTCTACCCTTCAGGGCAAGAGTGATGTCGCAGCGGCGCCGTAAGTGGCGACTCGCGCTTTTGCTATACGGTACGTGATTTCATCTTCAATCCCAAGGGCGCTAATACAACTTCCCAGGTAGTTGAAATTTGTATGGCTTCTAGCTGATTCCCAGCAAGGGTCAGCGCAGTAGGCGGTCCAGACCAATATTGGAGGAACGCTTTGCACTTCGAGGGTGCAAAGCAAAGCCCGAAGAGACTGACAGCCAGCACTAATCTGTCTAGTGCCGCTTGGCACATCTGGGAGCTGTCACAGATTAGAGCAGTATACTCCAAGTCAATAAGTCGTTCAGCTGGGAGCAGATCCACACCTTCTAAGTCGCGTCCTGTAAACGCGATTTGCATGACTGCGTCAATAGCGAAGTTGAAGAGGAAAGGTGACAGCGGGCATCCTTGTCTCAGGCCGCTGGAGATATTAATGGGCGATGACAGCTGGCCGTAAACCGTCACTCTGCCCGAGCTACGCGTATACTGCTCGGATAATATTTACATATTTCTCGAGTACACCTTTCCTGAGTAGACAGTCGCAAAGTGCACGTCCATCCACCGAAACTTATGCACCTTTGAAATCGAGGAACAAGACAATGGTGGGCCGCCAATATATGTGTCGGTGCTCCAACAAATGACGCAAAGTAAAGATGTGGTCAATGCAGCTACGATCTCCACGAAACCCGGCTTGCGGTTCACGAATATGTCTTTCACGAGTGCCAGTCAGTCTGTGAAGGATGACAGAGGCGAGCAATTGGGAGGCGATGGAGATCAGACTGATTCCTCTATGGTTGCTGCATTCCGATCGTCAGCCTCGCTTGAAAATTGGGATTATGATGGAGCGGCTCCAATTTGGTTGGCACTGTTTCCTGCTTCCACAGTTTCACTACTAACTCATGTAAATCACCTACAAAGTAGGTCCCCCGACTTTGAAGAGGGTTGGGGGTAGATCATCTAGTCCGGTGGCTTTATTTAACTTCTTCAGTCCGATCTCACGTTCGATTTCTGAGCTAGAGGGTGGATCCAAAGGGACAACCCACGGAGCGAGCCGATCAGTGACTGGTGAGAAATCTAACAAATCCTACCGATTAAATTGCCTTTCAAAGTGCTCAGCCCAAGGCTCCAAGCGTCGTTGTGGATGGGCTGTCCACTGTCATCACGCATAGTTTCATTAACACCAGGTCTTCTGCTGCCCGTTTCCCATATCAGCCGGAATAACTTACGATGGTTACCAAGGGCAGCGGCCATTTCCATCTCTGATGCACGATAAGACCACCAGGATTCGCGGTCTTTCTTCAGGCTAGCACGGAGTTTTGCCTGGAGCTCTTTGCGAGTTTCATTGTGTTCGCTTCCAGCCGGAATATGCCGGCGAGCATCGATAAGTTCCGGAGACTGTGAAGAGACCCAATGTCCATGTTGGCGATTAGACTCACCACATGAGGATTTTCCTGCTGCTACTAAGTACTGGTGAAGATGAGACCAGTGGCTTCAACTGCATCCAGTGAGCACTTACTCAACTCGCATGACAGCGTAGTTTGATAGGCAAATAATCTGGCTAAGGTTGACGACATTGCGTCCCGACTGTGGAAACACAATTTGACGTCCTTCATAATCTTCAGCTCAACCAGTTTCCTCTACCAAGCCTCAACAATAATATCATTAAGCTCCAGATCTAAGTACGTAACGATGAAGCCTGCGATAGGCTGGAAACTGCAATGTAGTACTTTTCCGGGCATGTCGACGACTAGCTGATTTGGAACCTGCTGCGACAAATTCTGAGTTAATTATACCATAATCCCCTACTCAGGAATACATCGAATAGTGTTGTAGCTGAACGCTCGTGGTGAACGCCTTTTGTTGTTAAAAAAACATCCAACGAAGCACTACAAATCATGACACAGTGACGGCCTAGTGTAGGGCGGACAAAAGGCTCATACAGTCCATACGGACAGATTTTCTGGCAATAAAATCGAGAGAACTGAGAGATTGACTGAGTCAAACACTGATATTAAGTCAAAAGCATTGCTATGCACAATCTGCAGTTCCAGTGGGGCTAGTCTAGCAACTGCTGCAAAGGGGATATATGGTGTAAACCACACCGTTCCAGTCACAAGTCCGTTGGTCATGACAAATTCGTAGACTTAAAGTTTGCCAAAACCAAAGTTAATAAGAGGTAGCTCAATGTTTCTGTATGTTACCCATACGGAGTAAACTTTTCCAAGCATGCTTGTAACAATCTGAACAAAGATCCTCTACTGTCATCAAAAGCATCTTCGTTAATGGTCTTGATCACTAAGCAATGGTCCGCCTGAGTTAGTCATGAAAAGTGTATCCATTCGATACACCTACTCTTTTCATATGAGCGCAGAAGCTCTGAGCTATGTACCCACTCAAAATCACAGGTAGGTGCATAATGGGTGGCTAGATTCGAGTCACACAGACCTCGCGTAATTAGCAAGGAGAGAAACGACACATCATGAGGTTTCTCGTGGCCAGTAAAGGTATGCTAGTTGACAGAGAAGGACAGCTTGAACAGAACTCACTAAGTGCTAGGTATATTGAACATACGACCAAACGTCTATCGAAGAGGATTGCTGAGCACTGTTCCGCATCCGTGCAGCACGGTACGGTAAAGAATGTCAACAGTTCTATCTTAGAACACACATAAAACCGGACATCAAATAAGAGCTGACGCTTTTAAAGTTTTCTACGTTGTACCGAACCGGACCCCCAAAGTGCTCAGAAGGTATTTCATGACCACGGCTGAACCCGTTGCAATCAGATGGCTACAGCCAGAACTGCGTAAGCAGAAGGCTGGCGTAGGCCATCATCTTGCCATGGACCTAGCCTACTCAGGTGACCACAAGACAATTAACCCGTTGTACTTTGTTCGCTTTGAACTCCTGTACATTTCCCTATCCGGAGATGTACTACCTTTAAGTAAATAAATAAATAAATAAACGGTATATTTATCGGCACTTGAGACACAGGCCAAATATCAGCCTGATCCATTGGTAAAATAGAGTTGGATAGTGGAAGGATTTTTCAAGATATGTTCTCAATAAAGTGTTTGTGCTCAAGCATTTAAAACTAGTAAAATATGATGAGAGTACGAGTAAAAGTTGTTATAGCCGTCATATCAAGTAAAGTAATGCGACCCTTCATGGAACCGTCTCCCGGAGAGCTGCTTCCACACTTACACATCTTATCTGGGCATGAGCTGTTGTGGCTTAATGCAAATAGCCAATGTATTTTTGGACTCGCTTTTTTCTTCTTGGCTGTTGTCATATATAATGTTGTTATCATTATGGTGAAATATTATACATAACTATGTATACATTTATGTGTGGGTCTGTGTAATATGTTAAGCTCTCCCCATCATACAGCCATCATTTGGCTAATTCGAGTCTAGCACTTTTAATATTCGCCAGTGAGTTTGTGACAACTCGCATTTCATGAGAGTACTGCATTTTTGGAAGCATTTATCCATCACCTTGGGAGATCGGCTCAGTCGTGGCCAACAGTGCTAGGAGAGAAATAAACAAAAAGAAAAAGGATGAAGGAGCAGTAATCAGAAACTGATGGGCTTTTGTCCGAAATTGTCAGATTGTACAACTTATCACTGGAGACATAAACCCTCAGAAATATACATGTTTTTGAAAGGACTTTTCAGAAGAAATAATTGTGATGGCTCCAACAGTCCTAGGAGATGAAATTTAGGTGATTTGTGATGTGGAATCAATTTTTCTGGCCCTGAGAAATGCCGTGTGTGCACCAAATACTTTCTCCAGGGAGGGAGAGAAAACTGTATGCAGTGTAAAGCAAGTTTACTGTCGTTCCAACGGTTTAGCTGCATTCGATAAGGGAAGAAGTTGATTTTGTAGCGGGTAAGCATTCAGAGTGATTGTAAGCATGGATGATCCTTGTATGTTTTCTGATATGACTCTGAAATGGCAGAGGTACGCCTGAAGCATCGTCCGATTTAGACAGCACCTTCACTGCGGAAACTGTGTTGAAGAAGTTGTTATCCTAGCGCATCTACAGTTCTCCTGAAGTCGACAACATTCGACCGAAGGCTCTGCAAGCAGTAGCTAAGGATCCAGCAGAACCACTGGCCGTTTTCTACCAGCGATGTCTGAAGAAGAACCATATTCCATCAGTATAGAAGCGAAGGGTCATCACTCCTATTCAGTAGGGAGGCAGCTGCACTGACCCTACCAATTACCGCCCAATAGCGCCAACTCCTGTGTTATCCAACGTTATGGAATCAATCATCACAGATGAGATGAGGCAGTATCTGGAAAGCCACTGATTGACAGACCCAGAGCAACATGGCTTCCGTCAAAAGCCTTCAAGTACCACTAAGGTACTGATTGCACCTAATAGCTGTACTGAAGCCGTTGATGATGGGGCAGTAGTCGATGTCATCTACCTGGACTTCTCAAAAGCGTTTGATCGCTTAGGCCATGGAATTCTCCTTCAGAATCTTCGAAACAATAATATTGGCGACCCAATGCTGAACTGGATAAGCAATTTTCTACACGAACGTGGGTTGGAGGTCAGACTACGAGAATCTCCGTTCGATGCCATTGATGTGGAGTGCTGTGTGCCACAAGGCTCGGTGCTTGGGCCTCGTCCATTCTTGGTGTTCATAAACGATTTAGCGAGATCAGTTGCTTCCGACTGCCTATTTTTCGCGGACGATATCAAGATATGGCGAATGATCAGAGAGCCGGAAGACCAAGGACGGTTCGAGTGCCATGTTAACTCGGTGTCGAACTGGTCAGTTCAGAACGCCCTACCACTCAATGTAGACAAATGTCGCGTTGTACAATTACCCCATAGACATGACTAGACGTATTTGCTTTGGGCACACGGATTACAGACCAGCTCCCAGCAACGTGACCATGGTGTGCCCGTACAGAGTGACCTCAACTGTTCAAAACAGGCTGAGGAAGCTGTTAAACGAGGCAGCCAGCATTTCGACCTGCTGCGTAGAGCATTCGGGAGATTTAACCCACAATCTTCCCAATAATGAACAATTCCTACCTGCGCACTAAAGTGGTATACGCTATCCAAGATTGGCAACATTAGTTGGAGAGTGACTTACAGGCATTGGGAGCACCACAACGAAGAGCAACAAAGAATATACACGGCCTACGCTATCAGTCTTACCACCGAAGGCTGAAATTTCTAGGAGTTTTCAGCGGACGCTACCGAAGGCTGCGAGGCGATCTCAAAATAGGGTACCAGATATTGAATGACCCCAACCACGTATACCGCCATTTGCGAAAACTTAGCCACAACACGCAGCTAAAGGCTAACTGCAGGCCACTGAGGAAACAATATAGCCGTCTGGAGTGTCGTCAGAATTACATTTCCCTTCGAATTTGCCAACCCTGGAACGCACTCCCAGAATCAGTTGAATCCTCCCCTACTTTGGACATTCGCAGAACACCATTGGATACTGCTCTTAGCTGCCAGCACTTTGTTAGCTAAGCTACGCCATTTTGGATTATGCCAATCATGTCGCTCTACGGGATTTATGTGTCACACGGACCCAAGATGGCGGCGCATAAATGATCGACCAAGGATTGCTTTTCTCACGCTGTACATCAAGGACCTTTGCTCCCCATGTGTTTCGGTATGCTTACACGCGATTGTATTTTACACTGACATTATTTTCAACGCATTTATCTCGGTAGACGCTCGGTAGATGACTTACATATATTTCGACTTCATTGCACTCACCCCAACCATCCTACGGGAAGTGTTAAGCCCTCGCTTTTATCCAGTGATAAATCATTGTCCATTGTTCAAGTTATCAGTATGACAACGCCGAGTCCACCAGTCGGCACATCTATGGCCACTGCAGCTAACCAAATGTCTGAGGCAACATTTCGCGTAGATACAGAAGTGAAGTTGGCACCTCGCTGCTAACCTCCGCCAGAACACTGTAGTGTCAGCAAAATCTGTGAGCAGTTCAAAGTGGGTGGTCGTCAAAGCTACAAGTGAGTGTCCAGCAAGCTTTCCGGTGGAGCGCAGGCCATGATTACAAAATTCACTGTCCTGAACTCAATCAAAATAAGTATAGCTTGACCCACTAACAAAGCACGAGGAGGCTCCGTTATCACAAGCAACTCGTATGTGGCCTCTGCCCATGGTTGAATCGACATCGTTCTCTCATTCATACGTTTAGGTCCCACGTACTATGAATCTTCGCTTAGTCAACTAAATCATGAGAGTTAGATGTGGGAACGCTCTTCACGTGATACCGAGCCGACCATCCCTAGTTTGCTCATTACAATTGACTCGCATGGAATTTGAAGGCGTCTATTTCGCCTGGGACCCACCATTAGTGGCGAAGAACCAGGTAACTTGTCCAAAAATCGCTTTCGAAACTGTATCTGTCCCAGTTAGCTGAACCAAATGGATTACGTGCGTTATCATGCCGACATAGCTGTACGTCTTTATTGAGGTCGCTTTTGTGAAGTCTGCTGATGGTTGTATGCAGAACGACAGCACTGATGGCGTTGTTCATATCTGTCCATGGTTTGGGGAGGTTAATTTCACCGCATGGTTTTCTGTGGCTTCGTTAGTCTGCATTGGACTTCGATGACGTTTGCGTCAGGCTGACAAGCCGGTACGACCTCGAAGGGGAAGTGTGCTGCACTAACAGACGTTTTATCTATCTCAAAGCCACCAATCCAGACGAAAATGTCGTAAACGCGGAAGGACGGCAGGTTTGCCGCTTCAGCTGGGAAGTGTAGAAAGGGGGGTGAGCGAGAGAAAGCTCTGAGGTTCCCAAACGTTGGTTCATCTTGGCCTCAGCGTGTTACCAGCGTAGAAAACACCTGCCGGCCGCGAAGTCAGGCGCAAGACATCCTTCTGCCACTTGATTCTCTTCCGCTCGATTCACTAAACCCACGAGCAGAGTCATCACGCATCCGGTAGGAAGGAGTGAATGATATGGCGTGAACGATTGGATAAGCAAATTGGAAGTTTGCTCATGCGTATCTACACTGGGCAGTGTGAGGATTGTTGGTAAATATGCTGTTAACACCCACACGACAAGATTATCAAAGTAACGGAACATAATAGCAGTACTGAAGATATGAGATGCGCAGCGAACAGGGGATGGCGGAGTTAGATTTCTTGTACCAAACCAGCGGAAAGGATTGAAAACAGACAATTTATTGGGCAGTAGTAAAAGGATGGATCTAAATTCAATGTCGATGAAGATACGTCGCAAATATTCGCAGACAGGCATTACACACTTGGAGAAGCACTGCAGGATCGTTTCATTCTGTTGGGAATCGTCACCACTCTCTAAAGTATCTGAAGCTAGCATCTAATGTTACCGGACAATAGCAGCTCAGTAAAAGTTACTTTTCCGAGGCCCATCCTCTGCATGTTAGAACCTACATGGCACTGGAGAATACGGTCACAGCTGGTTATGGTGCCTGTCACTCGTCTCCCACAGCCCAGCGGTCACAACCGCGGACTCTTATGATTTTGTTAGTGCGATCTAACACCATAAGACGCAGAAGGAATGCACCCTGCTGACAATTCCCGAGATAATTTATCACTGTACTTTTTAAGTCGTCCTTTGTGTGAGTGGATTCTGACAAGCGATCTCAATCTGAACGCCGATTCATGTTGAAGTAAAACAGAGTTAGTCCGGTCACCGGAGCCGTATCTCAAACGGATGCACGTTAGATTTTGTCCATTGGCAACAGTGTAGATCAAAATCAATTTCGTACTGGTTTGTACTCTCCAGGTATGCGTAGCCAATCTGGTAATCGAACCCGAAGCGTAGAGAATCTCCACAGATGGCTTTACAACCGCACAGTGGAAACGGGCAATATTGTCATACCGTCTGATGCCTCTTTAATGATTTTGTTTAAAATTCCCTCTTTGTACATACATGCAGATATACACATACTTTTCATGTGCCCTACGGAGCATTTTCTTTCGGAGACTACTACTGTGGCAACAAGCTATAGACTGTTGATCCGCAACCGTAGCGACAAACATAGGCCGGGCCCACAGTTTATGCACGTGACATCTTGTTAAGCTCAGCGTTGCTCATTTTTCGTCAAAACTATGTTGTGATACATCCTTTGTTTGAAAATCATTCGCCTGTGAACACCGACTGCTACATGAATACACAAATAAGGAACGGTGGCATTTGTATGGTGCTTGGAAGCTCTTCTGAGTTGGGGTGTCGAGACTCGCTGGTTGGGTAACTACGGTCAAGTGGGTCCAGATGAAGATGATACCGATGGTCCCACTTCGTATTAAGGCCAACAGAATAATTTTCATCTTATCTGCGCTCATGGATTATCATGTCTAAAGGGTATGAAAGACTTTGCAAACAACGGCCATCCAACACAGACTAACATTTGGACAACAACAACAGCATGGCGGAATCCGGTCGTTCGATGCATCCGTAGGCACATCGTTTAGATACTGAAGGTGTGGACGCGCACACACGTTCAGTCGATTGTTGTTGCTGAGCCACCTTGGCTGAAGCCATGCACCTGAAGGTGCATGGGGGCAACCTGACCAATAACCGGTTCGCGCACCAGTGGATATCGGAGTAAGCGCAGACGGAATCGCATCGAGTAAGGTGAGTTGATCCCACTGCTTATCAGAAGATGTTACGGTTTTTAAGCGCCTTTCATGTAAGTCCGCGGGAAATATCAAACAGTAAAGTGGACGTATTACTGAAGCCAATAAACAGACTACCGTTAGTTGGGTAGTTGAATCTGTCGTTTAAAGTCCGCTCGACATTTCATCTAACTGACATGTACCACAAAGGTGAATATAAGCGGTAAGCTTAAATGGATCTAGTGTTTTGTTTGTTCATTAGGCCATTACAAGAATATGCTAAGGAGGGTGGAGTTGAATTATTAGCGAACTTAAAAGCCGGTTGATTAGATTAACACAACCATACTGATTCTATAAGCCATGAAATCCTGCGTCCAAATTCACATTGGTTAACTAGGTATGATTCCTGTCCTCCAACTTGCAGCTGGCTGGGTCGCATTTTTTTCGGAACATAGCTGTGGGTTGGGGACTTTCGGTGCTCTGCTGTCCTAACTGCATTCCAAGCGCATGTACGTCCTGATGTGAACTTTTCAGGTAGAGTGGGACCGGACACAATGGTTGAAGTATTTCCGATTTCATCACTAGGCCAGTGAGTTCCGAAAACAGCGATTGACACAGCGGTTAGAAGCTCAGTGTTCGTTTTGGTTCGTGTTTGTGTTTCTTGGTCTTATGCACACCGCCTCCGAAGTAACATGCAATGTGATCTGGATGGATGACTCAGTTGCTATGGTAGCGAATCCCAAAATTTGTGCGATAGTCCGTCTGACATCCAGTGTTGCGCTGATGGATCGTTATCGCACTGACAGTGATTCTGCTTACCTGGTCAGTACAGCCAATTACGGAGATATTACTAGATCATTTTGCCCATATAGAGATCACCTTTCCTATTCCCAAAACTGTAGAAACTTTGCTTTGTTAACGTCGTTTATCGCATGTACTGATAGTAAACATACTTTGAAAGAAGTTAATCCTTCACTAAACGCACCTTTAGAGCGATTTTAATGTTGACATGTTTTCAGAAGGTTTTGAATACAAATCGGTTTTGGTAGAGTTTTATTACAAAACCTTAAAACCCTACCTTTGTATGCAAAACCTTCCGAAATCATGAAATCCCAGTCGGTTCCAAGCATATTCCGAGATATTTAATGTTGACATCTTTTGTCAGCATTATGGTGAAAGTTTGTTATACCATGTGGGTAGATAACAGATGCCCTCTGAAATTGCACCCGACATGGGTGCATAAAGGTGCATTCATGACTAAGTTGACTTGACTTAAACTCATACACAATCAATCCTCAATTTAATCTCAACTTTTAGTCAACTGCATGCGACTTCATTTACGCACTGGTGTTGACAATGCCTATATTTCGCGTGATTGACATAGCGAACTGCAGACATATGTCACTTTGGAGGCAACACTAGCAGTGTCAATCAGTGAGAGTTAGGACCACCTATTGGTCCTATGGAGCAGGAAACGATTCCCGGCTGACCAATTTGGGACAATCAGTGAACCTTTTATCTTACTGAGTAAGTGGTACGGGCACTGTTGCTTCATGCATAGGAGTTCGAGTGTCGACGAACAATAAGTCTACAATGGAAGCATGCAGATAGGCCGACATGATTAATTTTCAATACAAGCAAAACCATTTTCGCAACTCACTTATTTGAGTTATTTGCGACACCGGAGTGGAGGAAATGACTCTAGCAATGCACCGTTAACTAATTTAAACATTCGAAAGATTATGTGAATTAAGTCGAAGCAGTCAGTATCCTTCACCATAGGTCGGATGCTCACTCGGAAGTAATTCGATCAAAATGAAGTGAGCAGTGTCGTAGCAATACTTGAAGTCAGCTGCAAGGACACGAATGTATTTTTTGTTACTAAGTGATCAACAGTGGCGCAACACACTGGGCTCCAAAGCACAGTCTTGGGCTAGACTCCAACTTTTATCCCAGTCAAGTGCGACAGTCATTTGTAAGCTATCAATAAGGTCCAGCTTCCTAGGATGTTGTCACGTCGTCTAGACAAAGTAGCCACCTTCGGACGCTGACGTAGCTGCCTATAGAAAATGGGTAAGTCTTTAGCCACATTTCAACTCAAAGTCAGGTCATTGCAACTTCAAAAAGTTGAAAAATTCGGCTACTCGGTAGCCTTTCGCTTAATCACATGAGTTTCTTCAGACCACGTGAATCCGTGTTTACTTAGGGTATTAGTTCAAAATGAGCTAGAGCGATACTATTACAAATAGTGTGCTCGCAACCATTCGCCATCTCACATAAATCACTCCATCGGGCACATTTGGACTGGATATTTCACAAGGCCGGCGGTTCCTTTTGATTTTCACTCCTAAAATCCCTGGCCGACCATCCAGTGTGACCTAAAAGGTCATTGATACTTTATCCTAATGTTTCTTCGACCACTGATCACGAGCTGTTGGGTAGCCGCCTTTAACTGCGCCGCACTCGGTACCGCGGAGGTCCAAGGGGTTCAAGACATCATGGTAGCCGCTGTCGTTGAATACTCCTTCCTGATGACACTGCTTTCTAATGACATTGGGAGTGGTAACCAACTGCAAATTCATTTTCATACCCTTGAAATGGCCTTGCATGATGGAGTTGTGTCCATCAAACGGAGTCAGATTACACCACTAGATGTAAGAGCACGGGCCCAATGTCTCTCACTCGAAGGATCCAGTAACTCGTCGATGAAGTAGTATCACTGGGTATATAAGTAAACGTAGTCATAAAGAGTGATTTTGACATTTACATTTGTGTCTAAGTTGGGATGATTAGAAAACGGTGGACAGTACATTGCGAAAGCACACGTACATTGTTGGCATGCATAATACGGAAAGCGATACCCGGGATCTGCAGTCATTGCAAGAAAATTCCCTTAGTGGGAATGTTGCCGTTGTGAGGGTGTAATTATTTTTTAATGTATTACATGTTTATTGGTGCGAAGTCATGGGCTACAGCTGTTGCGTAGCATGGGGATTTCGAATCCGAAATAGCATTCATCGAAGCTTTGGAAAGAAGGTTCAGTGACACTTTATTGTCATCGAAGTCGACCAGCATACTCCCAAAATCGAAATCACTTTATCGTTTTGACTGAAATAGACTGCTGTAAGGTACGCAATAATGTATATAGTGCATAGTTTTGATACCTAGGTGTTGCACCGTGTTTTGCCCTTAATCGCTAGACGCACCGAAATCTCGAAACCGTTTTATCAGCCTGTATCTGGTTAGTTTCTTCGCCCACGTCTTTGTGTTGTTAATGTTTGAGCAAATATATAGCACCGAGGCTAGTCATATGACCTATCTATAAATAAAGCTATGGACCACGGCTTACAAGCACTGCCAATACACCTAAAGAGTAGTTCAAATCTACTGAGAATCTTTGCAAGATTCCTGGCATGCTCTATGCCAACCGCGCTTGGTGCACACAGACGGCGAAAGCGCGTTCCACTGAAACCCCAACTCATTGGATAGCAAAACGCGCCATCGCCCAATAAGCCTTATTAGAGTCGGGGTTGCCAATTCAACTAAGCTGGCTCAATGATTCTGGGCGCAGCGGTGAAACCGGGTTCCACCGATCGCATTGCTGTGCACGCTTGTTGGAGTGGCCGACACGCAAATGGGAAAACCGAATGATGTGCTACAGTTCCCTAGTTATTGATCATACCTTTACCACAGGTACGAAACAGGTGTGACGGAGTCGTAAAGTTAAATTACATCCTACACTCTCGTTCATTCCATCCAGTGTGACGCCTTCATACTAACATGGGAACTGGCATCCCGTTACAATTCCTGATTGCTTTCCGTCACGAATTTTGTACAATTTTTGTTCTAACAATGTACGACTTCAGTTAAACTGAGAAGTGATGAATGGTCGTCTATCTGGCTATGATACATGTCGGATGACAGATACGTGCACTTGGTCAGCTTACCTATTGCTTCCGATCCCGCTACCAATATTGTTAATTTCCGCCCGGTTGACTTTTTCTGTTTAGCAATATAAAGGGTCACTGGTGTCTGAAACATCTTCTTAGCCTGTCATAATTCTAATGGCTTGCTTACGCTCACATTTTAAGGGTAGGTTGTAGCCGAAAAGGCAGAGAACCAAAGTCGTAAGCAAACGATGGTATGGCCACAAGAAGAACACATGACAACGGTTCCGACATTTAGAGTGGTGTCGCATGGAGGTGCAGGTGAGGCAGCCAAGCCTTGACTAACTTGTTCAACAGGTCACCGTCAGAAGATTCATTAATGAGCGAATGGAAATGCTCAGTGGTAAAGCCGCTTTCGAAAGGCGGTGAGCCCAACAAAGTGGGCGGTTACATCCCGATTTGTTTGACACCTATTTTTGTCAAAGCTGCTCAGAGGATCATGAAGAAGAGTCTACTACAGCTACTCAAGTCAAAAGGTCTACTGAAGTTCACACAGCATTATTTTATGCCAGACCGCTCATCTATTACCAATCTATTGGTGACGGGTCATGAATGGTCGCAAGCAATGAATCAAGGAAAGTCTATCAAAGTAATCCACATCGATTCCAGCAAAGCGTTTGACAAGGTAAAACAATGTGGGTATCTTGGACAAGCTGAGAATCTATGGTGTGGGTGGATCACTGCACATGTGGATCCAGGACTTTCTCCTTGGGCGAAAGTGGGGGTTTATGTCGATGGTCATCTAACCGACTAGTATTCCCCTACTTGTAGCTTACCCAAAGGCACAATGATGTGGCCCACTCTCTCCTTACTTCACAACAACGATCTGCCTAAGACTCTTCGGTCGCCATGTGCCCTGTTTGCGGATGGCTTGAAGATTTGGAGAGTGATAAGCACCCCAGACGACTGTAGCCCACTTTAGCAAGACCTCGGCCGTCTCTGCATGTGGTCCACAGAAGTCCGCCTCACAATCAACTCAAGAAAGTCGGCATTCATGAGCCACGGGCAATGGTGGTGACAATCGAACTTACACCACTGACGACCAACCGCTACACCCCAGGTCTTCTGTGGAGAACCTAAGCGTACTCTCATGCTGCGATTTGTAGTCCGTTGACAACTGAACAGGCTATATCGCAAACGGATTACGCATACTTTTAGTGCTCAAACGTAGCTTCTATACTTGGTCCAAAGAGGTCGCTACTTACATCTTCTCTTCCATCGTAAGACCATTGCTAGAGTACGGGTCGTCCGCCTATGCCTCGACCCTCCGAGATGAGGCACAGAAGAACCAACGAGCCCAACAAGTCGCTACCAATCTCATTCCATGTATCCAAGGATTAGCGTAGGAAGATCGGTGCGAGAAACCCATTCTACACATTGTCCTATCATCGGTTGCGAATCGATCGCATCGTGAGCTACCACCTATTACATCTCGGTGATTTCCCCATGTTGAGTCCACTGCTTCACTTGCGAATGTCACGTAGCGCACGCGGACACCTGTTGAAGTTTGTGGCACAGGAATGGAAGCGAGTTCCCTACCCCCTGTACTTCGAACGGATTGGCAAACTTTTGGAACAGTCTGCCAGAACAGATCGTGAAGGACAAATCTGTGCAACAGTTTAAAACTTTGTTGAATTCACATTATACCGCTTTTCGATTCAGAGAACGATTACACACCGGGAATGGCATCATATATTTGTGAGCCCATTGGTATTGTATGTCAGACATTTTAGAGTACTACATAAGAAATTGAAGGATACTTAATGCATAAGGGATGCTTAAAGCTTAAAGTACTTTTATCATATTGTTTATTGTGTTCAGATGGAATAGTATAGATTTAACTTTTTACTTGCTCCCATAATACATTGTTCAGTATTCACAGACCCGGACGCACACAAGTGTCTCCTGTCCGCCAGTGATAGAAGCTATTTCTATAACCGACACAGTGAGTAAGGTGTATACAAATACTTGCATCTACCCATCATGCTATTAGAACAAAACTGCACGCAACCCTACATCGAAAGCATCCGTTGAAAGAAAAGTTTGACTGTACACACTAGAGCTCGTAACCGCAGAAGTGCACGCAACCATAACTCGTATAGTCAGATTGGCATGCTTATGTTCAGCGGCCCACCGGAACTCCTCGTTTTGGCGCGTCAACCACCGCAGCTGCTTAGTAATGTTCTCAAGATTCGGCAAAGGCGGAGGTAATCAGAACAGAGACCCAAGAAATATTTTTATTCTTGGTCATAGAGAGGTTTCGGACAGCCGAGAATGTCGGTAGTTTTTCATTTAGTCTTACAAAAGAAGTAGAAATAATAAGCCTAATAAACTTTACCTCCGTGATGGCTAACTGACACTAGCTGGTACTCGTATGAAGTTATCCAACCTTTGCAATACCTTGTTAAAGTTTTCCTTATGTTCAACACGGTTGCTACCAAAAACATAAATGTCGTCCAGATACAAAAACGGATAAGGACAAAGAATTAACTTGCTTCCAAGTGGCGGGTAACAGCTATGGCTCATCGGCAACATATAGTACTGATATACACCACCTTGTTTGAGAAATTTTATCCAATGTCGGTATTCAGGAAGCAACTGCATCTGAAAATATACACTGTAAATAGCAAGTTTCGGTAAGAGCTTGGGATTTGAAAGTCCGGTCATCAAATCATCGATGGAAGGTGTAGCATGGGAGTCACCAGAGCAGTTTCCGCAAATGGATGTACAGTCAGTAGAACATATGTACCTTGAGAAGGCACGAGCAACAGTTACATCTAATGTTGTGAAATACTGTAAGAGTACTGAATACTGTAGTATAGAGTAAGTAGAAGTGAATTCTGTACAACTCTTTCGAAATGTGGTGAAAATCGTTATAAAAATTGCCAGCTGTGAATATCGTTATCGCTCTCATGTAACAATTAAAATATCTGACTCACGGTATTGCAGGACTCACAAATGTGACATGTCATCGTAAGTGTGCAATCGTACTCTGCATGGAATATTGATGAAAAGTAAATCTAACTACGTTTTGAAGTGTTGCACAGATGTTGCCTCCATCACATGTTTCGGCAGGGTTCCAACTATTTACCACCCTCCGTTCGAAGCATAGTGGGTGGGGAACATGTTTCACATCCGGCACGACAAGTTTATGTCTGTGTCCGCGTGTGCTACATGGCCTTCGTAAGTGCAGCATTGGCCTCAGCATGGAGAAGTCACCAAGATGTAGAATACGGTAGGTCATAATGAGGTCGACTCGCACCTGACGGTAGGACAGGGTGTAGAGTCCCAGATTCTCGCACCGGTCTGCAAAACCCAAGTTAAGTAAACTCGGGGTGAGACTGGTAGCAACGTGTTGGACCTGTTCGATCTTTTGTGCCTCGCCTCGAGTAATCGGGAACTAGGCGGGCGAAGTGTACTGTAGCATTGGTCCAAGGATGGAAGGGAAGAGACGAGTGACAACCTCTTTAGACCATGTGCCGAAGCTACGTTTGAGCGTCCAAGCTTTCACAGTCCGTTACGATATTGCCTGTTCATATTGTCCACGGACTTCAAATCCTAGCGCGCGAGAGTAAATTTAGGTCCTTCACGGAAAGTGTGGGATATAGCGTTTGGCCGTCTGCGGGCACATAACTACAGACTTGCCTGGGTTGACCGGAAGATGAACTTCTGCAAACCATGTGGATAGGCGGTTGAGGTCTTGCTGAAGTAGGCCACCATCGTCGGGAGCGTCAATTTTTCTCTAAATCTTCACGTCACCTGAAAGCGAGTCCCACAGCGACCGGAGAAGCTAAGATAGATCGTTGATATGGATCAGTAACAGAGTGGGGACCAGCACAGTGACTTGAGACACGCTAGTTGTAGAGGGATACCAGTCAGTTAGATAATCTTCGACCTTTACCCTCCACTTCCGGCCAATAAACTAGTCGCGGATCCACCGGTGAGTGAGCCACCAACACCGCACATCCTGAGTTTGTGGAGGAGAACCTCCTGGCAGACCATGTCGAAGGCTTTACTAAAATCGATGAATAGCACGTCGACAGACTTCCCCTTGCTTATTGCCTTCAAGCACCCATGCCTCGACACATGCAAGTTTGTACTGCATTAGTGGCATTGCATAAAACCGTGCTAAGCGGGCGTCAGGACCTCTTTTAACTGTATCAACTGCCATAACCCCTATTTTACAATTTCCTCAGCAACCTTTGCCAAAAGAGGTGTCAGACACAGTGGTCTGTATACAGAAGAGTAGTAGGGGGAGTTGAATGGTATAGGTAGACTGTAGTTGTCTACTTCACTAGGGTCGCCGCATTTAGGAACAGGCTTCACCACCGAACATTTCCACCCAATCGACAACGAACCTTCGGATAGCAACCAGTTGAAAAGGTCAGTCACGACTGGAGGGATGATGGCCGAAAGTGACTTGCAAATCACTGGGTGAAGCCCATCAGGTCCGGCAGGTTTGGTGCCGTCAAGGTTGGCGGGTAGTTGACATACCTCTTCAACGCCGAAATTCAGACTGTCGAGTTCTGTAACAGCGGTACACGTCGAACTCGGAACAGACACCTGGTCATTTACAAATCCAGAAGCGAAGTGTACTGCCAACGCGGACGCATTCTCAATGCTGGAGGTTAGGGACTGTTCGTCCGGGTAATCCAGCACTGGCACATCACCTGCCGACTTCAGGCGTCGCTGCACGTAAGCAAAGATTCTCTTTGGGACGGTCTTCGCGGCGATTGAGAGTTACGCTTTGAAATATCGGTGCTTATTCTTTTTTGCATTGCTGCGGGGGTTTCGCTGACTTTTATACTCTTCGTAATCATTAGCATAGTCAGAGAGGAGGAATCTGTCCCGCAGTCTGCGCCGCCTGCGGGCCAGATTTCCATACGCCTTGTCAAACCAATGAGGCTTAATCGGACCAACCCTCCAGCATTTCAAGGGCACCAATTGGGAACAAAATGATGTCCCACTCACTTTTATAAATATCCAGCAGTCTTCTACAGATACAGCTTGTGACGGAGACCAATCTAGTTGGCTCGCGGCTCGAGCTAAATCGTCGAAGTCCGTTTTCCAGTAGTTGTGAACTGGTTCCAGTGGACGTGAATACAGCAGAGGTAATTCCATATCAGCTATGACCGTTGAATGGTCGCTTGTAGCCCTGGACTCCGGGATCCGAACGTCACGCACTCGTTGTTCGTAGCTCGTTAACATCAAGTCGAGACAGGATGGAGGTAAGCATAGTTTTATGCGTGTTAGTTGGCATATGTGTTGCGATGCACCGGTTTCAAGTATCAAATCCACGACCTTTGCTTCAACCTCCCTATGTCCAGGCATCAAATATACATCAGGCCATCGTATTCAAGGACAGTCAAAATGGCCCATAACTAGAAAGTGTGGACGGCTCATGTGGGTTGGAAAATGAGTCAACCAATCTAAACAACGACTCAGTTGGCTGCGATAGACTACGTCCACAAGTAGTTCTCCGCGCCTGAGGCGGATGGAGCACCACAGTAGCTCACACAAACCATCGTCACCTCGGTAGGTGCTCACAAGTCTCGCACGCAGGGAAGACCGGATGTAGAGCGAGACACCAGCGCGGGCATTCGTTAGTTTATCACATCGGAAGTACAAGTAACTGTTGAGTTCAAGTTCCTCGGTGCATAAATGAATGCAGCCATGTCTCTGCGGAGTCCCATTACGTCTGGCTGTTCAGACGCAACGAAATGACAAAGCTCGTCACGTCTGTTCATAACACTTTAAACGTTTATGAAAGCTAAGCGCAAGCCGCAGCAGGAGTCGCCGGGCATGCTTAAAGTGTGAGCAGCTTATTTATCCTGATTCGCAGATTCTTGGAAACCACCCGAAAATGTGCGATACGAAGATTTATTTCCCCTACACCAGTTCGTCTTTTCAGATCAAGGATGGCAGCGTTGAACCGCTCCCTGTCTACTGGGTCCAGGTCTGGACCAACATGGATCTTCAAACCTTTCAGCCTACTTAGGCGGGACATGATCAGTCTTGGACTGGCTTCGTCCACAAGTGATTCTCATAGGCCGATTTTGTTGATCACCTTGCTTTTCAAGACGTGTAATTTGCCTCACTTTTACCGAGTCCTCACCAGCGTCATGGAGTCTGTCAATTAGACTCTGTAAACATCGACATCCTGATCGTATCGCACTTGGGGTAATGGATCATTGGACTCTAGCGCTTGGAAGATCACGAGGTTATAACGCCTCTGGTCGGACAAGATTGACCTTGCAGGACGAAGTATATTACCAACCTCACTTGGTTTGGCTAACTGTTGACTTACAGAAGTTAAACGTCCAACATCTCTTCGTAGTTTCGTTCTTTATTCTTTCCACTGGTCTTCAGCACTCAGACTTTCACTTGCTGGGACACCAGTGCTCGTTGGACACAATACAGGTAAACAATTTATGCCAGGTAAAACTGAGCTTCCCAGAACGGTTGGAATTCGTGCCGGTGAGTTTGCACGAGTAGAGGAAGAAGACTGAGCTGAAACCTGAAGGTTTTTCTGGCTAGGTTGTTGGGCCAAACACACGGAGCTGTTCGCAACGGAATGATGAAGACTACATGTCGGGTTTACTCTTCCTGGTTGTACCTTGTTTCGGCAATTTTCATCTAAACTTTGAACGAAATCTTGTTAAATTTCACGAAGATGATGCAATTGCTGAACGGATAATCCAACACATAAATGTGGTATTTAACTTGGCACAAAACACACTTGAGGGCATTTGCACGGTATCCGACTATCATGAAACAAGTACCACAGGGTGATTGCTTCGGCATTGTGAATAATCCGAAAACAAGATGGCGACCAGTACCAAAAAACGAAATCAAATCAATCCCTGCCATGGGCTTTGTTGCATGGTGACAAACCTACTCTGCTGTATCACGTAAAATGACGATTAACATCATTTTATTAAAGGTTGGTTGCTAAATCATGCGTATAATATAACTACACAAAACATTGACAGCGAAACTTATAAACCATTCACAATTGAAAACTATCCCTGAATCCATTTTGGCTGATAGTTGCGGATGTCTCATCTTACACACTGCTCCCATGTATCTACAACCCACCAAATGCGTTCAACCTAAGTATCACCAACATCACTCCCGCATTTGACTTCGCATCAGCGTGGCTACACAGGCAGAAGATTACTGCCAGCGAGTTAATGAAAATAACAAAGGTTTTCAAAATCTGTAAAGTAGACCGTAACTTGGGTTTCAGGTGATTTAGGCGGTGTGTCAAGGGGAACCAAGGGTTTCGGTGTCTCCAATGCTCGGGAATTAACCGCAAGTGCGGGTGCGTGTTTGATAGCATACGGATGGGTTAGAAGTGGGCTGTCACAGAAGGCCAGTTTGAGGCGGTCGATAGACACTGTTGTTCGGTGACCATCTTGGTCTATACCATTTCTCAACTGTGTGCATCCTTAATCCAATGGCTTTCATCCATAGTGCGGCAGCTTCCTTCGTTAGTGCAAAAATTATAATCCGATAAGCACGAAAATTGCATCTACGACGCCCCCAGTGATCCAGTTGTTCGTTGGCCTAAAACGGACTTCCTGTCTGTTCACTTAAGCCATCCGCTTGTCTAGATGTGCACCAGTATCAGACAATAAGGGGATGGAAGCAGGGGCTTGCTCACTAAGAGGGCTTAAGTGAACCAACGAGATGTCCGTGTACGACGAGCGGACAGACTCCTTATATATGGAATGTGGAACAATCCTTTGACGTGTTTTGTGGCTTTTCGTTGTGCAGTCTCGAGCGTTACAAGATCTTACCTGTACCATGATTGCCAGACTGGGATAACGTATTCAACATGAGGCTGCATGTATGTGCTAAGCAGCGTCGGGCAGATAGCTGGATCAAACCGCCCGAATGCCCTCCGCGGAAAACGAACCTGTTGGTTTCCAATCTATGACACCTACTTAGAGGATTCTGAACAAACGTGATGAACCTGACTTGACACCCCAATATTGAGTTCCTGGGTGACCACATGCCAGAAGCGGTCCCTAAGCTTGTGGTTGCTGCTCGGCTGATGATGAATAGTGCTCATCTCACATTCGAACAAATGCAACTGGAGCAAAGTGTGGAATGATCATTATCACGTACTGTCCAGGTCTTGCTGAAGTACATCGTACTCTCTGAGGTCGGTGATCTCCCGATATATCTCAACTTCACCAATAAAAGTAAGAAATCTGAGGTGATCAGAAGCTTGAGCCCTTTAATGGACACGAGAAGCATGACATAAATTCACGCAATTATCGATGGAGATCACTCAGGACCGGCATTACAAGCTTTAACTATACTCCAACTAACGCGGCAGAAATGCCGTTAAGTAGGAAGATTCCCTTTGGTACCCTACAGACGGATGTTGTTACATTGGTATATGGTAATAAAATTCGGTCATTCCATAGCTTTTTGGTTATATGTCTATTGCTAAGCAACAATTGCAGAAGGTTAACAGCCGTGGATTCACAAATACACAACAGTCGATATTTCACAATTGGAGACAAGCAGTGCTCGTCTTTAATCACTATGCAGTCGAAAATCCAAAGAGGTTGAGACCAATATCATTCCACTTAGTGAGTAGCTACTCTTTTGTATGCGTATAGTTGTTTTATTAACAGAAGTCGTTTTGGTAAGCGCATGCTCCCGTTGGCTCTTTGACGCATTCGACACCGAAGTTAACATATAGCAGAGTTTTAGGCTGAAATACTCCATCTTGGCACATACGTGGAAAAACCTGCACAGGTTCAAATTCATACAGAGCCAATCACAGCTTGTGCGTCCAAAAAAACCCCTATCACGTAGGCATTGGCGGAGATGTGTGCTGTGTGGTCAGTTGGGTAGTATTTTGTGATAGAAGAGGCCAAACATGAGATGCAATACTGACCAATCCACAAGTAACCAGAGTATACAAGTTGAATTTGGGAGCACGCTGTGTGGTTGGGTTGCGACTCGCAACCTCTATTGAGACCTCGGCTCACTTTGAGGTAAACCTCGGTCATTCCGATCTCGAGGACCGTATCCTGAATGGATATATTTGAGTGTTGCTCTTCCCAACACTGGCACCCCACGACCGCGGTTGCGTCTTCGTTTAGACTCGTCAGGTGGAGATAGCCTGAGCTGGGGTGGAAATCAGAGTCTAGTAGCTCATGGCTGACGCCATGAACACTATGCTACTGAGGTCCGCGAGCAACGCTTGGCACAGCGGAAAGTAATTCAAGTTGAATTTGGAAACACGCTGTGTGGTTGGGTTGCGATTCGCAACCTCTATTGAGACCTCGGCTAACTTTGAGGTAAACCTCGGTCATTCCGATCTCGAGGACCGTATCCTGAATGGATCTATTTGAGTGTTGCTCTTCCCAACACTGGCAACCCACGACCTCGGTTTCGTCCTGGTTTAGACTCGAGGTCTCAATAGAGGTTGCGAGTCGCAACCCAACCACACAGCGTGTTTCCAAATTCAACTTGAATTACTTTCCGCTGTGCCAAGCGTTGCTCGCGGACCTCAGTAGCATAGTGTTCATGGCGTCAGCCATGAGCTACTAGACTCTGAGTTCCACCCCAGCTCAGGCTATCTCCACCTGACGAGTCTAAACCAAGACGAAACCGCGGTCGTGGGGTGCCTGTGTTGGGAAAAGCAACACCCAAATATTTCCATTCTAACCAGAGTATACTTTATGCATACCAGAGACATTTATTTGTACATCTAACTAGCGAGCAATGAGAACACTGTTTAAGTAGAAGTTCATCACATCTAGGCTCAGTCAGACAGCCATAAAACGTCCGGAAAAGCACTGTAGACAGTTTTATCCCATCTGGAATCATTAGTTTTGTGTGTTTCACCTACCCACTCTGTGACTGAAGCCAGTAACCCAACTGTTAGCACTCTGTGGTGAACAGCACTGGGCTCCGAGAGACGATAAAGACCGGTGTGACTAAATCACTATCTGTGATATAGCTCCACTCACTATCCACTGAGTTACACGTTACTACCGTGCAGATTTCTGGAAAACTCTAGTTGGCAAAATACTACAAAACAATACAAGATGTAGATAAATGCACCAAGTCAAAAAGGAATGGGTTGTATTCTCCCAATTTAGTCACCATTAGGTGTGACATCTGGGCAGACCCGGGAGTTTTCACAGTCCTTAGGACAAATTTCATGTCGCAGTCTTCATACTTTAAATCCAAGCCACTGGTTATCTACCCACCTTCCACTATCAGCCGCCTTCAGCGAGCACATATCTGACACAGTGAGGTCGTCGCCAAGTTGGCGTGTAAGCGCATGCCAAAGTCC
>OX104064.1:68414214-68442653 GCA_944474145.2 Dicrocoelium dendriticum
CGACCAGAGGTGTTATAACCTCGTGATCTTCCACGCGTCGGATTCCAGTGATCCATCACCCCAAGTGCACTACGAGCAGGATGTCGAGTTTTACAGTCTAATTGATAGACTCCATGACGCTGGTGAGGACTCGGTAAAAGTGAGGCAAATTACGCGTCTTGAAAAGTAAGGTGATCAGCAAAATCGGCCTATGAGAATCACTTTGGACGAAGCCAGTCCAAGACTGATCATATTCCGCCTAAGTAGGCTGAAAGGTTTGAAGATCCATGTTGGTCCAGACCTGGACCCAGTAGACAGGGAGCGGCTCAACTCTGCCATCATTGATCTGAAAAGATGTACTGGTGAATGGGAAATAAATCTTTGTATCGTACATTTTCGGGTGGTTTCCAAGAATCTGCGAATCAGGATAAACAAGCTGCTCACACTTTAAGCATGCCCGGCGGCTCCTGCTGCGGCTTGCGCTTAGCCTTCACAAACGTTTACAGTGTTATGAACAAACGTGACGAGCTTTGTCGTTTCGTTGCGTCTGAGCGGACAGACGTAATGGGACTCGCAGAGACATGGTTGCATTCAGTTATACACCCAGGAACTTGAACTCAACTGTTACTCGTATTTCCGATGTGATAGACTAACGAATGCCCGCACTGGTGTCTTGCTGTACATCCGGTCTTTCCTGCGTGGGAAATTTGGGCGACCTACCGAGGTGACGATGGTCTGTATGAGCTACTGTGGTGCTCCATCCGCCTCAGGCGCGGAGAACTTTGTGGACGCTGTCTATCACAGCCAACTGAGTCGCTGTTTGCATTGGTTGACCCATCTTCGAACCCACATGAGTCGTTCACACTTTCTACTTGTGGGCGACTTGAACTGTCTTTGAATACGATGGTCTGATGTGTATTTGATGCATGGACATAGTGAAGTTGAAGCAAAGTTCGTGGATTTGGTACTTGAAACTGGTGCATCGCACATATGCCAGCTAACACGAATAAAACCACGCTTAGCTTCATCCTATCTCGACCTGATGTTAACGAGCTACGAACAACGAGTGCGTGACGTCTGGATCCTGGAGCTACTG
Source organism: Dicrocoelium dendriticum (assembly GCA_944474145.2). NCBI lineage: Eukaryota > Metazoa > Platyhelminthes > Trematoda > Plagiorchiida > Dicrocoeliidae > Dicrocoelium > Dicrocoelium dendriticum. The sequence continues at coordinate 68,415,290 of OX104064.1, forward strand.
GCTACAAGTGACCACTCAGTGCTCATAGCTGATATGGAATTACTTTTGCCGTATTCACGTCCGCTGGAACCAGCTTACAACTACTGGAAAACGGACTTCGACGGTCTAGCTCGAGCCGCGAGCCAACTGGATTGGTCTCTGTCACAAGCTGCATTTGTGGAAGACTGTTGGATAGTTATAAAAGTGAGATTGACATTATAGTGTTCCCAATTTTACCCTTGAAATGTCGGAAGGTTGGACCGATTAAACCTTATTGGTTTGACAAGGAGTATGGAAATCTGTCTCGGAGGCGGCGCAGACTGTGGGACCGATTCCTCATCTCTGGCTCTGCCAATGATTACGAAGATATAAAAGTCAGCGTAACCTGCTACAGTATGCAAAAAAGAATAAGCGCGGACATTTCGAAGAGCAGCTCGAAATCGCCGCGAAGACCGCCCCAAAGAGAATCTTTGCTTACGTGAAGCGACGCCTGAAGTCGACGGGTGATGTCCCGGTGCTGGATGGCCCGAATGGACAGCCCCTAACCTCCAAAACTGAGCGTGCGTTCGTGTTGGCAGGGCACTTCGCTTCTGTATTTGCAAATGACCAGGTGTCTGTACCGAGTTCGATGTGTACCGTTTTTACCCAACTGGACAGTCTGGAATGCGGCGTTGAAGAAGTAAGTCAACTACTCGGTGGCCTTGACGGCACCAAACCTGCCGGACCTGATGGGCTTCACCCACTGATTCTCAAGTCACTTCCAACCATCATCTCTCCTGTCCCGACTGATCTTTTCAACAGATCGCTGTCCGAGAATTCGTTACCGATTGACTGGAAATGTTCGGTGGTGAAGCCTATTCCGAAAGGCGGCGACCCTAGCAAAGTAGACAACTACAGGCCAATTTGTCTGACACCTATTTTGGCAAAGGTTGCTGAGAAAATCGTAAAAAGGGATTATTGCAGTTGCTACAGTCAAAAGAGGTCCTGACGCCCGCACAGCACGGTTTTATGCAAGGCCGCTCATGCATTACAAACTTGCTTGTGACGAGGCATGAGTGGTTGAAGGCAATAAGCAAGGGGAAGTCTGTCGACGTGATATTCGTCGATTTCAGTAAGTTGTTCGACAAGGTCGGCCATGAGGTTCTCCTTCACAAACTCAGGATGTGTGGTCTCAGTAGCTCACTGCACCGGTGGATCCGGGACTTTGTTGTTGGGCGAAAGTGGAGGGTACAGGTCGACGACCATCTAAGTGACTGGTATCACTCTAAAAGTGGCGTGCCTCAAGGCACTGTGCTGAGGCCACTTTGTTCCTGATCCACATCAACGATCCTTTAGCTTCTCCGGTCGCGAGTGACTTGTTTTCAGATGACGTGAAGATTTAGAGAAAAATTGACGCATCCAGACGATGGCGGACTTCAGCAAGACTTCAACCGCCTAACCATATTATCTGCAGAAGTTCAACTCTGGTCAACCCAGCCAAGTCTGTAGTTATGTGCCTGGAGACGGGTGCTAACGACCGAACCTACACCCTTGATGGCCAACCGCTATATCCCACACTTTCCGTGAAAGACCTAAGTTTACTCTGGCGCGCTACCATTTGAAGTCCGTGGACAATACGAACAGGCTATATCGTAACGGACTGTGCAAGCTTTGGACGCTCAAACGTAGCTTCGGCACATGATCTGAAGAGGTTGTCACTCGTCTCTTCTCTTCCATCCTTAGATCAATGTTAGAGTACATTTCGCCCTCCTAGTTTCCGATTACTCGAGGCGAGGCACAAAAGATCGAACGGGTCCAACACGTTGCTACCAGTCTCATGCCGAGTTTACGTGGCTTGGGTTTTGAAGACCGGTGCGAGAAACTAGGACGCTACACCCTGTCCTACCGTCAGGTGCGAGTCGACCTCATTATGACCTACCGTCTTCTACATCTCGGTGAATTCTCCATGCTGAGAACGATGCTGCACTTACGAGGGCCATGCAACACACGCGGACACAGATACAAACTTGTCGTGCCGGAGGTGAAGCGTGTTCCCCACCCGCTGTGCTTCGAACGGAGAGTGGTAAATATTTGGAACACTGCCTAAGCTTGTGATGGACGCAAATTCTGTGCAAGAGTTCATAACGCTGATAGATTTAGGTTCCACCATTATTTGATTCAGAGAACTATTGCAAGCCTTCCGTTTAAACACAAGATTGTCGGTGGTGATTTCAATCTGCCATCGATTGCATGGTCTGCAGGAACTGCTCCTCTGAAATTTCATAATCTTATCTCTTGTATTCATATGAATGGTTGGCAACAACATGTCTCCAAACCTACCAGAAGAAACAGCATCCTTGATCTCATTTTCTCACTGGGCATACCTGCTATTAATGTAACGGTCCTTAATGAATTCCCTGGGAGCGACCATCGGGTGGTCAAATGCTGTTTAAGATTACGCATGGCCAACGAACCACACCCACTTCACTATCGTTTATTCAAATCCGTCAACTGGAACACGTTTAAGGATATGGTTCGTTCGATGAACTGGGATGATTTCTTCCTCTCTCCATGCCCTCAAAAAGCAGCAGACGTGTTCTATGATATCATCGGTCTTTGCATTGATTCATTAGTGCCTATAAAATGTGTCCGCCTAAGAAAACAAAAACCCGATCGCAAAGTGTTAGGTATCACACGCAAGCTACATAAGATCCGGCGGAAATTTAGATTAACAGCAGACTTTGCGCTAATACTGCAGCAGGCAAAGATCATCGAGGAACTCGGGCGTCTAAATGTTCGCAATCTCATATTAGAAGAATACAAAGCTTTGGATGGCCCGAATAAAACAACGAAACTGCCCAAACTGTTTCGTGCCAGAGGTTTGCGTCGCAGTAATTCCATCAATTTTATCATAATGCCGGATGGCACATACCTTGATGCTCCGGGTGAAATTTGTGAGGCTTTCAGCGCCTATTTTGCCGAATCAATGGTTGATGAACCGCTAGCCACACCAGCGCTTGTCACACCACACATTGCTGAAAGTTTATGCACAGTGGAATTCACTATTGCAAAAATCTCCGGTCAAGTCTCCCGCTTGTCTTCCTCGACTTACCCAGGACCTGATGGAATTCCCCCTTGTTTGTTGAAAAGCGGTGGGAGCGACTTGTCTCTTCTATTACTCAACATTTTTACGCTCTCTTTTAACAGTGCAGTATATCCTAAGCACTGGAAGACTTCCGTTGTTATCCCGCGGCATAAGAATGGAAACGTTCACGAAATTAAAAACTATCGCCCCATCAACCACACACCAGTAATATCTAGAATTATGGAAAGGATAGTGAAAGATGAATTACTTATTTTCTTGAATAAGAAAAACGTCATCAACCATTCACAACACGGTTTTTTGCAGGGCAGATCTTGTGCGACATGCCAGACAGACTTCTTAAACCACACAACGGCTGCCATAGACAAAGGCAACAGTGTTATTGTCCTGTTCTTAGACATGCAAAAAGCATTCGACAGAGTGCCGCATCGAAGACTACTCCTCAAGCTGAAAGAAATAGGTATTGGAGAACCAATGTTTTCTTGGTTGTCGTCATACCTAGCTGACAGACATCAGGTGGTGCGTATTGGGGACCGTGTCTCTAAACCGAAAGCAGTCACCAGTGGAGTAATTCAGGGAAGTGTACTTGGTCCACTTCTTTTTCTCCTCTACGTCAACGATGTATTTCATAGAATAAGACATGGTACTACTTTTCTGTTTGCTGATGACATTAAAATCGTCTACTCACAAGAACGTGCAGATACCCGCGCAGCCTTGTGCCACATTCAGGAAGATCTATCGGCACTTGAATCCTGGAGCAAACTGTGGCAGATGTCCTTTTCCGTGGACAAATGTAATATTCTGTCGTACAGATGCGAAGTTCCACCAGATAGTCTATTATTACAAGGCACGTTTATATCACAGTGCAAAGTGATTCGCGACTTGGGTGTACGGTATTCCACTACCTTCAACTTTTCGGAACATTGTGACTTCCAAGTTTCGAAAGCCATGAAGACTATTGGCTATATCTGTCATAAATTTCAACTCACGGAATCTCGTATCTGGCTTTATAAAACATATGTGTTACCTGGCATAGAATACTGCTCACTAATACAGTCGAATCTGCGGAAATCTGACCAACATGCTCTTGAGAGGGTACAGCGACGCTTTACAAAGAAGCTGTGCGGATATTCCTCCAAGATGACCTACAGAGAGCGCAGTGAAAAACTTGGACTTGACCCAATTTGGCTACGGATAATGAAGATGAACTTGTGTTTCCTGTACAGAATAATTCACCATCACATGCACAATTATGCTAACTGTGTCCATATGGCCGTTAACACTAGATACGAGCTACGAAATAAGGAGACAACGGTCATGATTCCAAAGTTCAATACGCGAATTAGGGAGCGTTTCTTCTTACTACACTGCTCAAAGCTTTGGAACAAACTTCCAAGAGCTATCAGAACTTGTTGCACATTGCGTTTGTTTAAGCTTTCGATAAAAGATTATTTAACCGTTCAAAATGTGATAATAATGCTTCGAACAGCACAGTCCTTAGATAACGCTTTTGAGAACGGAGTTAATGGTGCCTGAAAATGCATGTGATCAAGTGCACAAGTGGTTATATTTTGTTGGCCCGCAGCACTTTATTCTCTTTTTTTTCTCGTGTGCGATCAACTCTCATGTGACTGCTAAAAACTTGTCAGACGATAGAACAAGAGGAATGTAAATATTCTGGACCGCTTCGCGCTATACAAATTTTCATTTTGTGCTCACATTTTTTTTTAAATTTATTATACCATGATATGAAACTGCTGTACCATTATTTGATCCGTCCCTTCTGGGAACGGCTTCTCGCATCGTCGAGCCATATACAATTTATTTATTTGCGAGTCCTGCAATGCCGTGAGTCAAATATTTTAATTGTTACATGAGAGCGATAACGATATTCACAGCTGGCTATTTTTATAACGTTTTTCACCATATTTCGAAAGAGTTGTACAGAATTCATTTCTACTTACTCTATAATACAGCCTTAAGTATTCTTACAGTATTTTGCAACATTAGATTTAACTGTTTCTCGAACCTTATTAAGGTTCATTTGTTCTACTGACTGTACATCCATTTGCGGAAACTGCTCTGGTGACTCCCATGCAACCCCTTCCATCGATGATTTGACGACCGGACTTTCAAATCCCAAGCTCTTCCCAAACTTGCTTTCTAGATTACATATTTTCAGATGCAGTTGCTTCCTGATTACCGACATTTGGTAAAAGTTCTCAAACAAGGTGGTGTATATCATACTATATGTTGCCGATGGGCCATAGCCGTCACCTGCCACTTGGCAGCAAGTTATTACTTTGTCCTTATCTTTTTTCTATGTGGGCAACATTTATGCATTGGTAGCAACCGTGTTGAACATAAGGAAAACTTTAACAAGGTATTGCAAAAGTTGGATAACTTCGTCCGAATACCAGCTAGTGTCAGTTCGCCATCACGGAGGTAAAGTTTATTAGGCTTATTATTTCTGCTTCTGTTGTAAGACTAAATGAGAAAAACTACAAATATTTTCGTATGTCCGAAACCCCCTATGACCAAGAATTAAAATATTTCTTGGGTCTGTGTTCTGATTACCTCCGACTTTGCCGAACCTTGAGAACATTACTAAGAAGTTGCGGTGGTTGATGCGCCAAAACGAGGAGTTCCGGTGGGCCGCTGAACATGGGCATGCCAATCTGACTATACGAGTTATGGTTGTGTGTACTTCTGCGGTTACGAGCTCTAGTGTGTACAGCCATGCTTCAGATGTAGGGTTGAGTGCAGTTTTGTTCTAGTAGCATGATGGGTAGACGCAAGTATTTGTATACACCTCACTCACTGTGTCGGTTATAGAAACAGCTTCTATCACTGGCGGACAGGAGACACTTGTGTGCGTCCGGGTCTGTGAATACTGAAGAATGTATTATAGGAGCAAGTGAAAATTTAAATCCATACTAGTCAATCTGAACACAATCAACAATATGATAAAAGTACCTGTCCCTGTTGATGCTTTAAGCATTCTTCAATTTCTTATGTGGTACTCTAAAGTGTCCGACACACAATACCACTGGGCTCACAAATATATTATGCCATTCCCGGTATGTAATCGTTCTCTGAATCGAAAGGCGGTACAATGTGAATTCAACAAAGTTTTAAACTGTTGCACAGATTTGTCCTCTACGTTCTGTTCTGGCAGACTTCCAAAAGTTTGCCACTCCGTTCGAAGTACAGGGGGTAGGGAGCTCGCTTCCATTCCTGCGCCACAAACTTGAACAGGTGTCCGCGTGCCCTACTTGGCGTTTGCAAGTGAAGCAGTGGCCTCACCATGGGGAAATCACTGAGATGTAATATGTGGTAGCTCACGATGCGATCGATTCGCAACCGATGATAGGACAATGTGTAGAATGGGTTTCTCGCACCGATCTTCGTACGCTAATCCTTGTATACATGGGATGAGATTGGTAGCGACTTGTTGGACTCGTTGGCTCTTCTGTGCCTCATCTCGGAGGGTCGAGGCATAGGCGGACGAGCCGTACTCTAGCATTGGTCTTATGATGGAAGAGAAGAGGTAAGTAGCGACCTCATTGGACCAAGTGCAGTAGCTGTGTTTGAGCACTAAAAGCATGCGTAATCCGTTTACGATATAGCCTGTTCTGTTGTCAACGGACTACAAATCGCAGCATGAGAGTACGCTTAGATTTTCCACAGAAGACCTGGGGTGTAGCGGTTGGTCGTCAGTGGTGTAAGTTCGATTCTCACCCCCATTGCCCTTGGCTCATGAATGCCGACTTTCTTGAGTTACCTTTGAGGCGGACTTCTGTGGACCACATGCAGAGACGGCCGAGGTCTTGCTAAAGAGGGCTACAGTCGTCTAGAGTGCTTATCACTCTCCAAATCTTCAAGCCATCCGCAAACAGGGCACATGGCGCCCGAAGAGTCATAGGCAGATCGTTGTTGTGGATTAAGGAGAGAGTGGGTCACATCACTGTGTCTTGGGGTAAGCTACTAGTAGGGGGATACTAGTCGGCTAGATGACCATCGACATAAACCCTCCACTTTCGCCCAAGGAGAAAGTCCTGGATGCACTTTTGCAGTGATCCACCAACACCATAGATTCTCAGCTTGTCCAAGATACCCACACTGTTTTATCTTGTCGAACGCTTTGCTGGAATCGATGTAGATTACTTTGATAGACTTTCCTTGGTTCATTGCCTGCAACCATTCATGACCCGTCACCAATAGATTGGTAATAGATGAGTGGTCTGGCATAAAATAATGCCGTGTGCGTGTCAGTAGACCTTTTGACTTGAGTAGCTGTAGCAGACTCTTCTTCAAGATTCTCTGAGCAGCTTTGACAAAAATAGGTATCAAACAAATCGAGATGTAACCATCCACTTTGTTGGGCCCACCGCCTTTCGAAAGCGGCTTTACCACTGAGCCTTTCCATTCGCTCATTAATGAATCTTCTGACGGTGACCTGTTGAACAAGTTAGTCAAGGCTTGGCTGCCTCGCCTGCACCTCCATGCGACACCAGTCTAGGTGTCGGAACCGTTGTCATGTGTTCTTCTTGTCGCCATACCATCGTGTGCTTACGACTTTGGTTCTCTGCCATTACGGCTACAACCTACCCTTAAAACTTGAGCGCAAGCAAGCCATTAGAATTATGACAGGCTAAGAAGATGTTTCAGACACCAGTGACGCTTTATGTTGCTAAACAGAAAAAGTCAACCTGGCGGAAATTCACAATATTGGTAGCGGGATCGGAAGCAATAGGTAAGCTGACCAAGTTCACGTATCTGTCATCCGACATGTATCATAGCCAGATAGACGACCATTCATCACTTCTCAGTTTAACTGAAGTCGTACATTGTTAGAACAAAAATTGTACAAAATTCGTGACGAAAAGCAGTCAGGAATTGTAACGGGATGCCAGCTCCCATGTTAGTATGTTGGCGTCACACTGGATGGAATGAACGAGAGTGTAGGATGCAATTTAACTTTACGACTCGGGGACACCAGTTTCGCACGTGTGGTAAAGGTATGATCAATAACTAGGGAACTGTAGCACATCATTCGGTTTTCCCATTTGCGTGTCGGCCACTCCAACAACGACTTCATTCACACAATATTTCGAATGTTTAAATTAGTTGACGGTGCATTGCTAGAGTCAGTCCGTTGTTGCTAGTAACTCAAATACGTGAGTTGCGAAAATGGTTTTCCTTGTATTGAAAATTAATCATGTCGACCTATCTGCATGCTTCCATTGTAGACTTACTGTTCGTCGACACTCGAACTCCCATGCATAAAGCAACAGTGTCCATACCACTTACTCAGTAAGGTAGAAGGTTCACTGATTGCCCCAAATTGGTCAGCCGGGAATCGTTCCCTGCTCCATAGGACCAATAGGTGGTCCCAACACTCATTGATTGACACTGCTAGTGTTGCCTCCAAAGTGACATATGTCTGCAATTCGCTATGTCAATCACACGGAATTTAGGCATTGTCAGCACCAGTGCGTAAATGAAGTCGCATGCAGTTGATTAAAAGTTGAGATTAAATTGAGGATTGATTGTGTATGAGTTTAAGTCAAGTCAACGCAGTCATGAATGCGCTTTTATGCAACCATGTCGGGTGCAATTTCAGAGGGCATCGGTTATCTATCCACATTGTATAACAAACTTTTACCACAATTCTGTTAAAAGATGTTGACACTAAAATCACTCTAAAGATGTGTTTAAATACTAATGTCTTTCAAACTATGTTTACTATCAGTTTATGTGATAAACGACGTTAACAGAACAAATTTTCTACAGTTTCGGGAAAAGGAAAGGTGATCTCTATATGGGCAAAATGAGCTAGTACTATCTCTTTAATTGGCTGCACTGACCAGGTAAGCAGAATCACTGTCAGTGCGATAACGATCCATCAGCGCAACACTGGACGTCGGACGGACTATCGCACAACTTTCGGGATCCGGTACGATAGCAACTGAGTCATCGATCCAGATCACATTGCATGTTACTTCGGAGGCGGTGTGCATAAGACCGAGAAACACAAACACACGATGGGTACTATCAAAACGAACACTGAGCTTCTAACCGCTGTGTCAATCGCTGTTTTCGGAACTCATTGGCCTAGTGACGAAATCGGAAATACTTCAACCATTGTGTCCGGTCCCACTCTACCTGAAAAGTTCACATCAGGGCGAAAATGGGCTTGGAGTACAGTTAGGACAGCAAAACACCGAATGTCTCCAACCCACAGCTATGTTCCGAAAAAATGCGACCCAGTCAGCTGCAATTTCGAGGACAGGAATCATACCTAGTTAACTAATGTGAATTTCGGCGCAGGATTTCATGGCTTATAGAATCAGTATGGTTGTGTTAATCTAATCAACCGGCTTTTAAGTTTGCTAATAATTCGACTCCACCCTCCTTAGCATGTTCTTGCAATGGCCTGATGAACAAACAAAACACTAGTTCCATTTAAGCTTACCGCTTATATTCACCTTTGTGGTACATGTCAGTTAGATGAAACGTCGAGCGGACTTTTAAAATGCAGCTTCAACTACCCAACTAACGGTAGTCTGTTTATTGGCTTCAGTAATACGTCCACTTTACTGTTTGATATTTCCCGCGGACTTACATGAAGAGCGCTTAAAAACCGTGACATCTTCTGATAAGCAGTGGGATCAACTCACCTTACTCGATGGGATTCCGTCTGCGCTTACTCCGATATCCACTGGTGCGCGAACCGGTTATTGATCAGGTTGCCCCCATGCAACTTCAGGTGCATGGCTTCAGCCAAGGTGGCTCAGCAACAACAATCGACTGAAGGTGTGTGCGCGTCCACACCTTCAGTATCTAAACGATGTGCCTACGGATGCGTCGAACGACCGGATTCAGCCGCGTTGTTGTTGTCCAAATGTTAGTCTACGTTGGATGGCTGTTGTTTGCAAAGTCTTTCATACCCTTTAGACATGATAATCCATGAGAGCAGATAAGATGAAAATTATTCTGTTGGCCTTAATACGAAGTGGGACCATCGGTATCATCTTCATCTGGACCCATTTGACTGTAGTTACCCAACCAGCGAGTCTCGACACCCCAACTCAGAAGAGCTTCCAAGCACCATACAAATGCCACCGTTCCTTATTTGTGTATTCATGTAACAGTCGGTGTTCACAGGCGAATGATTTTCAAACAAAGGATGTATCTCAACATAGTTTTGACGAATAATGAGCAACGCTGAGCTTAACAAGATGCCGCGCGCAAAAACTGTGGGCCCGGCCTATGTTTGTCGCTACGGTTGCGGATCAACAGTCTATAGCTTGTTACCACAGTAGTAGTCTCCGAAGGAAAGTGCTCCGTAGGGCACACGAAAAGTATGTGTATATCTGTATGTATGTACAAAAATGGAATTTTAAACAAAATCATTAAAGTGTCATCAGACGGTATGACAATATTGCCCATTTGCACGGTGCGGTTGTAAAGCCATTTGTGGGGATTCTCTACGCCTCGGGTTCGATTACCAGATTGGCTATGCATACCTGGAGAGTACAAACCAGTACGAAATTGATTTTGATCTACGCTGTTGCCAATAGGCAATTCGATAGAGTTGTACAGAAACCTTTCTACTTGGTCTTAAATTCCGTCTCAGTCTCAGTCTCCAAGGTGTATTCGTTTGACATACGGCTCCGGTGAGCGAACTAACTGTGTTTTACTTCAACATGAATCGGCGTTCAGATTGAGATCACTTGTCTGAATCCACTCACAAAAGGACGACTTAAAGAGGGCAGTGATAAATTAGCTCGGGAATTATCAGCAGGGTGCATTCCTTCTGAGTCTTATGGTGCTAGATCGCACTAACAAAATCATAAGGGTCCGCGGTTGTAACCGCTGGGCTGTGGGAGACGAGTGACAGGCACCATAACCAGCTATGACCGTATACTCCAGTGCCATTTAGCTTCTAACATCTAGAGGATGGGTCTCGGAAAAGTAACTTTTACTGAGCTGGTATTGTCGGGTAACATTAGAGGCCAGCTTCAGATACTTTAAAGAGTGGTGAGGATTCCCAACAGAATGAAACGATCCTGCAGTGCTTCTCCTAGGGTGTAATGGCTGCCTGCGAACATTTGCGACATATCTTCATCGACATTGAATTTAGATCCATCCTTTTACTACTGCCCAACAAACTGTCTGTTTTCAATCCTTCCCGCTGGTTTGGTACAAGAAATCTAACTCCGCCTTCCCCTGTTCGCTGCGCATCTCATATCTTCAGTACTGCTATTATGTTCCGTTACTTTGATAATCTTGTAGTGTGGGTGTTAACAGCTTATTCAGCAACAACCCTCACACTGCCCAGTGTAGACACGCAAGCGTAAACTTCCAATTTGCTTATCCAATCGTTCACGCTATATCATTCACTCCTTCCAACCGGATGCGTGATGACTCTGCTCGTGAGTTTAGTGAATTGAACGGAAGAGAATCAAGTGGCAGAAGGATGTCTTGCGCCTGACTTCGCGGCCGGCAGGTGTTTTCTACGCTGGTAACACGCTGAGGACAAGGTGAACCAACGTTTGGGAACCTCAGAGCTCTCTCTCGCACGCCCCCCTTTCTACACTTCCCAACTGAAGCGGCAAACCTGCCGTCCTTCCGCGTTTACGACATTTTCGTCTGGATTGGCGACTTTGAGATAGATAAAACGTCTGTTAGTGCAGCACACTTCCCCTTCGAGGTCGCACGGGCTTGTCAGTCTGGTGGAAATATCATCGAAGTCCAATGCAGACTAACGAAGCCACGGAAAACCATGCGGTGAAATTAACCTCCCCAAACCATGGACAGATATGAACAACGCCATCAGTGCTGTCGTTCTGCATACAACCATCAGCAGACTTCATAAAAGCGACCGCAATAAAGGCGTACAGCTATGTCGGCATGATAACGCACGTAATCCATTTGGTTCAGCTAACTGGGATGGATACACTTTCGAAAGCGGTTTTTGGACAATTTACCTGTTTCTTCGCCACTAATAGTGGATCCCAGACGAAATAAACGCCTTCAAATTCTATACGTGTCAAATGTAATGAGCAAACTAGGGATGGTCGGCTCGGTATCACGTGAAGAGGGTTCCCACATCTAACTCTCATGATTTAGTTGACTAGGTGAAGATGCATAGTACGTGGGACCTAAACGTATGAATGAGAGAACGATGTCGATTCAACCATGGGCAGAGGCCACATACGAGTTGCTTGTGATAACGGAGACTCTTCGTGCTTTGTTAGTGGGTCAAGCTATAATTATTTTGATTGAGTTCAGGACAGTGAAATTTGTAATCAGGGCCTGCTCTCCACCGGAAAGCTTACTGTGCACACCTTGTAGCTTTTGCGACCACCCTCTTTGAACTGCTCACAGATTGTGTTGACACGACAGTGTTCTGGCGGAGGTTAGCAGCGTGGTGCCAACTTCACTTCTGCATCTATGCGAAATGTTGCCTCAGACATTTGGTTAGCTACAGTGGCCATAGATGTGCCGACTGGTGGACTCGGTGTTGTCATACTGATAACTTGAACAATGGACAATGATTTATCACGGGATAAAAGCAAGTGCTTAACACTTCCCGTAGGATGGTTGGACTGTGCAATGAAATCGAAATATATGTAAGTAATCTACCGAGCGTCTACGGAGATAAATGCTTTGACAATAACGTCAGTGTAAAAGAAAATCGCGTATAAGCATACAGAAATACATGGGGTGCAATGGTCCTTGATGTAAGGCGTGAGAAAAGCAATCCTTGGTCGATCATTTATGCGCCGCCATCTTGGGCCCATGTGACACATAAATCCCGTAGAGCGACATGATTGGCATAATCCAAAATGGCGTAGCTTAGGTAACAAAGTGCTGGGAGCTAAGAGCAGTATCCAATCGTGTTCTGAAGATGTCCAAAGTAGGGGAGGATTCAACTGATTCTGGGAATGCTTTCCAGGGTTGGCAAATCCGAAGGGAAACTTAATTCCGACTACAATCCAGACGGCCATATCGTTCCCTCAGTGTCATGCAGTTAGCCTTAAGCTGCGTGTTGTGGCGAAGTTTCCGCAAAGGGCGGTATACGTGGTTGGGGTCATTCAATATTTGGTACACTATTATGAGATCGCTTCTCATCCTTCGGTAGCGTCCGCTGAAAACTCCCAGCAATTTCAGCCTTCAGTGGTAAGACTGATAGCGTAGGCCGTTTATATCCTTCGTTGCTCCTCGTTGTGGTGCTCCCAATGCCTGTAGGTCACTCTTCAACCGAGGTTGCCAAGCGTGGATAGCGTATACCAATTTAGTGCGCAGGTAGGAATTGTTCATTCTTGGGAAGATTGTGGGCTAAATCTCCCGAATGCCCTACGTAGCAAGTCGAAATGCTAACTGCCCCTTTTAGCAGCTTCCTCAGCCTGTTTTGAACAGTTGAGGTCACTCTGTACGGGCACACCATGGTCACGTTGCTGGGAGCTGGTCTGCAATCCGTGTGCCCAAAGCAAATACGTCTAGTCATGTCTATGGGATAATTGTACAACGCGACATTTGTCTACCTTGAATGGTAGGGCGTTCTGAACTGACCAGTTCGACACCGAGTTAACATGGCACTCGAACCGTCCTTGGTCTTCCGGCTCTCTGATCATTCGCCATATCTTGATACCATCTGCGAAAAATCGGCAGTCGGAAGCAACTGATCTCGATAAATTGTTTATGAACACCAAGAATGGACGAGGCCCAAGCACCGAGCCTTGTGGCACACCGCACTCCACATCGATGGCATCGAACGGAGATTCCGGTAGTCTGACCTCCAACCCATGTTCGTGTAGAAAACTGCTTATCCAGCTCAGCATTGGGTCGCCAATATCATAGTTCCGAAGGTTCTGAAGGAGAATTCCATGGCTTAAGCGATCAAACGCTTTTGAGAAGTCCAGGTAGATGACATCGACTCCTGCCCCATCATCAGTGGCTTCAGTACAGCTATTAGGTGCAAACAGTACGTTAGTAGTATATGAAGGCTTTTGGCGGAATGCATGTTGCTCTGGGTCTGTCAATCCGTGGTTTTCCAGATACTGCCGCATCGCATCAGTGATGGTTGATTCCATAACGTTGGATAACACAGGAATTAGCGTTATTGGACGGTACTTGGTAGGGTCAGTGCAGCTGCTTCCCTAATGAATAGAACTGCTGACCCTTCGCTTTCATACTGGTGGAATATGGTTCTCCTCCGGACGTCACTAGTAGAAAATGGCCAGTGGTCCTGCTGGATCCCTAGCTACTGCTTGCAGAGCCTTCGATCGAATGTTGTCGACTTCAGGAGAACTGTAGATACGCAAGGATAACAACTTCTTCAACACAGTTTCCGCAGTGAACGTGCTGTCTAGACCGGACGATGGAGTATTAGCAACGGGGAGAATATTTGGGCTCGTTATCTGCTGTAAAGTTTGGAACTAATGAAGCCGTAGGGGATCGGCTGCTTCCATTGCTGAACGTGTGCATCCATCAACCGTGACCAGTGCTGGAATTCCGCGCTTAATCTTACGAAGGCCATTAACGTGCCTGTACAGAAGTTTACGGTTCTTGCGCAATCGTTTCATTAACTCCTGCTGATACATAAGCTTGTCCTCGCGGATCATTTTCACACAGAAGTTACGATGTGTCAGGTAAAACACTGCACTCCTATGACGCGTTTCGATGTCAGTTCATATAATCAGATAGAGATAGCAGGCATCGAACCCGGGACCATTGGGATGTTAGTTGTGACCGCTACCCCTAAGTCACCAGAGGTGGTTGACTCACCCGGTTCGTGTTTGTATCGCACGTGTGTGTTACCATTTAAAGTTTGATAATCATTTGAAGCCTAATGGTTAGGTTTTGGAGTACCCACCGTGTGAGCGGATTGCGACATGCAGTTTCAACTCGGATCACGGTTGACACTGATGTCAAGCTCTGGCATTCCAATTACTGGGACCGCATCCGAAGTGATGGGCTTCAGTGTTATCCTCTCTCATCACTACATCCCAGCGATCAACGTAACCAGAGTTTATGCCGAGGTATACCGTGATTCACTTTGGACGTGCTTGTCTCAGCGAATAAACCCAAAGCGCACCCCGAACTCGACCAATTGTCAATTAGTAGTTTCTAATACGAACACTTCACGAAAGCTACCTTCCCCCGTAATTATGGGCTATCGTTATGTATAGAGTGAACTGGGCCTTATCACCGGAAACTTTGACAGCAGTTGCTGTTATCATCCAGAAATCCCTAAGGGGACGTTCGATTACTTCGCCATACAGAGTCGGAACGCTTGGCCGTCGTGATTCCATGGAAACTATGAACATCGGCAGAAATAATTAATTCGGCTAATTCATCATCGCCACTCCCAATCAGCAGGCTTAGACTAGTCTGGAAAATCACCAGCGGCCGGCATTTCGACCTTATTGGTCTCATCAGTGGTGCGCCTCCCAGCGGACCCCTGCCGAGTTCCGCCCCCATGACGTCCTGATGCCAGCAGCTAGTGCCAAAATCCTCACTACTCATCAGTACTATAAAATCTGTCCGTATAGCTTCTAATTCCTATGCGGTGCATTGGAGCTATGCGGAAAGTCCTAGCTCGTGAGGTTAGGCATTGTCCTCTGCATGGTTCTTAACTGGCACGGCAGTGGAAGATGAGCCAGGCTATACCATAGTCAACTGTCAATCACGCAGGTCCGCGACTGTCACCCATGGCGAAGTGGCACTAACTGCTGGCATCATGAAGTCATGGGGGTCCGCTGGGAGGCGCACCACTGACGAGACCAATAAGGTCGAAACGCCGGCGCCTGGTGCATTTCCAGACTAGCCTAAGCCTGCTGATTGGGAGTGGCGATGATGAATTAGCTGGATTATGCCAAAATCCTCACTACTCATGAGAAATAAGTAAGTCTGATTTGGCTTCTTTTGCGAAGTTGAACAGTGCCGCTTCTCCCAGCTGATAACTCATCAACGTATTGTCCAGCTGTTCAGTATGGTTGTATCAATCAGTTTGAAGGCAAATGGCATATTTTAAGAGGCGCACGTTATCATTTATGTCACTTGATTGCAAATGGCTGATTTCTGGTATCCTGTAATTGTGATAAGCCTGGTATCAAATGAGTTATTACGCACAAGCTGTCCAATAGTGGGATGCATGATTCGAATACTGACAGCGGGTGAGACAAATAGTTTCTTATGGTCCTTATTCATAGCTATGGTATATGCTAGGAATTTTGATGCTGCCGTTGCTTACAATAACCATGGAGTTGGTGCTAGGTAGAGTATTGTCTTCGGGGAGCAAACATAGCACATGAGAAGCTGGTTTAATGTTTGCTTATTAAATAGGAGCGCATGCAAGAGTTTAGTTCAGCAGCATATTGGAAACGTATATCTAATGAAAGCAAGAGCACAATGGACATATGGAAGGAAGTATTATTACAGATAAAGCATCTAAACTAGTCCGGGGCTTAGAATGAAGTTACCCGAGGAATAACGTATATATATTTGCACGGGTTATCTGTAGAACACTGATGCGGAAGCAGTTAGCTTGTGTTCCGGTTTATCAATGAACACGGACTAAGTATTGCAAAATAGATGGAACAGTGTCACTTCAAGTAGTATTTTGGACACCGGTGGTACGGTAGTGGAAATAACCGGACTAGGATGTGGATTCCTTACCTGGTGGTTTCTCGTTTTACTTCATTGATATGGCTTCAACAGCTGAGGATGTGAGCGGTCGGGGGATATCCAGAAGTGGTATGCTACCATCAGGCTACACTGCAACCGTCGATGTTGCTTACTATGGACTCCTAAGACTTCCTGTGTATGTTACCGTGGAATGTTTCACCAGTCCTTAGCGCTTCCAGTCACGCTTCTCTGTAAAGTCTAAGACTAGGTGAAAAATTGCCGCTGTTGTAGCTATCCTTTCCTAATGGTGCAATGGAGGACCTACTAGACGTTGCTTGTGTACTGCAGATTGGTCGCCCATCCTCAAGCATACCCATCTTAAATGCCAGCGGTAATGGTGACGTCGCTAGCGTACATGGGTCGCGTTAACTCCTGGGTCCAAGCAGTTGCTGCTTACAATATTCCACACTCATTCGTACATTGGATTGAACAATTGGGTGTAGTGATCAACAATTATCCCTGGAGTTCAAGTACCCTACAACTATTCCTCGCTTTGGAATGCAGTGTAGCACTTCCGTGTTCAAGACCCAACAACTTTTGTTGCAAGTGTCCACACGTTGGCTCGTACGTGTAATCTGATTAATCCCGGCAAGTCACTGACCAGCGAATAACATGCTGATGTTGATGCTACATGTTCCATTTCATATATTAGTCATGCGAATAAGTGTAGCTATATTTTCCGCTGTACATCGCTTATACAAATGTTAGGATAAGCTAGCTATTGTGGAGATAAGGTGCGGAAGAGCAAACGTTACTGCTACAATTTAAATTAGAAATGCCTAATCATCTAGATTGATCTAAAATTAGATTAGTCCAAATGTGATGGTACGGTAGTGTTTACATAAGTATTTAATTGGAAAATAAATCCACGCACAGAAGCAATTGATTTGTTGCGAAGAATAGCTGCAACCAAGATGTATGATGACAGATTGTTAGTAAATTGTAAGTGGTAAAATTCTGATGAGAAATCCAGTTCACATGGGAATATCATACGTCCAGTTAACCACCTTATCTGCGTCATTTGCCGAGGCTTTTGATACCTATTATTTGTCTACCCTCATATGATTAACTATGCAACGCTCCATGTTTGCATTGCAAATCACACCATGGGTATGGAGATTTACTGGTTCATTGCTTTCTCAGCCATGTCTAAGTGGTTCCATTCCAAATCCCGTTGTGAAGATATCATCATGCCCAGGTGTGTCACGACATACTCATTTGAGATATTAGATAATTAAATGTTGTGCAAGGTACTTCTTGTAAGTTGGCTAAACCAGTTTGCACACTCTTTCAAGAGCCGATGATAGAACAGGGAGCAGCGGACTTTTCCACATGTGCATTTAGTACATTTAGTTATGCATCATTCTACCTGGTAACCATACTCACGGCATTTGTTTCCGTATTTCCATATCGGCTCATCACAGTCGTATTGGTTACTTATAATTCTACGTGCGATTTTCTAAAACTAGAGCAATATGGCTGTTCTTCTTTCATTCAATCCAAACTCATGCACATACGTTGTGCTATGATTCATGACGGTTATTATTTCCTCCTCCAGTTTGTGGTAGTCCATACACAAGTGTGAACAAATGCTCGTTCGCAACACTGCAGTAATGTAACTCGAACCAAGGACCTTGGTGTGTCAACTGATATCTCACGTTGAATGACTAAGTGGAAGCCATTTAGAAACACTTATAAGCACCACACTTCAGCCTGACAGACTGATGGCATTTTCACTCGCGTAACAACATTATCTGCTGGCTCGATGTCTAAATGGGACTCGCCTAAAGTACAAATCCCGCTAACATCTGTTCGTGTTTCGATACATTCCCACTTGACAGATGCATGTTATTACATTTCATCTCGTGTGACACCGTGACTTATCAGGGGTTGCAATATGAAGTAAATGTATCTCATCTCAAGTGTCTCTATACGCCCCATTGTATCGCTGCCGCCTTCAGGTAAACGCACTGAGATTCAGACAAGTCATCTAGGTTGATTCCCGGAGCAGCGGCAATACGCTGTAACATCCGAATCGAAATGCATGGGCATAGGTAGTATTGTAGACACTGATGGATTGGTCGAGATATGTTAGCGGTCCGAACGAATGACCAGGGGGAAATAAATAGTAACACATGACGGACTGCTTGGTGGTTCTACCTCCCTGTTGATTCTCGCTTACCTCGGATAATAGACGATTAGAACCGGATCTGGTTTTACTTTACGACACGGATAGCCTGCAGTGGACATAATCACACCATTTCCCTGCTAACTTGAAAAATTGCTTACGCCATCTCCGTCATTCATTTTGGTGTCATCCTTATTCTATATACCGCGTGTAAGTCGGGCTTGGGTGTAGTTTCATTCTAGAATGATTAACTACCGACTTGGTGCAATGTGGTATCTTTATTGCACCTGCATAGAATGGATAAGCCACAGGTAACCTAACTTTTTTAGGCTTATTTAACCCGGTTGTATTTCGCGATGACTTCATGTGTTGCCCATTACGATATTGTACTTATCATGATCTATGCTATGCTATTCTTGCTACCTCGGCAAGCGGCGTCTAGTATGGTTACATACCGAGAGTGAGCTATGACATCTTCATTTTCGTATTATTATTCGGCCGTGATTCATATCACTATGTCAGCTCCATGGTATTGCTCACCATAACTGTAGCTTGACTAGCTGCTCAATGCTAACTTGCCTGATGCTTAGAGATCCGGTGCATCGCAGAATAATGGTTCAGTCCATCCATGAGCTCATTCGTAATTGATGTGAGTGCGGTATTTCCGAGCGATTTGTGTGCTTGCTACGGAGCAATGCTAGGGTGGCAAATTATTGTGTATGTTTCCAGTTCGATGGATACGTTTGAATCGAAAGGTTATCATCGCTTGGCCGTTTACAGTACGTGTAAAATGTCAAATTTGACATTTGTAACACAATGCTCAACGATTGTCCTTCGTGTGACCACTTTGGATTATGCATTCGAAGAGAAATTTCCCTGGAAAATCTGTGTCAAGTGAACAATCCCGACAATTAACCGACTAGCGATTATCACGATATTGCCATTCCATATTCCACTCCGCAGGCTAGTGATGAGAGTGAGTATAGTTATAGTTCCAGTTATCCCTCAGCCATACTGAATTTACCGGGGGCCTATGAAAACACACGTATTAACCGGATGGAAGGCAGACGTGCAGAGACGCCTACCAGAAGTTGCATTGCACATGGCCAATCTTTTGAATGGATTAAATAAAAGGTTGCATCCAACGGGAATGGTACGTCAGTGTGTCATTATATAACATCGGAAATGAATCGGCGCATAGCGACAATGGTTTTATGAGTACCGAATGGGCTGCACCTGGAACGTACGTTATAGACCGTTAGCAAATAGCTTATGGCCACAGTAGAGTACAGGTCGGTAGGTAAAAACGGTTGAGTACTTGGACATTTGCACAATAAATGTGAACACTGTTTGGAAAGTCGCATGTTTGACAGTGGGCAGCGGGACTTAGTTGATGTCACTTGTCAATACCAAAGGTTGCGCATCAATCGTTCTTTGAGTAGGTGCACATGCCTCGGGCAGCACATGATCGAACCGGTCGGAGACACAGAGAGCCAGAAGTGGACACTGTATCGCATTCGACATGCTGTGTGATCTCCCACATCAGCTACTCAAACCAGACTGTACATGTAGAGGGCAACACCTAAGTGCACACTATTTCACTGTACCAGTAGTCTAGTCATCATTCTACCTAGCAGTTGCTTTACTATTGCCACATCGGATTCCTTCAAATATGGATGCCCAAGATTTAAGGCAGTCACGTCTAAATGTGGAAGAAAACATCAACCGTTCGGATGGGGTAGTTATTCTCATACCTGCAAAAGTGGTTGTTAGCCTGACCTCCAAACGAAACCCAAACACGTTTGTCGTACCATTGATGATGATGTCTAATGTGTCTCTATCCACTTTGTGACAGCTCACACTTAAGTTTGCATAAACGCATGTACATACGTTGCATTCGAACTGCCATTGGACAAAGATGACGCCAATCTATGTATATATGTATACCGAATGAATTCCACGAGGATCTTCATACCGCTTTTGTACGGTTAACTTGGTGCAGTAGAACGACATTCGAGCAAACCGAAAATAATCTTACCAGAACATGAGTACGGTGAGTGTATGACAAACTCATGTTGATTTCAGGTGTTGCGAATCCAAGGCAAATTTGATCGATGCGAATTCCGTGAACTACTCAAAATGGCGGTTTCTCAGGTGCCGGAGAAGGCACAATTGTACGCGGAATAGAAGCACCATGAGTATGTTCCCATTCAATTTACTAATCCAGGCCAATAAGGCAGCGTATGTGGTACGTTTGCCTGCGTGATGA
The DNA here is from genome assembly GCA_944474145.2 of Dicrocoelium dendriticum. NCBI lineage: Eukaryota > Metazoa > Platyhelminthes > Trematoda > Plagiorchiida > Dicrocoeliidae > Dicrocoelium > Dicrocoelium dendriticum. Next base: position 68,436,449 of record OX104064.1, read on the forward strand.
ATAATCTTGCATTTCAGAAGTAGATGTTGCTTGAGCTCCTCTGTGTGGATGCGCCTGATGTGAATGTTGACAAGGTGCCTACCTGTCTATTACCCACTACCTCGTCCATACTGGCTCCAGGAGACAGTTGGTCGTCGCTGGAGGGGACGGAGTGCACCGTCCTCGTGACGGTGCTGGGCTCAAAGAGTGGTTCCATGCAACCTGTGTGGAACGGGCTACGGTCCAGCCACCGCCTCGTGTACGTTTGATGTGTATGAATTCCCAATTAGGCTGGAATGCTTCCGTTCTGCTTGTTGAAGGAGTGTGGGCCGGCTCCGTTGATGAAACGTGGCTCCCATTCGCATGCCTCCCGGTCTTATTCCTTCGGGTTTACACCGGATATGGGGTGTGTGGATGGAACTATGGGTGGTGCAGCGCAAGCCACCCATGGTCCCTCTGTAGGCGCAGGCGTCCTGTGACTGTCCCCATGGACATCACAGTGACAGGCAAATCCGGATACGGACGCCGCCTAATCATGTCTGCAATGATAATTTTTAGCATCTGTATCGGACTACTTCGGACAAAAGTCCATTAGTCTCTGATTACTGCTCCTTCATCCTTTTTCTTTTTGTTTATTTCTCTCCTAGCACTGTTGGCCACGACTGAGCCAATCTCTCAAGGTGATGGATAAATGCTTCCAAAAATGCAGTACACTCATGAAATGCGAGTTGTCATAAACTCACTGGCGAATATTAAAAGTGCTAGACTCGAATTAGCCAAATGATGGCTGTATGATGGGGAGAGCTTAACGTATTACACAGGCCCACACATAAATTTATACATATTTATGTATAACATGTCACCATAATGATGACGACATTACATATGACAACAGGCATCAAGAAAAAAACGAGTCAAAAAATACATTGACTATTTGCATTAAGCCACAGCAGTGCATGCCCAGATAAGATGTGGAAGTGTGGAAGCTGCTCTCCGGGAGACGGTTCCATAAAGGGTCGCATTACTTTACTTGACCTGACGGCTATAACAACTTTTATTCTTACTCTCATCATATTTTACTAATTTTAAATGCTTGCGGACAAACACTTTAATGAGAATATAACATATCTTGAAAAATCCTTTCACTATCTAACTCTGTTTTATCAATTGATCAGACTGGTATTTGGCCTGTGTCTCGCGTGTCGAGAAATATACCTCTTATTTATTTATTGATTTATTTAAAGGTAGTAGATCTCCGGATAGGGGAAATGTACAGGGGTTCAAAGCGAACACACTACAATGGGTTAATTGCCTTGTGGTCACCTGAGTAGACTAGGTCCATGGCAAGAGGATGGCCTACGCCAGTCTTCTGCTTACGCAGTTCTGGCTCTAGCCATCTGATTGCAATGGGTCCAGCCGTGGTCAGGAAATACCTTTTGAGCACTTTGGGGGTCCGGTTCGGTACAGCGTAGAAAACTTTAAAAGAGTCAGCTCTTATTTGATGTCCGGTTTTATGTCTGTGTTCTAAGATGGAACTGTTGACAATCTTTACCGTACCGTGCTGCATGGATGCGGATCGGTGCTCAGCAATACTCTTCGTTGGACGTCTGGTTGTATGTTCAATACACCTAGCACTTAGTGCATTCTGTTCAAGCTGTCCTTCTCTGTCAACTAACATACCCTTATTGGCCACGAGAAATCTCATGATGTGTCATTTCTCTCTTTGCTAATTATGCGAGGTCTGTGTGACTCGAATCTAGCCACCTATAATGCACCCACCTGTGATTTTGTGTGGGTACATAGCTCAGAGCTTCTGCAACCATAACTACTTACTGCGCTCATATGAAAAGAGTAGGTGTATCGAAGGGATACACTTTTAATGACTAACGCAGGTGGACCATTGATTAGTGATCAAGACCTTTAACGAAGACGCTGTTGATGACAGTAGAGGATCTTTGTTCAGATTGTTACAAGCATGCTTGGAAAAGGTTACTCTGTGAGAGTAATATATAACAACATTGAGCTACCTTTTATTAACTTTGGTGTTGGTAAACTTTAAGTCTACGAAGCTGTCATGACCAACGGACTTGTGCTTGGAACAATGTGGCTAACACCATATATCCTCTTTGCAGCAGTTGCTAGACTAGCCCCACTGAAACTGCAGATTGTGCATGGCAATGCTTTTGACTTAACGTGAGTGTTTGACTCAGTCAATCTCTCAGTTCTCGCGATTTTATTGCCAGAAAAACTGTCCGTATGGACTGTATGAGCCTTTGTCCGCCCTACACTAGACCGTCTCTGTGTCATGCTTTGTAGTGTTTCGTTAGGTGTTTTTTTAACAACAAAAGACGTTCACCACGGGCGTTCAGCTACAACACTATTCGATGTACTCCTGAGTAGGGGATTTTGGTATAATTAACTCAGAATTTGTCGCAGCAGGTTCCAAATCAGCTAGTCGTCGACATGCCCGGAAAAGTACTACATTGCAGTTTCCAGCCTATCGCAGGCTTCATCGTAACTTACATAGATCTGGAGTTTAATGATATTATTGTTGAGGCTTGATAGAGGAAACTGGTTGAGCTGAAGGTTATGGACGACGTCAAATTGTGTTTCCACAGTCGGGACGCAATGTAGTCAACCTTAGTCAGATTAGTTGCCTATCAAACTACGCTGTCATGCGAGTTGAGTAAGCGCTCACTGGATGCAGTTGAAGCTCATTGGTCTCATATTCACCAGTCCTTAGTAGCAGCAGGAAAATCCTCATGTGGTGTGTCTAGTCGCCAACATGGACATTGGGTCTCTTCGCAGTCTCCTGAACTTATCGATGCTCGCCGGCATATTCCGGCTGGAAGCGAACACAATGGGGTCGCTGCGACATCACTCTTGCCCTGAAGGGTAGAGTGTACAATGCAGCGGTAGTTTTGACCCTACTGTACGGTTGTAAAACCTGGCCCCTTAGATCAGCGGCCCTAAAGAGGCTAGTTACCTTCAACCACCGATGCCTTCGCAATTTAGCTCACATCTGGTGGGAATAACGACCAAGCAACGAGCGTGTTCGATGCCTTGTTTAGGACACAGGAAAAGGAAATGAACCGCTCAGCGCTGTCATTTCACGCACCAGGCTCCGATGGCTCGGCACATGTTACGCATGCCAGTCCACCGACTCTCGCGACGTGAGTTGTTTGCTCACCGGGGATGTGGATGGAAGAAGAGGAGGGGTGGCCAAGCGATGACTTGGTCGAGAGGAATGAAGGCCCTCACTTCGAAGATGGTATCAGTAGGAGCGTCTGGACTCCCTGGTTTGGGTCCGAAAGATGACGAACACGTTTGGCTGGATACATTTGTTGATATGGCTAGGAGCCGCTCTCAGTGGCGTTCGTGCTGTGAGTTTCTTTGTCCCATGCCATCCTTCTTAGCCTCCCCCTCCAACCACGAACATATTATTTAGCATTTTATAAGTTTGCATAGTGCATTATCCTTTGCTGCTGCACAGTAGCCGGCAGGCAGCTTACCGGAACGATGCCTATCCGTTACCGGAGGCTCAGCTGGCTTGCATCTATTGCATTTTATTCCCTTTTCTTTTAGGTATTGCGGCACAGTAGCTGAGGTGTTTCTCATCTCTAGCTAACGTACATAGTGTGCGTGTGTGTGTGTTTACTGAATATTTAATAATTATGGGTCATTCATGCTCTCTCTTACACTGTATATTCGAAGTGTATATGCGAAATGAGAATAAATGCAAACCAGTGGAGAACTACATCCCCCAATCAAAATCTACATTTCAACTATTGTACTGGCACCTGGATTTCGACTGCTGCAGTGGCTTGAGGTTAAATGCTTCTGGTGATGGCTTTATTTTTAATGACCCCAGCTTATCCGTCACTGCAACACCACTATGATTCTTCAGTGTGGGGTGAACATAAGTGGCCTTCGCATAATTTCGATTCCTCTATTGTCCCAATTGAGAGGGTGTAAGCACGTAAAATTATGTGAGAGTGAGTTGGCAGACTGAACATCAGTTGACCGCTTCCGCTGCATTTAGAGGACGGAATGATAAAGCGAACTCAGATAAGATTAACAAAGCAACAGTGAGATTGTTTCGGCATTCCATCCCGCGCATCACCATGATTTGTAGTGCGCCTCAGTCACGGCATTTTCTCAAGACAACGTTTAAATATGTATGTTATGAAATGCGCTTGTTGTCTCAGCTTCTAGTCGGAATGAGCGAAACGCTATTCGGTGATAGTGTCCCACACTCATCGGATACAGTTGAAACCGGATCGGCACGACCTAACAGATCTAGTCGCCAGAGGTAGGTATACGCGAGCTGAGACTGGAGGTGCAAAGTGAGATCACGAGCGACCTTACCTCGACCCCGAAATAGTAGACTGACCGTTGGCAAGAGTTTCTTTTACTGGCTGGACCAATTGAAAACACATTTTCTGCAAAATCGTACTTAAAGTTTAATACGATAACAGCATCATGCACAAAATACATAGGACGGTGAAAGTCGGTCAAGCACTTAAGTTGCCTAGCAGTGGTAGTATTTCGAGGAAAACCCAATGGAGTTCAGAGCGTGGTTTGAGACAGTGGCTATTGCAGTGTCTCGCGAAGAGCTCAGTTAGGTCCTTGTAGCCTGAGACCATAGATACAGCAGTATCACAGGAGAAAAAGTAGGTAGATTCTGCGTAGCTTGCGTTGATACCTGATCCCAATTTCAATCAGAAGAGTTCAGATATTATCTACGTTGTTTGGGTTTCCGCATTTTGACTACATTCCTGAGATGAGCTCAGACGAACGCTGCGCAAATTTCGAGGAGATATGTGAGCTCCATTGGCTTCACGACGAAGAAATTCGATTTCACAATTGATAACATAGTTGCGATAAAGAGCCAATTTGTTTTTATACCTTCTCAAAATCACTTTTGGATATGGCTTCCCAAGATTGCGATATCCACTGCAACGACAACGTTTTGCGCAGTGAGGCGTTTTGAGAGCCATTTTAAACTCATGCTGTTTGCTGTGCGTTCTGAGGTGCCGGATTAACTTGTTCCAATGATTAGGATAACTAGAGGAAAAGTGACCTCTCATTCTTGTTTTCGCCCTTGCGATAATGATCTCGCAGTTCATAGGACGCATAGAATATCTGCAGTTCTGCGGTACATTCACCTCTGCTGTGTGAACGTAGTTGCGCATGATCCCGAATGAAAGGCACAGGATTAATATCATTCTTCGCGGCCATCTGCGTTGCATTCGAAGGATAGCAAAAAGCGAGTTGAGGGTTCCGGTGGAGCATCGATTACTATTTTAGTAACCCGGCGTTGAATCTGCTCGACAGGCAATTTGCTTGACTTCCGCATGTTTGCACACACCACTAAAATTGTAAGCGATACATATACTTTCTGCAGTAGAAGCTGGGACTCAGTGCGTGCGAAACGCTATATAGACCCAATGGGTTTCTCGCATTAGGTATTTAGTGATCAAACTATACTGAACATTTGAAATCGTGCTAGCACCCTGCAAGCCCAGATAGTGAACTGAAGTGCGTTGTGTAATGTACGCGCCATGCAGGTGAAATGCGACAAAACTCATTTGCCACAAGTGGCACCAAGCTTTTAGAGATGAAAGATCGTCTTGAATTTGTCGTAAGATTTCTCGTGTATCCGTGCTTCTGTGGAAATAAAGAATCTTTATGTGGCGTAGCGGAGGGGGGGAGCGGGGGCGGTCCGCCCCGGGCGGCACCTGACAGGGGCGGCGTTTCCAACACCGTCGATTGTTCCATACCAAATATAATGCGCAAAATATTCGGATAGGCTGAGATTTACATATCCTGATGTTACTCTGTATGACCAACAACACATTTGCGCCATGTGTCACTCTGTGCAAACTTTACTCCCAGCAATCCCCATACATGTCCCTTCTTGGTCCCTTTCATCACAGTTATCTAGGTATCGAAAGCAACCATCCATTTCATCAGCAACTACTGTGCACTTTAGCGCGCGCCGATTAGGTGGCCTTCACGCGCCTACTCTGCATGCATTCAGGGCGAAAATTTTACCTCCGCCCCGGGCGGCGAAAATGGTTGCCACGCCAGTGATGTCTCCCGCAAACAGGAAAGTGAGGTCATGCTTTATTTCGCCAACATTTCATTAACGTATATAAAATGTAGTGAAAGATCAACGACGCTCCCTTGAATTATTCCACTAGTAACTTCTTTGGAAGTGTGG
>OX104064.1:68442850-68538731 GCA_944474145.2 Dicrocoelium dendriticum
CACACCGCTGTTCCCTTCCATAATAAGACCTGTGCTTGAGTAAGGCTCCCCTGCCTATTGCCCGATCACAGCAGGAGAGGTGCAGAAACTGGAACGAGTCCAGCACGCACTTACACGATTCATCCCATTTTACGGGTTATGTCGTAACAGAACCGATGTAGGATACTAGGGATTAAAACCCTGTCATGTGCCCCAAGCTGAGGCTGATGTTGCATTCTTGATGCTTCTTCACCGCAGTTGGGCTAAACCAACTTACACTTAAACTAGGTCTTTTTATGCTGGATAAATTTCATTCCAATTTATTTGGTTTGTTCTGCCTTTCTGAATAATCTTCTATTAAATGGCCAAGTTGCCTACGCTAATTGCGCTTATCTTCGGTAACGTTGTTGCGTTTGTAGCATTTTTAAATAAGTTGTGGACATTTTTTCCTTATCGCGAATTCTTTGCTAACCAACTTACTTCATATGCTAATCTAGCGAAGAGTTATGCCACCCTACCTGTATGCATTACTGGAGCGGACTATAGTCCAGCCCCCGCCTTATGTGTGCGCTTGATTTCTCAAATACAGCGTGCTTGTGTTTGCCTGTGAAGGAGTGTGGGCCGGCTCCATTGATGAAACTTGGCTCCCATCCACATGCCTCCCGGTCTTATTCCTTCGGGTTTACACTGGATATGGTGTGCGGGGTTGGAGCTGTGGGTGGTGCAGCACAAACCACCCTTGGTCCCTCTGTAGGCGCAGGCGTCCTGTGGCTGACCACATTGACAGGCAAATCCGAAACCGGATGCCGCCTACCATACCCTGTCATATCGTCAGCTTCCAGTTGATATCAGTGTAACACACTGGCTACTGCTCCTGGGCCACTTGCCTATGTTGAAGCCGCTGCTGCACGTTCGCGCAACAATCACAATCAACAACAGCAGTACACCAGCCATTTGAATTGACGCTTCGCTGCCATACAACCATAATGACCTATGAAATAAAGAATAATAAGAGGGAGATAATGGGGACTTACCTGAAAACCTTAATGCCCTAAGCAAATATTCAGGGTCAAGGCGCCTACACCTTGTGTAGACAACACACAGTCACAACCAGCTGGCTATCGTGCAAAGATATGGAGGCATCGGCGAGACAGCTTCCTTGTGGCTTTCACTGCCACGCTTCATAGTAAGCTATTATCCTGCAGAGAACTCAGCACCAAGCACACCTTAAACAGGTAATCCGACTAGGTGACGGCAGCAGGCGAGCCACTGGTGTCGACTACAGGCCATGTCCTGTAAAGTCTCGAGCCAAGCACAAGGCGAGTCACGTGGACTCCAGCCCGGAAGATGAGACGGACCAACGGCACACAGTTTGGTCATCAGTAACTACATTTCCCGCTGCCATATCAAGTGGTGTTCACTTCGAGCCTTGCGCCACCCTACACCTGGCAGACTAAACAAGGCCCTCCTAGGTAAGCGGTGACCATTTGTCGTCCGCTGCTGGAATTGAATCACAACACTAAACTAAGAGGTCACCCTCTGAAACTGACAATTCAGTATAGCGGGCTTGAATGCCATAGCAATTTCTTTTCTCTCCGCGTGTGCCAGCCTTGGAACGCCCTCCCTAATTATGTCGTCTCTGTTCCCAATCTGGCGATAATTAAAAAACGTGTTGACGATGCATTGTCTCACTTACATTTCATTTTATGACTTGTTAGCCAGGGGCTACAAAACGCAATCAAACGGTGTCTTGCCAAACGCCTGACCAATGGATTTATGGATTTATATGTTTAATACGCAAACATCTCCGCTATTCTGCATAAGTCTATGGTGAGTCCACCACAACGCTTTTCACTTTATCATGCAATTGATATTCACAATAATTTCCATCCTATGGGACTTGTAAAGCAACGCTTTTTTACCCGTAATAAACCATTGTTCCATTGTTCCCTATGAAGCACGTGCCCGAGTCAACACAACTTATTCAGTGCTGTCTGTTTTTTCTAAGGAGTTAGCCCGATTATCACCAACTCGTACTCGCCTACGCACATCATCTTTGCGGACAAGCTGGTGCCACCCGACGCTAGCAATGCGTCGTACACAACGATGATCAAAGACTTGAAGGCGCCTCAGAGCTTCAGACTGAAGGTGGTCAAGTCTCACTACCATAGAGCAGAACGGCCCTCACTGTGGCCTTGTATACACAGCCTTTCAGTCGAAGGGTAAATCCCTTCTGTCGCCATAGATGCCGCAGGTTTAAGAAGGCAGCTCTGGTCTTTGCATTGCGTGAGTTGACGTCAGTTTCTATGCGCCCATCGTTGCTGATGCAGCTGCCAAGATAAGTGAAATGGTTAACCATCTCGAGTTCCTCGTTAGTAAGGGTCAAGGGGTCATAAAGTGACTGGTGGTCCTGCAGCAACACTGCACTTTGAAGGTGCAAAGCGCATACCAAATAATGGGACCATCATGGACAGGATATTCATGGTTGATTGTGCCGCCGCGACATCATCCAAAAGCAAGACAATATCGTCCACATAAGTAAGATCAACTAATCTTTCACCAGGCAGCACTTCAACGCCTACATCGGGAGAGTGCACAAGGGAACAATCTATGATTGAATCCACAACGAAATTGAACAAAAAAGTGAAAATCGCACAATCCTGATGTACGCCATTTGTGCTCGGAAAGCTAACCGATGGGCTCCCGCAGATTCTGACGCGGCCTGTAGTGTTCGAGTATAGAGAAAATCAATTGGCAATCTCTATTTGTGTCAATCATGTGATCAGTCCGATCGCCATGTTATTTTGTGCATAAGTTCAGTTCAAGCATTACTACTCTCAATTCGACAGTCCAGCTGAACACGCGAAGTGTTGGCACCTCGTCTTCGATAAATCTTGGCTGCATTGATCTCAATCGAACCTGGGACTAGTTATCTTAGAACTGGATCTGGCAACTCAGCTGGCAGTAGGCCAAACGTCTGTTTGCTTAAACAATTGCTTTGGATTCGCTACCAGTGCACCTGCCGGCAAAGTACTTCTGACACGGCATGTCTAAATTTCACACAGCATTTTGTCGCACTGCGACCGGTTTACTGCAGTGAGATGAAAAGACACATGGTTGAAACAGTGGGCCACTGGAAGTCATCGGGCCTTAATCATATCGGTTGATACTGGATCCGTTTTGGTAGCTGACTTGGTCCGGTAATAATTAATTAGCTAGTTCCAAATCTTCCCTTCCAAATCTTCAACTTTACTCCTGATTATTTTCGTTATGACTGTCTCTCTACCTCTACCTCACGTTGTTTCGTATTTTCATCCTTAAGTTGGCCGATGCAGTGGAGACTGCTAGTGCAGTTACGTGGATTTTACTTGATTGACCATAGTGTGATTCGCGCATATTGCTTCGGCTCTAATAGCCCGCAGGCTACTTTCAGAGGGTCCGCGGGATTTTCCGAAATGTTATTATTCTGTTAATCATTTGTCTGTACCTAGTCATTTTATTCTATTGGTTGATGGATAATTTGCTGTGAACAATTATGAAGCCACATCTGACGGTCTACATTAGTTAATGCGTGGCTCATATAAAACAATCGTTCCAATAAGGAACCTGGTGTTGGCATGGACTTCAAATGCGAATGAACGAAGCTGTCATATATCAGAAGTGTATTGTGATAACAATACTGTGCTGCGTTAGGTAGTGGCTGGCTGGGTCATTCTACGTCCGCGTAAGCTCATATAACCCAGGCTTAGTCCCCCGGCGGAAGGCGAAATGTAAGTCATGAGTTATGGACTTATTATGCGTTCATTTAGAAATTTGTTTTACTCCGAAAATGGCAAACCGGACATGGAAGCCCATTGGAGCGAATCCACCCACGGAAGCCCAAGAGGAAAGTGTTGATATTTCGGTGTTTTACGAGTGTGCTCCTTTGTTTTGCGAATTGGAGAGAAACCATCCATGCGAAGTTACACTAAAGGCTGGACGTTTGTTTATTTTAGTTTGTACTTCATTCGAAGTCCAAATTATCAAGGTTATCAAAATCGAGATGCGTTCTGGGCTCTTGTGTTGAATTATTTATTTCCCTTTTAGCACTTGGATGCATAACATCAACATGGACCGTTGGTAGAACACTGGATCACTGCTAAATATGTCCCAGAAATATTCGCCGTCGAATTCAGATGTAGTACTGGTTGGGCCAAGTAATGTGCTTTTTGAGAATGTAGAAACCGACATTCGATATACACGTACTGCTTGATGCGATGCAACATAAATCTGTGCCAACCAAAGCCTCCGTAACAGTAGATAAGTGGCGAAAGAAAATGACGTTTAGTTTTGCTTTGAATATATATAGTCTCACGATTGCCCACAATGTCTTGTGTACTGAAGTTCTTCCGAACAGTTGCATGGTGTTCTTGAAAAGGCGGTGGCACTTCGAAAAAATGACACGCGGACTGGAAAGACCATAACAAAGGAACTACTTTGAGCGCAGGCAAGATGAGCTGTTGAACACCCAAAAGTACATGTATCACGCGTCCCAGACAGTAAGTGAAAAGGTTACTGAAGCATCTTACCTAGTTAGTTATGGTTTGCGCTGACAGGAGAATCTTACACAATAGCTGAAATTTATCAAGCCATCTGCAGTTTAAATGGCTAGGTGCATGCTGAATGAAAATAAGCAAAACCACTGTCTGTTTTGGCATTATCAAATGACACATTATCTCGACGAATAAAGATAATAGCAACTGATGTTAAAGAGAAGTTAACCGCTCACATCAGGCATACTCACTTTGTTCTTCAGATGGATGAGTCGATAGATGTAGTAGGACTTACTGTACTGAATATGCTTGTAAGATGCCAACACCTAATATCGCTGGAAGAACATATACTTTGTGTGAACCTCTATCAAAGAACACTATTGGCACTGAGATGTTCAACATCGTGATTAATTTTATGCACGAAAATAACATTGCATGAGACAACAGCATCGGCGTTTACACTGATTGTGTCATAGCACTGACAGGAAAGATTGTTGGTGTTGTGACAAGAAGCAGAACCGTCGCAAAAACGTGCAAAAGTAACTAGTGTATCCTTCATCGATGAGCATTTGTTGTAAGAAAAACGCCACCAAATCTCAAAACGGTCCTCGATGAGGCAGTGAAAATAACTAATTTCAACAAATTGCGACCTCTGAACAATCGAGTTTTTACGATTCTGTGCAACGACATGGTAAGTGTCACACTTCTTCACTGATCCCTACGGAAGCAAGATGGCTCACCCGGGATAAGACTTCAAGCTGATCTGGATACAGTATACTCGTGGTCAATCCATTATATACTTAAATTCAATGTGGAAAAATGTGGAGTGCTGCAGCTACGGCGCAAGTTGGTGCACTTCTACAAACTCGGCAACCAGGAGCTTCAAATATCTTCTGGTAAGAATGACGTGGGGCTTCGTCCAAGTCGATCTTGGGTGTTCTCATCAGGCTGAAACGGCGTCAAGATGGGGCATCCAACACCCAGACCTCCTGAAGTGTACGTTCGGATGATTCGGCCATGCGATTTTTCTACAACTTCTCAGCTAGTGCCTACGACCACATGTGGAATACACAATACAGGTTTGACAGCCATGGCTGAGGAGAGATCTCACCGCCTTGGAAATATCCCAAAGCCGGTCAACCAAGAATGTCACGGGTCTGTATCATTTGCCATATGAACGAAGGCTACAAGTGCTCGGGGTCTTCAACAGACAATATCGGCGATTGAGTGAGGGCCTCATTTGGACTTAGCAAATTTTGCGCAATCCCAACCACCCATGCTGCTACTTACTAAAGTTCAATCTCGACAGCAATTTGAGAGGTCCCATTTCAAACGGGCAGAGCAGCATAGTCGCTTGCATGCCGTCAGAATTACTATTCCGTGCGCGTTTGCAGAAAGTAGAATGACCTACCGGAATCCGTTTTATGTGCGCCCACGCTTGCAAAGCCCGTTGACAGTGCACTTATTTCGCTCCACCATCTTACATCATTTATTCCCCATGGATAAACACCTGTCCGAAAGCGATTTCACTAGCGGTCACAGCACAGACTTCGTTCCACGTTTTTCACCTACTGCATGTGTACACCAGAAGGAGACACGATATATACCAACATCTCAGTTGCCGTCATTTCGCCTTACACCTATACAAAACAAAGTACCACAATAGACTTGAAGCTGAACCAGATATGAGGCTGCAGCTTTCCTCAATGACACCAACCATCAAACAAGTCAGCGCCACACATTAAGCCTTAATGTACGTTGCTTTTTCGACCTAAATTCCACAGCTTTCGTTCTTTACTAATGTTAATGAACACCTGCGTTAATTCATTGTACAGTAATGAAATAGTTCAGGACACCCGTCCTCATTATCATTTTCGTAAATCCAAGCCCTGTAGTCAACAACTTGTAAGGGCGTCCGCTGTGCGAAGCTCCACCAAAAAGGGGTCCGCGAACCAAAATGTTTGAGAAACCATGCTCCTAGCTTGCAGATATTACCGTAGATATATACGCTGGCTCAACAAGGCACATGGGAGTTTCCTACCGTTCCAGTCCCACTATGTATCGGTGAAGTTGGGTGTCACATGAGCACTGCCATTGCGAGCAATATCCGTTGGCATGCGAAAAATGACTGTGGTTTGGCTACTAATGAGTAGTATAGAACACGACCAAAGAGGTAAAAGTGCGTCTCCGAGATACGGTGTCAGGATGAGCTAAGTGACTGGAATTCAAGGCAGATCTGAAATTCATCATGCCTCATCAAGCATATAGATCACAATTTTAGCACTGATCAGTGGTTGGCATGTTACCGTAATCTCTGGGATGTCCACACCAAAATGAACAACGAACCGCTGTACAACAGTAAACTGCAGGGACCTCCAACTGTCAACTGAACCGACATATGGTTGACAATAGATTTAAGAGGATCCATTACCAGTGCTCCATTCCAAATGATAATTTGAACATACTGCTCATGCTACCATGGATTAGTTGGTGACTTACGAATGGAAAGCCATTAATGACCTGTAAAGCGTTAGCTAGTGGAGAGTCAGATGCATTATTTTAATGCTGATTACCGCTGCGTCGGCTGTCGGCAGTACGCATGGCTCATGGATTTACCAGCGTGTTCTTTAAAGTTACCTCACAGTTTAGTATTCTCGGCATAGGTACTGGGGTGCATAATGCTCATACGACCCGAAAGAAAGAAACGGGTGCTGAATTTTCGGAGGTGCAGTGAATCTGGCGGAGCCAGGTGGGGATGGATTCCATTTAAATCAGTTGACTGCTTTTCCTGATTCATTGTGAATGCATGCTGAAAGGCAATCTAAGAATTTACGTGGAAACAAACGCCATGGTAACTGCAGAATCGTGGTTAACTTCATGATAGATGAGTGTAATGCAAGCTTGGCGATTCCTTACTTAATTTTATGGACCTTTGTTTTTACCTGGGATACTGGTGGGTAAAGCTTTCTAGCTCAAGTGATACGTGACATTTGTGGGTGTGCTTTTAGACAAGCACCGCCGAAAACAAGCTTCTTCTCTTAGCTGGCTTTTGATTCTAATGTCTTTTGTGGGGTTATTTTCTCAGTTAAAACACTGTTTTGCCTCTTATCCTTGTCAGGTGGGATCAAGAGGAAGGTAACACTAGTCCGGGTGGAACGCCATGTATTTCGAGGGGCAATTCTCCGGAGTTACAACGGCAAAGCTCGCTCGATGACACTGACCAGAAGGCTAATAACTATTATAAGCGATGAAGTGCCCGAGGAAACATGAAGTCACATGTTTTCCGTTTTGGTTTAGCTAAGGACGTGAAAACTTGTTTTATCTTCAGCAGCTGTAACATGAAAGTTTCGCAGACAAAAGAAAGCTTTCGATGTTTAATGGCCCAACGAAGGGCTGAAAGCTGGAGTTCGTTCTCAATACATACTTGCAAACGATCTATAGATATGTATTGGAGCGAAATGACTGAATTGATTTGTGCCGATGCAAGGATTTTGTTAGGTGACAGCCAGCTGCGTTTGTCCTGTTATCCATTATTTGCTGTAACGTGTAAGTCGCTATCTTACTGGCTCAATCATTTCCACAAGCCGTTTGGTAACAAAATGGTAGGGCTAATTAACCATTGATGAAATTGGGCGAAGTGAGACATCAGTCTTATGAATTTTCGGTAACTCGTAAAGCCTTGGAACATTCATGCCACTCGGTTTAAGGCTATCATAAAGAGTATTTGAGATGTATCCACTATTCCGAAGCTTTTACTAATCTGCTTTCCGGTTTGTTCCGTTCGGTCCTTTTCTCCAATTGTTCGGGAAATTTTTGTTTCATCACTCAAAATTATTCCTAGCTTGTTTATATAGTCATCTTTGTCCAATAGAATGACCCCAGTGCCTTTGTCTGGTTTACTCAGGAAGATCTTATCATTGCGCCTTAAATTCTTCAACGCATCGAAGTGCTTGTGTGTCAGTGGAACATGATTTTGAACATGGTACTTCTGATACTGGCAGCCATTGTTCACCACGGAACATTTGAAGCTTTCCAAGTCCTCATTAGACTTTGCTGCTAACCCACTTGTTTGAACAATAGCTTTCAAACTGTAACTCACAGTGCAGCTGATTATCTCTGTGTCTGGGGGGTGTAAACTTTTAGACCAACTGATAGAACTTCCATCAAACTAGTGTTCAATTTCATGCTTGAAAAGTTATGCACGTAACTATCAGGTCTACCTGGGAAAGTAGATTGAGGCTTAACCTGGTTCAACGTCTTTGTTAAGGCCAGACGCCTTTGCCGTACACGGTTTGCGGTGACAGACTGAACGTAATCCAGGTATGTTTGTTTCACGTCTAACGATAACTCATCAATCGCATGCTGGCACTGTGCCATATTGCGCTCGAATTCGGCGAATATTTGTGCTCGTTACCTGCTGGAAAGTTTGGGAGTACTGAAGCCGTAGGAGATCAGTTGCTACCATTGCTGATCGCTTGCACCCATCAGCCTTGACTAGTGCTGGAATCCCCAGCTTCACCTTTCGAAGGCCGTTAACGTGTCTGTACAGGAGTTTGTGGTTTTTGCAGAATCGTTTCATTAATTCCTGCTGATGCGTGACCTTGTCTTCGCAGATCAGTTTCACACAGAAGCTACGATGTGTCCCGTATACAGTCCAGGTTACTGCATTCGAGCAGTCCTAGTGATCTCGCCATGCCAAATCCCTCCGGGACATACATTTACGTGTTCTGCTCCTCAGAAATGACTTATGCTTGTTTTTGGCTTGGAAGGACTTCTGTTCCGATGCGTGCACTACCAGTGTGCTAAACGTCCTTGTAAAGGTTTCCCAGACAACATCTGGGGGGCATTCGGTTAAGAAAGTCCAAGATGTATCCTTAACAAGCTTAGGTAACACATTGTAGTGCTTGACAATATGCACTTTATCATCTTTCCAGCTCACTCCGCATAGCCTATGTAGTCAAAGAGTAGAGTAACATGATCACTACGACCCAGTGGTGTGCTTGTAACTATCCCGTCAACCATGAGTTCTTCATTAGTGTGCACAACATCCAGTATTGACGGCATGTTATCAGTTCGAACTCTGGTGGGAGAGGTTACGTGGCTGTACAGAGGGTGGTTTTTAATTAATTCGTGCAAGCAGGCTTTAAAGTGCGTACCTTCAGTTGCCGGCGTTTCTACGTCGTGCACGTTAAAGTCTCCAGCGATAAGAATGTGGGTGTAGGACTTGTTCAAAGCAAACTGAAAAACGTGGTTCAGTTTGGAGTCCATTTCCGATGTTGAGTTTGGTGGGCGGTAAATCACTGCTAATAGACATGTATCCTTGTTTCGCAACCATAGGCGGCACCAAAGCGAATCGGGAGCTCGGATTTCTGGGTGATCGATAACTTCACGTCGGAGGTTTGTATTATAGTAAAGAATCACACCGCCACCCTTTCCGGTTCTAACCTTCCCAAGCTGCGACATACCTGGTAAATTGATCACAGAATCGATTAGCTCAGGGTTTAACCATGTCTTTGTAATCTTGACACGGTCCCGCGGTTGTAAGGCATGGAGTTCTCTAAGTTCAGCCAACTCACTTAGAAGGCCTTGGGCTTTCGTGTACATACAAGCTAGGGCTTTGTTTTGCTAGGAGTGCGTTGATGGATGTCAACTTTGTGTAAGTTTTAAGCCGGCCATTAATCGATTTTCGGTATACGAGTTTCAGTCAAATTGCATGACATTATTGAGCCTTCCTGAACCAACGTTACATTCGAGCTGTGCTCTGTCCTGTTGTGTGCCTTGGGTGCTGTTGTGTCGGTTTCTCCGCAGGACTGTGCAGAGAACGAATTTGCAGCGTTTGCAAGTTTCATCGAACTGCTTACGACTTTTGACCGTTCGCCTGCAGCCTTTAGCCGGATTTCTGTTGCCAGCCTGGCTCGAAATTTTACCCACTTATCCAGCAGAACTTGAGTCATTCCCTCGGAGTGTAATATTACTTTCTTTAGTCTTGGACCGCAGCCCTAGAATTTAGATGATGACGGGACTCTTGTCTGTGATTTGGCAATAACATGGTCAACAGAGAGTGCTTCACGGATGTAGCCCCACCGCTCTCGGTCATGTGCATGCGCATCGTGATCCGATGGATTCAGAAGCTCGGGAACACCTTGAACAAATATTGTTTTCTTGCTATCCCTAGTAGGAATGCCGCGTTGCTCAACTGCTTCTTTTGAACTATTTTTGCAAGGTAGATCAGGTAATATGCGCACTCTGTTCGGTGATTTGCGAAGACGAACTACTGGGAGCCGGACAGCCTGTGTCTCATCTGCTGAGTCAAGTGTTACTCGAAGAATTCGAGGTTTACCAGAGTGCACTGAGGACGGGTGATGCGCTACGCGTTCCAGCATTGCGGGCTCTACCCGAGTACCAATCGCATCGCAGATGGAACTCCACTGGTTGCGATCGTCTTGCAACTTGCCTTTTTATTGTGCCAGATTTGGACTCGGGAAAGTTGGTGCACACAAGACTTAACGCAGCGTGGTTTTGTCTAGCGAGTGTTGGCTTTATACGTTTTGCTGGCAATTTGGGCTGTTTAGAAGGCACAACTGGTGTTGAGCTTGGAAGCTGATTTGCGCCACGCGTGCTCGGTACAGAAGATCGACCTACGTGTGTCGCTCCCGGTGTGTTTGTCGAGACAGTCGATGCGTACGTTACCTGCTTGTTATCTGCACCGCATCGCCTTCGGCTCTGCGCTGTCGGTATCATGGCTGAATCTCGAGATGAAATGTCTATGGTTGGAGAAGTAGAAGCAAGCATGTTTGTGGCTTGTCCACTTTTGGGAGTGAGGTGATCCAGTGGATTTAGAATCACAGACGCTGCAGTGCAGTTGGATCGTCTAACTCTCTTTCTCGGCTTAAATTGGGAGCTTACTTTGGCCGGTTGAGGTATTATCGTGATCATATTTACCTCCGTGGGAGCGACCTTAGTATTTACAAAATGCGCGATTGTTTCAGTCCTCCTATTACATATGTTCATGAGCGAAGACAAACCGTTGACAACTGGAATGACGTGACATGCTGGGCAAAAGCAAATTGTGTCAGCAACTTTGTTTCTCTGTCTCACTTCTTGGACGGGTTTACCTAAACATTGCGGACAGTACGATCTAATGCAGCTTGAACAGGCTACACCGATCTGCAATTGGCTGCGCAACATAGGCGACGTTGAACCATGGGGATGCTAGTCGTTCTCTTATCGTTTGCAGCAAAGCGTATCTGAGTGCTCACCTTGAGGCGTGTTCTTTGTGTCAGGTGTGAAGCACAAACACGTCAGCACACGCACACGAATTGAGAGTTGTTCGACCGCACAAAGGTCAATCGGTAGAGGCAGGTGGCTGTCGTAAAGCGCAGACTGTCGGGTTCATCGATCACTTGACTCGTATTTGAACACACACCCACACAAAGCGACAGTGTGTGTTGATCGATCTGCCTTAAGCGACGATGCAGGTGGCGCGTTGCTAAGCGTCCCTAGAGCTGTTCAGTTGGTGAGCAGATCAAAATGACTGTAACTTTGTTAGGCTGCAACTTGCGTGATGATTGCCGCGTAGCTTGGTAGCCCTCAGCTTCTTCTTCCGAATGAGACCAAAATCTTTTCCGAAAAACCGGTTTGATGTAGTTACACAAGTGGAATTCGGCAAAGAATATGCCGAAAAATAGGACCTGGAGCACTAGTATCATCCACACGGGTTAGGTTCAAGAGTTGGGAAACACTGAGTAGAGCTCATCGAACTGATTCGACCGAGCGCAAACATAATATTGTGTGGGAAGAATTAGAGTGGCCACAGAGAGCAAAGCGAGAGCCGAGTTAAGGTGTGGCCGCACGGCAACTGACCTAGGTCAAATACCGTAGAGTAGGATTGGCGGCATCTATGTCCGGATTTGCCTGTCACAGCAACCTCCTTACGACGGCCACAGCACGCCTCCGTCTACATAGGGATCATGGGTGGTCCAAGTAATTCGTACCGATCAATTTTGTCTTTGATTCGCAACACCTGCAATCAAGATTATTTTGTCATAAACTTATCGTGTTCATGCGCTGAGATGGTTATTTTCGGTTTGCCCGAATGCCGCTTCCATTCACTAAGCTGGCTGCACAAATGTGGTATGAGTATCTTCGTCGAATTCATTCGATATATATATATATATATATATATATATATATATATATATGTATATATGGATTGGCGTCATCAGTGTCCAATGGCAGTTCGAATGCAACATATGCAAATGCGTTTGTCCAAACTTAAGTATAAACTGCCACAAACTGAATAGAGACACATTAAACCTCATGAAGAATAATACAAACGTGCATGGATTTCATTTGGAGGTCAAACTAACAGCCATTTTCGCACTCATGAGAATAGGTACCCAATACGAACTGTTGCTGTTGTCATTGATATTTAGACGTGAACATAAATTGCAGCCTTAAATCTTGGACATCAGTGTACGGACAAAACCGATATAGGGATAGTAAAGCAACTGTTGTCAATACGGTTATCAGGTGGAATGATAAATAAACAAGTGTTATAGTTAAATAGTTCATGCTTTGCTGTTGCCTTCTATAGCTACAGTCTGGATTGCGTATCCGATGGGGGAGATCGCACAGAGTGCGAATGCGATGGGGTGTTCACTTCAGGCGCTACGTGTCGCGGTCTGATATTCACAATGAGCAACCCTCACAAATCGAGGTCACTAACAGCACGAGGGAAACTCAGCTCGGATACTAGGTCCACGTGGACTGTGTAGCCACGCTGAGCGAGGTTGCGAAGCACCACATTCGCCGCACGAAGGAACGAACGGGCGAACGAACGTGTGCCCACGCTTTTGAGCTCCAGTTACCGTGTGGATAGTGGAACCTCGTGAGGAATATTCCTAAAGCGCCTGGTAACCTGGATTCATGCGTCTGGTTATTGAGGCTGTCATCAGGCTCAGTCTTGACAACCGCGGAATGTCAGCACCAATGCACTTTGATCATGTAGGTCCACAGTTGTGCAGGCTACACCACGATCCTGAAGGGAGAACATTATTCCTCATAGATCTTAATAATACGAAACGGTATGACTTCGGTTTGGAATTAAGAATAATAGCCAAAGTTTTCATACTACGAGCAGTTGCACGCCGAATAGTAAGTGCGCAATAACCGACGAATTACTGACAACCTCGAACAGTACCTGCGTTCCGTCTGGTTTACCAACCAGCATCCTGTTGGGTTCACGCAAGTTCGCATAAACTGATTCGCTCCATCCATCCATCACGAAGCACAAAACACGGAGTTTGTGTCTCGTTGTAATTCCGCACCATTCTGGGCCATTGCGAGAACCTCAGGCATAACACTGCGCTTGGCCAAGAATAGTCGCGACTTGGCATACGAACAAGACCGTAGAAGTATGTGCGGCGGAGAGAGATAGAGAGTATTGAGCAGTTCAAAGTAAACGAAATCGATGTAATTAGGTCACTGGTGAATGGTGAAAGGTAAAACGGGGTAGTCCAACTGCGGTGAAGAAGCACTATGTACGCAACAGCAGCCTCAGCATGGAGCAAGCAGTGTAGGATATGGCGTATGTAAACACTAGTGTTTTGCATGACTTCAATTTTACCGGCTGAATTTTCACGTCACCACATGCTATCGGGAGTTTATGAAATCTCATTTAGTCTCAGTGCTTACAGCACTTTCAGGCTAAGAACAGATGGTCCCTTGCTCGCGCAAATTCGTTTACAGTCCGTGTGCTTGGAATCTATCTAATGTCAACAAGGTACATCAGCTTAGAGCATATGTAGTGTGAGGTTAGTTTTATCTCTGGTTGTAACACAAGCGAAGGCAAAGCGGAGCTTTAGGACAAATATAACGGGACACGACTTGGACAGCCGGTATCGACTGGTGACTTGTAGGAGCTACCATTTCTAAATCGGGGTAACATACGCGAAGCCCCCTGAGCTAACAACCATCGTTGGCGAGGGGAAATTATCTGGCAGTTTATCAACGTCTTCCTGCTGTAACGCAATTTTACACGGAGTGAGAGTAGTACACCTTTCACATATCTCTCACTTTGTTACACTGAGAGTGTCTTGGCTCTCCACGGGTACAACAATAGCAGAAATGGGGCTTTTCACAAGCGACATGCCGGCCGTGTTTTTTATTACCAGAGTCGACGATACTGGTGCTGGAGGGTTTTTCTGTGTGCAGACGGTCCACCCATTTGCATTTGGTGTATTGTACTTCTACTAGTTACTTTTCATAATCCGAATTCCTTTTCTAGCCAAAGCAAATAAGATTTGGTGAAATGACGTGGGGGTTTCGAACCTCGAAATTTAACGTCAACTATTCGTACAGAGAGGTACACTCTCTTTGTAAGTGGAGAAAGCACTTCTACAGAGTAGCAACGGTTGTTGAGCTCCTCATCCGTTCTATCGCTTGGTGAGTATTGTGATGCTTGTATGTGGAGTTGCACAATGACTTGACGCATCACTTAAGCTGAATGATGCTGAAGCAGGTTAAATTTGGTCTTTTCTGTCACCACAAAGCTCTCTCTGATCAGCGGCTCCCCGTAACATTGTACCGACTACAAAATTGGGCAGGCCGTAGTCGCCCAATGAGAACAGATGCTATTTTTATTTAACAAGAAGGAACAAACCGTTTCTCGATGTGTTGCATTTATAGAACCATCATTATTCGAACTGTTCCAGACACTACTGGATGCCTTGCAAACAGACGTTAGCATCCAAAATTGTAGCGTTGGTATTCGTTATGGTAATGAACATTGATCGCAACGTGAGCCGCAGCATTTACGAAAATACGCGGCTCAGACGAAGCTAGCTCCGCAGTGGTGCGAGCACATCCAAGTACGATTACGAATTGTGCGACCTGTTACTTGCAGTGTAATAGGTAAGTGGCCTGGATGACAGAGCGATTAATTGCAAGAGTATCCAAGATAACCACAGGTCATTTCAAAATGCGCCTGTCATGAACCGAAATATTCGTGATTGTAATCGAGGCATGTCAGTAGAATACCGTTTGTATGATCATAACAACAGCTCAGCTCACATGAAAAGTGCAATGCGTTTCGGTGGTAAATATCCCCGTTATCCAGTTGGCCAGCGAGTTAGGCCGAAAATCACCGCTCGCCTTCGTTTGCTTTCGAGACAGTGGAGGAAAACGGTTGACTTGCTGTTGTGCGCTTGAGCTTGGAGGGTCCGTTGTATCTGTCATCTTACATTCCGTTCATCAGTGGGGAACTAGGTCACCGTTAGGTGTGTAACGAATGGAATGTTGGGTGTACTGCACAAGAGAGCTACCTAAAAGATGTGCACCATCTTCTGCTCCGGTACTTGGTAATGTAGATGAGGTAGCTAAGACAGATCCATCTGATAACACTTTGCATGCTGTGATATAGTTTTGAACAGGAGGTCGTTTGACCGAGGGTGACCAATGTCATACAGATGTGTGGCTAGCCGGTAGTGCTGCAGTCGACCACGTCACAAGGGTATAGTTCGAGACGTGACGGCGTTCTGTGTTTAGCTTGAAAGGTTAACTCAGCTTAACACCGGCTGGGTTCTTCTGACAAATGTTTTCCGGGATTGATAGTAGTTGTTTTTCTACGTAATAATAAGGTATATTTCTCGTGGTACCGAGAAACCGAGCCCACAAATGGACGGACCATATGTACATTGCAACATGCTCATGCATGCGAGGCTGTTACTAGTTTGGGTTTTTACAGGGTTACAATAAGAATGTTTTGAGAATATTTTCATTTGGGAATTTTGTCGCGTTATGCTACCAGTTCGCGAGCATTCACCTTTGATTGTTTTCGGTGCAGCTTGGTGGTGCCATGATGGCGTCGGTGTGGTGGGGCTGCTGAGGAGGGGGAAGGAGTATGAAAAGGATTGAAGCAGTTAGACTCACCAATCACAATCAGATGGTATTACACAGTTTTACTTAATAGACTGGAGTAATACAGTTGGAGCCATTTGTGAGTAGCAAGTTATGGAGTTTCGAAAAGAAGTAACTGACTATATTTAGGTATATCCAGTGGACCATCAAACTCAAGTTGCTTTGGCAGAATAATATACACGGCATTCACATGGTAGGGAGTTAAGTTATGGCGTGGTGTCTAGACATTACTTGGTCTAATTGTGGAATTGAAGAAATCAAGATGTTTTGGGCTGCCAGATGGTTGCGATGCTGGGTGAGCTCAGTTGCATTCCTTTCAGGTTTCACTTGTGGGTGGATATTTAGGGCGTGCGTGACTATGCACGGAAAACTTAATGTTGAAAATGGAGAATTACCCAGATAAGTAAACAAAGAAATAATCGCCGATTCACTGCAATTCAGGACTTATTCTGTGCATCGTAGTCTGGTAGAAGATGTCGAAAACAAGGTAAGTAAGAAAATGTGCAATAGTTAACCGATTTTTTGCGTAGTGGTAGAGAGGAGAAGCACCTCAATTTAGATCGAGGATATTGTCTAAGGAATATGTTGATGGGAAATATTGGTAAGGTAGTAGGACGGTAGCTGAAATAACTAGGAAGCAGGAACACAACAGATTCAATGCAATATGAAGTAGGATAAGGAAGAACAAATGAATTAATACGGTCATTTGTGGAACAGTCTCCCGGGGCCCTGCTTGCATGCGGGGTGGTCCCTCGAGAGGTTTCACCCGCACCTTGGGTAATTATACTCAACGGAACTTCACCAAGTTTCGTGAAAAGAATCAAGTCACGCTGAGGAGCTGACCGACGATGTGTGTGTGGTTGTACGAGGCCGGTAAGTTCACCAACTGCGTTTCCGAATACTCTGGTGCATACCTCCATCTGTCTAGCTATCCAACCCAATTGTACTGCTATCACCTGTTACTGTGCCGAGTGTGCAAAGTGCTGCAAGCGGCGAATGTTTCAGTCGTAGTGTGGACAGCATATCTGAAAAACCTAGAGCAGCACTTTCGGCCGGCTTGGGATTGAGTGGAGTGGGTGTTCGAATGCCTCATTTAATTGCACGGTTTCAAAGTGCCTGCGATCATCGTTTGATCGGTGTGCACTGTGAGGAATGCATTTCGCCTTCACAGAGTGCCCTATCGAATGCAACCTACTGGTTATAACTTTTGTTATACTTGCACCCACATCTTGCATACTTCATCCACTCTGACAGTCTTCCAACAGCTTGTAATCTCTTCCACTCGTGTTCACGTGGCATACACGCGTGAACTCCCCTCATGCGTCTTCGGCATTTCACTGTAGAGTGTGTGTGTGTGTGGGCATCCATGCACATTTTCATCGCCAAAGCTTCTTTATTGGAGTATACTTAAGCGTCGAGGATGAACTACGTACTGGACAAACCGTTACATTGGCAGTCATGTGAAAGAATGCACCATTTATTCCGGAGCAGTGTGGTTTACACAGCTGTTCTGCTTAAGTATGAGGCACCTGGTGAAGAAGCTGGATGAAAGTGAAGAAGGACGACGAGTGTGTGCGTGGAACGTGACGGTTAGTTCGTAGGGGGAAAAGGCAGCATGTACAATTGCAACAACACCCGTGCCCCAAATCATTGGGAACCTGTCAAAAGTGAGGAGACCCTCAGAGTAACCACGACTGTGTGCAGATACATTGAAGAAACATATGACAAAGAAGAACTTTTCAAAGTTTTCCCCCCTGATCTGTAAATGATATGACCCACAGCACTTTAGCCCGAGTGGAAGAGATAATAACATTCATTACCTGCGCGCTATGCAGCTACGTTTTGTCATGGGCAGTACATTAAGCACTGAGGATAATCCCCTGGTTACTGCCGTTCACCGGCACTAGCGGTTGTCAGTGATGTCTTCGTAGGTACTAATACAGTTCTGATCGCTGTAATCTATGCAATCCGTCCACTTACTACTGCTCTGAGATTGACATCGCATATACTGTGACGCGCTGCTGTGGTGGCGTTGCGCTTGACTGACTGAGGGTGCACGGCCGTGTGCTCATTCAAATTCTCGATCGAAGTGACAACTTCAACTGGTCCGATGTAAATGTTAGATATTGGTCTACCGATTTGATCCCTGCGCCTGGAATACGGACTTCGGAGGGATGCTGATCGCCACTAATGATAACGGTTTGCATAGTCTTCGTCTTCGACTCTACTTCTGAAGATGAAAGGGTCACTGCCCAGCCTCCGCATACAATATGCGAGGTCGTCCTTGAATGATTTACTAGAAGACAGAAAGCGTATATCATTGAGGAGGTCCAAGAGACAGTGAATGCCATCCTACATGCACATCGTTTACACGCATAACCCTGAGATGCTGTCAGTTGGAACATGACTTCTAATTTATCCATGAGTGTGAACTGGTTCCATGACGATAAAGGCTCCCATCCACACGCATCCGAGTAGCACTCCGGTGGGTTTGCATAAGATATGGAATGCGTCGAGTAAGGCAGTGTGTGACACATTTCTTAGAAAAAGCTTTCACACAGAAGCTGTACTCTGCCGAACACCCTGGATGATCTGTGGTTAGTAGTCAACCATTGTGCATAATCGAAGCAACTGGCAGCCGCGCTAAATTGGTACCGGAGGACAATTTCCAAATTGGGCCGGTTGAAAGCAAGTTGCCAGCTGAAGAGTTGTGGAGCCGCTCTCTCTCTCAGTACTGCACACCATGACCGACCGGTTTTGCCCTGATTTGGACTCGTCAGGTAGCGATTGCCTGAGCCGTGTTCATGCCAATGCCTTAGCCACCGAGCACACTAACCAACTGTGCTGTGCCAACGTCTCAACAGCATATAACACACACCATCTCGGTCCGAAGATAGGACCACGACATTACAAATCATGTGCCAACAAACATACGCCTTCCCTTATAGTTTATACAAGTACTAATGTTTGAAAGAACTAAAAACATGAGGTGCAGAGAGC
This sequence comes from Dicrocoelium dendriticum, assembly GCA_944474145.2. Lineage (NCBI taxonomy): Eukaryota > Metazoa > Platyhelminthes > Trematoda > Plagiorchiida > Dicrocoeliidae > Dicrocoelium > Dicrocoelium dendriticum. The sequence continues at coordinate 68,462,281 of OX104064.1, forward strand.
ACGGTTGTCTTGGATCAGTCAGTAAAACACTCTTACTATTGGCCAGTCATTCTTCTGCGGGTCTTGGTACAGTTGTGCGGCGTACGCGCTCCATCTGCCTTTTCGTTTTTGCGCTTTCGTTTGCCGGCAAAGTCAATTAGCAGTTCCCATTGGAGCAGTCAAGCCCATTAGCTACCAAACAATTTATCACCGCAGACCCGTAAAATATGATAATTATACCGCAAACCGTTGAGGGAGGGACGTTGAATATTCATATTATAGAGTACATTCCAGCAAAAATTTTAATATAGATGAAAATAAACGTGCATAAGATAAAATTCCGGCTACACCAAAATATGAATAAAAGTGAGTTAACATATTAAAACATTAGAACACGAAATCATTAGGAACCCTGAGCTGGACTCTCTGAAACGAAATGGTTCCATCTGGCGGTAGTGGGAGACAGTAACACCCGAATTGGGTCGCTTATGTCCAGTTTGTTTCGGTGTCTTGTTTTGGTTGTTATCACTGCACAAAACCCCGCTTCACACAGATAGGATGTCGGAAATGGCAATAGGGATTTCAGAGCAGTGGTGGCATTCTGAGGGTAATCCAACATAATTGTAAACCATAACACCAGCAGTGTTGTTGTCTCGAAGTCAATTTTGAGACCGTCGTTATTTGCAATCTCCAGCAGTTGATCTCATTTTGCACAGACATGCTAGATTCATCTGGTTCGTTGACAGATGCGTCGCAGCTACATAACTTAATAGTTCCTAGGTTTTTCGTGGTTGGGAAGTAGCGCTCGAACTCTTTTAAAAGCAAAGACAGGTGATCGTACACTAACTGAGCCAATGAATGCGCAGGATCAGTGTAGTCTAAAATGCACGCCAATGTTTGAAACATGTACAAAATGCCTCTGTTCACGCGCCGTCCCTAAACTGCCAGTTTGGCTTTAAATGCAGCTACTTTATCTGCCAAATTGAGAAGAGTTGTCATTTTCCCTGAAGGGATAGATTGAGTTCACTGAGCAGGCTGAATATCTTACACAGGTAAGACAGTTTTGCAACCCATATCTTGTCACTGAAAGGTGTTGCCAGCGATGACTTCTTTCCTGAGAGAAATATTTGCCATAACTTTCGTAATTCAATTACTCTGGTTAAAAATTTTCTTCCTGGTAACCATCTTATTTCTGTGTACAAGATGAGGCATCTGTGCTCTGCGTCCATCTCCTCACAAATCTGATCAAACAGGCGCGAGTTAATGGCGTGTGTTCTTTAATGTGGTCAACATTTGCAATGACGTCAGTCAATACGCTGTCAAATTCCGGTGACATTTTTCGGCTTGCCATCATTTCCCTGTGAATGCTACCATGCGTATATTCACTCTGGTTTGCAACCTCCATAATCCGAGCAGTTAAACCAGACATTCGTTCGGTCATGACACCAGCTCCGCCTGTGCGTATGCGGACACAAAGGACTGTTTTGGTTGTCCTGTTATATAACCATCCAGTGACTTGAACAGTACTCCTCCTGTGGTGTTTGTTGGCAAAAATAGCGTACCTAACAATTCCTCATCCACATCCTCCTGATAAAGATATCGCACATAAACACGTGGTATTGCCTCGTTGTCGATATCTGTAGACTCCTCAACCTGGAGTGTGTACCACGGTGATGTATTAATCCTCTGCAACCATTGTGTCTCAATGGTTTCGGCTATTTTCTCAATTCGCCTAGCCACAGTGTTAACCGACAAAGGCACATGTGCTACCTTTTTAACAGCACCCTCTCCTAGAAGTTCACGACAAATGTGGGCTCAATTTGCGCGCTCAACTGACCGAGATGTAACCTGGAACATAAGATCGTGAAGATGAGATAGCAAAGGTGGACGAACAAGAACGAAAATAGAACACACATATACCTACACTAAGCACTGTTAAACATGATAAAATACAGATGAGCAGAGAGAAGATCTATACACACCTTCTCTCCACCAAAGCTGCAACGCCGCTGCTGGTCTCAGGCTCTAAGCTCCCGGTTAACCTCTCGTCCATGGAAACTCGCACAATCCCGAGAGAAATATATCACTACAAATAAAATGGAACTAAATATTTCTTGGGCGGCTCGGGGATTGGGGACCATTGAACTAGACAACTCGATCAATGCACACAAATAAATACAAGAAAACTTATCCAGCTACCTGATGTGGTGGGGCGGGTACCGGAGAAACATTGGCCACTTTTATGGATATTCGCCCTTGCAATCATGACCACTCCCATGGCTCTATCATCCGATGACTGACATCGAAGCATTTAAGCTCAAAGAGAAAACGATAAATACATTCTGCGAAATAACAATACTGTTTCCAAGAAATCTTCCTCTAATAGCGGACTGGTGGACAAAATATCCGTGAGCGACAAAATCTCGGTTACGCCTTATCGCATCCTGCTATGGACAGGTTAGTCAAGCACTTTGTAGGATTGCCCTTGCGACGTAGACATAGGGATACTTCATATTAGCCCCCTTATCGGTAGTCCAACCTTGTTGGCAGGGTCAGCTAGGTCATAAACGCCTAAGGCACACATGAAAATACCAGGAAGGCACCCACCGGTAATCTTTCTGTGAGATGGAATGTGTAGGTGAGATAATATCGGGAAGTTGCTTCCGCTGCTAAGCCGAATATTGGCGTGTAGCATAGACCATTGGCCCCCAACCCTCGGTTCGCGGACCGGTACAGGTCCGTGGATCGGATGGTACCGGGCCGCCAAAGGCACTAAATTATTGCCTTTTTATTTATTGTAGTGTAGTTCTCGCGGGATTCTGCGGCATTCGATGGACGAGCTGTTAACCGGTAGCTGTTAGGCAGCGAGCGGTAGTGTCGTTGTAGCTTTGGCGGGAAAAGCTGCGTACGGCTCTCTGTTCACAAGTACTTTCTCACTTTAAACAGTGCTTGGTGTACGTGTATTTTGTGTTCTCTGTTTGATCCTTTTCCTCCACATTCATTATCTGAGTTTAACGATGTGTTATTTTCCAGGTTACATCTCGGTCACTTGCACGCCCAAAGGAAACGGAGTATAAACGCTAAATGAAGGGGCCTCATCAATATCCTGCTCCTTATGCATGATGACCCATTTCCCCAAGGAATTTTGGGCAAATTAGTTTTGCGCGATTGGTTGTTATCTCACTTCTCTCGTTCACGTCATTTCCTTCCCTCTCGACCATACTTGTTTGTGGATTCCATCATCATCATCATCATCATCATCATCATCATCATCATCATCATCATCATCATCATCATCATCATCATCATCATCATCATCATCATCATCATCATCATCATCATCATCATCATCATCATCATCATCATCATCATCATCATCATCATCATCATCATCATCATCATCATCATCATCATCATCATCATCATCATCATCATCATCATCATCATCATCATCATCATCATCATCATCATCATCATCATCATCATCATCATCATCATCATCATCATCATCATCATCATCATCATCATCATCATCATCATCATCATCATCATCATCACCATCATCATCATCATCATCATCATCATCATCACCATCATCATCATCATCATCATCATCATCATCATCATCATCATCATCATCATCATCATCATCATCATCATCATCATCATCATCATCATCATCATCATCATCATCATCATCATCATCATCATCATCATCTTCATCATCGTCATCATCCTCATCATCTTCATCATCATCATACACGTTAGCTAGAGGTGGGGAACACCTCAGCTACTGTGGCGCAATATGTAGAAAAAAGGAGAAAAATGCAGCTGGTGCAAGCTGGCTGAGCTTTCGGTAACGGATGGGCATCGTTCCGGTAAGCTACCAGCCGGCTACTGTGCATCGAAAAACATTACTATGCAAAATTATATAAGGCTAAATAATGAGATCGTGGTTGGAGGGGGAGGCTAAGAGCGATGGGGTAGGACAAAGAAACTCACAGCACGAACGGCACTGAGGTCGGCTCCTAGCCATATCAGAAAGTGTGTCCAACCAAACGTGTTCACCTTTTTTCGGACCCCAACCAATGATTAGAGGCCAGACAAACTTAGCCTCCTGGTACCCCAGGTTGGGGGTTGGAATGACGGTGGCTCCTTATTCCTTAAAACGGGCTCCTTGTAGCCCAATGCCAAACCCGCTGCCTTGTGGACAGGTTTTTGAACCAATGGCTTTGGTTGGGAATCCTACTTGTTCTCCTGTCTTGACCTGGGCAACCTGACAGTATCTTTCCCACGCAATACAATGAAACACACTTCAAACAAATTTCTGATGCTCTGGCCACCGCAGAGGATAATGAACGGTGCTCTATCTGCTGCATCGGGCAGGGTGGATAGGGGCATGGATGCTACTGCTCAAGCCTTCCAGTCTTCTTATCCTCCTCTTGCGCTTTTTCACCCTTATCGACCCGTTCCAGCTTCACTTATATCCCCCTGTTTTCAACCCTCCAATTCTCGGCCCTCCCCCATCTTGCTTCAATAGTCGCCTGTCTTTCAGTTTCAACTCACATGTGAAAGCTGAGCGTCATTCCTGCACCGTCAACAGGCCCATGTCCAAGCAAGCGGCCCATTCCAGTTCATCGGCTTCCATTTGGAGCCCTCGATCCTCCTTCAGATTGGCATTCCTCAACGTTCGCACATTGCTTCAGATCGGTCAACAGGCATCACTTGCCCGAACATTGGAGACCCTCTCGATCAATATCTGCTACTTATCGGAGGCCAGCCTGCAAGACTCGAGCTCTGTACTCACTCTGCGATCTCCTTCAGGTGACCCTAGCAGCACATTCTCATTGCGTCTATCCGGTGACGATGCAGCTTCGAGCACCGGCCAAGCAGGTGTTGGTATTGCCCTGAGTCCCCGGGCTGAAACTACTCTAATTGATTGGATTCCAATCAATAGCCGGATGTGTGCGGTCCGATTGGCTGGCTCGTTCAGAGCTTCGAAGTCGCGTGGGACTAACAGGTGTCCATTCGTTAGCGCTGCCTATGCACCCACAAACTGTAGCGATGACTCGATAAAAGACGACTTTATCGTCAACTGAACGAGCTCCTTAGCCACAGAAGAAGCACGGACACTGTTGTGCTGGCTGGGGATCTGAACGCTCAAGTTGGATAATTGTCCACAGATGAGTTGCATCTGGACGGCCAACATGGTATAGGCTCCCGTAATGATAATGGTGAGCGGTTGCTTCATTTGTGTGAGGGTGCTCGTTTAGTTCTTGCGAGCACTAGTCTCAGACACAGATCGGGTGACTTGGCGGCCACCAGCATCGAACCGTCTATGGACGCAAATTGATCACATTGCGATAAGTTACCGCTGGAGAGGCTGCATCCAGAACTGTCGCTCGATTTGGAGCACAGGTGTGGACACAAATCATCCCCTTGTGTGTGCTGACCTGCGGATATGATTTGGCGGACGCCCACGATGACGTTGTGAACACATTGACACCAGCCAACTGGTGAAACCAGCTGTTCTGAATGCCTATCAAATTACGCTGTCATGCGAGTTGGATAAACGCTCACTGGATGCAATTGAAGCTCACTGGTCTCATATTCACCAGACCTTACTAGCAACAGGCAAATCCTCATGTGGTATGTCTAATCGCCAACATGGACATTGGGTCTCTTCACAGTCTCTGGAACTTATCGATGCTCGTCGGCATATTTCGGCTGAAAGCGAACACAATGAGACTCGCAAAGAGCTCCGGGCAAAACTCCGTGCTAGCCTGAAGAGAGACCGCGAATCCTGGTGGTCTCATCGTGCATCAGAGATGGAAATGGCCGCTGCCCTTGATAACCATCGAAAGTTATTCCGTCTGATACGGGAAACGGGCAGCAGGAGACATTGGGTTAGTGAAACTATACGTGACGAGAGTGGACAGCCTATCTACAACTTATCGAAACGCTTAGAGCGTTGGGCTGAACACTTTAAAAGGCAATTTACTAGGTCGGAATGGTTAGAATTCTCGCCGTCCACTGATCGCCCTGCTCCCTGGGCTGTCGACTTGGATCCACCCTGTCGCTCAGAAGTCGAACATGAGATCGAACTGTTGAAGTTAAATAAAGCCGCGAGACCAGATGATCTTCCTCCAGCCCTCTTCAATTTCGGGGGACCTGCTCTTGTGGATGATTTACAGGAGTTACTGATCAAACTGGGGGGGGGGCAGGAAACTGTCCCAACCGATTGGAGCCGCTCCGTCATAGTCCCAATTTTCAAAGGAGGCCCACGACCGGAATGCGGCAGCCATAGAGGAATCAGTCTGAGCTCCATCGCCTCCAAATTGCTTGCCTCTGTCATCCTTCACAGACTGACTAGTACTCGTGAAAGCCAGATTCGTGAACAGCGAGCTGGATTTCGTCGAGGTCGTGGTTGCATTGACCACATCTTCACCTTGCGTCAGTTGTTGGAGCACCGTCACATATATTGGCGGCCCACCGTTGTCGTGTTCCTCGATATCAAAGGTGCATTCGATTCGGTGGATAGACATGCACTTTAGGACTGTCTAATCAGGAACGGTGTCCCTGAGAAATATGTGAATATTATCCGAGCATTATATGCGCCTAACTCGGGCCGAGTGAGGGCTTACGGCAAGTTGTCGTCGCCCTTTAATATCTCCAGCGGCGTGAGACAAGGATGCCCGCTGTCACCTTTCCTCTTCAACTTCGCTGTTGACGAAGTCATGGAAATCGCGTTCACAGGACACGAATTAGAAGGCGTGGAGTTACTCCCAGAAGAACGACTTCTTGATTTAGAGTATGTTGATGATATTGCCCTAATCTGTGACAGCTCACAAACGTGCCAAGCGGCACTGGACGGATTAGCACAAGCTGTCCGTCAATTCGGGCTTTGCTTCGCACCCTCGAAGTGCAAAGCGTTCCTCCAAGATTAGCTTGGACCGTCTCCTACGCCGACACTTGGCGGAGATCAGCTAGACTACGATGCACAGAATAAGTCCTGAATTGCAGTGAATCGGCGATTATTTCTTTGTTTACTTATCTGGGTAATTCTCCATTTTCAACATTAAGTTTTCCGTGCATAGTCACGCACGCCCTAAATATCCACCCACAAGTGAAACCTGAAAGGAATGCAACTGAGCTCACCCAGCATCGCAACCATCTGGCAGCCCAAAACATCTTGATTTCTTCAATTCCACAATTAGACCAAGTAATGTCTAGACACCACGCCATAACTTAACTCCCTACCATGTGAATGCCGTGTATATTATTCTGCCAAAGCAGCTTGAGTTTGATGGTCCACTGGATATACCTAAATATGGTCAGTTACTTCTTTTCGAAACTCCATAACTTGCTACTCACAAATGGCTCCAACTGTATTACTCCAGTCTATTAAGTAAAACTGTGTCATACCATCTGATTGTGATTGGTGAGTCTAACTGCTTCAATCCTTTTCATACTCCTTCCCCCTCCGCAGCAGCCCCACCACACCGACGCCATCATGGCACCACCAAGCTGCACCGAAAACAATCAAAGGTGAATGCTCGCGAACTGGTAGCATAACGCGACAAAATTCCCAAATGAAAATATTCTCAAAACATTCTTATTATAACCCTGTAAAAACCCAAACTATTAACAGCCTCGCATGCATGAGCATGTTGCAATGTACATATGGTCCGTCCATTTGTGGGCTCGGTTTCTCGGTACCACGAGAAATATACCTTATTATTACGTAGAAAAACAACTACTATCAATCCCGGAAAACATTTGTCAGAAGAGCCCAGCCGGTGTTAAGCTGAGTTAACCTTTCAAGCTAAACACAGAACGCCGTCACGTCTCGAACTATACCCTTGTGACGTGGTCGACTGCAGCACTACCGGCTAGCCACACATCTGTATGACATTGGTCACCCTCGGTCAAACGACCTCCTGTTCAAAACTATATCACAGCATGCAAAGTGTTATCAGATGGATCTGTCTTAGCTACCACATCTACATTACCAAGTACCGGAGCAGAAGATGGTGCACATCTTTTAGGTAGCTCTCTTGTGCAGTACACCCAACATTCCATTCGTTACACACCCAACCGTGACCTAGTTCCCCACTGATGAACGGAATGTAAGATGACAGATACAACGGACCCTCCAAGCTCAAGCGCACAACAGCAAGTCAACCGTTTTCCTCCACTGTCTCGAAAGCAAACGAAGGCGAGCGGTGATTTTCGGCCTAACTCGCTGGCCAACTGGATAACGGGGATATTTACCACCGAAACGCATTGCACTGTTCATGTGAGCTGAGCTGTTGTTATGATCATACAAACGGTATTCTACTGACATGCCTCGATTACAATCACGAATATTTCGGTTCATGACAGGCGCATTTTGAAATGACCTGTGGTTATCTTGGATACTCTTGCAATTAATCGCTCTGTCATCCAGGCCACTTACCTATTACACTGCAAGTAACAGGTCGCACAATTCGTAATCGTACTTGGATGTGCTCGCACCACTGCGGAGCTAGCTTCGTCTGAGCCGCGTATTTTCGTAAATGCTGCGGCTCACGTTGCGATCAAAGTTCATTACCATAACGAATACCAACGCTACAATTTTGAATGCTAACGTCTGTTTGCAAGGCATCCAGTAATGTCTGGAACAGTTCGAATAATGATGGTTCTATAAATGCAACACATCGAGAAACGGTTTGTTCCTTCTTCTTGAATAAAAATAGCATCTGTTCTCATTGGGCGACTACGGCCTGCCCAATTTTGTAGTCGGTACAATGTTACGGGGAGCCGCTGATCAGAGAGAGCTTTGTGGTGACAGAAAAGACCAAATTTAACCTGCTTCAGCATCATTCAGCTTAAGTGATGCGTCAAGTCATTGTGCAACTCCACATACAAGCATCACAATACTCACCAAGCGATAGAACGGATGAGGAGCTCAACAACCGTTGCTACTCTGTAGAAGTGCTTTCTCCACTTACAAAGAGAGTGTACCTCTCTGTACGAATAGTTGACGTTAAATTTCGAGGTTCGAAACCCCCACGTCATTTCACCAAATCTTATTTGCTTTGGCTAGAAAAGGAATTCGGATTATGAAAAGTAACTAGTAGAAGTACAATACACCAAATGCAAATGGGTGGACCGTCTGCACACAGAAAAACCCTCCAGCACCAGTATCGTCGACTCTGGTAATAAAAAACACGGCCGGCATGTCGCTTGTGAAAAGCCGCATTTCCGCAATTGTTGTCCCCGTGGAGAGCCAAGACACTCTCAGTGTAACAAAGTGAGATATATGTGAAAGGTGTACTACTCTCACTCCGTGTAAAATTGCGTTACAGCAGGAAGACGTTGATAAACTGCCAGATAATTTCCACTCGCCAACGATGGTTGTTAGCTCAGGTGGCTTCGCGTATGTTACCCCGATTTAGAAATGGTAGCTCCTACAAGTCACCAGTCGATACCGGCTGTCCAAGTCGTGTCCCGTTATATTTGTCCTAAAGCTCCGCTTTGCCTTCGCTTGTGTTACAACCAGAGATAAAACTAACCTCACACTACATATGCTCTAAGCTGATGTACCTTGTTGACATTAGATAGATTCCAAGCACACGGACTGTAAACGAATTTGCGCGAGCAAGGGACCATCTGTTCTTAGCCTGAAAGTGCTGTAAGCACTGAGACTAAATGAGATTTCATAAACTCCCGATAGCATGTGGTGACGTGAAAATTCAGCCGGTAAAATTGAAGTCATGCAAAACACTAGTGTTTACATACGCCATATCCTACACTGCTTGCTCCATGCTGAGGCTGCTGTTGCGTACATAATGCTTCTTCACCGCAGTTGGACTACCCCGTTTTACCTTTCACCATTCACCAGGGACCTAATTACATCGATTTCGTTTACTTTGAACTGCTCAATACTCTCTCTCTCTCTCCGCCGCACATACTTCTACGGTCTTGTTCGTATGCCAAGTCGCGACTATTCTTGGCCAAGCGCAGTGTTATGCCTGAGGTTCTCGCAATGGCCCAGAATGGTGCGGAATTACAATGAGACACAAACTCCGTGTTTTGTGCTTCGTGATGGATGGATGGAGAGAATCAGTTTATGCGAACTTGCGTGAACCCAACAGGATGCTGGTTGGTAAACCAGACGGAACACAGGTAATGTTCGAGGTTGTCATTAATTCGTCGGTTATTGCGCACTTACTATTCGGCGTGCAGCTGCTCGTAGTATGAAAACTTTGGCTATTATTCTTAATTCCAAACCGAAGTCATACCGTTTCGTATTATTAAGATCTATGAGGAATAATGTTCTCCCATCGGGATCGTGGTGTAGCCTGCACAACTGTGGACCTACATGATCAAAGTGCATTGGTGCTGACATTCCGCGGTTGTCAAGACTGAGCCTGATGACAGCCTCAATAACCAGACGCATGAATCCAGGTTACCAGGCGCTTTAGGAATATTCCTCACGAGGTTCCACTATCCACACGGTAACTGGAGCTCAAAAGCGTGGGCACACGTTCGTTCGTCCGTTCGTTCCTTCGTGCGGCGAATGTGGGGCTTCGCAACCTCGCTCAGCGGGGCTACACAGTCCACGTGGACCTAGTATCCGACCTGAGTTTCCCTCGTGCTGTTAGTGACCTCGATTTGTGAGGGTTGCTCATTGTGAATATCAGACCGCGACACGTAGCGCCTGAAGTGAACACCCCATCGCATTCGCGCTCTGTGCGATCTCCCCCATCGGCTACGTAATCCAGACTGTAGCTATGGAAGGCAACAGCAAAGCATGAACTATTTAACTATAACACTTGTTTATTTATCATTCCACCTGATAACCGTATTGACGACAGTTGCTTTACTATCCCTATATCGGTTTTGTCCGTACACTGATGTCCAAGATTTAAGGCTGTCATTTATGTTCACGTCTAAATATCAATGAAAACAGCAACAGTTCGTATTGGGTACCTATTCTCATGAGTGCGAAAATGGCTGTTAGTTTGACCTCCAAATGAAATCCATGCACGTTTGTATTATTCTTCATGAGGTTTAATGTGTCTCTATTCAGTTTGTGGCAGTTTATACTTAAGTTTGGACAAACGCACTTGCATATGTTGCATTCGAACTGCCATTGGACACGGATGACGCCAATCCATATATATATATATATATATATATATATATATATATATATATATATCGAATGAATTCGACGAAGATACTCATACCACATTTGTGTAGCCAGCTTAGTGAATGGAAGCGACATTCGGGCAAACCGAAAATAACCATCTCAGGGCATGAACACGACAAGTTTATGACAAAATAATCTTGATTGCAGATGTTGCGAATCAAAGACAAAATTGATCGGTACGAATTACTTGGACCACCCATGATCCCTACGTAGACGGAGGCGTGCTGTGGCCGTCGTAAGGAGGTTGCTGTGACAGGCAAATCCGGATATGGATGCCGCCAATCCTACTCTACGGTATTTGATCTAGGTCAGTTGCCGTGCGGCCACACCTTAACTCGGCTCTCGCTTTGCTGTCTGTGGCCACTCTAATTCTTTCCACACAATATAATGTTTGCGCTCGGTCGAATCAGTTCGATGAGCTCTACTCAGTGTTTCCCAACTCTTGAACCTAACCCGTGTGGATGATACTAGTGCTCCAGGTCCTATTTCTCGGCACATTCTTTGCCGAATTCCACTTGTGTAACTACATCAAACCGGTTTTTCGGAAAAGATTTTGGTCTCATTCGGAAGAAGAAGCTGAGGGCTACCAAGCTACGCGGCAATCATCACGCAAGTTGCAGCCTAATAAAGTTACAGTCATTTTGATCTGCTCACCAACTGAACAGCTCTAGGGACGCTTAGCAACGCGCCACCTGCATCGTCGCTTAAGGCAGATCGATCAACACACACTGTCGCTTTGTGTGGGTGTGTGTTCAAATACGAGTCAAGTGATCGCTGAACCCGACAGTCTGCGCTTTACGACAGCCACCTGCCTCTACCGATTGACCTTCGTGAGGTCGAACAACTCTCAATTCGTGTGCGTGTGCTGACGTGTTTGTGCTTCACACCTGACACAAAGAACACGCCTCAAGGTGGGCACTCAGATACGCTTTGCTGCAAACGATAAGAGAACGACTAGCATCCCCATGGTTCAACGTCGCCTATGTTGCGCAGCCAATTGCAGATCGGTGTAGCCTGTTCAAGCTGCATTAGATCGTACTGTCCGCAATGTTTAGGTAAACCCGTCCAAGAAGTGAGACAGAGAAACAAAGTTGCTGACACAATTTGCTTTTGCCCAGCATGTCACGTCATTCCAGTTGTCAACGGTTTGTCTTCGCTCATGAACATATGTAATAGGAGGACTGAATCAATCGCGCATTTCATAAATACTAAGGTCGCTCCCACGGAGGTAAATATGATCACGATAATACCTCAACCGGCCAAAGTAAGCTCCCAATTTAAGTCGAGAAAGAGAGTTAGACGATCCAACTGCACTGCAGCGTCTGTGATTCTAAATCCACTGGGTCACCTCACTCCCAAAAGTGAACAAGCCACAAACATGCCTGCTTCTACTTCTCCAACCATAGACATTTCATCTCGAGATTCAGCCATGATACCGACAGCTCAGAGCCGAAGGCGATCCGGTGCAGATAACAAGCAGGTAACGTACGCATCGACTGTCTCGACAAACACACCGGGAGCGACACACGTAGGTCGATCTTCTGTACCGAGCACGCGTGGCGCAAATCAGCTTCCAAGCTCAACTCCAGTTGTGCCTTCTAAACAGCCCAAATTGCCAGCAAAACGTATAAAGCCAACACTCGCTAGACAAAACCACGCTGCGTTAAGTCTTGTGTGCACCAACTTTCCCGAGTCCAAATCTGGCACAATAAAAAGCAAGTTGCAAGACGATCGCAACCAGTGGAGTTCCATCTGCGATGCGATTGGTACTCGGGTAGAGCCCGCAATGCTGGAACGCGTAGCGCATCACCCGTCCTCAGTGCACTCTGGTAAACCTCGAATTCTTCGAGTAACACTTGACTCAGCAGATGAGACACAGGCTGTCCGGCTCCTAGTAGTTCGTCTTCGCAAATCACCGAACGGAGTGCGCATATTACCTGATCTACCTTGCAAAAATAGTGCAAAAGTAGCAGTTGAGCAACGCGGCATTCCTACTAGGGATAGCAAGAAAACAATATTTGTTCAAGGTGTTCCCGAGCTTCTGAATCCATCGGATCACGATGCGCATGCACATGACCGAGAGCGGTGGGGCTACATCCGTGAAGCACTCTCTGTTGACCATGTTATTGCCAAATCACAGACAAGAGTCCCGTCATCATCTAAATTCTAGGGCTGCGGTCCAAGACTAAAGAAAGTAATATTACACTCCGAGGGAATGACTCAAGTTCTGCTGGATAAGTGGGTAAAATTTCGAGCCAGGCTGGCAACAGAAATCCGGCTAAAGGCTGCAGGCGAACGGTCAAAAGTCGTAAGCAGTTCGATGAAACTTGCAAACGCTGCAAATTCGTTCTCTGCACAGTCCTGCGGAGAAACCGACACAACAGCACCCAAGGCACACAACAGGACAGAGCACAGCTCGAGTGTAACGTTGGTTCAGGAAGGCTCAATAATGTCATGCAATTTGACTGAAACTCGTATACCGAAAATCGATTAATGGCCGGCTTAAAAACTTACACAAAGTTGACATCCATCAACGCACTCCTAGCAAAACAAAGCCCTAGCTTGTATGTACACGAAAGCCCAAGGCCTTCTAAGTGAGTTGGCTGAACTTAGAGAACTCCATGCCTTACAACCGCGGGACCGTGTCATGATTACAAAGACATGGTTAAACCCTGAGCTAATCGATTCTGTGATCAATTTACCAGGTATGTCGCAGCTTGGGAAGGTTAGAACCGGAAAGGGTGGCGGTGTGATCCTTTACTATAATACAAACCTCCGACGTGAAGTTATCGATCACCCAGAAATCCGAGCTCCCGATTCGCTTTGGTGCCGCCTATGGTTGCGAAACAAGGATACATGTCTATTAGCAGTGATTTACCGCCCACCAAACTCAACATCGGAAATGGACTCCAAACTGAACCACGTTTTTCAGTTTGCTTTGAACAAGTCCTACACCCACATTCTTATCGCTGGAGACTTTAACGTGCACGACGTAGAAACGCCGGCAACTGAAGGTACGCACTTTAAAGCCTGCTTGCACGAATTAATTAAAAACCACCCTCTGTACAGCCACGTAACCTCTCCCACCAGAGTTCGAACTGATAACATGCCGTCAATACTGGATGTTGTGCACACTAATGAAGAACTCATGGTTGACGGGATAGTTACAAGCACACCACTGGGTCGTAGTGATCATGTTACTCTACTCTTTGACTACATAGGCTATGCGGAGTGAGCTGGAAAGATGATAAAGTGCATATTGTCAAGCACTACAATGTGTTACCTAAGCTTGTTAAGGATTCATCTTGGACTTTGTTAACCGAATGCCCCCCAGATGTTGTCTGGGAAACCTTTACAAGGACGTTTAGCACACTGGTAGTGCACGCATCGGAACAGAAGTCCTTCCAAGCCAAAAACAAGCATAAGTCATTTCTGAGGAGCAGAACACGTAAATGTATGTCCCGGAGGGATTTGGCATGGCGAGATCACCAGGACTGCTCGAATGCAGTAACCTGGACTGTATACGGGACACATCGTAGCTTCTGTGTGAAACTGATCTGCGAAGACAAGGTCACGCATCAGCAGGAATTAATGAAACGATTCTGCAAAAACCACAAACTCCTGTACAGACACGTTAACGGCCTTCGAAAGGTGAAGCTGGGGATTCCAGCACTAGTCAAGGCTGATGGGTGCAAGCGATCAGCAATGGTAGCAACTGATCTCCTACGGCTTCAGTACTCCCAAACTTTCCAGCAGGTAACGAGCACAAATATTCGCCGAATTCGAGCGCAATATGGCACAGTGCCAGCATGCGATTGATGAGTTATCGTTAGACGTGAAACAAACATACCTGGATTACGTTCAGTCTGTCACCGCAAACCGTGTACGGCAAAGGCGTCTGGCCTTAACAAAGACGTTGAACCAGGTTAAGCCTCAATCTACTTTCCCAGGTAGACCTGATAGTTACGTGCATAACTTTTCAAGCATGAAATTGAACACTAGTTTGATGGAAGTTCTATCAGTTGGTCTAAAAGTTTACACCCCCCAGACACAGAGATAATCAGCTGCACTGTGAGTTACAGTTTGAAAGCTATTGTTCAAACAAATGGGTCAGCAGCAAAGTCTAATGAGGACTTGGAAAGCTTCAAATGTTCCGTGGTGAACAATGGCTGCCAGTATCGGAAGTACCATGTTCAAAATCATGGTCCACTGACACACAAGCACTTCGATGCGTTGAAGAATTTAAGGCGCAATGATAAGATCTTCCTGAGTAAACCAGACAAAGGCACTGGGGCCATTCTATTGGACAAAGACGACTATGTAAACAAGCTAGGAATAATTTTGAGTGATGAAACAAAAATTTCCCGAACAATTGGAGAAAAGGACCGAACGGAACAAACCGGAAAGCAGATTAGTAAAAGCTTACAAAAGCTTCGGAATAGTGGATACATCTCAAATACTCTTTATGATAGCCTTAAACCGAGTGGCATGAATGTTCCAAGGCTTTACGAGTTACCGAAAATTCATAAGACTGATGTCTCACTTCGCCCAATTTCATCAATGGTTAATTAGCCCTACCATTTTGTTACCAAACGGCTTGTGGAAATGCTTGAGCCAGTAAGATAGCGACTTACACGTTACAGCAAATAATGGATAACAGGACAAACGCAGCTGGCTGTCACCTAACAAAATCCTTGCGTCGGCACAAATCAATTCAGTCATTTCGCTCCAATACATATCTATAGATCGTTTGCAAGTATGTATTGAGAACGAACTCCAGCTTTCTGCCCTTCGTTGTGCCTTTAAACTTCGAAAGCTTTCTTTTGTCTGCGAAACTTTCATGTTACAGCTGCTGAAGATAAAACAAGTTTTCACGTCCTTAGCTAAACCAAAACGGAAAACATGTGACTTCATGTTTCCTCGGGCACTTCATCGCTTATAATAGTTATTAGCCTTCTGGTCAGTGTCATCGAGCGAGCTTTACCGTTGTAACTTCGGAGAATTGCCCCTCGAAATACATGGCGTTCCACCCGGACTAGTGTTACCTTCCTCTTGATCCCACCTGACAAGGATAAGAGGCAAAACAGTGTTTTAACTGAGAAAATAACCCCACAAAAGACATTAGAATCAAAAGCCAGCTAAGAGAAGAAGCTTGTTTTCGGCGGTGCTTGTCTAAAAGCACACCCACAAATGTCACGTATCACTTGAGCTAGAAAACTTTACCCACCAGTATCCCAGCTAAAAACAAAGGTCCATAAAATTAAGTAAGGAATCGCCAAGCTTGCATTACACTCATCTATCATGGAGTTAACCACGATTCTGCAGTTACCATGGCGTTTGTTTCCACGTAAATTCTTAGATTGCCTTTCAGCATGCATTCACAATGAATCAGGAAAAGCAGTCAACTGATTTAAATGGAATCCATCCCCACCTGGCTCCGCCAGATTCACTGCACCTCCGAAAATTCAGCACCCGTTTCTTTCTTTCGGGTCGTATGAGCATTATGCACCTCAGTACCTATGCCGAGAATACTAAACTGTGAGCTAACTTTAAAGAACACGCTGGTAAATCCATGAGCCATGCGTACTGCCGACAGCCGACGCAGCGGTAATCAGCATTAAAATAATGCATCTGACTCTCCACTAGCTAACGCTTTACAGGTCATTAATGGCTTCCCATTCGTAAGTCACCAACTAATCCATGGTAGCATGAGCAGTATGTTCAAATTATCATTTGGAATGGAGCACTGGTAATGGATCCTCTTAAATCTATTGTCAACCATATGTCGGTTCAGTTGACAGTTGGAGGTCTCTGCAGTTTACTGTTGTACAGCGGTTCGTGGTTCATTTTGGTGTGGACATCCCAGAGATTACGGTAACATGCCAACCACTGATCAGTGCTAAAATTGTGATCTATGTGCTTGATGAGGCATGATGAATTTCAGATCTGCCTTGAATTCCAGTCACTGAGCTCATCCTGACACCGTATCTCGGAGACGCACTTTTACCTCTTCGGTCGTGTTCTATACTACTCATTAGTAGCCAAACCACAGTCATTTTTCGCATGCCAACGGATATTGCTCGCAATGGCAGTGCTCATGTGACACCCAACTTCACCGATACATAGTGGGACTGGAACGGTAGGAAACTCCCATGTGCCTTGTTGAGCCAGCGTATATATCTACGGTAATATCTGCAAGCTAGGAGCATGGTTTCTCAAACATTTTGGTTCGCGGACCCCTTTTTGGTGGAGCTTCGCACAGCGGACGCCCTTACAAGTTGTTGACTACAGGGCTAGGATTTACGAAAATGATAATGAGGACGGGTGTCCTGAACTATTTCATTACTGTACAATGAATTAACGCAGGTGTTCATTAACATTAGTAAAGAACGAAAGCTGTGGAATTTAGGTCGAAAAAGCAACGTACATTAAGGCTTAATGTGTGGCGCTGACTTGTTTGATGGTTGGTGTCATTGAGGAAAGCTGCAGCCTCATATCTGGTTCAGCTTCAAGTCCATTATGGTACTTTGTTTTGCATAGGTGTAAGGCGAAATGACGGCAACTGAGATGTTGGTATACATCGTGTCTCCTTCTGGTGTACACATGCAGTAGGTGAAAAACGTGGAACGAAGTCTGTGCTGTGACCGCTAGTGAAATCGCTTTCGGAGAGGTGTTTATCCATGGGGAATAAATGATGTAAGATGGTGGAGCGAAATAAGTGCACTGTCAACGGGCTTTGCAAGCGTGGGCGCACATAAAACGGATTCCGGTAGGTCATTCTACTTTCTGCAAACGCGCACGGAATAGTAATTCTGACGGCATGCAAGCGACTATGCTGCTCTGCCCGTTTGAAATGGGACCTCTCAAATTGCTGTCGAGATTGAACTTTAGTAAGTAGCAGCATGGGTGGTTGGGATTGCGCAAAATTTGCTAAGTCCAAATGAGGCCCTCACTCAATCGCCGATATTGTCTGTTGAAGACCCCGAGCACTTGTAGCCTTCGTTCATACGGCAAATGATACAGAACCTAGATATTCTTAGTTGCCCGGCGTTGGGGTATCTCCAAGGCGGTGAGATCTCTCCTCAGCCATGGCTGTCAAACCTGTATTGTGTATTCCACATGTGGTCGTAGGCAGGAGCTGAGAAGTTGTAGAAAAATCGCATGGCCGAATCATCCGAACGTACACTTCAGGAGGTCTGGGTGTTGGATGCCCCATCTTGACGCCGTTTCAGCCTGATGAGAACACCCAAGATCGACTTGGACGAAGCCCCACGTCATTCTTACAAGAAGATATTTGAAGCTCCTGGTTGCCGAGTTTGTAGAAGTGCACCAACTTGCGCCGTAGCTGCAGCACTCCACATTTTTCCACATTGAATTTAAGTATATAATGGATTGACCACGAGTATACTGTATCCAGATCAGCTTGAAGTCTTATCCCGGGTGAGCCATCTTGCTTCCGTAGGGATCAGTGAAGAAGTGTGACACTTACCATGTCGTTGCACAGAATCGTAAAAGCTCGATTGTTCAGAGGTCGCAATTTGATGAAATTAGTTATTTTCACTGCCTCATCGAGGACCGTTTTGAGATTTGGTGGCGTTTTTCTTACAACAAATGCTCATCGATGAAGGATACACTAGTTACTTTTGCACGTTTTTGCGACGGTTCTGCTTCTTGTCACAACACCAACAATCTTTCCTGTCAGTGCTATGACACAATCAGTGTAAACGCCGATGCTGTTGTCTCATGCAATGTTATTTTCGTGCATAAAATTAATCACGATGTTGAACATCTCAGTGCCAATAGTGTTCTTCGATAGAGGTTCACACAAAGTATATGTTCTTCCAGCGATATTAGGTGTTGGCATCTTACAAGCATATTCAGTACAGTAAGTCCTACTACATCTATCGACTCATCCATCTGAAGAACAAAGTGAGTATGCCTGATGTGAGCGGTTAACTTCTCTTTAACATCAGTTGCTATTGTCTTTATTCGTCGAGATAATGTGTCATTTGATAATGCCAAAACAGACAGTGGTTTTGCTTATTTTTATTCAGCATACACCTAGCTATTTAAACTGCAGATAGCTTGATAAATTTCAACTATTGTGTAAGATTCTCCTGTCAGCGCAAACCATAACTAACTAGGTAAGATGCTTCAGTAACCTTTTCACTTACAGTCTGGGACGCGTGATGCATGTACTTTTGGGTGTTCAACAGTTCATCTCGTCTGCGCTCAAATTACTCCTTTGTTATTGTCTTTCCAGTCCGCGTGTCATTTTTTCGAAGTGCCACCGCCTTTTCAAGAACACCATGCAACTGTTCGGAAGAACTTCAGTACACAAGACATTGTGGGCAATCGTGAGACTATATATATTCAAAGCAAAACTAAACGTCATTTTCTTTCGCCACTTATCTACTGTTACGGAGGCTTTGGTTGGCACAGATTTATGTTGCATTGCATCAAGCAGTACGTGTATATCGAATGTCGGTTTCTGCATTCTCAAAAAGCACTTTACTTGGCCCAACCAGTACTACATCTGAATTCGACGGCGAATATTTCTGGGACACATTTAACTGTGAGCCAATGTTCTAACAACGGTCCATGTTGATGTTGTGCATCCAAGTGCTAAAAGGGAAATAAATAATTCAACACAAGAGCCCAGAACGCACCTCGATTTTGATAACCTTGATAATTTGGACTTCGAACGAAGTACAAAGTGAATAAACACCCAGGCATTTTTGTAACTTCGCAGGGATGGTTTCTCTCCAATTCGCAAAACAAAGGAGCACACTCGTAAAACACCGAAATATCAACACTTTCCTCTATGGTTTCCGTGGGTGGATTCGCTCCAATGGGCTTCCATGTCCGGTTTGCCATTTTCGGAGTAAAACAAATTTCTAAATGAACGCATAATAAGTCCATAACTCATGACTTACATTTCGCCTTCCGCCGGGGGACTAAGCCTGGGTTATATGAGCTTACGCGGACGTAGAATGACCCAGCCAGCCACTACCTAACGCAGCACAGTATTGTTATCACAATACACTTCTGATATATGACAGCTTCGTTCATTCGCATTTGAAGTCCATGCCAACACCAGGTTCCTTATTGGAACGATTGTCTTATATGAGCCACGCATTACCTAATGTAGACCGTCAGATGTGGCTTCATAATTGTTCACAGTAAAGTATTCATAAACCAATAGAATAAAATGACTAGGTACAGACAAATGATTAACGGAATAATAACATTTCGGAAAATCCCGCGGACCCTCTGAAAGTAGCCTGCGGGCTAGGAGAGCCGAAGCAATATGCGCGAATCACACTATGGTCAATCAAGTAAAATCCACGTAACTGCACTAGCAGTCTCCACTGCATCGGCCAACTTAAGGATGAAAATACGAAACAACGTGAGGTAGAGGTAGAGAGACAGTCATAACGAAAATAATCAGGAGTAAAGTTGAAGATTTGGAAGGGAAGATTTGGAACTAGCTAATTAATTATTATCGGACCAAGTCAGCTATCAAAACGGATCCAGTATAAACCGATATGATTAAGGCCCGATGACTTCCAGTGGCCCACTGTTTCAACCATGTGTCTTTTCATCTCACTGCAGTAAACCGGTCGCAATGCGACAAAATGCTGTGTGAAATTTAGACATGCCGTGTCAGAAGTACTTTGCCAGCAGGTGCACTGGTAGCGAATCCATAGCAATTGTCTAAGCAAACAGACGTTTAGCCTACTGCCAGCTGAGTTGCCAGATCCAGTTCTAAGATAACTAGTCCCAGGTTCGATTGAGATCAATGCAGCCAAGATTTATCGAAGACGAGGTGCCAACACTTCGCGTGTTCAGCTGGACTGTTGAATTGAGAGTAGTAATGCTTGAACTGAACTTATGCACAAAATAAAATGACCATCGGATTGATCACATGATTGACACAAATAGAGATTGCCAATTGATTTTCTACTGGAGTGGTCCAATTTGAAGCCAATTGCTTGTATTTCCGATCTTCCACGGCCACCAGTAGGTTGGTAGCTCAGTGGGGTCATTTCACGTTTGCTTGCTGTTGATATCGCGTTAGAAAAATAGTCAAATCGAGATCATCCAACGTTAAGCACTCCAGGACAGAAAACACATTCAGGGAGCACCTCAACTGTAATTTTAATGTATTCGTCCCAGGAGCCCGCAAGCAACATAGCGTAGCCCCAATCCGGAAAAGCACCAGACGCGTTTTGCTCTAATGGGGATCGTCAGTGGCTCAGTTGCTCGGTCCCCTACTAGAGATTGAACTCAGGACTGCTAGAGGCTGACGCCAACTAGGCAGCAGCTTAGGCCACTGAACCATGGGGCAGGCTGGCTGAGCCACATAATTTGCAACTACTACGATGTTCGCTCTGTGTTGACTGTCTCCCAGTTTGTTTACATGACCGAATTTCGATAGCTCGTGTCATGCGGCGAGGATTAGCAAAGGTCCGATAAGTTGGGTATTCCGGTCTTATTGGGTACAAGTGGCGTAGCGGACAAGTTTCGAAGCTAAGCCAGAAAATAAACAGTTATGCAGTCCATGCGATACTACTTATAGTCTATTATTGTGCCATGGTATAATATATCACATACTGATCTCTAAGTTTGTTGAATTTCTTGTTTAAGAGGTTTGAAATGAATAATGTGCAGTGATTTGTTGAACAAGAACGAATCCGAGTATAGGGTTCTCAATACATATTGGCAACTCTAGAGAACTGAGTCACTTGAAATCCACAAATGTTGAGAACTGGTCAAAAAAGTTCGAAAAATCTGATCTCCTTGTGATTCCGTTGTAAATCAAGAATTGTACTATCCAGTTACACTGTGCCTCGCACGGTCGATGAATATAGCATTGCTTTTTAAATACTTTATTCTCCATAACTTCATATTGCTCATGCAAGTGCATGGTATTACTCGTAGATATATGATCAGTGCCAAAATGGACGCAGCTTCTCACTTGAGGCGAAATAAAACTATTATTCTTCAGATATGCTTAATACTTTGAATACGACAGTCGAACGATGGGTACACGAAGTCCAGCACAGTAAAAAGGATGCTGAAGATAGACCGAGGTCAGGGAGACTATCAGCTGTCACCACGAGTGGAAGTCTTCACCATGTTGTGGGTCTGATCGTACAAGAAAGCCAGTTGTCAACACGTCAGAAAGCATAAAGTTTGGACTCCTGTACATGAGCAAGCATATCAGATTCTTAAACGCAAACTTGTTTACTCAAAAGTTTCTGCCCCCTTGGTCCGTCCTCTATTGACTCCCTCGTAGAAGCACAATCGACGCAATTGGTCAATGAACAATTTGAGACTGTTTGAGGCCAATGTGGAGAACGTACTTGCTCCATTCATTACAGTGAATAGTTGCTAAGCCTACCACTATCATCCTGAAGCAAAAGAAAAATCCAAGCAAGGGGGACATGTCACACCTGAGACATCGAGAAAATGCCAAAGTCACACTTCAGTTTAGTAGGTGTGGGAACTGGTGTTCAGGTCAGGTCCGGTTCCAAGAACGAAATAGGCTCCCGCCTAACGAGCGCACTGTTCCTTGTATCGGTAAGCTAACCAGGGCTTTCGATGATTCGAAGTTTGGGTTGCTATCCTTTGCCTCTGCAAAAGAAGTGAAGCAAGAACAAGCGAAACTTTGTACTTTCTTGGATACAAGATGCATAATGCACAATGTGTAATGATAATAGAGTTCCTTGAAAGAGGTCATATCATCGCCGGAAACTGTTACCTTGACTTACTGCAACGTCTAAAATGGTACATTCGCGAGGAAAGACAAGGAACGCTGACGAAAATATCATCTTCCAATATGACAACGCTCCAGCCGACTCATCAGCAGTTGTTATGGTTACAATCCGTGTCGGTCGAATCTAAAGTGTTCCTCATTCACTCGATTCACCAGACCTGGTCCCCTGAGACTTCAGCTTGTTTCACTAGTTGAAAAATGCTGTAGGGTGTGATACATGCTGTTGGGAAGTTCTTCATCTCACTGACTCCTACTCACCTAAAACCTCTGGCCAGACAATAAGTCTGTATTTGAGGTAATATGATAAGAGAAGAAATGGACCATAGGCAAGTTTACTTGGACCCTGTGGGCATTTAGTTTCTGGGTTAGTCCTAAAAATATTCCGCCGTCCCACCTAGAAGGAGAAGGTGACTTGAAATTCTTATTTTCCCTCTGTTGTGCAACCACATGTGTGGTGTGTCGCGCTTCTACCACCAGTAGCAGCCTGTGAACCACATTTAAACTAAGGGTACTAATGCTAGATCTATAATTGTTGAAAGCTATGTCAGACGGCGGATAAGGTCCTCCCTGTACACAATGGGTCCGGATTTCGGACGTCACGATAAACCGACAGGAACAGTAGCGTTAACGAGTCCCGAGAGACCGAAACAACCTTCCAACCTGTTTCCCTACGTGAATGGTCACCTAGCTTAATCAGGTCGTGATAAATCCCATTAAGCGAATCCCAATGACTAAGGCGCTTGCAGTTTTTGAAACTTGTAATGACACAAACAGCTGAACATTCTTGAAAATCAAGTGGCATAAAGCAGTCAGTCTTCTTATAACTTGAATCACCCACATCGTCATCAACCCTTACCAAGCATAATTGTTTTGATTGACAGTGTGCGTCTATCTAATATAAAGTCCACCACTGTGAAGCCAGATTCCGAAATGCTGAATTCATTCTACCAACAGGGACCTGATAGGATACCTAGTCAAACAGATTGGAAATGACCTCCCTTCGATGCTACTCAAATTGTTTACTGTGTCTCCAAAGCATGAACTGAACCAGATAAAGTGGAAAGCAAACTTAACATAGTTGGCGGCATCCGGTTTCGTATTCGTCTGTCACTGTGGCCAGCCACAGGACGCCTGCGCCTACAGAGGAACCATGGATGGTTTGCGCTGCACCACCCACAGCTATATCCCCACACCTCATATCCAGTGTAAACCCGAAGGAATAAGACCGGGAGGCATGCGGATGGGAGCAACGTTTCATCAACGGAGCCGAAGCACACTCCTTCACAGGCAAACACAAGCACGCTGCATTTGGGGAATCAAGCGCACACAAGGCGGTGGCTGGACCGTAGTCCGCTCCACACTGAGTGCATGAAACCACTCTTCGAGCTTAGCCTGACCACAAGGACAGTGCATCCCGTCCCCTCCAGCAACGACCAACTGTCTCCTGGAGCCAGTATGGATGAGGTAGTGGGTAATGGACAGGTAAGCACCTTGTTAGCATGCACATCAAGCGCAGCCACACCTGGGGTGTCAAACAACAGCCAATCATTCGAAATGCCAATATCATATAAAATATATAGAATAAAGTAAACCTATATGACGACATAAATAGTGGCTACATTGGCATATGGAGTAAATTGCTTATAAACCAATCCTCGATAAGTACAAAATGTCCGAAAGTTATTTAAAAAGTACCACGTGATAAAGTTACGCAAGCTTACCACAATTAGCATGAGCTACGTGTGGAACTTAGGAAGAAATAATTTAGTAAGTAGAACAAACCAAATAAAATGGAATACATTCTATCCACATTAAAAAGATATAGTTTAAGTGTACATTGATTTAGCCCAACTTCGGTGAAGAAGCATCATGAATGCAACATCAGCCTCAGCATGGGGCACAAAGGTTAACAAACATCATACCAAAAGTGCGTCAGCTCAATAGGTCATTAACTGTCGATCGATAAATCGCACGCGCATCATTTCAAGAATACTATAGTGGGCGGATAAAACGAGCTGTGGTGTTGCTTCTGTAAAGCCTCATCAGCAAGTCGAAACATGGTTTTCTACGGAACCGATTGTGTGAGGCATGTCAGTTTGATTTCCTTAACCACACAACAAGGGCTGGTGATGCTAGCAATTGAGTTATGGTTCAACGCCTCTATATGCGTTAAGCATTCGACCGCGTTCCACGGAGACTGCTAATCAAGTTACAATCTGTCGGTATTGGGGAACCAACACTCGCTTGTCTTTTGTCATACATCTTTACGAATATACAACTGCTCCACAATTTCCAAAGAAGTTACTAGTTGAATAATTCAAGGAAACGTCGTTGATCTTTTACTGCATCTTATTTACGTAAATGAAATGTTGGCGGTATAAATCATGACATTACTTTCCTGTTTGCGGGTGACATCACTGGCGTGGCAACCATTTTTGCCGCCCGGTGCGGCGGTAAACTTTTCGCCCTGAGTGCGCGCAGAATAGGCGCGTGAAGGCCACCCAATCGCCGCGGGCTAAAGTGCACAGTAGTTTCCGATGAAATGGATGGTTGTTTTTGACACCGAGATAACTGTGGTGAAAGGGACCAGAAGGGGACATGTATGGGGATTGCTGGGAATAAAGTTTGCACAGAGTGACACATGGCGCAAATGTGTTGTTGGTCATACAGAGTAACATCAGGATATGCAAACCTCAACTTATCCGGATATTTTGCGCTTTATATTTGGTATGGAACAATCGACGGTATTGAAAATGCCGCCCCTTGTCACATACCGCCCGGGTGGGACCACCCCCGCCCCCCTCTGCTACGTCATATAAAAATTCTTTATTTTCCACGAGAAATCTTACGACACATTCAAGACGATCTTTCATCTCTAAAAGCTATATGCCACTTGTGGCAAATGACGTTTGTCGCATTTCACCTGCATGGCGCGTACATTACACAAAGCACTTCCGTTCGCTACTTTTGCTTGCGGTGCTCGCACACTTTCAGATGTTCAGTATAGTTTGATCAATAAATACCCAATGCGAGAAACCCATTGGGTCTATATAGCGTTTCTTCTCACTCACTGAGTCCCAGATTCTACTGCACAAAGCATATGTATCGCTTACCATTTTATCGTAGTGGTGTGTGCAAACATGCGGAAGTCGAGCAAATTGCCTGTTGAGCAGATTCAACGCCGCGTTACTAAAATAGTAATCGATGCTCCACCAGAACCCTCAACTCGCTTTTTGCTATCCTTCGAATGCAACGCACATGGTTGCGAAGAATGATATTAATCCTGTGCCTTTCATTCGGGATCATGTGCAACTACGCTGACACAGCAGAGGTAAATCTACCGCAAGACTGCAGATATTCTATGCGTCATATGAACTGCGAGATCATTATCTCAAGGGCGAAAACAAAAATGAGAGCTCACTTTTCCTTTCTAGTTAGCCTAATCATTGGAACAAGTTATTCCAGCACCTCAGAACGCACAGCAAACAGCATGAGTTTAAAATGGCTCTCAAAACGCTCCACAGCGCAAAACGTTGTCGTTGCGGAGGCTATCACAACCTCGGGAAAATATATTCGAAATTGATATTGAGAAGGTATAAAAACAAATTGGCTCTTTGTCGCAGCTATGTTACCAATTGTGAAACCGAATTTCTTCGTCGTGAAGCTAATGGAGATCACGTATCTCCGCGAAATTTCCGCAGCGTTCGTCTGAGCTCATCTCAGGAATGTAGTCAAAATGCGGAAACCCAACCAACGTAGAAAACATCTAAACACTCCTCATTGAAATTGGTATCACGTATCAACGCAAGCTACGCAGACTCTACCTACTTTTTCTCCTGTGATACTGCTGTATCTATGGTCTCAGGCCACAAGGACCTAACTGAGCTCTTCGCGAGACACTGCAATAGCCACTGTCTCAAACCACGCTCTGAACTCCATTGGGTTTTCCTCGGAATACTACCACTGCTAGGCAACTTAAGTGCTTGACCGACTTTCACCCTCCTATGTATTTTATGCATGATGCTGTTATCGTATTAAACTATAAGTACGATTTTGCAGAAGATATGTTTTCAATTGGTCCAGCCAGTAAAAGAAACTCTTGCCAACGGTCAGTCTACTATTTCGGGGTCGAGGTGAGGTCGCTCGTGATCTCACTTTGCACCTCCAGTCTCAGCTCGCGTATATCTACCTCTCACGACTAGATCTGTTAGGTCGTGCCGATCCGGTTTCAACTGTATCCGATGAGTGTGGGACACTATCACCGAATAGCGTTTCGTTCATTCCGACTAGGAGCTGAGACAACTAGCGCACTTCATAACATACATATTAAACGTTGTCTTGAGAAAATACCGTGACCGAGGTTCACTACAAATCATGGTGATGCGCGGGATGGAATGCCGAAACAATCTCACTGTTGCTCTTTTAATCTTATCTGAGTTCGCTTTATCATTCCGTCCCCTAAAAGCAGCGGAAGCGGTCAACTGATGTTCAGTCTGCCAACTCACTCTCACGTAATTTGACGTGCTTACACCCTCTCAATTCGGACAATAGAGGATTCGAAATTATGCGAAGGCCACTTATGTTCACCCCACACTAAAGACTCATAGTGGTGTTGCAGTGACGGATAAGCTGGGGTCATTAAAAATAAAGCCATCACCAGAAGCATTTAACCTCAAGTCACCGAAACAGTCGAAGTCCAATACAATACTTGAACGGTAGATTTTGATTGGGGTATGTAGTTCTTTACTGATCTGCTGATATGTTCGTCTGAAAACCACCTCGAATATACATGATAAGAGACAACATGAATGACCCATAATTACTAAATAATCAGAGTTCGATTAGAGAGCAAGCCACATGCTGGCGCCAGAGATACTCTACTGTAGTCTAGTCATTTCAGTTATTTAACTGCTCGTTTCTTTTCCGTTTTCCATTGAAGTGTGGTGACATTGTTCGGAGAGACAAGAGCCAACTTATTTTAATACGGAACATCCAGAACTGGTAACTAACGAAAGTGAACCCTTTTAATCCTTTACATTGATATGAGGGAGCCCTTTATCCAAGAACGTATTTTCCGAATGTTTAATATCTTCCATCCCTAAACACAATAGATGTGTGATGCTAACATGAACATGCCATGTATTTCAGAAAATCTTCTGGCTCAGTGCTGAATACCGAATAACGTACCTGCGTCGCTCCTCCGAAACGTGATTGCGCACGGACGAGCGCACATTACAATTGTGCAGTATCGTATTCAGCTGCGATGCGCTGGCGCAATTTTGTCTCAACCATTGACAAAATAACCCCAGTATCTCATCACTCGACTCTCGAATCATAGAGGAGAAGCTATCCGTTTCAGGCCCGGTACTACAAACACATAACTACTTACATGCATGCCAACTCCAAAAGCTGAAGCGATCCCTCTAGATCCCACTTTGATGAAATTATCCCTGGTAAATTACCTTACCTGTTGATGGTTTCACGTCTATCAAGACCACAAATACATACCTAATGACCTGCCCCAATGCGGGATTAGTTTGTTGCACCATTGAGAAATAAGACTTAATCGTTTACTTATTACGCTACCAACACGATTAACTCAGCGCCTTTACACATGTTGAACATGAACTCCGGTATTTCTCAAGAGCAGGCTACTGATACCAGCCGCGTACCAATCTCCGTAAATACTGCAGCCAAGCCCACGTTGGATGGCCCGATCTTCAGCCTGGAACCTGAAACTGCTCAACAGTAAAAATCGAAGCAGCCAGTGCTTTTACTTCACTCTACCATGTAAATGGATATGCTCCTAGAAAATTGCGCTATTCTAGAAGCAGAAAACAGGCCAGTGGACAGATGGACTCATAACTGTCTAAAGCAACACAATCGATCAGCACTGTCTAGCACTCCGTTGTATACCTCATCGTTAGGGTCAAGTTGCTACCAGCCACGATAAGCCACAGTCTGTAAGTAAAGGCAATCTAAATATATAAAGGAAACTTCCCTTTGGTGCCAAATGTATCTCTGCCTGCAAAAGTGGTGCCAGAATGTTGTGTCAAAGTTAGGCACTCGTTACTACTGACTGTCGGGTTTTGGAGTACGCGCCGTGTGTATTGGCTTGCGACAAGCAACCTCAATTGTGACCACGGTTGACTTTGAAGTTATCATGGACTAATACGAGCACTGGGACCGCATCCCAATTGATATCGTAGCTGACAAGGTGGACAAAGTGAGCTACTTCCAGCTCCTTGTCAGTACGAATCGTGTGGCAAGCAAGAGACTAAGGGCCCTAGGATATCACTTTACACTCTGCAGACCTAAAGTACATTCTTAACGTCGGACAACCCTAAATAATTTGGCTAAGGTTGACTACATTGCGTCTCGACTGTGGAGACACAATTTGACGTCGTTCGTAATCTTCAGATCAACCAGTTTCCTCTACCAAGCCTCAACAATAATATCATTAAGCTCCAGATCTATGTATGTTACGATGGAGCCTGCGATAGGCTGGAAACTGCAATGTAGTACTTTTCCGGGCATGTCGACGACCAGCTGATTTGGTACCTGCTGCGACAAATTCTGAGTTACTTATACCAAAATCCCCTACTCATGAGTACATCGAATAGTGTTGTAGCTGAACGCTCGTGGTGAACGCCTTTTGGTGTTAAAAAAAACATCCAAGGAAGCATTACAAATCATGACACAGAGACGGTCCAGTGTAGGGCGGACAAAGGCTCATACAGTCCATATAGACAGCTTTTCTGGCAATAAAATCAAGAGAACTGAGAGATTGACCGAGTCAAACACTCATATTAAGTCAAAAGCATTGCTATGCATAATATCTGCAGTTTCTGTGGGGCTAGTCTAGCAACTGCTGCAAAGGGAAAACATGGTGTAAACCACACTGTTCCAGTCACAAATCCGTTGGTCATGACAGCTTCGTAGACTTAAAATTTACCAACACCAAAGTTAGTACAAGGTAGCTCAATGTTTCTGTATGTTACCCACACGGAATAAACTTATCCAAGCATGCTTGTAACAATCGAACAAAGATCCTCTACTGTCATCACAAGCATCTTCGTTAATGGTCTTGATCACTGATCAATGGTCCGCCTGAGTTAGTCATGGAAAGTGTATCCATTCGATACGCCTACTCTTTTCATATGAGCGCAGTAAGTAGGTATGGTTGCAGAAGCTCTGAGCTGTGCATCCACACAAAATCCCAGGTGGGTGCATAATAGTTGGTTGGATTCGACTCACACATACCTCGGATAATTTGCAGTGAGAGAAATGACACATCATGAGGTTTCTCGTGGACAGTAAGGGTATGTAACATGACAGCGAAGGACAGCTTTAACAGAATGTACTAAGTGCTAGGTATATTGAACATACGACCAAACGTCTATCGAAGAGGATTGCTGAGCACTGCTCCGCATCCGTGCAGCACGGTACGATAAAGAATGTCAACAGTTCCATATTAGAAAACACTTAAAACCGGACATCAAATAAGAAGTGACTTGAGGTTTTCTACGTTGTACCGAACTCGACCCCCAAAGTGCTCAAAAGGTATTTCCTAACCACGGCTGAACCCATTGCAGTCAGATGGCTACAGCCAGAACTGCGTAAGCAGAAGACTGGCGTAGGCCATTATCTTTCCATGGACCTAGCCTACTCAGGTGACCACAAGGCAATTAACCCATTGTAGTTTGTTCGCTTTGAACCCCTGTACATTTCCCCTATCCGGACATCTACTACCTTTAAATAAATAAATAAATAAATAAACGGTATAT
This sequence comes from Dicrocoelium dendriticum, assembly GCA_944474145.2. Lineage (NCBI taxonomy): Eukaryota > Metazoa > Platyhelminthes > Trematoda > Plagiorchiida > Dicrocoeliidae > Dicrocoelium > Dicrocoelium dendriticum. The sequence goes on from OX104064.1 coordinate 68,493,029, forward strand.
TTCTCGACACGCGAGACACAGGCCAAATACCAGCCTGATCAATTGGTAGAATAGAGTTGGATAGTGGAAGGATTTTAAGATGTTATATTCTCATTAAGGTGTTTGAAGTGCTCAAGCATTTAAAACTAGTAAAATATGATGAGAGTAGGAATAAAAGTGGTTATAGCCGTCAGATCAAGTAAAGTAATGCGACGCTTCATGGAACCGTCTCTTCCGTACTTACACATCTTATCTGGGCATGCGCTGTTGTGGCTTAATGCAAATAGCCAATGTATTTTTGACTCGCTTTTTTCTTGTTTGCTGTTGTCATTTGTAATTTTGTCATCATTACGGTGACATATTATACATAAATATGTATAAATTTGTGTGGGCCTGTGTAATATGTTACGCTCTCCCCATCATACAGCCATCATTTGGCTAATTCGAGTCTAGCACTTTTAATATTCGCCAGTGCGTTTGTGACAACTCGCATTTCATGAGAGTACTGCACTTTTGGAAGCATTTATCCATCACCTCGGGAGATTGGCTCAATCGTGCCCAACAGTGCTAGGAGAGAAATGAACAAAAATAAAAAGGATGAAGGAGCAATAATCAAAAACTGATGGGCTTTTGTCCGAAGTTGTCCGATACAGATGGTAAAAATTAGCACTGGGGACATAAATCCTCAGAAATATACATGTTTTTGAAAGGAATTTTCTGAGGAAATAATTGTGATGACTCCAATAGTTCTAGGAGATGAAATTTGGGTGATTTGTGATGTGAAATCAATTTTTCTGGCCCTGAGAAATGCCGTGTGTGCACCAAATATTTCCTCCAGGGAGTGCAGTGTATGCAGTGTAAAGCAAGTTTACTGTCGTTCCAACAGTTTAGCTGCATTCGATAAGGGGAGAAGTTGATTTCGTAGGAGGTAAGCATTCAGAGTGATTGTAAGCATGGATGATCCTTGTAGGTTTTCTGATAGGGCTCTCAGATGAATCCAGTCAAAAGCGGAGATAAAATCTATGTTGTTTTCCCGGAGCACGGAGAACTGCAGCACGTGTATAAGAGGTGGGTTCCAGGAAAAAGTAGAAAATGATTAATATTGCAGAACGAATATGAAGCAGTTTCCTAGGGAGGAGCTCTAGGACATATTTCCGCTTTGATAAGCATAAACTTCATGGTAATCAGGATAATTTGCAGTTAGAAAGCAGCTTTGTCTACTGATAGACATGGCTAGAAAGTGCATAATACTCATTTGATTACAGGCGCCGTAATTGTACAGGCTTGATGAGAATTGTCGAAAAGGAAATTTTTCGCGTCATTTGTCTTGTAAGTAGAAATATAAGCAATCCCGTGATTAGCAAACCGAAAGGATGGTCATGTGGTTAAACGTCACTACCCGTCCAAAAAGTCGCCTTCACCCTTATCTGAGCACTTTGTTTTCCCGACGTGGAAGACCCAATAGGTCATAAGCGTGCTCTTTCGCACATTTTGTGATGGTATTAACGTGCGCATTTTTGGCGCAATTCGGTCCAAGAACTACAGGTCCTCTTCCATTATTCCAATAGTCAAATTTCACCTGATTGGTGCACTTTTCCCTAGCAACTGTACACGTGTGTCTCCTTCCTCTGGAATAAATAACAAGTTGATTGATATCAGTGGACCCCAAGTTACAAGTCATAGTACAACATTACCATCACCTCTTCCTATTGCCACTCTTTCGATCATCATAAAAGTCGTTCTTGCAGCAACTTATAATGTATACATACTCGTGTGCTACGGCATAGTTACCAGGTTGAAGTTGAACGTTTGTGTTTCGTCCGTATCAACGCATTTGATTGAATGTTAGGTCACCCAAAACACCCATTTCTTCTTGATCCCTGACCGGGTGATTAGCAATCTGTCCACTCGGCTGCACCTTACACATCGTTCCATGTTGGTATAGTTTATATTCGTTTTTGTAGCGGTTGGTAGATGAGCCCTAATACCCTACCATGAATCGTCCTGCTGAGGTAAGGAAGTGGATTAGAAACCTCACATGGTAGATGTACGCCTGAAGCACCCGGAGATACAAAATCATGTGTCAGAATAGAATAGTGATACACTATTAGTTCACTGAACGCACGAAATTGCCTGAGTGGAAAAGCCCAGATCAATGTCATATACCTTTGTCTGACCGCCTTGTGCATCACATTCCTCATTGCCGGCACTAATACTATAGAATTCGATATTAACGTCTCGTTCAAACTGGAAATTTTATCTTTTAATGGCTGCTGTAGTTGAAGGTTCAGGTTTCCCTCTTCAATTCGATTCAGGTCGAAAGCTGTGTGGCATAGTATTCCGTGTTGAAACCCAACTTGTTCTATCCTGTACGAGAAACCTCTCGCGTTTGGACTTCTCAAACAGTTCACTTTTTACCGATAAAGTTCTAGGGCTGAAGGGAGATTTGCACACCGCACTTAGTAGTGGAACGATGAAGGACCATTCTGTCCAGTTTGAATTTCACTACTTTACGATAGTTCATATGCATCGTTAGCAAAACATTGTGTGTATGTTTGATCGCCACCTCCTGTAGCAGGTCGTTTGATAGTTTGATCTAGAGGCCATGCTTCGATATAAATGTTCTGTTCGAGGCAGTCGTAAAGGTTAGAAATAGTGTGCCACCATCTCGGTCTCAGGAGGATTGCGTCGAAGTAATTTGGCTGTTCCATTATGCCGTACATAAACAACGTCTAGTAGTTCCTCCATTGTACCATTAAGAAACGATAGCTAGAATAGGAGCAATTTTTCACCTAGTCTTAGACTTCGCGGGGAAGCAAGACTAGAAGTGCTAAGGACTGGTGAAACGTTTCACGGTAACATACACAGGACGTCTCAGGAGCCCATAGTAAGCAACACCGATGGTTGCGGTTGAACTTGATGGTAGTTCTAGGGATCCCCCGGCCGTTGACAACATCATCTGTTGAAGCCAGATCAATGAAATAAAATGAGAAACCCCCAGGTAAGGAATCCACATCCCATGCCGGTTTTTTCCACTATCGTATCATCGGTGTCCAGAATACTACCTGAAGAGACACTGTTCCATCTACTTTGCAATAATTAGTCCGTGTTCACTGATAAAGGAAACACAAGGTAAGTGCTTCCGCATCAGTGTTCTACCAAAAAACCCCGCAAATATATATGTTATTCATCGGGTAACTTCATTCTAAGCCCCGGACTAGTTTAGATGCTTTATCTGGGATAACATTTCCTTCCATTTCTCCACTGTGTACTTGCTTTAATCAGATGTCAGCTTCCAATATGCTGCTGTACTGAACTCCTGCATGCGTCCCTATTTAATAAGCAAACATTAACCAGCTTCTCATGTGCTATGTTCCGTTCCCCGAAGGCAGTACTTTACCTAACACCAACTCCATGCTTATTGTAAGCAACGACAAAACCAAAATTCTTAGTGTGTACCATACCTATGAATAAGGACCATTAGAAATGAACAGTCTCACTTGCTGGTAGTATTCGAATCATGCATCTCATTATTGAAAAGCTTGTGCGTTATAAGTCATTTGATACCAGGCTTACCACAATTACAGGATACCAGCAATCCGCCATTTGCACTCAAGTGACATAAATGATGACGTGCGCCTCTTAAAGTATGTCATTTGCCTTCAAACTGCGTGATACAACCAAACTAAAAAGCTGAGCAATACGCTGACGAGAAGTTGTCAACTGGGAGAAGCAGCACTGTTCGACTTCACAAAAGAAGCCAAATCAAACTTAATTATTTCTGCTGACGTTCATAGTTTCCACTGAATCACGACGGCCAAGCTTTTCGATTCTCTATAGATAAGTAATTGAACGTCCCTTTAGGGATATCTGGATGATAACAGCAACTGCTGTCAAAGTTTCTTGTGATAAGGCCCAGTTCACTCTATACATAACGATAGCTCATAATTACGGGGGAAGGTAGCTTTCGTGAAGTGTTCGTATTAGAAACTACTAATTGACAATTGGTCGAGTTCGGGGTGCGCTTTGGGTTTATTCGCTGAGACAAGCACGCCCAAATTGAATCGCGGTATCCCTCGGCATAAACTCTGGTTACGTTGATCGCTGGGATGTAGTGATGAGAGAGGATAACACTGAAGCCCTCCACTTCGGATGCGGTCCCAGTAATTGGAATGCCAGAGCTTGACATCAGTGTCAACCGTGATCCGAGTTGAAACTGCATGTCGCAATCCGCTCACAGTGTGGGTACTCCAAAACCTAACCATTAAGCGTCAAATGATTATCAAACTTTAAATGGTAACACACACGTGCGATACAAACACCAAACGGGTGAGTCAACCGCCGCTGGTGACTTAGGGGTAGGGGTCACAACTAACATCCCAATGGTCCCGGGTTCGATGCCTGCTGTCTCTAGTTGATTATATGAACTGACATCGAAACGCGAAATAGGAGTGCAGTGTTGTACCTGACACATCGTAACTTCTGTGTGAAAATGATCCGCGAGGACAAGGTTATGTATCAGCAGGAGTTAATGAAACGATTCTGCAAGAACCGTAAACTTCTGTACAGGCACGTTAATGGTCTTCGTAAGATTAAGCGCGGAATTCCAGCACTGGTCACGACTGATGGATGCGCGCGTTCAGCAATGGAAGCACCCGATCCTCTACAGCTTCATTAGTTCCAAAATTTACAGCAGGTAACGAGCCCAAATATTCTCCTCGTTTCTATTACTCTACCGTCGGGTTTAGACAGCACCTTCACTGCGGAAACTGCGTTGAAGAAGTTGTTATCCTTGCGCATCTACAGTTCTCCTGAAGTCGACAACATTCGACCGAAGGCTCTGCAAGCAGTAGCCAAGGATTCAGCAGAACCACTGCCGTTTTCTATTAGCGATATCCGGAGGAGAACCATATTCCACCAGTATGGAAGCGAAGGGTCATCACTTCTATTCATTAGGGAAGCAGCTGCACTGACCCTACCAATTACCGACCGATAACGTTAATTCCTATGTTATCCAACGTTATGGAATCAATCATCACAGATGCGATGCGGCAGGACCTGGAAAGCCACCGATTGACAGACCCGGAGCAACATGCCTTCCGCCAAAAGCCTTCAAGTACTACTAACGTACTGATTGCACGGAATAGCTGGACTGAAGCCGCTGATGATGGGGCAAGAGTCGATGTCATCTACCTGGACTTCTCAAAAGCGTTTGATCGCTTAGACCATAGAATTCTCCTTCAACACCATCGGAAGTGCGACATTGGCGACGCACTGCTGAGCTGGATAGGCAATTTTCTACACGAAAGTGAGTTGGAGGTCAGACTACGAGAATCTCCGTTCGATGCCATTGATGTGGAGTGTGGTGTACCACATAACTCAGTGCTTAGGCCTCGTCCATTATTTGTGTTCATAAACAATTTAGCGAGATCAATTTCTTTCGACTGCCGACTTTTTGCAGATGATATCAAGATATGGCGAATGATCAGAGGGCTGGAAGGCCAGAGTCGATTCGAGTGCGCTCTTAACTTGGTGTCGAACTGGTTAGTTCACATCGCCCTAGTATTCAACGTAGACAAATGTAGCGTTACGCAATTACGCTATAGACTTGACTAGACGTATTTGCTTGGGGCACACGGTTTGTAGACCAGCTCCCAGGAACGCGACCATGGTGTGCCCGTACAGAGTAACCGGAACTGTTAAAAACAGGTTGAGGGAGCTGCTAAAAGAGGCAGCCAGCATTTCGCCCTGCTGCGTAGGGCATTCAAGAGTTTTGACTCACAATCTTCCCAAGGATGGGCAACTCCTACGCGCTCACTCACACTGATTACGCTATCTAAGCTTGGGAACCTTGCTTGAAGCGTGAGCTACAGGTCTTGGGGTCACCACAACGAAGAACAACAAAGAATATACACGGCCTATGGTATCAATCTTGCCACCGAGGGCTGAAGTTGCTGGGAGCTTTTAGCGGACGCTACCGAAGGCTGAGAGGCGATCTCATAATAATGCACCAAACATCGAATGACCCCAACCACGTATACCGCCATTTGCGGAAACTTAGCCACAACACGCAGCTAAAGGCTAACTGCATGCCACAGAGGGAACAATATAGCCGTTTGGAGTGTCGTCGGAATTACATTTCCCTTCGGATTTGCCAACCCTGGAACGCACTCCCAGAATCAGTTGAATCCTCCCCTACTTTGGACATTTTCAGAACACGATTGGATATGGCTCTTAGCTGCCAGCACTTTGTTAGCTAAGCTACGCCATTTTGGATAACGCCAATCATGTCGCTCTACAGGATTTATGTGTCACATGGACCCAAGACGGTGGCGCATAAATAATCGACCAAGGATTGCTTTTCTCACGCTTTACATCAAGAACCATTGCACCCCATATATTTCTGTATGCTCACACGCGATTTTCTTTTACACGGATGTTATTTTCAACGCATTTATCTCGGTATATGCTCGGTAGATTACTTACATATATTTCGACTTCATTGCACTCAGTGCAATCATCCTACGGGAAGTGTTAAGCACTTGCTTTTATCCAGTGATAAATCATTGTCCATTGTTCAAGTTATCAGTATGACAACGCCGAGTCCAACAGTCGGCACAACTATGGCCACTGTAGCTAACCAAATGTCTGAGGCACCATTTCGCGTAGATGCAGAATGGAAGTTGGCACCTCGCTGCTAACCTCCGCTAGAACCCTGTCGTGTCAGCAAAATCTGTGAGCAGTTCAAGCTGGGTGGTCGTGAAAGCTACAAGTGAGTGTCCAGTAAGCTTTCCGGTGGAGAGAAGGCCCTGATTACAAAACTCACTGTCCGGAACTCAAACAAGAAGTATAGATTGACCCACTAACAAAGCACGAGGAGGCTCCGTTATCACAAGCAACTCGTATGTGGCCTCTGCCCATGGTTGAATCGACATCGTTCATTCATACGTTTAGGTCCCACGTACTATGAATCTTTGCTTAGTCAACCAAATCATGAGAGTTAGATGTGGGAACGCTCTTCACGTTATACCGAGCCGACCATCCCTAGTTTGCTCATTACATTTGACTCGCATGGAATTTGAAGGCGTCTATTTCGCCTGGGACCCACCATTAGTGGCGAAGAACCAGGTAACTTGTCCAAAAACGGTTTTCGAAAGTGTATATGTTCCAGTTAGCTGAACCAAATGGATTACGTGCGCTATCATGCCGACATGGCTGTACACCTTTATTGCGGTCGCTTTTATGAAGTCTGTTGATGGTTGTATGCAGAACGACAGCACTGATGACGTTGTTCGTATCTGTCCATGGTTTGGGGAGGTTAACTTCACCCAGTGGTTCTCTGTGGCTTCGTTAGTCTGCATTGGACTTCGCTGACGTTTTCTCCAGCCTGACAGGCCAGTGCGACCTCGAATGGGAAGTATGCTGCACTAACAGACGTTTTATCTAGGTCAAACCCACCAATCCAGACGAAAATGTCGTAAACGCGGAAGGACGGCAGGTTTTCCGCTTCAGCTGGGAAGTGTAGAAAGGGAGGCGTGCGAGAGAGAGCTGTGAGGTTCCCAAACGTTGGTTCACCTTGTCCTCAGTGTGTTACAATCGTAGAAAACACCTGCCGGCCGCGAAATCAGGCGCAAGACATCCTTATGCCACTTGATTCTCTTCCGCTCGATTCATTAAACCAACGAGCAGAGTCATCACGCATCCGGTAGGAAGGAGTGAATGATATAGCGTGAACGATCGGATAAGCAAATTGGAAGTTTACTCTTGCGTGTCTACACTGGGCAGTGCGAGGGTTGTTGAGAAATATGCTGTTACCACCCACACGACAAGATTATCAAAGTAACAGAACATAATAGCAGTACGGAAGATATGAGATGCGCAGCGAACAGGGGATGGCGGAGTTAGATTTCTTGTACCAAACCAGCGGAAAGAATTGAAAACAGCCCATTTATTGGGCAGTAGTATAAGGATGGATCTAAATTCAATGTCGATGAAGATACGTCGCAAATATTCGCAGACAGACACTACACACTTGGAGAAGCACTGCAGGATAGTTTCATTCTGTTGGGAATCGTCACCACTCTCTAAAATATCTGAAGCTAGCACCTAATGTTACCGGACAATAGCAGCTCAGTAAAAGTTACTTTTCCGAGGCCCATCCTCTGCATGTTAGAACCTACATGGCACTGGGAAATACGGTCAAGCTGGTTATGGTGCCTGTCATTCGTCTCCCACAATCCAGCGGTCACAAACGCGGACTCTTATGATTTTGTTAATGCGATCTGACACCATAAGACGCAGAAGGAATACACCCTGCTGACAATTCCCGAGATAATTTATCACTATCCTCTTTAAGTCGTCCTTTGTGTGAGTGAATTCCGACAAGCGATTTCAGTCTGAACGCCGATTCATGTTGAAGTAAAACACAGTTAGTCCGGTCACCGACTACCGTTGGTTGGGTAGTTGAATCTGCCGTTTAAAAGTTCGCTCGACGTTTCATCTAACTGACATGTACCCCAAAGGTGAATATAAGCGGTAAGCTTAAATCGAACTGGTGTTTTCGTCGTTTGTTCAATAGACCATTGCAAGAATATGCTAAGGAGGGTTGAGTAGAATTGTTAACAAACTTAAAAGCCGGTTGATTAGATTAGCACAATCATACTGATTTTGTAAGGCATGGATTCCTGGGACGAAATTCACATTAGTTAACTAGGTATGATTCCTGTCCTCCAACTTGTATCTGGCTGGGTCGCATTTTTTTCGGAACATAGCTGTGGGTTGGAGACTTTCGGTGCTGTGCTGTCCTGACAGTCAACTCCAAGCCCAGTTTCGTCCTGATTTGAACTTTTCAGGTAGGGTGGAACCGACACAATGGTTGAAGACTCCAAATTTGGTCATTAGGCCAATGAGTTCCGAAAACGGCGCTTGACGCAGCGGTTAGAAGCTCAGTGTTTGGTTTGGTAGTAACCATCGCGTGTTTGTGTTTCTCCGTCTTATGCACTTTGCTGCCAACGTAACATGCAATGTGATCTCGATCGATCGTTCTGTTGCTATCGTACCGGATCCCGAAAGTTGTGCGATTCTCCAGCCGACGTCCAGTGTTGGGCGAATGGTTCGTTATCGCACTGACAGTGATTCTGTTTGCCTGTTTAGTACACCCAGTTACGGAGATAATACTAGATCATATTGCCCATATAGAGATCACCTTCCCTAGTCCAAAAATTGTAGAAAATTTGCATTGTTAACGTCGTTTGTCACATTAACTGATAGTAAACATACTTTGAAAGAAATTAGTAGTTCAGTAAACACATCTGTAGAGTGATTTTAGTGTCAGCATCATTTAACAGAATTGTGATAAAACTTTGTTATATAGTGTGGGTAGATAACAGACGCCCTCTGAAATTGCGTCCGACATAGGTGTATAAAGGTGCATTCATGCCTGAGTTGACTTGACAATGGAACAATGGAACAATGGTATATGACGGGTAAAAAAGCATACACTTAACGAGTCCCGCAGGTTGGCAATAGAAATACTAACAAATTGGCAAACCACATAAGTGGTTGAAGTAAGGAGTGTCAGTGAGATAAAAGGTAGAAGTATAACAGTTTTAGGGGGATAAAGTGGTACGACGCAAAACTGGCTAAGAAATTGTTATCGTTGGTGATGGTAGCAAATCAAAATGGAGTACTCACCGGTTCGCACATATTTACGACCGTGAATTTGGGGTATAAATCCAAAGAGGCTGGTCAGCCTAAATATATACAAGCGTTTTCGTTCATAAAACAAAGCGCAGGGCGCTCAGTGCGACGTCCAATCGTTTTTTAAACGTATCTAATGTGGAGGCACAAACTACTGAGTTTGGAAGGGCGTTCCAGGGCCCGCAGACCCGGAGGGAGAAATAGGTTCTCCGACAGTCTAGACGACTGTACTGTTGGCTCAGCTTTAAACTGTTACCGCGAAGGTTAGTGTTCGGGCTGAGCTTCAAGAGGTGGAGGCATACTTGACTGGGATCGCTCAATATCTGGTACACTAGTATGAGGTCTCCACGAAGTCGCCGGTACCGTCCGCTGAACACTCCGAGTATCTCCAGTCGTTCCTGGTAAGGAGTGTGGCGTAAGCCCTTGACGATTTTCGTTGCTCGGCGCTGTGGGGTCTCAAGCGCTGCAAAGTCACGTTTTAGCCAGGGTTGCCAGGCCTGGATTGCATATTCGACGTGAGGACGCACGTAGGCATTCAGCATCAAAGAGAAGATGGATGGATCCAAAATTCCGAATGCTCTTCGCAGGAGTTCAACGTGCTGGTTGCCCCTTTTAGAAGCGGAATCTGACTGTTTGGAACACCCGAGGTCTTCCTGTACCAGCACACCCAAGTCGCGTTCCTGAGTGGTGGTCTTCAGATCGTGTGCCCCAAGCTTGTAGACGTGGACTTGTCGATGGCGGATATGAACAACGCGACATTTGTCCACATTAAACGGCAGGGCGTTTCTCACCGACCAATTCCAGGCCTCATTCAAGTCACGCTGTAGGACTTCATGGTCGTCCGATCGTTTTATCGCCCGCCAAACCTTGAGGTCGTCCGCGAAGAGTAAGAATTTCGACGTAATAACTCTTACTAGATCGTTAATGAAAAGCAGGAACAAACGAGGCCCAAGTACCGAACCCTGCGGTACGCCGCATCCCACTCGAATCGGATCGGAAAAGGATGATCGAACTCTAACTACTAACTGCCGTTCAGAGAGAAAGTTACCGATCCATCCTAACAACGGGTCTCCGATACCGTACTGTTGGAGTTTAATGAGCAGGATTCGATGATCCAGGCGATCGAAGGCTTTCGAAAAGTCCAAGAATGCAACATCGACTCCTGTTCCCTCATCGACAGTCTCGGTCCAGTTGTCACGAGCTATCAGCAGATTCGTCGTACATGAACGATGTTGACGAAACCCATGCTGTTCTGGCGCAATTATGCCGTAGTTTTCCAAGTATCCCATTAACGCATCTGCTATCACCGCTTCCATGACTTTGGCGATCACAGGCAGAAGCGTTACGGGGCGGTAATTGACAGGATCCGATCGACTTCCTGCTTTGTATATGGGCGTTATTACACCTTGTTTCCACCTCGAAGGTACGATGTTCTCATCGAAACAGCGCTGAAAAAATGCAGCTAGTGGTTCGGCCAAGTGGATGGCAGCTACCTGTACTGTTTTCGGGTGAATGTTATCGGCCCCGGGAGAGCTGTGTGGACGCAAGGATAGCAGCTTTTGCAGCACCATTTCTGCAGTGAACGTGACGTTGGATAAAACGGGCGGTGGGGTAACTAGTGGCGGAATATACGTCGAGGCTTGTACACCTTGGAAGATTGGGGAGTACTGGGCCCGTAATGCGTTGGCCGCCTCTTTCGCAGTATGTGTATACCCATTGGTCGTATTAAGTGGTGGGATTCCCCGTTGCACCTTGCGAAGTCCATTCACATGTTTGTAAAGAAGCTTTTTGTTCGAACAGAATCGTTTGGCTAGCTCCTGCTGATGCGTTCTCTTGTCTTCGCGAACCAAAAGCACACAGTAGTTGCGATGCGAAACGTATTCCGTCCAGTTTTCTGCGCTGGGGTTGCTTTTATACGTGCGCCATGCCCGATCCCTTAGAGTCATGCATTTTCGCGTCCGGCTTCGCAAGAATGATTTCGCTGTGCGGGGATGTTGGGAAACTTTTGGTGTTGAGGCTTCTATGACTAGTGACGTGATGGTGTTCGCAAATGTCTCCCAGGCTAGTTCTGGGGTGCAGTTAGCTAGAAACGTCCAACTGGTATTCTCAACTAAGGCAGACAGAACGTGGTAATGGATAACAGATTGCCTCGTTTCGAGCTCCGCAGCTGGATATTTGGCGTAGCAGATGTAATCGAACTGCAAAGTCACGTGATCGCTACGGCCCAAAGGACTGCACACCTTTAGTCCATCGACCATGAGCTCTTCGTTAGTGAGCACTAGATCTAATATCGATGGGTTGTTTCCTGTTCTGAACCTGGTTGGAACGGTGACGTGGTTATACAAGAAGGTGCTAGAGAGTAGCTCTTGCAAATATGCCTTGAACACCTCTGTCTCGGATGCTGGATTTTCCAAGTCATGGGTGTTGAAATCTCCTGCAACGAGGATGTGGCTGTACTTCTGATTAAGCACGGAGCGAAAAGCGGAGATAAGTCTGTTGTCCCTTTCCGGAGTGGATTTCGGTGGTCGGTAAACCACAGAGAGAAGGCATACGTCGTTGCGTTCCAACCACAGTTTGCACCAAAGGACGTCGGTGACACAAGTCTGGGGATCGTCTATGAGCTCACAACGAAGGTTCGTTCGGAAATAAATGAGCACGCCACCGCCCTTGCCCGTTCTGTCGTTCCGGAGAAGTGACATACCCGGTATGGCAATCTCAGCGTCTGTGATTTCGCCGCTCAGCCAGGTTTCGGTGATCATTATGATGTCTCGAGGCTCCGAAGCCAAACGGTGACGGAGTTCTACCAACTTACTTATGAGGCCTTGTGCATTAGTATACATGCAGGATAGTGCTTTTGTAACCAAGAGTGAGCTAGCACAGGTTGTGGTAGAAATGGAGTTTGTGCCGACCGTTAACGGGTCGGCCATTAAGCGTTTTTTTGTGGTGACGTTTGCCTTTGAGTTTGCTTTCGGTTAGACGACTGATCGCGGCCTTCCGGGCCCTGCTGGTCCCCCGTGTTCAGCCGTGTTTCGTGGGATATTGCGGTTGTTGATAAATCCATGCCTTCACAAAGTTGCATGAGTGGATGGTTCAACAATTTGATCGCTCCCCGTGAGTCGTTGGTAATCCGTGGCAGCGTACCTGATGCCTTTAACCGAATTTCAGCTGGCAGCTTCATGCGGAATTTGGACCAGTTTTCCAAGGCGAGCGGTAACATAAACTCAGATTGAAGCACCACCTTCATAAGTCTGGGACCGTTCCCTTTGTAGTTGGGTGAAAATGGAATCCTGGTCAACCGCTTAGCGATGATATTATTGAGGGAGATTTCGTGGCGGATGTAACTCCATTGCTCCCGGTCATGTGCATCCGCTGCATCAGAGGTTGTATTTTGGAGCTCAGGAACCCCGTACACAATTATCGTCCGTTTCGCCTCGGCTTTACGAACTTCTTCACGGTTGCTCATCTTCTTCGGACGTTCGTTCCAGGGGATATCAGGAAGTATACGCGCCTCGAGTGATGAATGACAAAGCCTGTTGGACGATAGTAGAACTGCCTCTGTGTCCTTGATGGAGTTTAGTGTCACCCGGAGAAGTCGGGGTTCACCGTAGTGCGCTGAATTTGGATGACGTGTGACTCGTCTCAGCATTGCAGGTTCAACCGAAATGCCAATCGCAGTACATATAGTCTTCCACTGATTAAGATCATCCAACAGCTTCCCCTTTATTGTACTCGCCTGTGATTCAGGAACATTTGTACACACAACGGTTAACGCGCCTTGGCTCCTTGCGTTGGATGCAGCTTTGCCATGACTTAAAGACACGGTGTTAAACGGATTGTTTGGTTGTTGGAGTCTGGTCAACTTACTGTTGCTTGGTGAGGCCACCGGAGTCGGAGGTAATTTAGCCGGTGTATGCATTGAGGCGACTGAGGCGTACGACGCCCGACTTTTCTCTACGGCGGAAGAGGTTTGCCCCGGAGCTTCCGCGGTTGCTGTTGAATGGAGGTGGGGCGTGTGACTCAAAGGTGTGGACATCAGTACTCTGGATGTTCGTCCGCTTTTGGGAGTTGAGTGAGGCAAGGGATTTGGAGAAACTGAGGCTGCAGCGCGACTTGAGCGTCTAGCCCTTTTTTTCGGCCTCGAGGTGGAGCTTTCTTTGACCGACTGTGGTACAATCATGACCATATTCGCGGCCGGTGGGACAAGCCTGGCGTTCAACAAATAAGCGATTGTCGCATTCAAAGTATCGCACCTTTCCATGAGTGCACATAAACAACCGACCACTGGAGTTAACTGGCAAGTTGGACAAAACCAAAATGCGTCAGTAGCCTTGTTTATTTGCCTTGCTTCTTGTGCGGACTTTCCTATACAGCTCGGGTGGAACGAGCCACTGCAGTTTCGGCACGTTATACCCATTTTAAGGGCCTTGCCGCAATTAGCTGAAGAGCAGATACGTCGTTGCATGATATTCGGCATAGTTGTTGTATTTTTTCAAGCACGAGGACAAGCAAGATGTCGATCACAAATTCCAAAATGACGGGCACAGCAGTAAATCACTGAGATCTCCGAAGATATCAAGCGGAATTCCACGAAACTTTCACGGATTGACGAACACACGAAACTAAAAAGTTTGGTGCACAACTAACACAGCAACACACGTAACTCATACACAATCAATCCCCAATTTAATCTCAACTTTTAATCAACTGCATGCGACTTCATTTACGCACTGATGCTGACAATGCCCAAATTCCGTGTGACTTACATAGCGAATTGCAAACATATGTCACTTTGGAGCCAACAATAGCAGTGTCAATCAGTGAGTGTTAGGACAACATCTTAATCCTGTGGAGCAGGAAAAGATTCACGGCTGACCAATTTGGGGCGACCAGTGAGCCTTCTATCTTACTGACTAAGTGGTACGGGCACTGTTCGTTCATGCATGGGAGTTCGTGTGTTGACGAACAGTAAGTCTATAATAGAAGTATGCAGATAGGCCGACACGACTAATTTTCAATGCAACCAAACCACTGCTTTTCACAACTCACGTATTTGAGTTATTTGCAACAACGGACTGACTCTAGCAATGCACCGTCAACTAATTTAAACATTCGAAATTTTGTGTGAATGAAGTCGTTGTTGGAGTGGCCGACACGCAAATGGGAAAACCGAATGATGTGCTACAGTTCCCTAGTTATTGATCATACCTTTACCACACGTGCGAAACTGGTGTGCCCGAGTCGTAAAGTTAAATTGCATCCTTCACTCTCGTTTATTCCATCCAGTGTGACGCCTTCATACTAACATAGGAACTGGCATCCCGTTACAATTCCTGATTGCTTTCCATTACGAATTTTGTACAATTTTTGTTCTAAAAATGTATGACTTCAGTTAAACTGAGAAGTGATGAATGGTCGTCTATCTGGCTATGATACATGTCGGATGACAGATACGTGCACTTGGTCAGCTTACCTATTGCTTCCCATCCCCCTACCAATATGGTTACTTTCCGCCCGGTTGACTTTTCTGTTTAGCAACATAAAGCGTCACTGGTGTCTGAAACATCTTCTTGGCCTGTCATAATTCTAATGGCTTGCTTGCGCTCGAGTTTTAAGGGTAGGTTGTAGCCGAAAAGGCAGAGAACCAAAGTCGTAAGCAAACGATGGTATGGCCAAGATAAGAACACATGACAACGGTTCCGACATTTAGAGTGGTGTCGCGTGGATGTGCAGTCGAGGCAGTCGAGACTTGACTAACTTGTTCAACAGGTCACCGGCAGAAGATTCATTAATGAGCGAATAGAAATGCTTAGTGGTAAGCCGCTTTCGAAAGGCGGTGAGCCAAACAAAGTAGACGGTTACATCCCCATTTGTTTGACACCTATTTTTGTCAGAGCTGCCCAGAGGATCATGAAGAAGAGTCTCCTACAGCTACTCAAGTCAAAAGGTCTACTGACGCACACACAGCATTATTTTATGCCAGACCGCTCATCTATTACCAATCCAGTGGTGACAGGTCATGAATGATTGCAGGCAATGAACCAAGGAAAGCCTATCAAAGTAATTTACATCGATTCCAGCAAAGCGTTTGACAAGGTAAAAGAATGTGGGTGTCTTGAACAAGCTGAGAATCTATGGTGTGGGTGGATCACTGCAAAAGTGCCTCCAGGACTTTCTCCTTGGGCGAAAGTGGAGGGTTTATGTCATTGGTCATCTAGCTGACTAGTATCTCTACGAGTAGCTTACCCAAGGCACAGTGATGTGGCCCAGTTTGTCCTTAATCCACATCAACGATCTGCCTAAGCCTCTTTGGTCGCCAAGTGCCATGTTTGCGAATGGCTTGAAGATTTGGAGAGTGATAAGCACTGTAGACGACTGTAGCCCACTTCAGCAATACTTCGGCCATCTCTACATGTGGTCCACAAAAGTCCGCCTCACAAGTAACTCAAGAGAGTCGGCATTAATTAGTCAGGGTCAATGATGGTGACAATCGAACTTACACCACTGACGACCAACCGCTACACCCCAGGTCTTCTGTGGAAAACCTAAGCGTACTCTCATGCTGCGATTTCTAATCCGTGGACAACTGAACAGGCTATATCGCAAACGGATTACGCATGCTTTTAGTGCTCAAACGCAGCTTCTATACTTGGTCCAAAGAGGTCACCACTTACTTCTTCCCTTTCATCGTAAGACCAATGGTAGAGTATGGCTCGTCCGCCTGTGCCTCGACCCTCCGAGATAAGGCACAGAAGAGCCAACGAGCCCAACAAGTCGCTACCAATCTCATCCCATGCATACAAGGATTAGCGTACGAAGATCGGTGCGAGAAACGCATACTACACATCGCCCTATCATCGGTTGCGAATCGATCGCATCGTGAGCTACCACATATTACATCTCGGTGATTTCCCCATGTTGAGGCCACTGCTTCACTTGTAAACGCCACGTAGCGCACGCGGACACCTGTTGAAGTTTGTGGCACAGGAATGGAAGCGAGTTCCCTGCCCCCTGCACTTCGAACGGAGTGACAAATGTTTGGAACATTCTGTCAAAACTGGTCGTAGAGGCCAAATCTGTACAACAGTTTAAAACTTTGTTGAATTTACATTGTACCGCCTTTCGATTCAAAAACCGATTACACACCGGGGATGGCATCATATATTTGTGAACCCAGTGATATTGTATGTCGGACAGTTTAAAGTACTACATAAGAAATTGAAGGATGCTTACGGCCTCAACAGGGACAGGTACTTTTATCATATTGTTGATGGTTTTCAGAGGGATTAGTGTAGATTTAAATTTTTTACTTGCTCCCGTAATACATTGTTCAGTATTCACAGACCCGGTCGCACACAAGTGTCTCTTGTCCGCCAGTGATAGAAGCTGTTTCTGTAAACGATACATTGTGTGAGGTGTATACAAATGCTTTCGTCTACCCATCATGCTACTGGAACAAAACTGCACTCAACCCTATGTTTGAAGTATCCGTTGGAACGAAAGTTTGACTGTACACACTAGAGCGCGTAACCGCAGAAGTGCACGCAACCATAGCTCGTATAGTCAGATTGGCATGCTTATATTCATCGGCCCACCGGAACTCCTCGTTTTGGCGCGTCAACCCCGCAGCTGCTTAGTAATGGTCTCAAAGTTTGGCAAAGTCGGAGGTAATCAGAACAGAGACCCAAGAAACATTTTAATCCTTGGTCATAGAGCGGTTTCGGACAGTGGAGAATATTTGTAGTTTTTCTCATTTAGCCTTACAACGGAAGTAAAGTAAAAAAAGTAATAAGCCTAAGAAACTTTACCTCCGTGACGGCAAACTGACACTAGCTGGTACTCGTATGAAGTTATCCAACCTTTGCAATAACTTGTTAAAGTTTTCCTTATGTTCAACACGGTTGCTACCAATGCATAAATGTTTTCCACATAGAAAACAAACAAGGACAAAGTAATAACTTGCTTCCAAGTGGCGGGTAACGGCTATGGCCCATCGTCAACATATATTACTGATATACGTCACCATGTTTGAGAAATTTTATCAAATGTCGGTAATTAGGAATCAACTGCATCTGAAAATATGTACTGTAAATTGCAAGTTTCGGGAAGAGCATGGGATTTGAAAGTCCGGTCGTCAAATCATCGATGGAAGGTGTAGCATGGGAGTCACCAGAGCAGTTTCCGCAAATGGATGTACAGTCAGTAGAACAAATGAACCTTGATAAGGTTCGAGCAACAGTTAAATCTAATTTTGTAAAATACTGAAAGTATACCGAATATTGTATTATAGAGTAAATAGAAATGACTTCTGTACAACCCTTTCGAAATATGGTGAAAAACGTTATCAAAATTGCCAGCTGTGAATATCGTTATCGTTCTCATGTAACAATTAAAATATCTGACTCACGGTATTGCAGGACTCACAAATGTGACATGTCATCGTAAGTGTGCAATAGTTCTCTGAATCAAATAGTGGTGAAACCTAAATCTATCAACGTTATGAACTGTTGCACAGATGTTGCCTCCATCACATGTTCAGGCAAACTGTTCCAAATATTTACCACTCCGTTCGAAGCACAGTGGGTGGGGAACACGCTTCACATCCGGCACGACAAGTTTGTATCTGTGTCCGCGTGTGCTACATGGCCCTCGTAAGTGCAGCATTGGCCTCAGCATGGGGAAGTCACCGAGATGTAGAATACGGTAGGAGTCATAATGAGGTCGACTCGCACCCGACGGTAGGACAGGTGTAGAGTCCTAGTTTCTCGCACCGGTCTGCATAACCCAAGTCACATAAACTTGGATTGAGACTGGTAGCAACGTGTTGGACCCGTTCGATCTTTTGTGCCTCGCCTCGGGTAATCGGAAAGTAGGCGGGCGAAGTGCACTCTAGCATTGGTCTAAGGATGGAAGGGAAGAGACGAGTGACAACCTCTTCAGACCATGTGCCGAAGCTACGTTTGAGCGCCCAAAGCATGCGCAGTCCGTTACGATATAGCCTGTTCGTGTTGTCCACGGACTTTAAATCGTAGCGCGCGAGAGTACACCTAGGTGCTTCACGGAGAGTGTAGGGTATAGCGGTTGGCCGTCAAGGTTGTAGGTTCGGCCGATAGCACCCGTCTCCAGGCTCATAACTACAGACTTGTCTGGGTTGACCGGGAGATGAACTTCTGCAGACCATGTGGATAGGCGGTTGAGATATTGCTGAAGTAGGCCGCAGTCGTCCGGAGCGTCAATTTTTTTCTAAATCTTCATGTCATCCGAAAACAAGTCACACGGCGACCGGAGAAGCTAAGGTAGATCGTTGATATGGATCAGTAACAGAGTGGGGACCAGCACAGTGACTTGAGGCACACTAGTTGTCGAGGGATATCAGTCAGTTAGATGAGCATTCACCTGTACCTTCCACTTTCGTCCAATAAACCAATCGCGGATCCACCGGTGCAGTGAGCCACCGATACCGCACATCCTGAGTTTGTGAAGGAGAACCTCATGTCTAACCATGTCCAACGCTTTACTTAACTCGAGGAATAGCACGTCGACAGACTTCCCCTTGCTTATTGCCTTCAACCACTCATGACTCGTCACATGCGAGTTTGTACTGCAGTAGCGCCCTTGCATAAAACCGTGCTGTGCGGGCGTCAGGACCTCTTTTGACTGTAGCAACTGCAATAATCCCTGTTTTACGATTTTCTCAGCGAACTTTGCCAAAATAGGTGTCAGACGCAGTGGCCTGTAGTTGTCTACTTTGCTAAATCTCCGGCTTTATGAATAGGTTTCACCACCGATCATTTCCATTCAATCGGCAACGAACCTTCGGATAGCGACCAGTTGAAAAAGTTAGTCACGACGGGAGAGATGATGGCCGAAAGTGATTTGAGAATCAGTGAGTGAAACGCATCAGGTCTGGCAGGTTTAGTGCCGTCAAGGCTGGCGAGTAATTGACATACTTCCTTAGCGCCGCAATTCACTGTTGAGTTCGGTAAAGGCGGTACACCTCGAACTCGGAACATACACCTGGTCATTCGCAAATACAGAAGCGACGTGCGCCGCCAACACGGACGCGCGCTCAGTGCTGGAGGTTAGGGACTGTCCATCCGGGCCATTCAGCACTGACACATTACCTGCCAGCTTCAGGCGTCGCTTCACAAATACAAAGATTCTCTTTGGGACGGTCTTCGCGGCGATTGCGAAGTACTCTTCGAAATGTCGGCGCGTATTTCTTTTTTCACTGTTCCAGAGGTTCCGCTGACTTTTATACCCTTCGTAGTCATGGGCAGAGCCAGAGAGGAGGAATCTGTCCCACAGTCTGCGCCGCCTTCGAGCCAGATTTTCATACTCCTTGTCATACCAGTGAGGCTTAAGCGGTCCAACATTCCGACATTTCAATGGCACAAATTGAGAACACAGTAATGTCAATCTATATTTTATAAATACCCAACAGTCTTCCACAGATGCAGCTTGTGACAAAGACCAATCAAGTTGGCTCGCGGCTCGAGCTAGACCATCGAATTCCGTTTTCCAGTAGCTGTGAGTTGGTTCCAGCGGACGTGAATAGGCAGAGGGAATTCCATATCCTCTATGAGCACTGAGTGGTCGCTTGTAGTCAGGGGCTCCAGGATCCGTACGTCACGCACTCGTTGTTCGTAGCTCGTTAACATCAGGCCGAGACAGGACGGGGTTTAGCGTGTTGTTATGCGTGTTGCGATGCACCACTTTCAAGTACCGAATCCACGAACTTTGCTTCAACCTCACTATGTCCAGGCATCAAATGCACCTCAGGCCATCATATTTAAGGACAGTTAAAATCGTCCATAAGTAGAAAGTGTGGACGACTCATGTGGGTTCGAAGAATGGTCAACCAATCCAAACAACGACTCAGAGGGCTGCGATAAACTGCATCCACAAGCAGTTCTCCGCGCCTGAGGCGGATGGAGCACCACAGTAGCTCACACAAACCATCGTCACCTCGGTAGGTGCTCACAAGTCTCCCACGCAGGGAAGACCGGATGTAGAGCAAGACACCACCGCGGCATTCTTTAGTCTATCGCATCGGAAGCACGAGTAACCGTTGAGTTCAAGTTCCTGGGTGTATAACTCTGCATGCAGCCATGTCTCTGCGAGTCCCACTACGTCTGGCCGCTCAGACGCAACGAAACAACAAAGCTCATCGCGCTTATTCATAACACTGCAAACGTTTGTGAAGGCTACTCGCAGGCCGCAGCAAGAGCCGCCG
Source organism: Dicrocoelium dendriticum (assembly GCA_944474145.2). Taxonomy (NCBI): domain Eukaryota; kingdom Metazoa; phylum Platyhelminthes; class Trematoda; order Plagiorchiida; family Dicrocoeliidae; genus Dicrocoelium; species Dicrocoelium dendriticum. The sequence goes on from OX104064.1 coordinate 68,513,940, forward strand.
GGCGTGCTTGAAATGTGAGCAGCCTGTTTATCCTGATTCGCAGATTCTTGGAAACCACCCGAAAATTTACGATACGAAGATTTGTTTCCCCTCACCAGTACGTCTTTTCAGCTCAGTGATGGCAGACTTGAGCCGCTCCCTGTCTACTGGGTCCAGGTCTGGACGAACATGGATCTTCAAACCTTTCAGCCTACTTAGGCGGAACAAGATCAGTCTTGGACTGGCTTCGTCCACAATTGTGATTCTCATACGCCGATTTTGTTGATCACCTTGCTTTCCAAGACGGGTAATTTGCCTCACTTTTACCGAGTCCTCACCAGCGTCGAGGAGTCTGTCAATTAGACCCTGTAAAACTCGACATCGTGATCGTAGCGCACTTGGGGTGATGGATCACTGGACTCCGGTTTGCGAAAGATCACGAGATTATAACGCCTCTGGTCGGACGAGGTTGACCTTGCAGGGCGAAGTATACTACCAGCCTCACGTGGTTTGGCTAACTGTTGACTTACAGAACGTAAACGCTCAATGTCCCTTCGTAATTTCGTTCTCTTTTCTTTCCACTGGTCTTCAGCACTCAGACTTTCACCTGCTGGGACACCAGTGCTCGTTGGACACAATACAGGTAAACAATTTATGCCAGGTGAAACTGAGCTTCTCACAACGGTTGGAATTCGTGCCGGTGAGTTTGCACGAGTAGAGGAAGAAGACTGAGCTGAAACCTGAAGGCTTTTCGGGCTAGGTTGTTGGGCCAAACACACGGAGCTGTTCGTAACGGAATGATGAAGCCTACATGTCGGCTTTACTCTTCCTGGCTGTATCTTGTTCCGGCAATTTTCACATAAAGTTTGAACGAAATCTTGTTGGATTTCACGAAGACGATGAAAATGCTCAACTGATAATCCAACACATGAAATGTGGTATTTAACTTGGCACAAAACACACGTGAGGGCATTTGCACGGTATCCGACTATCTTGAAACAAGTACCACAGGGTGATTTCTTCGGCATTGTGAATAATCCGAAAACAAGATGGCGACCAATTGCTGGAGAAGATGGCGATAGCAAGATCGCCAAAAGCAAGCGGTGAAAACACAAGTATTTCTGGTCGAAAATTCAGAATCAGAAATGAACCTGAATTGTATCTAAATTTCCACGAAATACTTCCAATGAGCGAAGAAATGCAACACAAAGTGCTTTTCCCAACACAGCTAAAATAACCGACCGGAGGCCGCTATCAGAATGTGGAAAGAGTAAGGTGCACAACAAGGACCTTCCCCTAGAGAGCTGAAGGAGGAAAACCTTTGATAGAGTGGTAATGAGGGAGATAGTAAGTGGGTACGAAGAGTAACAGATGGGCTTGAGCACCGCGTTCGAAACAGGTGGTGTAGCAGAGTTCGTTGAGTCCAGGCTTCTGTTATTTATTATTTATGATCTGCGTGTGGACCGGAGTGCATCTTCCGTGGGCTGTCGAGGCGGGCTAGTCGGACGGCAAAAAAACTGGCTAATCCAAATAATGGCCGACAGAACATTTCCTTCGCTGCAGACCCTAAGGTGCGTTTGAGAGTTGTCAGTTCCCCCACCGCACCGCAGTCGACGGTCCTCGTCCCACGAAGAAATCCGGGCGTCTTCGTCGACATCAAGTAGCCAGGCTTGTGAGGACCAATCCGGTTGTAGCCGTCCGCGGTTTAGGGCTATTTGTTTTCACTTGGGTCAAAAAGGGACCTTACTCCGATTAGCGTGTAAGTAGAACGTTGACTTGGCAGTTCCGATGGCTGTTTCTGAAAGCAGAACTCAGACGGTCGGAGAAGTGACTTGATGCCGGAAAGGGAACATGGCATGCGTTATAAAAGAAGATACGCTTTTTGGATTTTTAAAACTGTTTTGTGTATTTTTGTCGGTTTTGCAAAACGTTTGTCGAGGTAACTCACGATTGCCACTTAAGACCTAAAAATGTGCGTGTTAATGGAAATATCAGACGTTTGCAAAATCTGTAAAACAGACCTTAGCTTGGGTTTCAGGTGATTTAGGCGGTGTGTCAAGGGGAACCAAGGGTTTCGGGGTCTTCAATGCTCGGGAATTCACCGCAATTGCGGGTGCGTGTTTGATAGCATACGGATGGGTTAGAAGTGGACTGTCACAGAAGGCCAGTTTGAGGCGATCGGTAGACACTGTTGTTCGGTGACCATCTTGGTCTATACCATTGCTCAACTGTGTGCATCCTTAACGCAATGGCTTTCATCCGTAGTGCGGCAGCCTCCTTCGTTAGCGCAAAAAGTATAATCCGATAAGCACGAAAATTGCATCCACGATGCCCCCAGTGATCCAGTTGTTCGCTGGCCTAAAACGGACTTCCCGTCTGTTCACTTAAGCCATCCGCTTGTCTAGGTGTGCACCAGCATCAGACAATAAGGGGATGGAAGCAGGAGCTTGCTCACTAAGAGGGCTTGAGTGAACCAACGAGATGTCCGTGTACGACGAGCGGACAGATGACTTATATATGGAATTTGGAACAATATTTTGGCTCTTTTGTGGCTCTTCGTTGTGGAGTCTCGAGCGTTTCAAGATCTTACTTGTACCATGATTGCCAGACCGGGATAACGTAGTCAACATGAGGCTGCATGTATATGCTAAGCAGCGTCGGGCAGATAGATATATCAAACCGCCCGAATGCCCTCCGCGGAAAACGAACGTGTTGGTTTCCGATCTATGACATCTTCTAGATTGTTTTGAGCAACCGTAGTGAGTCTGACTTGACACCCCAATATTGAGTTCCTGGGTGACCAGATGCAAGAAGTGGTCCCTAAGCTTGTGGTTGATGCTCGGCTGATGATGAATAGTGATCATCTCACACTTGAACAAATGAAACTGGAGCAAAGTGTGGAATGATCATTAACACGCACTGTCCAGGTCTTGCTGAAGTACATCGTACTCTCAGGGGTCGGTGATCTCCCGATATATCTCAAGTACACCAACAAATGTAAGCAATTCGAGTTGATCAGAAGCGTGAGGCCTTTAATGAACACGAGGAGTATGACATAAATTCACGCATTTATCGATGGAGATCACGCAAGACCGGCATTACAAGCTTTAACTATACTCCAACTAACGCGGCAGAAAAGCCGTTAGTTGGGAAGATTCCCTTTGGTACCCTACAGACGGATGTTGTTGCATTGGTACATGGCAATAAAATTCGGTCATTTCATGGCTCTTCGGTTACACGTCTATTGCTAAGCAACAATTGCAGAAGGTTAAGAGCAATGGATGCACAAATACACAACAGTCGATATTTCACAATTGGAGACAAGCAGTGCTCGTCTTTAATCACTATGCAGTCGAAGATCCAAAGAGGTTGTGAACACTATCATTCGACTTAATGAGTAGCTAATCTTTCACATGCGCAGAGTTGTTTTATTAACAGAAGTCGTTTTGGTAAGCGCATGCTCCCGTTCGCTCTTTGACGCATTCGGCACCGAAGTTAACACATAGCAGAGTTTTAGGCTGAAATACTCCATCTTGGCACATACGTGGAAAAACCTGCACTGGTTCAAAATAATGCGCAGCCAAGCACAGCTTGTGCGTCTTAAATAACCTCTATCATCTAGGCATTGGCGGAGATGTGTGCTGTGTGGTCAGTTGAGTTGTATTTCGCGATAGAAGAGGCCACACATGAGATGCAATACTGACCCATCCACAAGTAACCTGAGTATACTTTATGCATACCAGAGGCATTTATTGGTATATCTACCTCGCGATCAATGAGAACACTGTTTAAGTAGAAGTTCGTCACATCTAGGCTCAGTCAGACAGCCATAAAACATCCGGAAAAGCATTGTAGGCAGTTTTATCCCATCGGGAATCATTAGTTTTGCGTGTTTCACCTGCCCACTCTGTGACTGAAGCCAGTAACCCGACTGTTAGCACTCTGTGGTGAAGAGCACTGGGCTACGAGAGACGATAAAGACCGGTGTGACTAAGTCACTATCAGTGATATGGCTCCACTCACTATCCACTGAGTTACACGTTACTACCGTGCAGAGGTCAGGGAAACCCCAGTTGGCAAAATACTACAATATGTAGATAAATGCACCAAGTCAAAAAAGAATGGGTTGTATTCTCCCAATTTAGTCACCATTAAGTGTGACATTTGGCCAGACCCGAGAGTTTTCACAGTCCTTAGGACAAATTTCATGTCGCAGTCTTCATACTTTAAATGCAAGCCACTGGTTATCTACCCACATTCCACTATCAGCCGCCTTCAGCGAGTGCATATAGGACACAGTGAGGCGGCCGCAAAGTAGGTATGTAAGCGCATGCCAAAGCCCCCGCAAATGCCCAAGTACAATTCTACAGCTCAGTAATAAGTAGAGTGTATTTAACTTCAAAATCTGTCAGTGAAAAACAAAACCATTTTGCATTTGTAATCCTACCCCAGTAGTGCTTCGAATGCAGCGATAATCAAAGCACAGCCTGTGGATATCTTTTGGGCAGAGAGGTCGTCCTGCAGCCATGGAACGAAGCCGCTCGTTCCGTAGCACTGTCGACGCAGCTTTATGTAGAAGAACTGTTTGTGTCGGCAACACAGGTGACGGTAAGAACAACTCCATACTTCGAAATGCACAGAGAGATCTCATAGTTTAAACCGTTAACGGTAAAGCAGTTCCCGGGAGTAAGCAAACTACAGACCCCTTCAACTGGTTAGCCCGATGTGGTAAGCGTGGGTGTAGCTTGGCAGCCCTCGCAGGAAGAGTTAACACTTCGAAGAGATTAGAATCATTATGAAATGTGAAACAGACAGCTTCACTCCACACAGCATGTCGTGGGTGGACCACAGGGAAGAACGAAGTGCGAGAATGCCTTCAGTATACTCCAAGTCACGTAGGCAGATTCTGGAAACTGCACAGTGCCTTCGGGTTTCAGTTCTCCTAAACACTAGGATGTCATACATTGTGACCTTGAAGTGGGCGGATGATAGAGGAAAACACTGCAGTACACCACTTGTAGTGATGAAGGAAAGCGAAAAAGTGTCATGTACTCCTACACAATCCGAGATGCGGGAATAAATTGCTTAGAGAGTGTCTGCACACTTTGCTAACAGCACACTACATAAACAAGATCAGCTAGGGTCGCTTCTGACTTGGTCAAGCCAGCTAGTAAACCTAAGGAGGTATCGATTGTTGAACGGACGAACTTCGACGCCGCTGGAATATTTGGCAACACAGCTTATACATTAGCGAATCCCAGCTTGCTGTTCACGTATAACTTGTCTTCGCACTCCCGTGATTCTCCATAACTGCAGGATATCAGGCAATTTGGATGCCATGTTGATGTGACTAATACTTTATGTTTAGCACGTTCTGTTTGAGCGCTCTGTTTGAGGACTAAAAGAGAAACGCCAACCTCGTCAAACAAGACAAACTGCATTATCGAAACCTTTGGGAGAAGGAAGGTTAAATCGTGAATGAGAGTTGACTCATTTGTAAGTAGCAGTAAGATTTATTGGGTATTTGTGAAGGTTCGTCGCAGTTAGGCTCAGACAGACAGCCATCACAGATCCAGAAAAGCGCTAGACGGCCGTTTCGTCGTATTGGGACCCAAGAAATCCCCCTGTTACTTACAAATAATCAGTCGTCGCCTTAGCGGCTTACATGGCACCGCGATTGGTGGCGGCTTGCAAAGGAAGTCGTGGCTTTGGGGGCCAACCTTGTACTTTGCACATTCACAACATGCATGGCCGTGGAGGATGAGCCGCGCTATATCGCAGTTAGATATCAGTCGTAGCGGTCCGCTGCAAACGCCCATGGCTCAGTGGCATAAATTGCTGGCTCGCAAAAGTGAGTTCATGGGTTCGAATCCGGCAGGGTTCGGCGTGTGCGCGCTACTGAGGAGACCCAATAGGACGAAGCGGCGGTCTAGCTCATCCTGGATGTATCGGTGGCTGTCTGCCTGAGTCTAACTGCGACGCATTTTTACAAGAGCCTTGACTCCCTCTTTCAAATCGACTGCAATGGTTCGCCTGGACCTTGAGTATTGTGGCCTATCCACATTCAGTTGAATGATCTAGTTCACACCTACCATTGTTTTTCTCTTCACCTGCCAATCAAGTTCTGCCTCTATAAATGTCCTCTTAATTGTCTGTCGCACCCTCCACGGGCATCCTGCAGCGCAAGATTAATGACCACTGCTAGCGAGTGACTAAACGGGATATTGTGGCTGCACCCCTTGTACCAAAGAACGAAATCAAATCAATCCCTGCCATGGGCTTTGCTGCATGGTGACAAACCTACTCTGCTGTATCACGTAAAATCACGATTGGCATCACTTGATTAAAGATTTGTTGTTAAATCATGTGCATTATATACCTACACAAAACATTGACAGCTAAACCTATAAACCACTCACAATTGGAAACTATCCCTGAATCCATTTGGCTGACAGTTACGGATGTCTCATCTTACACACTGCTTGCATGTATCTACAACCCACCGAATGCGTCTAACCTAAGTATCACCAACATCAATTCTGCATTTGACTTCGCATCAGAGCTGCTACACAGCCAGAAGATTATTGCCGGCGATTTCAACCTACCGAAAATACGCTGGTCATCCCACCCAACGTCTACGTTGCACGCCTCTTTTCTTTCTTCCATCAGAACTGGGGGCTGGACAAAATGGATTACCAGTCCAATCAGGTCAGCCAATCTACTGGACTTAATATTCACATTAAGGTTACCAAATCCACAGACCGAGATCTTAAACAATCTCCCTGGCAGCGATCATGACATGATCCGACTCAGTTTCCACATTAAAGTGGTCACGAAACTCGCCTCTACAATGCCAGTTGCAACCCATGAGATAAACTGGAATGCTTTCAGCAGTTCATTCGTTTCGCCGACTGGGATGCATTTTCCTCTGTACCAGTGTGTACACCGCCGTGGAGCAGTTCTATAAACAAATCCATCAAACTATAGCCCTCATTGCTCCATAATGTATTCATGCCCCTCAAGTCTCAAAGAAGCCGTCGAGCACTTAATCAACAAGAAAACCAGCAAGTTAGCTGCAAGATACAGAAGGACCCATGACTTTTCAATTATCTTACAAATGCATGAACTTACCACCAGAGTCAAACACGCGCAAGTAACACGACGAAAAAATGAGGAACATACAGCCCTAAGGACAAGCTGCAAAGCTTGATAGCTTGTCAAAACACTGCATCGTAGAACCAGTGACCGCTCTCCTCTGATTACCGAAACTGTTGATGGTGAGCGTCACTTACTCCATGACCCATTTGAAATCTGTGAAACATTCGGTGACCTTTTGCCACCATCATGAGTCGCGAAGCTGACCCGGTGCCTGTGTGTCCAGAGCTTACAGTAACAAACCTCTTAAGCAGAGTCGATATCTCAACAGTATCCACCAATTTCTCAAATCAATCAGGCTATCTTCCAAGCTGGGATCTGATGGCATTTCACCAACCACCAATAAACTAGGAAGGCCTGCTCTTGATGAACATGTTTACTCTATCTCTAGTATCTAGCCACATTCCAAACCAATGAATAACGTCATTTATTATGCTTCGGCATAAAGGAAGTCCCAAACAAATGATTGATAACTACCGACCAATCCACCACACTCCGATAATCGCTTGGCTATTTGAAAAACTGGTCAGAAAGGAGATGAGGAACTTTGTTGATTCTATTGGCCTGGTCAATAATTCGCAGCATGGTTTTCTCAATAAGCGATCGTGCACTACCTGTCAACTGCATTACCTTAATCACATGTCAGAATCAATCGATTCCGGCTATGCAGTAGTAATCTTGTTTCTTGACATACACCAAGCGTTCGACCGAGTACCGCACAAGCGACTGTTACAAAAGTTGGAGAACTTTGGGATGCGGAACCCATTACTTGGTTGGCTATCATCATACCTGAGTGATCACCATCAGGTAGTCACTTTAGATGATTATGGCTCTTCCCCACGCTCAATCATCAGTGGAGTCATTCAAGGGATGGTGCTCGGTCCCTTACTCTTTTTGTTCTACATCAATCACATCATCACATTTGTAAAACATGGTACGTCATTTTTATTTGCTGACGATATCAAAATCGTCTGTAAGCTTCGGAGTGACGAACTTCACTAGATATGAGTGCTCATTCAACATGATTTACATTCCCTTGAGTCATGGTGCTGCACATGGGTGATGAACCTCTCGGCTAAGAAATCAAACATCATGTCTTACGGCTGCTGCATCCCCGAAGGATCTATCACCCTAAACAATGAACGCGTCCCTACACAGTTGTCCACGCGAGATCTTGGAATTAGGTACTCGTCTACCTTCAATTTCTCCGAACAGGCCCAGTACCAAGTAGCACATGCCAGTCTATGTTCAATATACCAAACAAAATACACACAACTCATGCTACAGTTGAGCTTTTCAAGCTACTCACTCGCCCCATCCTCGAATACTGCAACATAATATACGGAAATAGGAGCAAGCGTGATAGAATTGTTGTGGAGAACCTGCAGAGGTCATTTATTAAACACCTGATTGGTAAATTGCTATGTGTTATCGAGAAGGTTGCAAGGAACTTCATCTCGAACCACGTTGGATTCGAGGATTGAAGCATAATTTGTTGCCGCTTTTCAACATGTTACAAAAAGAGGCCTATTCCAACCTGCCTACACTGAATTTACAACATTGCTCAACTCTAGCGTTTCGGAGCAATGGTTTTACACTGAGAAACTGAAGGCTAGAACCAACGTCCGCTCTAATTTCTTCCTGATCAGATACAGCTATCTGTGGAATAAACTACCAATAACGGTCAGATCATGTGACAATGTGACAACATTTAGTAGTAGACTCGCCAGTTAGATTCATCTAACTACCCTAAGCTCTATATTCACATGGGAAAAGTCCCTCGACGAGCTATTCCAAGGGGGGCCAAAAAGCACCTAAACACCAATGTTTTCATAACTAGGCTTTGGCCTCAAGCATCCGCTAAAATGTTAATACATGAAACGCATATCCCAATACCCCACCTATACATTTCACCCATGCAAGAGCATGGATTCTTCTGTACAAATTGATCTGTGCCGCTATAGACACAGCTTCTTTCATCAACAGAAATATACGTATACTTATTCTTATTCATAAGGACTCTGATGATCCGGACGCAATTACCAAACTTGGCTATGCATTGTGTTCTGTTTCCAATTACTTTTATTGGGATCCAGAGCCGAATATCGGTTGTTACAACCTACTATTAACCAGACAGAGTAGACAGGGGGCGAGTTCAACGTCACTGGACAGGTCTCATACAACAGGGAGTATTGGACAGTGGTGCGACTGAAAAGATTATATGGCTATGCGTCGTTTACTCTTCGGCTGAGATATATGGTGTACTCCAATTGGCTTAAGTGAACACATCTAATCGACTACTGCCCTGTCATATCAACAGGTGCCGAATAGTTTAAGGTGAAGTCCGTATCAACCGGTAGGCAAGTTCTCCTGATCAACTCTCTCAATTAAATATATGGGCAACTGGGTCAGATATGATACTTTAGTTATTCGTCTTTGCTTTCTCTAAGTGTGACTAAATGATTGCATGTATAATGCAGTTAGATACTGTGGCTGAGTGACATCCCAGAAATCATTATAGCGTACGAAACGACAAGGAAGGCAAGAAAGGGACATGGGAATGAACATCAAGAAAGCTGATTGGTTTCATCCGCTGCATTCTCAAACGTCGTGTTGGGACTCCCACTTGCGGTTGGACGTAGGATCGAGAAGCCAATTTCGCGATGTGATTAACCGTAGTCTACCGTTTACCCTCACTTATACAAAAGTATAGGTAGAATTTCGTCACATCTAGGCTCACTCAGACAGCCGCCACAAGCCCGGAAAAGCACTGTACGCGCGTTTCATCCTTTCGGGAATCATCAGCAGTGCGCATTCCATCGGACCCTTGGTAGGGCTCGAAACCGCAACTCGACTGTAGCCAGTCCGTGGTTGAGACCACTGAGCTACGGGGGACGGCAACGACCATCGTGAATAAGTTACTAGATGTGATTTAGCGCCGCTCACTATCCACTGACTTACACGTTACTGCCGTGCAGAGGACAGGGTAGCCCCCTCACCTATACCATTCAACTCCCCCTACTACTCTTCTGCAATCACTACACAGAACAAACTGCTTATAATGCCATAAGATAATTGGCGGCTTAAGTTTGTTAAGCTCGTCGCTTGGTGTGATGATCACTGATCGAGCATGCGGAGTACAACGTCGCTATCAGATTCCTTTGGAAGAAAAATGTGCGTTTCTCGTGGTACTGAGAAACCATGCGCACAAAGGGATGTATCGTATTTGTATGGGTAACATGCTTATGCATGCAAGGCTGTCAATGGTTGGAGTTTATGCCTGGGTAGGAAAGGTACGTTTCTGTGAAATTCTTCATTTAGGACTTTCACTGTCCTATTCATGGGCATCCATGGTCATGGAGATTATCTTTTGTTGTGCTTCCGGTGCAGATCGGGTTACCATGATGACGGAGGGATATGAAAGGGAAAAAACATGAACAAGCAGTCGAATTTATGGTTCGTATCTTCCTAGGAACACTTTAATACACACACATATTATATATATATATATATATATATATATATATATATATATATATATATATATATATGGTTGGCGGCATCCGGTTTCGGATTTGCCTGTCACTGTGGCCAGCCACAGGACGCCTGCGCCTATCGAGGGACCATGGATGGCTTGCGCTGCACCACCCACAGCTCCATCCACACACCCCATATCCAGTGTAAACCCGAAGGAATAAGACCGGGAGGCATGTGGATGGGAGGCACGTTTCATCAACGGAGCCGGCCCACACTCCTTCACAGGCAAACACAAGCACACTGTATTTGGGGAATCAACCGCACACAAGGCGGTAGCTGGACCGTAGTCCGCTCCACACTGACTGCATGGAACCGCTCTTTGAGCCTAGCACGACCACAAGGACCGTGCACCCCATCCCCTCCAGCAACGACCAACTGTCTCCTGGAACCAGTATGGACGAGGTAGTGGGTAATAGACAGGTAGGCACCTTGTCAACATGCACATCAAGCGCAGCCACACCTGGGATGTCAAACAACAGCCAATCACTTGAGAGAGAGATAAAAAGAAAATAACTCGATTAATGCATAAGGAAACGGTGACGTAAACCTTAAGTTTATGAGCATATGAAATAAGTTGTTTACAAACGAATCCTAGATAAGTTCACGAGGTCAGAAAGTATACTTTACGGAAATGCCACGAACACAAAAATGTTATGGAAATCGAATACAGTTGGCTTAAGCGAGGTGTGCAAGTTAATGGAATAGAGTACAGGTAGACATTTATATGAGAAAGAAAAGCATCAAGGCAAAATTGAAAACCCACCACCTGAAATAAAGAGACTTAGCATGCAAGCACGCGGTTAGTAAATCGAATGCAGCGTACCTACAAACGCTGCGCCGGTTCTGCCTACGTTCTCTGCAGGACCCGTCGTCGCTTCGGTAGTGGTCCCGAGTGGCCTCGCTCATGGCTCACTAGGCCTGCCTGACTCAGGCACTTGCGACCGCATGTGCTACAGCACCATGCGCTCGATGTCGATGGAGTACAACCCATCGGTGCTTGCCGCTTCCGCAATTGCCGCTTCTTCTCTGCATGCATGAGGTCTTTTTTCCGCACTTCGGCAACTGCCTTCGTGATCAGATCGCGCCATGCATGCCGATCAACCGCCTTCGATTCCCATGATCTGCAATCAAGATTAGAACGTGTGAGGCTCACTTTAATCATGTCCTGGTAACGTAACGTTGGTTTCCCCACGTGCCGCTTCCCAATACTCAGCTGACCATATAATAGCTGCTTCGGTATCCGCGTCGAATCCATACGGCTCACATGACCGATCCACCTCAGGTGTCTCAATAAAAGTATGCAGTCCACTGCATACATCCCACTTCGGCGCAAAACTTCCGTGTCTGCAACTCTGTCACCCAACCGATGTGCAAAATCCGTCGCAGACACTGCTGATGGAACCGCTCGAGATATCGCACATCCCGCCGGTACATCGTCCACATTTCACTGTCGTATAGAAGAACGGACAGCACCATGGATTTGTACACCATCAGCTTCGTGCCAATGGTAAGCTGATGGTTGTTCCACACTCGGTACTCTAGCTTCCCGAATGCCGCCGCTGCCTTTGACACGCGGATACGCAGCTCACTGTGCAGCTGCTGATCAGTCGACATCACACTCCCAAGGTAGCAAAAGCGGGAGGTGGTTTCTAATACTTCAGCACCAATGCTGATTCGCGGCAATATTGAAGATTGCACCTCCGGTGAAGGCTGAAAGAGACAGACAGTTTTGCTTGTGTTGATGGTGAGCCCGAATTTGGTCGCTGTCGAAGCCAGAGCACTAGTCATATGCTGCAACTCATCCGCGCTGTGTGAAAACAACGCACAGTCGTCAGCAAACAGCAACATACGGATAGTTGTCTCACAGACTAGAGTTCTCGCACCAAAACGACGGATGTTCAGCAACCCACCATCAATACGGTGCTCCACACGAACACCGTAAGCACAAGCGGCATCAAAAGCACAAGACATCATTGCATGAAGATATATATTAAACAGGGCAGGAGCTAAGACACAGCCTTGCTTCACACCAGAGACAACTGCAAAGTCATCCGAGGTCTCTCCACTCAGCTACACCCTCGCTCGCATACCACTGTGCAGACATTCAATTAAACTTACAAACTTACGCGGGCAACCAAACTTACCCAACACCAGCCACAATGCCTCGCGGTTCACCGTATCAAATGCATTGGTGAAATCAACAAAAAGCGAGTACAATGGCTGGTGTCGTTCTCTGCACTTCTCCTGCAACTGACGAGCCGCAAACACCATATCTATAGTGTTGCGACCCGAACGGAATCCACACTGCTCTTCCGCCACGTTAGGTTCCATAACCTGACTGACGAGGTGGTTGAGCAGGATTCGGGCAATCACCTTGCCCACACAACTCAGCAAGTTGATGCCACGATAATTCGTGCAACATTGCTTGCTACCTTTGCCCTTGTACAGTGATAGCACAAGGACATCCTTCAGCTCAGGAGGCACCTCCTCCTCAATCCATACACGTTGCACCAAGTGGTGCAGCGCAGTCAACAACGCGGGTCCGCCGTGTTTCAATACTTCAGGTGGGATCCCGTCGGTCCCAGCACACTTGCCATTTCGCAACTGAGCAAGTGCTCTCTGCGTCTCATCCAGTGTCGGCGTGTCCGCCAGATTCGTCTTCACATCGTGCTGCTTGAGGCCGTTCAATGTAGGCCAGTCGATCTCTGAACGGTTGTTCAAGAGACAGTCAAAGTGTTTCCGCCAGATCTGCATTATGTCTGCAGTCTGTGTGCAGGTAGCGCCTGAACTAACATCGATCAGTGTCCTCAGCGGCTCCAATCTCGGTCCATACACCGCCTTCAAGGAGTCAAAGTATTCCTTGTGTTGGCGGCCTTCGGCGTAGCATTCCATCTGTTTCGCCTTCTCCGTCCACCATGCATTTTTAATGCGACGGAGCTCTCGGGTCAGTCGCCGTCGAAGTTTGCGAAACTGACTACTCTTCCCCAAGTCACTGGGGTCTGCAACATGTGCAGCAAACGCTGCATTCTTCTCCGACACCAATGCGCCAATCGTCGCATTGTTGTCATCAAACCAATCAGGCCGCTTACAGTTTGCGCGCCGGATGGTCTCCTCGGCAGCAGCTGTCACCTGGTCGCGAATGTGGTGCCACAGGTCACCCACTGTGGCTATGCACTCCACATCACACAGGCGTGCAGTCATCGCCTTCTCCAGCTCAGTACGTTTCACCACAGTACCGAGGGAGAGAATGTTAAATTTACGCCGATTCACGGCGGGAGTGCAATACATAGATTTACCAAAATATATGTACAGTTTGGTCCGCACCAATTTGTGAGCAGTGCCACACTCAGCTCCACGCAGTACACGTGTCATGCGCACTTCACGCATATCACGCTGACGTACGATGACATAGTCGAGCAGGTGAGCGTGACCACTCCGTGGGTGCGTCCAAGTTGCTATATCACTCGCACTCAGTGCAAACCAAGTGTTCGTGATCGTCAGGCCGTGAGTAGCACACAGTGAGAGCAGCCTGTCACCGTTCGCATTCGCTGAGCCAATGCCATGCGGACCGATGACATCTGTCCACACCGATGCATCACGCCCAACGCGTGCGTTGAAATCACCCAGCAGAAATAGTCGGTCGCTCCTCGGCACAGACCGTATCACGGAGGATAGCTCAGTGTAGAATTGATCACGCGTGTCATCAGGATAACACACGGTCGGACCGTATGTGTTTATAAAAGTAGCAAACTTACCTCTTCCGAGTCGTAGGCGAACAGTCATCAGTCGCGCGCTGATGCCTGTTGGTTCACCCACCAGCTGGCCATGGAGGCGATCGGATATTGCAAATCCGACCCCATGATCACGCGGTGTTGAGGCGGCGTTGCCCACTCAGTAGAATGTGTAGCCGGCACCTGCTTCATGCAACTTACCTTGCTCAGCGAGCCGAGTTTCACTGAGCGCCGCAGTATCGATGTGGTAGCGCGCCAGTTCCATCGCGACCAGTGCAGTGCGTCGCTCCGTGCGCTCGCTGGAGTTCCGGTCCAGTAGTGTGCGCACGTTCCAGCACCCGATGCTGAGTGCTTTGCGCGCAGGCATACGATTGCATTGGTGGGCAATCGCACGCGAGGTGGTCGTTGTGCTTCGGAGGTTTGCTTGAGGGACTCCACCCAGAGCCTTTGGCTCAATAGCCTGACCCACAAGGCAGCGGGTGGTTTGGAGGTTTGCTTGAGGGACTCAACCCGGAACCTTTGGCACAAGAGCCTGACCCACAAGGCAGTGGGAAGCAGATCCAGCTCGGGAATGTGATTGCAGAGACAGATGGGGATCTGCTTGACGGCCGTCACACGCAGCCTTTGAGGTTCTGGAACGTTTTATATATGTTTTGCGACCGTAGTAGGATACGCACCTGCGACCACGGCCAGACGCAGGTGGGTTTTTACGGGTTTGCACCAATTTGACCAGGGGCTGCCTGGCTTGAGGCGGGCAGTAGCAAACCATTGAACACCCGGAGGCGTCCTCCCACCGTCAGAGACAATGCGTGGCGCTCGTGCTCTAAGCCAATCGAGCTTTGAGCTTATAACCCGTAGACCTGTTGTCTCCCATGCCTAGGTTTTACGGGAAGAGGGCCATCGACCACTTCCTAACCTCCGAAGAGGATGGTATATATATATATATATATATATATATATATATATATATATACCATCCTTATTGCTTCGTTCATTGTGCGGGCCACCGGGGGGCTTTCAAATTGCCACGTACGGCAATTTGCGCAATAACCCTAAAAATGACCGGACTGCACTCAACTGAATACAACTAGCGTACTATTGATTGGAAGGTCATTTTGAAGCACTAGTTGTAGGAAAGGATTCCGACGCGCAATCGTAATGCATACCGCGGTTCACGTTTAGCTTACTTTTGCATCGAAAAGGTCAGACGGAAGGTGAAATAAAAGCGAAGAGTAAATTCTGTTTGTTGTTGGCTAGAAGGCATCTTGTCCATCGCAATGGGGCTGGACCTTACCGTGGTGCGATGGTTTGTTTGCCTCAGCGATCCCTTGAGCTATGCTGAGTGGTGCTTTTTTGCACCTTCAGAGCCACTCATATCAGATTGGTCAATGGTTAGAGACCAAGACAAACTCAACCTCCTGGTGCTCCAGGTTGGGGGTTGGAATGAGGTGGCTCCTTATTTCTTAAAACGGACTCCTTGTAGCCCAACGCCAAACCCGCTGCCTTGCCGTCAGGTTTTTGAACCAAAGGCTTTGGTTGAGCACCCTAATCGTTCTCCTGTCTAGGCCTGGGCAAGCTGACAGTATCCTGCTCACGCAATACAAGGAATTTCTCTTCAAACAGTTTCTTGATGCTCTGGCCACCGCAGAGGATAATCAACGGTGCCCTATCTGCTGCATCGAGCAGGGTGGATAGGGGTTTGGATGCCACTGCTCAAGCCTCCCCATCTTCTTATTCCCCCTCTTACGCTTTTTCTCTCTTACCGTCTCGTTCCAGCTTCACTTTTATCCCCCTGTTTTCAACCCTCCCATACTTGGACCTCCCCCACCTTATGTTGCTAGGCTTTTACCTTCTAGTTTCTGCCGCACAGTAGCAGAGGGGTTTCCCACCTCTAACTTTCGTATATAGTTTGTGTATATGTGAGAAGACATCTTGTACCATGAACATAATGCCAAGCTGATCTGCACCATTGGGATGGCAGTGAAAGTACACCCAAGTTGAGTGATCACGGAGACTGTAATCAAGTAAGCTAATATATTTCAGCACCCCCGTATCACGCATAAGCCGTCGAAAGTTGTGTCCAATTCCTTTGTGATCTAAGGAGAAAGCTCAGCAGAAACACCTAACCGGTTTTCTTTTGGCTACCACGCCTCATGTGATTCAGTCAACCAGTTGTCTATCAGATAAGCATAACTTTTGAACAGTGAGTGTACCGAGCAATCAGATGCAGTCAGGTACCTTGTCTTGAAAACCGGGAGGACCTATCCCTTCGGCCACTGGCAGACGTGATGGGGCGTCTGTCCCGTAACCCGATGGCACCGCTTGCAATCTGCACATGCCCACCTTTACCTACGTAAATTCGCACCGACGGCTGGTGATGGTACCATGGCAACGAACGGTCAGCACGATGTACCGTCGTGCCGATGTTGCCCATTGCTTTTCTTTCTCAGCACCAAGTTAGTTTTAGCCTCATGTATCCGAGAAGTTGTCTCTCGGTCCATGGCTGAACACAGAGGCAATTCTGAAACTATCAGGTTAGAAATTTAGTGCAGGAAAGGAGTGTCTCTGGTACCACGGTGGATCTTCTCGATAGTCGATTTGGACCACGCGCACTGGGAATTTACCCGAGGACTGTGACCTCCAAATCATAGTCACCAGCTCGATTTAGTGTCACGAAGAAATCTGCGCCAGGTCAGCCTCAGAGGAACTATGTGTTATCTCTGTGCTCTCTACTCGTTACGATGAGGAAAGTAGATGCTGCAGTGTTACATTTGTGACCAAGACAATGCTGTGGTAGTGGGCATAAGATAAGGTGTAACAAGGTTCTATATGTGTTCCAGTATTATCCAAAGGCAGAAAATTAAACACTAGCTGTTCATTTCGAATTAACATTGATAGTGTATCATTTACAGTAGTTTAAAGTACACACTCCCCTCACCTCCCTAGAATTTGAACTGAGGGATTAGCCACCCGAGCTAATTCATTGATGTGACTACATAAAGGAAGTGGAAATTTCATTTGTGAGCATATCTCCGTTTCCTCAGAGGAGAGCAAAATAGCAATGAAATGCAGCGTCATGGTTACCATATCTCGCTATACGGGGTACCGTGGATCATTGGTGCTGCGTCACCAGTACTTCATAACTTCACGTTCAGACACAGTAATGAAAGATTCTTAAACTGAGTGCTTTCTTTTCGTGCAACCAATGTGTCTTAAGCAGAGCACTGAATTAACAATGCTTTCCTTAAGGCAAATCGCATGCCACCACTGCCGTTTAACTTGCCGTCGTTCCCCTTCAGTTAGACGATTGTTTTGAATGCTTCAGTTGTGAGGTGATTGATTTCCAACAGACAGCGTGCGATTCGTGTACCCTCACAGCCACCATCACTCCAACATCGCCAACAACGGCAGAGGTTGCAGGGGTAGTGTGAAGCTTCGCCGGTCACTGTTGATGAATCATTCGCATTTGGCGTGATTCATTCCGACAGTCGTGATGAGGGTAGCAGTTGGGCTATCAGTGTGGGTGCATCGTTGATCATTACTTCCTATGCAAGCAAACTGGGCGAAAGCAAACCGTCCGGTGTCATTCAGTCGGTTACACACCGAATTCCACCTGGATGGACAGACCATGGAGCGGTGTCCCAATTTCTAGTGGAGGCGAAATTATCACAATCACACCGTTTCATATAGGATTGGAAACAAACCAAATACCTCCACACCACTCGGTGTGATATAGTTCTCCGAAAATCCACACGGGCTCACATACACTTTTGTATAAGAGTAGTAGGGGGAGTTGAATGGTATAGGTAGAATTTCGTCACATCTAGGCTCACTCAGACAGCCGCCACAAGCCCGGAAAAGCACTGTACGCGCGTTTCATCCTTTCGGGAATCATCAGCAGTGCGCATTCCATCGGACCCTTGGTAGGGCTCGAAACCGCAACTCGACTGTTGCCAGTCCGTGGTTGAGACCACTGAGCTACGGGGACGGCAACGACCATCGTGAATAAGTTACTAGATGTGATATAGCGCCGCTCACTATCCACTGACTTACACGTTACTGCCGTGCAGAGGACAGGGTAGCCCCCTCACCAAGCGACGAGCTTAACAAACTTAAGCCGCCAATTATCTTATGGCATTATAAGCAGTTTGTTCTGTGTAGTGATTGCAGAAGAGTAGTAGGGGGAGTTGAATGGTATAGGTGAGGGGGCTACCCTGTCCTCTGCACGGCAGTAACGTGTAAGTCAGTGGATAGTGAGCGGCGCTAAATCACATCTAGTAACTTATTCACGATGGTCGTTGCCGTCCCCCGTAGCTCAGTGGTCTCAACCACGGACTGGTTACAGTCGAGTTGCGGTTTCGAGCCCTACCAAGGGTCCGATGGAATGCGCACTGCTGATGATTCCCGAAAGGATGAAACGCGCGTACAGTGCTTTTCCGGGCTTGTGGCGGCTGTCTGAGTGAGCCTAGATGTGACGAAATTCTACCTATACTTTTGTATAAGTGAGGGTAAACGGTAGACTACGGTTAATCACATCGCGAAATTGGCTTCTCGATCCTACGTCCAACCGCAAGTGGGAGTCCCAACACGACGTTTGAGAATGCAGCGGATGAAACCAACCAGCTTTCGTGATGTTTATTCCTCTGCCCCTTTCTTGTCTTCCTTGTCGCTTTGTACGCAATCATGATTTCTGGGATGGCACTTAGCCACCGCATTTAATTGCCTTATGCATGTAATCATTTAGTCACACGTAAAGAAAGCAAAGACAAATAAATAAAGTATCATATCTGACCCAGTTGCCCATACATTTAGTTGAGAGAGTTGAACAGGAGAACTTGCCTACCGGTTGATACGGACTTCACCTTAAACTATTCGGCACCTGTTGATATGACAGGGCAGTAGTCGATTAGATGTGTTCACTTAAGCCAATTGGAGTGCACCATATATCTCAGCCGAAGTGTAAACGACGCATAGCCATATAATCTTTTCAGTCGCACCACTGTCCAATACTCCCTGTTGTATGAGACCTGTCCAGTGACGTTGAACTCGCCCCCTGTCTACTCTGTCTGGTTAATAGTAGGTTGTAACAACCGATATTCGGCTCTGGATCCCAATAAAAGTAATTGGAAACAGAACACAATGCATAGCCAAGTTTGGTAATTGCGTCCGGATCATCAGAGTCCTTATGAATAAGAATAAGTATACGTATATTTCTGTTGATGAAAGAAGCTGTGTCTATAGCGGCACAGATCAATTTGTACAGAAGAATCCATGCTCTTGCATGGGTGAAATGTATAGGTGGGGAATTGGGATATGCGTTTCATGTATTAACATTTTAGCGGATGCTTGAGGCCAAAGCCTAGTTATGAAAACATTGGTGTTTAGGTGCTTTTTGGCCCCTCTTGGAATAGCTCGTCGAGGGACTTTTCCCATGTGAATATAGAGCTTAGGGTAGTTAGATGAATCTAACTGGCGAGTCTACTACTAAATGTTGTCACATTGTCACATGATCTGAGCGTTATTGGTAGTTTATTCCACAGATAGCTGTATCTGATCAGGAAGAAATTAGAGCGGACGTTGGTTCTAGCCTTCAGTTTCTCAGTGTAAAACCATTGCTCCGAAACGCTAGAGTTGAGCAATGTTGTAAATTCAGTGTAGGCAGGTTGGAATAGGCCTCTTTTTGTAACATCTTGAAAAGCGGCAACAAATTATGCTTCAATCCTCGAATCCAACGTGGTTCGAGATGAAGTTCTTTGCAACCTTCTCGATAACACATAGCAATTTACCAATCAGGTGTTTAATAAATGACCTCTGCAGGTTCTCCACAACAATTCTATCACGCTTGCTCCTATTTCCGTATATTATGTTGCAGTATTCGAGGATGGGGCGAGTGAGTAGCTTGAAAAGCTCAACTGTAGCATGAGTTGTGTGTATTTTGTTTGGTATATTGAACATAGACTGGCATGTGCTACTTGGTACTGGGCCTGTTCGGAGAAATTGAAGGTAGACGAGTACCTAATTCCAAGATCTCGCGTGGACAACTGTGTAGGGACGCGTTCATTGTTTAGGGTAATAGATCCTTCTGGGATGCAGCAGCCGTAAGACATGATGTTTGATTTCTTAGCCGAGAGGTTCATCACCCATGTGCAGCACCATGACTCAAGGGAATGTAAATCATGTTGAATGAGCACTCATATCTAGTGAAGTTCGTCACTCCGAAGCTTACAGACGATTTTGATATCGTCAGCAAATAAAAATGACGTACCATGTTTTACAAATGTGATGATGTGATTGATGTAGAGCAAAAAGAGTAAGGGACCGAGCACCATCCCTTGAATGACTCCACTGATGATTGAGCGTGGGGAAGAGCCATAATCATCTAAAGTGACTACCTGGTGGCGATCACTCAGGTATGATGATAGCCAACCAAGTAATGGGTTCCGCATCCCAAAGTTCTCCATCTTTTGTAACAGTCGCTTGTGCGGTACTCGGTCGAACGTTTGGTGTATGTCAAGTAACAAGATTACTACTGCATAACCGGAATGGATTGATTCTGACGTGATTAATGTAATGCAGTTGACAGTTAGTGCACGATCGCTTATTGAGAAAACCATGCTGCGAATTATTGTCCAGGCCAATAGAATCAACAAAGTTCCTCATCTCATTTCTGACCCGTTTTTCAAATAGCCAAGCGATTATCGGAGTGTGGTGGATTGGTCGGTAGTTATCAATCATTTGTTTGGGACTTCCTTTATGCCGAAGCATAATAAATAACGTTTTCCACTGGTTTGGAATGTGGCTAGATATTAGAGATAGAGTAAACATGTTCATCAAGAGCAGGCCCTCCTAGTTTGTTGGTGGTCGGCGAAATACCATCAGATCCCAGCTTGGAAGTTGGCCTGATTCATTTGATAACTTGATGGATACTGTTGAGATGTCCACCCTGCTTAAGAGGTTTGTTACTGTAAGCTCTCTGCACACTGGCACCAGGTCAGCTTCGTGACTCATAGTAGTGGCAATAAAGTCGCTGAATGCTTCACAGATTTCAGCTGGGTCATGGAGTGAGTGACACTCGTCATCAACAGTTTCGGTAATCAGAGGAGAGCGGTCACTGATTCTACGATGCAGTATTTTGAAAGCTCCCTAGCTTTGCAGCTCGTCCTTAGGGCTGTATGTTCCTCATTTTTTCTTCGTGTTACTTGCGCGTGTTTGACTCTGGTGGTAAGTTCATGCATTTGTGAGATAAGTGAAAAGTCATGAGTCCTTTTGTATCTTGCAGATAACTTGCTGATTTTCTTGTTGATTAAGTACTCGACGGCTTCTTTGAGACGTGAGGGGTATGAATACATTGTGGAGCAAGGAGGGCTATAGTGTGATGCATTTGCTTATAGAACTGCTCCGCAGCGGTGTACACAGTGGTAGAGTGGAAACATACATCCCAGTCGGAGAAACGAACGAACTGCTGAAAGCATTCCCAGTTTATCTTATGGGTTGCAACTGGCATTGTAGAGGCGAGTTTAGTGACCACATTAATTTGGAAACTGAGTCGGATCATATCATGATCGCTGCCAGGGAGAATGTTTAAAACCTCGGTCTATGAATTGGGTATCCCCGATGTGAATATTAAATCCAATACATTGGCGGGCCTGGTTGGACCGGCAATCCATTGTGCCCAGCCACCAGTTCTGATGGAAGAAAGAAAAGAGGCGTGCAACGTAGACGTTGGGTGGGATGACCAGCGTATTTTCGGTAGGTTGAAATCGCCGGCAGTAATCTTCTGGCTGTGTGGCAACTCTGATGCGAAGTCAAAAGCAGAATTGATGTTGGTGATACTTAGGTTGCACGCATTCGGTGGGTTGTAGGTACATGCAAGCAGTATGTAAGATGAGACACCCGCAAATGACAGCCAAATAGATTCAGGGATATGTTCCAATTGTAAGTAGTTTATAGGTTTAGCTGTAAATATTTTGTGTGGGTATATAATGCACATGATTTAGCAACTACTCTTTAATCAAATGATGCTAATCGTGAGTTTCGTAATACAGCAGAGTAGGTTTGTCACCATGCAGCAAACCCCATGGCAATTATTGGTTTAATTTCGTTCTTTACTACGAGGGGTTCAGCCTCAAGATTCCGTTTACTCACTCGCCAGCAGTGGTCATGGAGGTAATCTTGCGCTACAGGATGCTCGTGTAGGGTGCGACAGACAATTGAGAGGACATTTATAGGTGCAGAACTTGATAGGCAGGTGAAGAGAAGAATAATGGTAGGTGTGAACTAGATCATTTAACTGAATGTGGATAGGCCACAATACTCAAAGTCCAGGCGAACCATTGCAGTCGATTTGAAAGAGGGAGTCAAGGCTCTTGTGTAGATTCGTTGCAGGTAGACTCAGGCAGACAGCCACCGATACATCCAGGCTGAGCTAGACCGCCGCTTCGTCCTATTGGGTCTCCTCAGTAGCGCGCACACGCAGAATCCTACCGGATTCGAACCCATGGATTCACCTTTGCGAGCCAGCAATTTATGCCACTGAGCCATGGGTGTTTGCAGCGGACCGCTACGACTAATATCTAACAGCGATATCGCGCGGCTCATCCTCCACAACCATGCATGTTGTGAATGTGCAAAGTACAAGGTTGGCCCCCAAAGCCACGACTTCCTTTGCAGGCCGCCACCAATCGAGGTGGCATGTAATCCACTAAGGCGACTGCTGATTATTTGTGAGTAACAGGGAGATTTATGGGGTCCCAATAGGACGAAACGGCCGTCTAGCATTTTTCTGGATGTGTGGTGGCCATCCGTCTGAGCCTAACTGCGACGAACCTTCACGAATACCCAATAAATCTCACTGCTACTTACAAATGAGTCAACTCTCATTCACGATTTAACCTTCCTTCTCCCAAAGGTTTCGATAATGCAGTTTGTTTTGCTTGACGAGGTTGGCGTTTCTCTTTTAGTCCTCAAACAGAGCGTTCAAACAGAACGTGCTAAACATACAGGTATTAGTCACATCAACATGGCATCCGAATTGCCTGACATCCTGCAGTTATGGAGAATCACGGGAGTGCGAAGACAAGTCATACGTGAACAGCAAGCTGGGATTCGCTAATGTATAAGCTGTGTTGCCAAATATTCCAGCGGCGTCGAAGTTCGTCCATTCAACGATCGATACCTCCTTAGGTTTACTAGCTGGCTTGACCAAGCCAGAAGCGATCCTAGCTGATCTTGTTTATGTAGTGTGCTGTTGGAAAAGTGTGCAGACACTCTCTAAGCAATTTATTCCCGCATCTCGGATTGTGTACGAGTACATGACACTTTTTCGCTTTCCTTCATCACCACAAGTGGTGTACTGTAGTGTTTTCCTCTATCATCTGCCCACTTTAAAGTCACACTGTATAATATCCTAGTGTTTAGGAGAACTGAGGCCCGAAGGCACTGTGCATTTTCCAGAATCTGACTACGTAACTTGGAGTATACTGACGGCATCCTCGCACTTCGTTCTTCCCTGCGGGTACACCCAGGACATACTGTGTGAAGTGAAGCTGTCTGTTTCACATTTCTTAATGATCCTAATCACTTGGGAGTGTTAACTCTTCCTGCAGGGGCTGTCAATCTACTCCCACGCTTGCCCCCATCGGGCTAACCAGTTGAAGGGGTCTGTAGTTTGTTTAGTCCCGGGAACTGTTTTACCGTTAACGATTTAAACTACGAAATCTCTCTGTGCATTTCGAAGTATGGAGTTGTTCTTACCGTCACCGGTGTTGCCGACACAAACAGTTCTACATAAAGCTGCGTCGACAGTGCTGCGGAACGAGCGGCTTCGTTCCAGGGCTGCAAGACTTAACCTCTCTGCCCAAGAGATATCCACAGGCAGTGGTTCGCTTATCGCCACATTCGAAGCACTACTGGGGTATGATTGCAACTATTCAGTATTTTCGGGTTCCACTGACGGATTTTGAAGTTAAATAAGTTATACTTATTGCTGAGTTGTAGAATTGTACTTGGGCGTTTGCGGGGGCTTTGGCATGTGCCCTATATGCACTCGCTGAAGGCGGTTAATAGTGGAAGGTGGGTGGATAACCATTGGCTTGGATTTAAAGTATGAAGACTGCGATATCAAATTCGAAATAAGAACTGTGAAAACTCTCGGGTCTGTCCAAATGTCACACTTAATGGTGACTAAATTGGGAGAATACACCCCATTCGTTTTTGCCTTGGTGCATTTATCTACATGCTGTAGTATTTTGCCAACTGGGGGTTCCCTGACCTCTGCACGGGTAGTAACGTGTAACTCAGTGGATGGTGAGTGGAGCCATATCACTGGTAGTGACTTAGTCACACCGGTCTTTATCGGCTCTCGTAGCCCAGTGTTCTTCACCACAGTGAT
>OX104064.1:68539226-68565970 GCA_944474145.2 Dicrocoelium dendriticum
GTAAGAGAAAGAAAACAAAGCAATATATATATATATATATATATATATTAAAATGAAATATTTCAGAACTGAGCTTCTCGGCAAAGAAGTGTCGGCAGTACGCCATAGAATACCTGTCATTTGCATTTATCGTATCACTTCAACACCCCACTCTACCTGTGTCTAATTGGTTAAGGCACTCTTACAAGTAGAATTCTGCGATCACGTAAATTGCAAAAGCATTTGGAAAGTGTTGATAAGGGCGAAAGCAGGAAGTCTATTGATTTTTCTAAAAACTGTGGGATAGCTTCAAAAACATACCAACTTTACAGCCAATCGTTTCTGACAGGACAAAAACGGCAAATGAACTTACGGCGTCTTATAAAATCAGCAAATTGATGGCCAAAATTTGCAGTCCACATAATGTTGGTGAAAATACTATATTATCTTGCCTGCGTTATCAATAATACTGTCTGACCTGATGTACATGAATCCACAAGAAACAGTTTAAAGCATTCTGCTCAGCAACTCAACCATATCTAGGCGAATAGATGAGATGGCTCTGGACTTAGAAAGTGTTAGGGAGCTGGCTACTTAACCCTCAGTTTCATGAATTATGTTAGTTGCCTATTTCTTTGTTTACACAGTTACCTGCTTCTCTGCTACATTTTGGACACGCCGCTTTCCTCAGCCTCATTCGCAATCGCTCACAGCTAATTTCAGCCGTCTCATTCTGTGGATATTCTGATTGGTTTCTTTTGCTCAGCGTTCCTTAGCTTTTTCACGTGGATGTATTATTCAGCCGACACATATTTATTATACCTGTTTTTATTTTTCTGGTGTGTATCATTCTCACCATCAACTGTTCTGGCATTTTTTTTAACGCATCACTTCTCCACACTGATTGGACGCTACTCGTCGTTTTTAATGGTCGCTCCACAGAAGGTTACCCCCAGGGATTAACTCCGCAGACACTATTCTCTTTGCCGCACTTTATTGGCTCGTAATTTTCGCGATTCTCATTTGCTTGTTCCATTTTGTGTTTTCTCCATGCCTGTTGGATCTTATGCGTTTGGTAGCTTGGATTCGCCCTTGTTTGTAAAGCTATATAACTGGTGCCTTGCTGTAATAGAAAATCTGTTCATCCCGGCTCATCTTGGACTTCTTGTTGCGGTCGTGGGGTGAAGGCGTACTGGGCGTCACAACAGAAAGCACGTTAGTTACTAAGGCCTAGAAAACATTCGTTACGAATAGCAAAATTTACTTTAGCTGGTAACGACGCTGTTCTCATAGCATATGTCAGATTCTTCAATGATAAATAATTAATGGAAGTGATGCTGCTTGACAGGCTATATCAAACTCATACACAGGGCCAGTCTACATTCGAGGTAGTCAATGGCTATCTGCCGGAAAAGTCCACTACGATGCAAAACAAAGTTGCAAGTGCAACAGGTGATGCTACCTCATTGGTCGAAAGATACAGAGGATTTGTTGCCCACCTAAAAGGTGGTCTCCCTTCTGTTCATGCAATTCACTGTGTGATTCACTGAGAGCACCTAGTGGTTAAGAACGTGGGAGAGCGCTTAAACGATTCACTGTCAACGTTCATAATATTAGTTAACAATATCAATCCTCACCCTTTTCAAGGTCGTCTTTTATAGCGGCTGTATGAGGAGCACAGTGAATATTTCCAGGTTTCACTTTTGCGTATAGAAGTTACATGGCACTCCAATAGCAACTGTATTCGCGGTTTTGTAGCACTGTGGGGCACCATCATCACACTCCTTTCTGGAACTGATTATGAAAGAAAACTGTGTACTGCTAAGCCAGATATGTTCTATCTGGTTGATGATTTTGAAAAAGTAAACTTATTAATTAAAGCTCTTCAAGTGAAGCTGAGTAATCTCATGTTAAACAAAGATGCGATTCATTGCTTTTTAAAACCATGAAACATCGGAGTTCGGAAATTTTCACAGTTCCCAAGTGATCGTTTTTTCCAATCGTTTGCAACAACCGACAAGAAATGAAAGGTTTCATGACCTGATTGAGATGAAAATCCCAAGTTATACTTTGAGTCCATTTGATATACAACCCTTCGATGTTGGACCTGAAACCCAGAAAAGTCTTATAGAACTTCAAAGTGACACACTAGCAAGATCCAAATTCACGCTATATAAAATGGCTTTTTGGATAGACTGATGTCCCAGACTGTGGGAAATGGCTGCAATAGATTTCCTTACATTTCCATCTACATACCTGGTTGAATAGGGATTCAGCATACTGGTTCTTCTAACAATGTGTAGAAGCAGATTTGACATCACAGCAAGAGGAGATATTCGACTCTCGCTGTGAAGTCTGAAGCTGGACATAAGCAAGCTTGCGCAAGGGCATCAGGCTCAAAGCTCACATTAATACAGGGTCGTGTACGAAATGTCGTACCATTTGTTTTGTTCATTACACATTGATTTATCACCAATATATTTCAAAATTAATTCAAAATTAATTGTATGAGCATAGAAATTAAATACATATTAGTAAGTATTCAATGTGATCAACATATTGTTTCACAACCTCTGGCAAGCGAACCTTTACATTTGTCACAACCTTCTTGCAAAATTCTTCCGAATTTAGGTGACATGACTACAGGATGAGAGCTCTGAGTTGAGCTGCAGCTGCAAGCTTCCTTGCGAAGACATTCTTTCAAATAGCCGCAATACATGAGGCTGGATAAGTGTGAGCACAGTCGAAGCAACACGGTGGCTGGTCAGCCGTTGCATCCTGCGCCTTTCGTGCTCGTCCTCGGTGCACTCTCACGCCCCGACCTAAATTCCATGGACAACACGAATAGACTTCACCAAAACAGCCTTCGTATGCTTTGGACGCTCAGGCGCAGCTTCAGCACTTAATCCGAAGAGATTGCCACGCCTCTTCGTCTTAATAATGTGACCAATGCTAGAGTATGTCTCTCCCGCGTATTGTCCTATCACCCGGGGCGAGGTAGAAAAGATTGAGCGAGTGCAGCATGTAGCCACCAGGCTGATTCCCAACTTACCAGGTGTGCCGTACGAAGACCAGTGTAAGAAACTAGGGCTGTACATCCTAGCTTATCGTCGAATGCGGGATGACCTCATCATGACGCTCCGGATATTACATCTGGGTGTTTACCCTATGTTGAGACCACTGCTTCATCTGGGCACACCAAGCAGCACACGTAGACACCGGTACAAGCTTGTCGTACCGGATTTGAAGCGGGTCGCTCACCAACTCTCTTCCGAACATAGAGTGGTGAATGTATGGAACGGCCTGCCGCAGCACGTAGTTGAGACAAAGTCGGTGCCGGAATTTAAGGAATTCCTGGATAAACACTTTGCCGACGAAAAATATATTGAGCGCAACACAACATAACGGGTCTTTGTCCCTGAGTGACATTACATGCAGCTACACAGAGCAAACTCTACTTGCTGCTTCCAATCAGTAATCAGTACACAAGAAGAAAGCACATGGATTGATGTCAAGGATATGTGCGAACCACTCTCGCCTGCCTTGGTGACACACACGAAACCGATGTGAAACTACCCGCCCAACAACCAGGTAATTAATAACATTTGCAACGTGTGGGCAGGCTCCGTCTTGCATGAACCATTGAGTTTATAATGGGAAACCTGTTGCCAAGAGTTCTGGAAGAAATATGTTTGCCAACATGTACTTTTATTGATCCTTGTTCACGTTCTGTGCAACACTCAAGCTGCTCATGAAAATTGTGTGTGACACCAAAAAAGATTCCACACCATCTTCTCGTGACATCCAGCTCCTTTTCCATAAATCAAACTATAAGGATACGCGTGTTAAACATTACATGTATGATACTACATATGTAATGAACAATACAAATGGTGTGAAATTTCGTGCGCAACCATTTATCTCGATAAACATATTGTTACGAAGTTACTACATCTCCTACTACATGACATGGCTTGCAGTTAAAAGCCGACAATAAGTAAGTACAAGCTTAAATTTTAATGATTAGTTCTGGGTAATTACAGACAAGTGACTTGGTGTTGCCGCACAATGAATGTTTTCATGGGGCTGTGAAAGTTACAAAATGGGGTTTGTAACGGAATGAGCAGTGATACCCACATTAATATTTAGCCATCATAAAAAGGATACCAATATGACCAACGGAAATAACCGATTTGCGTCTGTTAGGCGTTGTGGATTCCTGAAATTGTGGTGATCAACGGTGGGGGCCATAAGAAAAGAAATGGTTCAAAGGTTGAGAATGCCTGTCCTAGTTGATGTTTGGACTTCGCGTCATATTGGATAAACAGCGTCGTTTCCTACCAAATCCACCGTGAAATCTGTTTCTTCTGGTTAGTGCTCTCACCCTCGTTAGTGCGTGGAAACACTTGCAGAGCTCTACAGAACGGTAAGCAGTGCAAGGTCTTACATAATAGACGACGTGGCATACAGTTTGGTTAGATCATCCTCTGTGACGGGATATAATGCGTGTCCCAGAGTGGACAAAACGTTAGTTCCTCTTTCCCATACTTTGGCGTACAAACAACGGTTAACAACTTACTGGGCGGAAGCAGTCCGAGCAGTGACCGCAATTGTATATAGGATGCAGGGAGTGAAGAAGCCAATGGCTTTTCCAAATCTGGGGCACTTGGTTCCTGAGATAAAAACTAATACAACTAGCCCGTGCACCGCGTGAACTCGTTTACTCCCGTTATCTTCGCAAAGTGGAATTATGGTCAACATCTTCGTGACCATGGTCTAAATATCTAAGGACAACGTTTCCTCCGAGGCATTGTGCCTCTCTCCCTTCGCCTACAAGCCAACTTTGGAAGGCAGACGTTTCCTCTGCCACCCCACCCTCAAAGCTTGTGAATGAGGTCTGCCACGAAGCCCGCAGCTGGGCCGCAGTCGCTCGCACGTTCCCACTCAGTCCACCCACCCACACTACCGATCACATGAACGGTTTGTCAGTCACATGGGACAGTTTATGCGCTCCCAAGCACTGACAAGTTAACCAAACAATGGCACCTACGACGTGGAAACTAATTCCGGGGAATAGCTGACAGGAGATAGCCTCAGGTAACCCCATGTAAGCCGCGCGACATTCGAACGACAGACGGCATAGGTCACTCGGGGCTTAGTGACCGATACTTATCTTCGGTCTACTATATCGGCCCGATACAATTCAACGCTGCTGCTAATCGTGGGATTAAAAGCAATGAAGGAACAATGGGGACGCAGCTGGTGGCCGACCATTAGTGGAGGCCACTGAGACGAAATGCACTGTGTTTAGGAATGCGAATGCTAAGCAACCTCAGCTTGTGCTTGGTCACACTGCAATTATGACACCCGGTTGGGATTCCAGCCCAACAAACCGTGTCGCGCCCGTATGGATATGCGGACAGAATACGTACGCTGCGTTCAGCGAATGCTGGTGATGGTCCGAAATGAATACATTTCCGCCGGTGGGCTGCGCATATTAACTCACTCGCAAATGATCACACGAATTGTAGGCTGCACCGTTCATTCCTGCGGAGAGCGAAGCAGTAAACGTGTCCGGGAACGGGCTATGAAGGCAGAGATTGATTCCTTTCAGTTTCGAACATCTGATGATGAAGATCCGGAAACGGTGAGTACTCCTATGTGCATGGAAAGAGTTGTTTAGAAAGCGGACAAACGCCCATCGCCACAGCAACCTCCAGTCACTTACCGGCCTCCGCACAGCATAAATGGACCTTGGGGCATCCTCGGAGCGGGTTTCAGCTCACAGTTGAAACTCAAGTTTCGTGTTCGTCTGACCAAGCGACTTCACTCAGCGTACTATAAGTCAAAAAGCAAACAAAACATAATTATTCTTATCCAAGTGGTTGACGTGATCTGCTCCCGAACGACGGGATTCCCTCAAAACCAAAACGAATGCACCGGATACCGTAATACTTCAGGTCTACAATGAATCGATGTTTCACTAAGGGCTTTGTTTTTAGTGCCGGCCGTGACTGAATCGCTAGATAGCCATATACACTTCCGTGATATGTCCTAAACGCCTTCACTCAGAAGGACACACAGGTGTACAGGCTGCTTAATCGTTAGACCATTCAAGACCTTTAGGCAGCAGGCACATCATCAACAATACACGTTAGCCGAGGGCACGAAACACACCACAGCTAATGTGACGCAATATCAAAAGACAAGACATTAAACAATGTAGACTTAAAAGCTATAACAAAGTAACATGCTAATATCACACTTGTGATCGTCGTTGGGAGGGGAAGCTAGGGGGTGGTAGGCAACACAGACTCACAACACAAACACAATTGAAGTCGACTCTTCGGCTTGGCGGCTAGTGTATCCAACCAAACATGTTCATCATCCTTCGGTCTCCAGCAAAGCAATCGGGAAACACCAACCGCCGCCAACTTCGTAGTGAGGGACTTCATTCTTACCGACCGAGTCATCGCTTGGACTCTCCTCCTCAAACAACGCACCTTGTGGGATTCGGCGTGCTGGTAAGTGCAGCACATCGCCCAGCCACTCTTCATCAACAAACGCATACCAATTTTACCAAGCGAACGTCCAAGAACCTTTGCCATATAATCTGAGAAACAAGGATTATGTAATAAAAGTACCCCGCCATCGCAAACGACTTAGATGCAACCCCTTTATGCTTGAACATCCATTACTATGGAATAGACTGCCACAAGACATCAGTGGTTCAGCTTCTACTTTGGCAATTTAAAGGTAACTAAACAACCACCTAACTCAAGAAACATCACAGCATTGTTTTGTCTCGGTTGCACAGATATGTGTAGGAATGCGAACCCAATAACATCTGGGCATCCATCTTCCGCCCCCATATTTCACCTGTCTTTCTGCACTGTTCAATCTGCTACCTGCACTTCATACTCCTTTATCTCTTCGAAGAGTTCTCATTAATAATGAAGGAAGTGTCATAATACTTCCTTTCCAAATGGTCAAAGCACTTCAGCATCGGAACGTTATTCCTTTCAGTGTGATAAAAATGAGGCTTCATTCCTCCTTTCTTCCCTGAATTATACACATGCCAGAATGAGATGTATTCTGCCAGTTATAGCACCTGCATTTATCGTTACTTACGTCGCAGCTATGTGTTTTACGACGCTTAAGAAATGAAGCAGCACGGTGATGGCTTGTATGCACTTAAGCCATGCCGACACATTGCCAGATGGGCATGGAAGTGCGGGTGAATCCTTTAGGGGACTACTCCGTAAGGAAGCAGGTTCCCAGGAGATGGTTAACAACGAATGGCCTTATCTCTTTCATTGCACCCTTGATTGTTTCCTTTTCTTTTTAAAATCTGACGTAGCTCTTTTTCTATTTTAGTGCATTTGTTCCCTTCTGTGCTTGTAACGGTGCACGATGTTTGAAAAGTACTAATTATGCCGGAAATGTCATATCTCGTGAAACGTAGACTATACCTTATTATTTTCGTTGTACCCTTCATAAATCAGTGTTTCGTCATTCCACTGTCTCCTGTTCGCAACTGACTCCCGTTAGCAATTGACCAAAGTAGTGTGTGGTTTTCCATGTGTTGGTATCCCATCACGTTTAGTCCGCAACTTAGGTTATTCTCAAAAATTGCACATTATCTTTTGATGGCTCAATTTGAAGAGACCACTAAAAGCTGGAACTACCGGTAAAACTTGCATGTGGCAAGCAAGTGGAGGGTGAAGTTTTCGCCGAAACTGTGCCTGGTTCGCGAGGACTATTGACAAGTTGTGTGGTAAACATCCCTAAGGGCCAAAATATGACAGTTCCAAAACATTTTGTGCGCAAATTAGCTCAGTCGGTAGTCTTCACTAGTTGTAGAAGCAGTTGTTATGAATAGGGTGATTGTCCCTACCGAATGCTGCTTTTTAATTCAATTTGAACCTAGCGCCCAAATTCGTCCTTTCAGCCAGTTGATTTAAACGTAATCATCCCATGGACAGAATCCAAGTTTTAAGGACCGATTCATAGGTGTAAAGTTGTCCGTCGGTGACAATGATGCGGATACCATACAGAAACACCCGTTCTCAGTTTGCCTTTACAACTGATGTCAAATGTGGGTACTTCGGTTTCCCGCTCAGGTGAAGTGTGTCAAATTGAGATGAAAAGTGGGTGCACCTATGAAATTGATAAGCGGACTTCGGTGAAACTGCAGGTGCATATTTGAGATGCACGTCTGTGGTGTTAATGTCTACCTATGACGTCTATGTACATGTGACTATACAGATATAATCACATTTTAACTGTCAAACACAACAAAAGCAAGCTTAAAGTTATACGCTCGTCCGAAATTCCTCATTCACCCATAAAGTTGCCATTTAATGGAAAGTCATTCCGCACCCAGTCGAAACTAAAAGCAGTTCTCATGATACAAGTATACCCCGTCCATTAAGCACCATAGTCTTCTGAACCCTGAAGAAGATGAAGGGCAAATGAGGCCAAAATATCATGTGTTACAAATGAATCGACCAAATCTTTGTAACCCGCTTCATCTCTCCCACTAAATATTCCGGCCACCGGTCAACCACCAGTCCTGAAGTAACTTTAACTCCGGAATGTTTAGGTTTTCTTATCAGCCCATGGTGAATCCCCTCGACTAGGCCCAACTTAGATACTATTGCTTTTCACTGATCACCTAGCACTACCCATCCTTTATCACCACCAATGGATGATAAACCAGAAAGCAGACTGACAAACATATTTGAAAATTGACGATGTATCAGAGCATCATCAATGTGAAAACGATGCATGTCCATTGAATGCCATATCAATGTTTAGGGAAACATGGTCGAACGAAACACGTGATCTATTCAGGTCTTGACAAATGCACTGTAAGCTCCAGCCACAGAACAGATCATTGAAATTCTTGATGCCATACGGTCGCCTGAATAAGAACAATCAAATTTTATGAACTCCTGGCATGTTAACATGCCTAGGTTCAACGGGAAAATGGACCGTTTTTCACTGTGACATATCCGAAAGTGTTATCACAAATTGACTTGCCACGAAACCCAGCAGTATAGACACGCAAACGGTCCCCCTCCTAGCTCATACACTCATGGTTAGGTGGACTACCAAAAACACAACTCAATACACAACAAGAAGGCTCTGGCATGTGATCCACTCAGAACACACTGCAGATGAGCGCGACCAAATACCGAGGGCTAAGTGAACATCACTCACTAACTCGTGAAGAAGATTTGACAGCTGACTTCCCCTGAAATCTTACTTAGGCTACTGGTACAGGGTTGAACAGGTTATTAGAATCAAACTGAAAATCCGCAAAAGGAACGAATCAACATTTCACACGTCCGTGGTGTGTACTCCGATGCACGAACCCCTCAGTCTTCTCCAAATATTGAAAGTACACTTTCAGCACAATACTGAGTGTTAAACGCGGACCAGACAGTCTAGGTGAGGTAGCTATTTTCCTGCCCCTGAGTTTCCTTAATGAATGATAAGCAGAAAAGTAAACCGGGTTCCCAGCATCCTCCATCCGTTGAATGGCATGATAGGCTGGGTCTGTTCCACTGTACGTGTCGACGCAGACCAAACTGCTTATAATACCATAAGTTAATTGGCGGCTTAAGTTTGGTAATCTCGTTGCTTATTGAAGGGGCTACCCTGTCCTCTGCGCAGCAGTAACGTGTAAGGCAGTGGATAGTGAGCGGCGCTATATCAAATCTAGTAACTTATTCACCATGATGGTTTCCGTCCCTCGTAGCTCAATGGTCTCACCTACGGACTGGCAACAGTCAAGTTGCAGGTTCGAACCCTACCAGGGTCCGATGTAATGTGCGCTGCTGACTAATTCAACTTGCCAACTGCTGCGCCATTTTCAACGTATCTGTTGTGTTACCCTAGTCATTTGTAAAACGGCAGCACGTCTCACAAAATGTTTGCTACCATGAATTGTAAGTTGGGGCCATTTTGTACCACGCGTTGTACGAATGGATTGCAACCCGCAGGGATAAGCTGGACCGTGATTCATTCCGAAATACACTTTAGTCAGTTGGGTCACTTTAATTGCACTGGTTGTCCTTTAGCAACGTCGCATTCCGCGACTATTTTCGTACTCCCTTACACTTTTTGAGTAAAAACATCAGCACGGTTATTCTAGTGATTGAATTGACCAAGATGCACTTCAACGTAAATCGCAGTCCTGATTGTGACTGCATGTTGCAAAGGTAAGCACACGACCTATGCTTCAAATGACCCTCACGTAGCTCTTAACAGGTGTGGCACACAATGATTACGGCTCGATTGCTTAGAGGCAAAAGCTTTTGCTCACATCCCGACATCCTGGGTCCGAAGCACAAGTGAACACTGGCAGCTTGATATGCGAACACAGTGCGACACTTAATCAAACCCTGATTCGGTGGAGTACCTCACCTCATAAACAATGGAGATAGAACTTCAGAAATCGGATGAGTTAAAAGGTTACTGAATTCCCGACTCTTCTGCTGCGGCGAATTTCATGCCTATTTTTGATATTGGCCTCAGATGTTCTGAAGCGTCATACATAATCTACAGATGAATGGTAGATGTTATAAGTCAATCATGAAACTAATAACTTCCAGAAGTAGAACTGATATCAGACACCGTCTTCTAGAGGACTCATTCTTTTGAAGTGATGATCACTGATCGAGCATGCGGAGTACAACGTCGCTATCAGATTCCTTTGGAAGAAAAATGTACATTTCTCGTGGTACTGAGAAACCGTGCGCACAAAGGGATGAATCGTGTTTTATGTGTAACATACTTATGCATGCAGGGCTGTCAATAGTTGTTTATGCTGGGGTAGGACAGGTAGATTTCTGTGAAATTCTTCATTTAGGATTTTCCCTGTCGTATTCATGGGCGTTCATGTTCAAGTTCATCCTCAGTTGTTTGGTACCGGTGCAGATGGGGTTAACATGATGAAGGTGGGTTCATGAAAGTGAAAAAAACATGAATAATCAGTCGAATTTATAGTACGTATCTCTCTAAGGCCTATTTAAGTTTGATGGTGCAGAGACACTTTAATGCACACCAAATATATAAGGCCGCCGAGTGAATTTCCATACGTTGTAAGCTGGACATAATTCGGTTTAAAGGGTAAATTTGAAAAGATTCAGAGTGGACGAATTGGCCTGATTGCGATGAGGATGCTCAATGTACCGGGCACATCCAACTGATGACCTCGTGAAGGCTGTATGTACTGAACCTCTGGAAAGAAAATGTATATATCCTTATTGCTTCGTTCTTTGTGCGGGCCACCTGCGGGCTTTCAAATTGCCACGTGGGGAAATTTACGCAGCAACCCAAAAAATAAGGATCGGACTGCACTCAACTGAACACAACTAGCGTACTATTGATTGGAAGGTCATTTTGAAGCACCAGTTGTAGGAATGGATTGCGAGGCGCAATCTTAATGTATACCGCGATTCCCGTTTAGCTTACTATTGCATCGAAAAGGTCAGACGGAAGGTGGAAAAACAGCAAAAAGTAAATGCCACTTGTTGTTGACTAGAAGACATCTTGTACCATGAACATAATGCAAAGCTGATCTGCACCATTGGGATGGCAGTGAAAGTACACACAAGTCGAGTGATCACGGAGACTGTAATCAAGTAAGCTAATATATTTCAGCACCCACGTGTCACGCATAAGGCGTCGAACATTATGTCCAAGCCGTTTGCGATCAAAGGAGAAAGCTCAGCAGAAACACCTAACCGGTTTCCTTTTGGCTGTCACGCGTCATATGATTCAGTCAACCGGTTGTCTAGGGGATAAGTATAAGTTTTCTGCAGCGAGTGTACCAAGTAATCAGGTGCAGTCAGGTCTTGACAACCGGGAGGATCTATCCCTTCGGCCACTGGCAGAAGTGATGAGGCGTCTGTCTTGTAACCCGAAGACACCGCTTGCAATCTGCATATATCTACCTTCACCTACGTAAATTCGAAACGACAGCTGGTGGTGGTACCATGGCAACGAACGGTTAGCATGATGTATCGTCGTACTGATGTTGCCCTTTGCTGTTCTTCCTCAGCACCAATTTTGTTTTAACCTCATGTATACGAGATGTAGTCTCTCGGTCCATGGCTGAACACAGAGGCAATTCTAAAACAATCAGGTTAGAAATTTAGTGCAGGAAAGGAGTGTCTCTGGTACCACGGTGGATCTTCTCGACAGTCGATTTGGACAACACGCTGTAGGAATTTACCCGAGGACTATCATGGTCAGCAGCTCGATTTAGTGTCAGGAAGAAATCTGTGCCAGGTCAGCCTCAGAGGAATTATGTGTTACCTCCGCGCTCTCTCTTCTCGTTAAGATGAGGAAAGTAGATGATGCAGCGTTACATTTGGGACCAAGACTGCATTGATTTTGGGCATAATATAGCGTGTAACATTATCCTATATGTGATCCCGTATTATCCCAACGCAGAAATATGAACGTTGGCTATGCATTTTCAAATAATTTGACTTACGCACTACCCTCACCGCCCCAGAACTTGAAATGAGGGATTAGCCACCCGAGCTAACTCATTGATGTGACTACATATAGGACGTAGAAATTTCATTTGTGAGCATATCTCCGTTTCCTCAGAGGAGAGCAAAATAGCAATGAAATACCGCGTCACGGTTACCATTTCTCGCCACACGGGGTACCGTGGATCATAGAAGCTGCGTCACCAGTTCTTCGTAACTCCACGTTCAGACACAGTAATGAACGATTCTTAAACTGAGTGCTTTCTTTTCGTGCAACCAATGTGCCTTAAGCAGCGCACTGAATTAATAATGGTTCCCTTAAAGCAAATCACATGCCACTACTGTCACCACTGCCGTTTAACTTGCCGTCGTTCCCCTTCAGTTAGTCGATTGTTCTGAATGGTTCAGTTGTGAAGTGACTGATTTCCAACAGACAGCGTGCGATTCGTGTACCCTCACAGCCACCATCACTCCAACATCGCCCACAACGGCAGAGGTTGCAGTGGTAGTGTGAAGCTTCGTCGGTCATTGTTGATGAATCATTCGCATTTGGCGTGATTCATTCCGACAGTCGTGATGAGGGTAGCAGTTGGGCTATCAGTGAGGGTGCATCGTTGATCATCACTTCCCATGCAGGCAAACTGGGCGAAAACAAACCGTCCGGTGTCATTCAGTCTGTTACACGCCGAATTCAACCTGGATGGACAGACCATGGAGCGATGTCCCATTTTCTAGTGGAGGCAAAATTATCACAATCACACCGTTTTATATAGGATTGGAAACAAACCAAATACCTCCACATCACTCGGTGTGATATAGTTCTCGGAAAATCCACACGGGGTCACATTCACTTTCTTATAGGTGAGGGTAAACTGTAGACTACCGTTGGGCACATCGCGAAATTGGCTTCTCGATCCTACGTCCAACCGCAAGTGGGAGTCCCAACACGACGTTTTAGGGATGTAGCGGATGAAACCAACCAGCTTTCGTGATGTTTATTCCTCTGTCCCTTTCTTGCCTTCCCTGTCCTTTCGTACGCTATAATGATTTCTGGGATGTCACTCAGCCACAGCATCTAACTGCGTTATACATGCAATCATTTAGTCACACGTAAAGAAAGCAAAGACGAATAACTAGATTATCATATCTGACCCAGTTGCCTATATATTTAATTGAGTGAGTTGATCAGGAGAACGTGCCTACCGGTTGATATGGACTTCACCTTTAACTATTCTGTACCTGTTGATATGACAGGGCAGTAGTCGATTAGATGTGTTCAATTAAGCCAATTGGAGTGCACCATATTTCTCAGCCGAATGATAAATGACGCATAGCCATAAAATCATTCCAGTTGCACTATTGTCCAGTACTCCCTGTTGTATGATACCTGTCCAGTGACGTTGAACACGTCCCCCTGTCAACTCTGTCTGATTGATAGTAGGTTATAGCAACCGATATTCGACTCTGAATCCCAATATAAGTAATTGGAACCAAAACACAGTGCATCACCTGTAGAAACCAACTTTGGTAAATCAGTCTGGATCATCAGAATACTTATGAATTAAGTCGTGAAGGAGTCAGAGTCGGCTGACATATTAGCAGGCCACTTGGAACTCTAACCTCATCCGGATTTCTGTCCTCTTAGGTTGAACGCCCAATATGACCCGTCCCTTTGTAAGTTCAGTTTCTTGTACCATGCGAAATATAGTTTATGATTATTATGATTATTATTATTATTACAATGACGTGGAAATAACATCGGAGACGGTTGAAAGCATTATTTTCCCACCGACTACAAAATCCAACGGGTCAGTAATGGGGCCGTGTATGCCGGGAATCGTTGAAGTGGGCCAGTATGAATTTAATTGAAGCGATTATTTCAATTGGCAGTGAGCGGCGAAATTGGGTCACGATGACTGTCCCACTGCACGGTTCGTGGCCCTCATGTTATGATATGCTCGCTAATAATATCAAGAACTTCGACTCCTTGAGTAGATTTTACCTGTTTTGGTGACAATGGAGGATTTTACGAGTTCCTGGAAAAATAAATGCCATGTTGTTTATTTGTATGTCTGAGAAGTGGATACAACCGCATAGCACCTGAAATGCAGTTAACACGTGCCAACCCAACAAGGATGTGAGACAGGTATGCGCATTTCAAATGTCGGGCCCAATATACTCGTCCGTGCTAGTTTGGCATATAACCACGGTCTCATTTAGGCAACAGTCATAAGTACCTCAGGAAAATTGACTACTGAACGTAAAAACATCTGTTTGGTGTTCTTTACCAACCTCTTCTGGCTGGTAGTGATGCTTGGTATGAAGAATCTTTTGATAAATCGTTTAAAGTCTGTGACACACATATCATCTAGCTGATGGAGCAGAGTAACAGAGAGATGATAGGGTTATTGACACATGTCGGGGGTAGTATTATGGTGACAAAAACTAAAACATGAAATTAAAATTTAAAAGCCAACAGATGCTCTGGATTTTTCTCTCAAATTGATTCCTACGAATGCAACATTGCTATTGTTTTGAACCGTATCGCACAACTGCAACACCAGTTTTATATCAAATTAGGACCCACATATTGAGTTGAATGTTTCCGTTGCATAAAGCGAACAATTTCCACCCAGCCCATATATTATGTATGAGCAGTCGGAGGTTTCCATCTTTGTGTATTTTGCGGAATCCTTGTGTCAGTTTTAAAAGAAGATAGCATAATAAATAGCATAGGAGGTGGTGCACTGTTCCGCGAATTGAAAAAAAACCCAGGTGAAGTGGATGTTAGCGACCAAATTCACTTGAAAGAGTTAAGTTACGCGTTTCCACCGCGTTCGAAACCAGATGGACCAGACTGCTTGTCGGTTCTACCTGAACAAATTAGGTAACCTTGATAACACCCGCCACAACAATGTGCGCTTTCAGCTTGTGTTGGAAGTGCATAATCTGGAATTTGATCCAAAGAGCATACCAACAAGGCTTCGACGCGAAAGCACATCGCGTGTTATTTATAATTCAAGAGAAGTTGAAAATAAGCTTCATACACCAGACTGGGAACATTTTCAGCATTTACACCAATGTTGCGGATGTACTGAGACACCACATTGGTCGAAAATTAGCATCAATAAGTAATCATCCAAACGTGATATTGATAACTTTCTTGGAGTCCTAAATAAAACGTCATAAATGTGGTAAGACAGTTATGACAACACCTAGTGCGCGAAAGTAGAACCCTAACTTTGGTGCACCAGAACGAACAGGGGAGTTTGTGCTAAACCATCATCAGCGTATGAAAACCGCCATGTGAAATCTTTAATGAAAAGTTGTTACGTGCACCAAAAGACTTGGTAACGATGAAAGCAACCAGTGACTCTCCGAATAATGCACTAG
Organism: Dicrocoelium dendriticum; assembly: GCA_944474145.2. Classification (NCBI taxonomy): domain Eukaryota; kingdom Metazoa; phylum Platyhelminthes; class Trematoda; order Plagiorchiida; family Dicrocoeliidae; genus Dicrocoelium; species Dicrocoelium dendriticum. Next base: position 68,555,111 of record OX104064.1, read on the forward strand.
ACCTAAAGATGAGCTTAGTTTAAAACACACTCAGTATGAAGTCTTTTTTTAGAAAATCAGGGAAATGGATAGATGAGCAGTATAGAAATGGGGAAAGCATACAGTCAGTTACGATGTTATAGGTTAAAGAGCAGGATACTGGAAGCATTTTTAGTCTCAGATCAAATAATGATAATTTTCTCACCTTAATGGGACGTTTCATCCGCATGTCTTTTGACCATGAGAGATTATGAGGTAAAAATGTGCTTGAAAGTGGACGAACTGTTTATCATGTGGTCGCTGACGTTTATGGGTTGAGGGGCATTTGTCAAAGTCAGAAGTTTGTCATTGTGGAGGAGTGCGAAGTTACATCACAGCGTTTGGAAGGGTTGAGAATGATGGATCGGGTCGACGGCAACCGATGAGGCTAATCCAACGCGCCTTGGATAGACGTGGTTGACTCAGCAATGGGAGTAACGCTGCGTAGAACTACATACCTACATTCAGTAAAGTCAGCGTACTTGGGGCCATTTTGATTTCCAAGTTGCACCTGAAAAATTCATTGTAATGGTCCCAGAACATAAAGGAAACAAGAGATACCAACAAAAATACCTTTGCTGCCCTTCAAAGTAATTACCATTAGCTACAACACAATCCTGACATCAGTTCTAATGCTACTTGGATCTCTTAGCAAACCCTAATTGTGGAATGGCTCGAAACACCGTGATCACGCATTGCTCCATATCCACAAAGTCTGTGAAGCGAAGGTCTTTCAGGGCTAACTTGAAGCAGGGAAACAAAACGTAATATGCTTTTGCCAAATCTGGAGAGTAAGTAGGGTGTTGAATTAGAGTACTCTTACATTGGGCGAGAGAGTCGATCACGCGGATCGCACTGTGCGCACGGACGTTGCCGTGGAGGAAATTCCACTGTCTACTCCAGTACAGTGCTAGCCGGACCCGTAGGATGCATTACTGCAGCCGTTGCAAAAGTTCCACGGGTAGACATTTGTGATGGATCAAGCTCTTGTTGTCGAAAAGCAGTGCAACCTCGTCTTAATATTTGGATTTGTTCGACCGACTATTTTTGGAGAGGGGAAAGATGCTGACAACCGTGCTATTGACTGTCGCCTGCACTCCGGACTGTACTGGTAGCACCAGGTCTCATTTTAGTGACTGATTCTAGTAAAACCTCAATGAAATCTCCAAACGATTCCATGCGAGTTTGCTTCTGCTCGCCTGTCAGCGTGTTCGGTACAAACCGGGCACAAATCCTCCTCTATTCTAAGATTTCGTGAACAATACTGCTTTCACTGTCTTGGCTTATATGCAACTCCTCTGTTACAATTCTCAAAACCAGTCGCCGATCATCCGCAAGCATCCGTCGCATTCACTCGATATTGCCTGGGAGTGCGCTTGTTTACGACCGACCTGAAAGCGGCTCATCCTCGGCATCTTCCTTTCCGTATCTAAAGCGTTTAAATCGCTCAAACGCACACTCTTTACTCCCTGCGTCAACACCGTAAACTTGCACTAACATATCATGAGTCTCCGTCGCCGATTTGTTTAATTTGTAGCAAAACGTCATGTTAACCGTCGTTCCATTTTGTGCCCCAATGACACGAATTCTCACAGTAACGCCGTTAGCTTGGTCGCAGCATGTACCACTGCTTCACTTCGGGAATTTACACGATAGAGGGACTTGTTGACATGTCTCTCAATGCGTATATGCGGGCCACTCATCCTAACCAGCGCGGTTGTTAACCTATGGAACCTTTCACTGAGCTTTTCAAATGCACCTTGTATGAAGTGAATAGAAGGCGGAGAAGATTGCACCCTGTAAACTACGCGCTCTCCATAAAGAGTGGAGGAATTTAAATTGTTCAACCAGGTGAAATGTGATCGATTTGTGAAGTAGTTGCTCATTGCTTGTGCACAACTCACCTGGCGTGGACGACATCAAACTGAAGGCCTTGAAGACAGCGGCCATGAACCTTGCCGAACAATTAGCTCGCTTCTTTCAACGTTGTCTCGACAAAACGCAGATTCCCACAATGTGGAAACATGGACTAGTCACTCCGTTTTACGAAGTGCTAATCGTTCGGGGTCCTAGATATACCGTCCAATCACTCTCCTCCTTGTTTTATCCAAAGTAATGGAACGTATACTTGCAGAGGCGCTCATGGGATATCTTGATAGCAACAACATTCTAGTGTCGCAGCAACAAGCTTTCCGCCGGTCAATCCTGCACTAGAAACTTGCTGCTCTCCCCAGTAAGGTGGAGAGAGACAGCCGATGCCAGATTGGGAGTCGACCTTATCTACCTGGACGTCTCGAAAGCGTTCGATCGTTTGGACCATCACATTCTCCTTCACAAACTTCGAAGCTTTAGAATCGGCGACCCTGTGCTCGGTTGGATTGGCAGCTTCCTCGATCAACGTCAGCTGAATGTGAGAGTGCGTAGCTCCATTTCCGCTCCAATTGACATCCAGTGTGGCGTGCCCCCAGCATCGTTACTGGGGCCACGTTTATTCTTCAAATTCACTAATGATCTTGCTAGTGTACTACAGTCGAATTTCCTGCTATTTGCAGATGATATCAAATTCTGACGTGATATCATGACATCGGATGATCACGTGCCATTGCCGAGCGATCTCGACAGGGCATATGCATGGTCATCCGATAATCTGTTCCAGTTTAACTTGACCAAGTGCAAAGTCGCAAGCATACGCCATCAGCTTAGCTATGAATATCCACTTGGAAACCAGCAGCTACAACGTGCTTCCCAAGAAAAGGACCTCGGGTTGATCGTGCAGTACGATCTTGGTTACTCGAGACAGGGTGAAAAGGCATCAAAAAGAGGCAGTCAACATCTTAGGCTCTTACTGAGTGCTTTCGGGAATTTTCGCAAATGCTGAAAGCATATGTGAGGTCTCACGTGGAATATGCGATCCAGGACTGGCGTCCCTGGTGCAAGTGCGACGTTGATGCACTTGAAACTCCGCAACGTAGAGCGACCAAACTCGTTAGAGCATTGTTTCAGCTCAACTACCAAGGTAGACTGTAGTCCCTGAGATTGTACAGTCGTGAATATTGACGTCAGCGAGGAGATCTTATCATGGTTTACTTGATTCTGACAAAACCAACTCACCCATGGTGCAGTCTGTTGCAACTGAGCCAAAATACCAACCTGAGAGGCCAGCAGCTCAAACTGGCTACGCACTACAGTTGACTTGATTGTCGACGAAACGTTTTCTCCCTCCGTGTGTCCCGTGCTTAGAATGTCCTTCTGACTCATGTTATCCTGGCTCCTACATGAACGCTGATCAAAAAAACGCCTTGGTGAAACGCTTACCAACTTGCATTAGTTGATATAGACCGTTTCACTTGGAGGACGATATGACGCAAACCTAACCATGCGCTTAACGGCCCTCTCCGCAACTGGCGATGAGGATACATGCAGAAGTGTCCATGTGAGTAGCTTGGATGTGTCTAAACTGGATTAACATACCACATCTGTCAAATAAAGAAACACACGACTGAGCGTTATTGTTTCCATTTTGCTTACGCGTTTGCTGAAATATAGCGGCTCTTTCCACTATTTTGTGTGTGCACATCCCATTCCCACTTCAAAATATCGTCATACAATAGTGTACTTAAATCGTTTGACACTTGAAATAACGATTCAGTTATTGGACGACCATTTTAATTTTAATTCCAAACGTCCGACGGGACTTGTCAAGCACGTGCATTTGTACCCGTGGAAAATCATTGTTCTAACTAATTGAGGGTTCGCCGCAGCCAGTTCCAAATCAGATAGACATGTCCGAAAAAGCGCCAGACTGCAGTTTCACCCTGCTGGGCGTCGTCAATAGTGCGCATCCATCGGATCTATCAGGATTCGAACCCATGACCACCAGCGGCTTGCACCGCCAGTCAGCAGTGTATGCCACTGGGCCGTGGGGGACATCTTCGGACCGTCAGGGTGGGCCAACCGTTTCCTCTGCAACGTTCGTAATTTGCATGACAGTGGAGGATAAGACGCGCTATATCGCAGTTAGCTTGCAAATCATAATGGTTCGAAACTGTCCCCAGTGGCCCATTAGCATAAGCTGCTGACTAGCGGTGCAAGCCGTTGGTGCTCATGGGTTTGAATCCTGATGGAGCCGATGGATGCACACTACTGACGATGCCCAACAAGCTGAAACTGCAGTCTGATGCTTTCCCGAGCATGTGGATGACTATCTGATTTGGAACTGGCTGTGACGAACCCACAATTATTTATATCAACATCCCCTGTGCAGGACTATATCAAAATCATTGTTCCTTTTTCCTCACTAGCTTTTGTCAAGAAGTTTTCTGTCATGTTACCCATTCACGATACTTTCAAAACCATCCTCAGAAACCACCTTTGGGTGGCCTCTAACAGTGTTTCTACAGCTATGCATTTCAACCTTTATCCAGCAACAGACGGTACAAGTATGCTTGCCAAACGTCTTTTCTTATAATCTCATGGTCAAGCACGAATAAATTTAGTGCCAACAATGAATCATACTACCTTTCGTCTTTCGTTTTATCGAATGATGTTATTTAACACGCATGATATGAAGGTGTAAAAAGGTAAACAAATGCTATATATTTATTTATTTATTAACTATTAACTATGACATATTTCAGCACTGACCTCCTCGGTAAAGACGAAATATCGGCAGTACTCCGTAGAATACCTGTCATTTGTATTTATTGCATCCCTTCAAAATCCCACTCTACCTAGGTGTCTAATTTGCAAAAGCACTCTTACAAGTACAATTATGCGACCACATAGACTGAAAAACCATTTGGAAAGTGTCCATAAGGACAGAAGTGGAAAGTCTGTGGATGTTTCCCCGAAACTTGCGGAATAGCTTCAAAAACATACCAACTTTACAGCCATTAGTTTCTGATAGGACAAAACGGCAAGTGAACTGACGGCGTCATATATAATCAGCAACTTGATTGCCACAAATTGCAGTTCACATAATGTTGGAGAAAATACTATCTTACCTTGCTACCAGTATCAATAATATTGTCAGACCTGATGTAGATGAATCCACAAGAGGCAGTTTAAGCCATTCTGCTCAGCAACTCAACTGTAGCTAGGCGAATAGATAAGAGGGCTCAGGACTTAGAAGTATTTTAGTTGCCTTACTACAGTCCAGGAAATGTTCGTTACGAGTAGACAAATCTAGTTTATGTGATAAGTACGCTCTTCTCACGGAATATGTCAGATTCTTCAATGATAACGAATTAATGGAAGAGATGCTGCTTGCCAGGATATATCAAACTCATTCAAAGGGCCAGTCTATATTCGAGGTAGTCAATGGCTATCTGCTGGAAAAGTCCACTACGATGCAAAACGAAGTTGCAAGTGCAGCAGGTGCTGCTCTCTGAATGGTCGGATGGTAAACAGGATTCATTGCTCATCTAAAAAATGTTCTCCCTTCTGTTCACACAATTCACTGTGTGATTCACTGAGAACACCTAGTGGTTAAGAACATGGGAATGTTCTTAAACGATTCACTGTCAACGTTTATAATATTAGGTAACAATATCAATCCTCACTCTCTTCAAGATCGTCTTTTCCAGCAGTTGTATGGGGAGGACAGTGAATATTTACAGCTTCTACTTTTGCGTACAGAAGTTAGATGACACTCCAAGAGCAACTGTATTCGCCGCATTGTTTCACTCTGGGACACCATAATCACATTTCCTTCTGGAACTGATTATGAAAGAAAATTGTGTACTGCTAAGCCAGATGTGTTTTATCTGCCTGATGATTTCGGAAAACTCCACTTATTGAATAAAACTCTTCAAGGCAAGTTGAGTAATCTCATGTTAAACAAAGATACGATCACTGCTTTGTAAAACCATGAAACATCGGACTTCAGGAATTTTCACAGTTCCCAAGTAATCATTTTTTTCCAATCGTTTGCAACAACTCCGAAAAGAAATGAAAGACAGGTTTCATGACCTGATTGAGATGGAAATCCCGATTTACACTTTGAATCCATTTGATGTACAGCCCTTCGATGTTAGACCTGAAACCCAGGAAAGTCTCTTGGAACTTCAAAGTGACACACTAGTCAGACCCAAATTCACGCCATATAAAATAGAGTTTTGGATAGACTGATGTCCCAGACTGTGGGAAATAGCTGTAATAGATTTCCTTACTTTTCCATCTACATACCTGCTTGAATGGGGATTCAGAAAACTGGTTCCTCTAACAATGTGTGGAAGCAGATTTGGCATCACAACAAGGGGAGATATTCGAATGTCGCTGTGAAATCTGGAGCCGGATATAAGCAAGCTAGCGCAAGGTTATCAGGCTCAAGGCACGCATTAATACAGGGTGGTGTACAAAATATCATACTAATTGTTTTGTTCATTACACACGGATTTATCAGCAACATATTCCTAAATTATTGAGGAATTAATGGAATGAGCATGGAAATTTAGTACACATTAGTAAGTATTCAATGTGATCACCATATTTTGTTTCACAACCTCTTGCAAGCGAACCTTCCTGCAAAATTCTACCGAAGGTAGAAGAAGCAACTGCATGATGTGAGTTCTGAGTTGAGCTGCAGCTGCAAGCTTCCTTACGAAGAGATTATCTTTCAAGTGGCCGAACAAGAAGTAATCACGTGGATTGATGTCAAGACTGTGCGCGGACCACTCCCGCCTTGATGACGCGCAAGAAACCGATGTGACAATAACCGCCCATCAAACATGTCATACAGCTAATTAAGAATAACATTTGCAGTGTGTGGGCAGGCCACGTCTTGCATTAACTAATGTTGTCGTAGTGGGAGAACAGTTGCCAAGACTTCTGGAACAAATCTGTTTTCAAACAAGTACTTATATCGATCCTTGTTCAAGTTCGGTGCGACACTCAATCTGCCCATGAAAATTGTGTTTGACGCCAAGGAAATATTCCATACTAACTTCTCGTGACATCTAGCGCATTTTCCATAAACCAACTATAAGAACACGAGTTTCCAACATTGTATCTATGCTACTACATATGTAATGAACAAAACAGGTGGTATGAAATTTCGTGCGTCAACCTGTATCTCGACAAACATATTGTCACGAAGTTACTACATCTCCTACTACATGACATGCCTTACAGTTAAAAGCCGACAATAAGTAAATACAATTGTAACTATTATTGATGAGTTTTGGGTACTTACAGACAAGTGGCTTGATGTTTCCGCACAATGAATTTTATCATGAGGCTATGGTAGTTACAAAATGGGGTTTATAAGGGAAAGAGCACTGATACCATTACAATTTAGCCATCATAACAAACGATACCAATATGCCCATTGGAAATAACCGATTTGCGTCTGTTGGGCCTTGCGGATTGCTGCAATTGTGGTGATCAAGGTTGGGGCCATGGCTGAATAAAGGTTGAGAATGCCTGCCCTAGTTGATGTTTGCACTTCGCATCATACTACATAAACAGCGTCGTTTCCTATCAAATCCACCGTGAAATCTGTTTATTCTGCTTAGTGTTCTCACCCCCGTTGGTGTGTGGAAGCACTTCCAGAGCTCTACACAACAGTGCAAAGTCTTACATACTAGACGACGTGGCATACGGTTTGGCTAGATCGTCCTCTGTGACGGGATTAACTGCGTGCCCCGGAGTGCACAAAACGTCATTTCCTCTTTCCCGTGCTTTTGCGTACAAACAATTTGCTGGGTGGAAGCAATCCGAGCTGTGAACGCAACTGTATCTAGGATGCAGGGAGTGAAGAAGCCAGTGGCTTTTTCAAATCAGGGGCATTTGGTTTCTAATGTAAGAACTAATGCAACTATCAGGTGTAACACGTGAACTCCTTTACTCCAGTTATCTTCCCAAAGTGGAATTACGGTCAACATGTTCGTGACCGTAGCCTAAATATCTACGGACAAGGTTTACTCCGAGGCATTGTGCCTCTCTCCCTTCGCCTACAAGCAAACTTTGGAACGGAGACGTTTCCTCTGCCACCCCACCCTCAAAGCTTGTGAATGAGGTCTGCCACGAAGCCCGCAGCTGGGCCGCAATCGCTCGCACGTTCCCCCTCAGTCCACCCACCCACACTACCGATCACATGAACGGTTTGTCAGTCACATGGGACAGTTTATGCGCTCCCAAGCAGTGACAAGTTAAACCAAACAATGGCACCTACGACGTGGAAACTACTTCCGGGGAATAGCGGACAGAAGATAGCCTCAGGTAACCCCCTGTAAACCGTGCGACGTTCGAACGATAGACGGCATAGGTCAATCGTGGCCCAGTGACTGATACTTATCTTCGGTCTACTATATCGGCCCGATAGAATTCAACGCTGCGGCTAGTCGTGGGACTAAAAGCAATGAAGGAACAATGGGGACGCAGCTGGTGGCCGAGCATTAGTGGAGGCCACTGAGACGAAATGCACTGTGTTCAAGAATGCGAATGCTAAGCCACCTCAGCTTGTGCTTGGTCACACTGCAATTATGACACCCGGTTGGGATTCCAGCCCCACAAACCGTGTCGCGCCCGTATGGAGACGCAGACAGAATGTGTACGCTGCGTTCAGCGAATGCTGGTGATGGTCCGAAATCAGTACATTTCCGCCAGTGAGCTGCGAACATTAAGTCCCTCGCAAACGGTTACATGAATTGTAGACTGCACCGTTCACTACTGCGGTGAGCGAAGCAGTAAACGTGTCCGGGCACAGGCTATAGAGAAGTAGACTGATTCCTTTCAGTTTCGACCATCTGACGATGGAGATCCGGAAACAGTGAGTACTGCTCTGCGTATGGAAAGAGTTGCTTAAAAAGCGGACAAACGCCCATCGCCACAGCAGCGTCCAGTCACTTACCGGCCTCCGCACAACGTAAATGGTTCTTGGGACATACTCGGAGCGGGTTTCAGCTCACAGCTAAAGCTCAATTTTCATGCTCGTTTGACCAAGCGACTTCACTCAGCATGCTGTAAGTCAAAAAGCAAAGAAAATGTAAGCACTCATATCCCGGTGGCTGACGTGATTTGCTCCCGAAAGACGGGATTCCCTCAAAACCAGAACGAATACAACGGATGTCGTAATACTTCACTCTACGATGAATCGATATTTTACTAGGTGCTTTGTTTGCAATGCCGGCCGTAAATGAATCGCTAGATAGCCATATACACTTCCGCGATATGGCTTAAACACCTTCACTAAGGTGGACAAACAGGTGTACAGGATGCTTAATCGTTAGTCCATTCAAGGCCTTTAGGCAGCAGACACATCATCAACAATACACGTTAGCCGAGGGCACGGAACACACCACAGCTACTGTGACGCAATATCAGAAGATAAGACATTAAACAATGTAGAGTTATAACCTAAAACAAAGTGAGGTAATGCTAATATCACATTTGTGATAGTCGTTGGGAGGGGAAGCTAAAGGGGGGTGGTAGGACACAGAGACTCACAACACAAACGCCAGTGAAGTCGACTCTTCGCCATGGTGGCTAGTGTATCCAACCAAACGTGTTCATCATCCTTCGGTCTCCAGCAAAAGTTGTCGGGAAACACCAACGGACGCCAAGTTCGAAGTCAGGGACTTCATTCCTCCTGACCGAGACATCGTTTGGCCTCCCCTCCTCTTTTTCCATCCACATCCCGGCGCACAAACAACGCACCTCTTGGGAGTCGGCGAGCTGCCATGCGCAGCACGTCGCCCAGCCATCGGAGCATGCTGCGTGATATAACGGGGTTAAGCGGTTCACTCGCACTTCCTACACCAAATAGACGGCGCCGAACATGCTCACTGCTCACGCGATACTCCGACCAGACATGATGTAAGCTGCGAAGACACAAATGATCGGACGTAACTAGTCTCTATGTTTGTCGGCTTGATGAGCCACATTCCACAACCGTACTTGAGGGTTGAACGGACGGCTGCATTGTAAACTCGACCCTCCATAGCAAGGGTAATGTCACGCCGGCGGCACAAATGGCTGAGATTAGCAAAAGCACATCGAACTATTGCTATATGGTTCGTGATCTTATCTTCCGTTCTATTGGCGCTGATCTGGCTGCCAGATACTTGAATTTCTTGGCGACTTATAGATGATCACCGCCAAGGGTCAGTTCAGGAGTGAAATCCTGCTAGTCTTGGAGAAGAGCTTTGCATCTCGATGATGCAATGCATGGCCCGAAAAGACTGACAGCCAGTGCTAATTTATTTAGTGCAAGTTGACATGTTCGGGAGTTGTCACAGATGAGCGCAATATCGTCGGCACAACTTAAGCCGAGATGTCGCTCACCGGGTAGCAGCTCCATACCCTCTAAGTCGTGCCGCACAAATGTCGTTTCGATGACTTCTTCAAAGGCGAAGTTAGAGAGGAAAGGTGACAGCCTGCAACCTTGTCTCCCACCGTTGGAGATATTGCAAGCCAGCAGAAGCTTGCCGTAAACCCTCACTCTGCCCGAGCTACGCGCGTTGTAGTGCTTGGGTAATATGTAAATATTGCTCGGGCATACATTTGCTGAGTAGACAGTCGCAAACGCATATCGGTCAACCGGATCACAGGTCCCTTTGATGTCTAGGAAAACGACCACGGTTGCCCACCAATAAACATGGCGGTATTCCGACAACTGACGTAATGTGAAGATGTGGTCAATACAACCCAACCTCAACAAAACCCGGCTTGCTCCTCGCGCATCTGGCTTCCACGAGTGTCAGTCAGTCTTTTGAGATGGACAGAAGCAAGTAACTTAGAGGCAATGAAGAGCAGACTGATTCTTCCATGAGTACCGCATACCAAACGGCAGCCTCCTTTAAAAATCGGAACTATTACGGAGCGGTTCCAGTCTGTCGGAAC
>OX104064.1:68566002-68623021 GCA_944474145.2 Dicrocoelium dendriticum
GATACTTGAAAAACTACGACATAATTGCGCCAGAACAGCATGGGTTTCCTTAACATCGTTCATGTACGATGAATCTGCTGATAGCTCGTGACAACTGGACCGAGACTGTCGATGAGGGAACAGGAGTCGATGTTGCATTCTTGGACTTTTCGAAAGCCTTCGATCGCCCTGGATCATCGAATCCTGCTCATTAAACTCCAACAGTACGGTTTTGGAGACCCGCTGTTAGGATGGATCGGTTACTTTCTCTCTGAACGGCAGTTAGAAGTTAGAGTTCGATCATCCTTTTCCGATCCGATTCGAGTGGGATGCGGCGTACCGCAGGGTTCGGTACTTGGGCCGCGTTTGTTCCTGCTTTTCAGTAACGATCTAGTAAGAGTTATTACGTCGAAATTCTTACTCTTCGCGGACGACCTCAAGGTTTGGCGGGCGATAAAACGATCGGATGACCATGAAGTCCTACAGCGTGACTTGAATGAGGCCTGGAATTGGTCGGTGAGAAACGCCCTGCCGTTTAATGTGGACAAATGTCGCGCTGTTCATATCCGCCATCGACAAGTCCACGTCTACAAGCTTGGGGCACACGATCTGAAGACCACCACTCAGGAACGCGACTTGGGTGTGCTGGTACAGGAAGACCTCGGGTGTTCCAAACAGTCAGATTCCGCTTCTAAAAGGGGCAACCAGCACGTTGGACTCCTGCGAAGAGCATTCGGAATTTTGGATCCATCCATCTTCTCTTTGATGCTGAATGCCTACTTGCGTCCTCACGTCGAATATACAATCCAGGCCTGGCAACCCTGGCTAAAACGTGACCTTGCAGCGCTTGAGACCCCACAGCGTCGAGCAACGAAAATGGTCAAGGGCTTGCGCCACACTCCTTACCAGGACGACTGGAGATACTCAGAGTGTTCAGCGGACGGTACCGGCGACTTCGTGGAGACCTCATACTACTGTACCAGATATTGAGCGATCCCAGTCACGTATGCCGCCACCTCTTGAAGCTTAGCCCGAACACTAACCTTCGCGGTAACAGTTTAAAGCTGAGCCAACAGTACAGTCGTCTAGACTGTCGGAGAACCTATTTCTCCCTCCGGGTCTGCGGGCCCTGGAACGCCCTTCCAAACTCAGTTGTTGTGCCCCCACATTAGATACGTTTAAAAACGATTGGACGTCGCACTGAGCGCCCTGCGCTTTGTTTTATAAACGAAAACGCTTGTATATATTTAGGCTGACCAGCCTCTTTGGATTTATACCCCAAATTCACGATCGTAAATCTGTGCGAACCGGTGAGTACTCCATTTTTATTTGCTACCATCACCAACGATAACAATTTCTTAGCCAGTTTTGCGTCGTACCACTTTATCCCCCTAAAACTGTTATACTTCTACCTTTTATCTCACTGACGCTCCTTACTTCAACCACTTATGTGGTTTGCCAATTTGTTAGTATTTCTATTGCCAACCTGCGGGACTCGTTAAGTGTATGCTTTATTACCCGTCATATACCATTGTTCCATTGTTCCATTGTTCCATTGTACCATTGTTCCATTGACGCATTCGGCACCGAAGTGAACACATAGCAGACTTTTAGGCTGAAATACTCCATCTTGGCACATACGTGGAAAAACCTACACTAGTTCAAATTAATACACAGCCATTCGCAACTTCTGCGTCTTAAATAACCTCTATCATCTAGGCATTCGCGGAGATGTGTGCTGTGTGGTCAGTTGAGTAGTATTTCGCGATAGAAGAGACCACACATGAGATGCAATACTGGCCCATCCACAAGTAACCAGAGTATACTTTATGCATACCAGAGGCATTTATTGGTATATCTACCTCGCGATCAATGAGAACACTGTTTAAGTAGAAGTTCACCACATCTAAGCTCAGTCAGACAGCAAGCAAGCATCCGGAAAAGCACTGTAGGCAGTTTTATCCCATCGGGTATCGTTTGTCTTGCGTGTTTCACCTGCCCACTGTGTGACTGAAGCCAATACCCCGACTGTTAGCACTCTGTGGTGAACAGCACTGGGCTACGAGAGACGATAAAGACCGGTGGGACTAAGTCACTATCTGTGATATAGCTCCACTCACTATCCACTGAGTTACACGTTACTACCGTGCAGAGGTCAGGGAAACCCCAGTTGGCAAAATACTACAATACAATACAATATGTAGATAAATGCACCAAGTTAAAAAAGAATGGGGTGTATTCTCCCAATTTAGTCACCATTAAGTGTGACATTTGGGCAGACCCGAGAGTTTTCACAGTCCTTAGGACAAATTTGATGTCGCAGTCTTCATACTTTAAATCCAAGCCACTGGTTATCTACCCACCTTCCACTATCAGCCGCCTTCAGCGAGCACATATCTGACACAGTGAGGTCGTCGCCAAGTAGGCATGTAAGCGCATGCCAAAGTCCCCGCAAATGCCCAAGTACAATTCTACAGCTCAGTAATAAGTAGAGTGTATTTAACTTCAAAATCTGTCAGTAAACCCGAAACCATTTTGCATTTGTAATCCTACCCCAGTAATGCTTCGAATGCAACGATAATTAGAACACAGCCTGTGGATATCTCTAGGGCAGAGAGTTTAAGTCGTGCAGCCCTGGAACGAAGCCGCTCGTTCCGTAGCAGTGTCTACGCAGCTTTATTAAGAAGAATTGTTTGTGTCGGCAACACAGATGACGGTAAGAACAACTCCACACTTCGAAATGCACAGAGAGATCTCATAGTTTAAACCGTTAACGGTAAAGCAGTTCCCGGGACTAAGCAAACTACAGACCCCTTCAACTGGTTAGCCTGATGGGGTAAGCGTGGGAGTAGCATGGCAGCCCTCGTAGGAAGAGTTAACACTTCGAAGAGATTAGAATCATTATGTAATGTGAAACAGACAGCATCACTCCACACAGCATGTCGTGGGTGGACCACAGGGAAGAATGAAGTGCCAGAATGCCTTCAGTATACTCCAAGTCACGTAGGCAGATTCTGGAAACTGCACAGTGCCATCGGGTTTCAGTTCTCCTAAACACTAGGATGTCATACATTGTGACCTTGAAGTGGGCGGATGATAGAAGAAAACACTGCAGTACACCACTTGTAGTGATGAAGGAAAGCGAAAAAGTGTCATGTACTCGTACACAATCCGAGATGCGGGAATAAATTGCTTAGAGAGTGTCTGCACACTTTTCCAACAGCACACTACATAAACAAGATCAGCTAGGGTCGCTTCTGGCTTGGTCAAGCCAGCTAGTAAACCTAAGGTGGTATTGATTGTGGGACGGACGAACTTCGATGCCGCTGGAACATTTGGCAACACAGCTTATACACTAGTGAATCCCAGCTTGCTGTTCACGTATAACTTGTCTTCGCACTCCCGTGATTCGCCAAAACTGCAGGATATCAGGCAATTTGGATGCCATGTTGATGTGACTAATACTTTTATGTTTAGCACGTTCTGTTTAAGCGCTCTGTTTGAGGACTAAAAGAGAAATGCCAACCTCGTCAAACAAGACACACTGCATTATCGAAACCTTTGGGAGAAGGAAGCTTAAATCGTGAATGTGAGTTGATTCATTTGTAAGTAGTAGAGAGATTTATTGGGTATTCGTGAAGGTTCGTCGCAGTTAGGCTCAGACAGACAGCCATCACAGATCCAGAAAAGCGCTAGACGGCCGTTTCGCCGTATTGGGACCCAAGAAATCCCCCTGTTACTTACAACTAATCAGTCGTCACCTTAGCGGCTTACATGGCACCGCGATTGGTGGCGGCTTGTAAGGGAAGTCGTGGCTTTGGGAGCCAACCCTGTCCTTTGCACATTCACAACATGCATGACAGTGGAGGATCAGCCGCACTATAGCACAGTTAGATATCAGTCGTAGCGGTCTGCTGCCAACGCTCATGGCTCAGTGGCATAAGTCACTGGCTCGCAAATGTAAAGTCATGGGTTCGAATCCGACAGGGTTCGGCGGGTGCGCGCTACTGTTGAGTCCCAATAGGACGAGAAGCCGGTGTAGCGCATCCTCGAGATATCAGTGGCTGTGTGCCTGCGTCGAACTGTGACTCATTTTCACAAGAGCGTTGACTCACTCGTTCAAATCGACTGCAATGGTTCGCCTGGACCTTGTGTATTGTGGCCTATCCACATTTAGTTGAATAATCTAGTTCACACCTACCATTGTTGTTCTCTTCACCTGCCAATCAAGTTCCGCTCTATAAATGTCCTCTTAATTGTCTGTCGCACTCTCCACGGGCGTCTTGCAGCGCAAGATTAATCGACTGCTAGCGAGTGACTAAACGGGATGTTGTGGCTGCACCCCTTGTACCAAAGAACGAAATCAAATCAATCCCTGTCATGTGCTTTGCTGAATGGTGACAAACCTACTCTGCTGTATCACGTAAAATCACGATTGGCATCACTTGATTAAAGATTTGTTGTTAAATCATGTGCATTAGGTACCTACACAAAACATTGAGTTGTACAATGAACAGTGAACAATGATTTATCACGGGATAAAAGCAAGTGCTTGACACGTCCCGTAGGATGGTTGCGGTGAATATGATGCAAGGAAAATATGTCTGGGTCATCTATCGAACGTTTGCCGAGATGAATACTTCGATAATTAACATCAGTGTAAAATGAAAAAAATTATCGCGCGTACACGTTCAGAAAGAAACTGGGGTGCAGTGCTTGTTGAGGTAAGGAGTGAGAAAAGTAAAATATGGTCGCTCACTTAGGTCCATTTGATACATAAATCCTGTTGAGAACACGCTTGACGTAATCCACAATAGAGGAGCTTAGGTAACAAAATGTTGGGAGCTAAGAGCAACATCTAGTCGTTTTTTGAAAACATCCAAGGTAGGAGAGGATACCACTGAGTCTGGGAGTGCGTTCCAGGGTTGGCAAACCCGAAGGGAAAAGTAATTACGTCGACACTCTAGACGACTATATTGTACCTTCAATTTTAAGCACTTACCTCTGAGCTGCGTGTTGTGGCTAAGTTTCAGCAAATGGCGGCATACGTGGTTGGGGTCACTCAGTATCTGATACGCTAATATGAGATCACCGCGCAGCCTTCGATAGCGTCCGCTGAAAATTCCCAGCAACTTCAGCCTTCGGTGGTAAGAGTGATAGCGCAGGCCCTTTACATTCTTAGTTGCTCTTCGTTGTGTTGCCTCTATCGCTTCTAGGTCGCGCTTCAACCAAGGTTGCCAAGCTTGGATGGCGTATTCAACATGCGGGCGCACGTAGGAATTGTGCTTCATTGGGAAGATTGATGGGTCAAATCTCCCGAATGCCCTTCGCAGCATGCTGACGTGCTGGTTGCCTCTTTTCGCCGCTACCTCAGCCTGTTATGAACAATTGAGTTCGCGCTGTACGATCACACCAAGATCACGTTCCTGGGAGCTATTCTGCATTCCGTTTGTCCCAAGTAAATAGGTGTGGAGATGTCTATGGCGTAATTGTACGACGCGACATTTGTCTACGTTGAATGGTAGGGCGTTTTGAACTGACCAGTTCGACACTGTGTTAGGATCGTGCTGGAGTCTTTCATGGTCGTCCGGTCCTCTGATCCTTCGCCGGATCTTGATATCATCAGCGAAAAATAGGAAATCGGAAGTAATTGATTTCGCCAAATCGTTAATGAACACCAAGAATAGACGAGGTCCAAGAACCGAGCCTTGTGGTACTCCACACGTCACATCGATTGCATGAGAAAATGATTCTCGGACTCTCACCACCAGCCGTCGTTCGTGTCGAAAATTGCTAATCCAACTCAGGATTGGATCGCCAATGCCGTAGTTCCAAAGCTTCTGAAGGAGAATGCCATTGTCTAAGCGATCAAACGCTTTTGAAAAGTCCAGGTAGATGACATCGACTCCCACTCCATCATTGACAGCTTCAGTCCAGCTATTACGTGCAATTAGTAGGTTAGTATTACACGAATGCTTTTGACGAAAGCCATGTTGCTCTGGAGCTATTAAATTGTGGCTTTCCAGGTATTACATCAGCGCGTCTGCGATGATTGATTCCATCACTTTGGATAGTACGGGAAGTAGTGTTATTGGACGGTAGTTGGCAGGATCAGTGCGGCTACCTCCTTTATGGATAGGAGTGATGACCCCTTGCTTCCATACTGGTGGAATACGGTTTTCCTCTAGACATCGCTGATAGAAAACAGCCAGTGGTTCTGCTAGATCACTAGCTACCGCCTGTAGAGCCTTTGGTCGGATGTTATCAGCTCCGGGAGAACTGTGGATACGCAAGAATAACAACTTCTTCAACACAGCTTCCGTAGTGAAGGTGATGTTTTCTAAACCAGATGGTGGAGTATTAGAATTGAGGGGAATGTTTGGGCTCGTTACCTGCTGGAAAGTTTGGGAGTAATGAAGCCGTAGGAGATCAGCTGCTTCCATTGCTGACCGCGTGCACCCATCAGCCGTGACTAGCGCTGGAACCCCTCGCTTTACCTTTCGAAGGCCGTTAACGTGCCTGTACAGAAGTTTGCGGTTAGTGTAGAATCGCTTCATTAACTTCTGCTGATAAGTGACCTTGTCTTCGCGGATCAGTTTCACACAGAAGTTACGATGTGTCACGTATGCAGTCCAGGTTTCGGCATTCGGGCAGTCCTGGTGATTTCGCCATGCCAAATTCCTCTGGGACAGACATTTACGTGTTCTGCTCCTCAGAAATGACTTACGCTTGTTTTTGGGTTGGAAGGACTTCTGTTCTGATGCGTGCGCTACCAGTGTGCTAAACGTCCTTGTAAATATTTCCCAGGCAGCATCTGGGGGCGCATTCGGTTAAGAAAGTCCAAGATGTATGTTTAACAAGCTTAGATAACACATTGCAGTGCGTGACAGTATGCACTTTATCCTCCTCCTTTTCAGGGTACTCGGCATAGCATATATAATCAAAGAGTAGAGTGACATGATCACTACGAACCAGTGGTGTGCTTGTAACTATTCCGTCAACCATGAATTCTTCATTAGTTAGCACAAGATCCAGTATCGACGGCTTGTTAGAAGTTCGAAATCTGGTGGGAGAGGTTACGTGGTTGTAAAGAGGGTGGCTAGCAATAAGTTTTTGTAAACAGGCTTTAAACTGCATACCGTCGTTTGCCGGCGTTTCTATGTCGTGCACGTTAAAGTCTCCAGCGATAAGAATGTGGGTGTAGGACTTGCTCAAAGCAAACTGAAAAAACGTGGTGCAGTTTGGAGTCCATTTCCAACGTTGAGTTTGGTGGGCGATAAATCACGGCTAGTAGACATGTGTCCTTGTTTCGCAACCAAAGGCGGCACCAAAGCGAATCGAGAGCTCGGATTTCCGGGTGATCAATAACTTCACATCGGAGGTTTGTATTATAGTAAAGAATCACACCACCACCCCTTCCGGTTCTATCGGTTCGAAACAGCGACATACAGGGTAAATTGATCTTAGAGTCGGTTATTTCAGGGTTTAACCATGTCTCTGTAATCATGCCGAGGTCCCGCGGTTGTGAGGCACGGAGTTCTCTAAGTTCGATCAACTTGCTTAGAAGGCCTTGAGCGTTTGTGTACATGCAAGATAGGGCTTTTGTTTTTAAGAGTTCATTGATAGATGTCAAGTTTGTGTTAGTTTTTGAGTCGGCCGTTAGGTGGCCGGCCATTAATCATTTTTTGGTTTATGTACTTCAGTCGTGTTGCATGACATTATTGAGCGTTCCTGAACAGACGTTTCACTCGTGCTGTGCTCGGACCTCCTGCGTGCCGTGGACGCTGTTGTGTCGGTCTCTCCACAGGACTGTGCAAATAAAGAATTTGTTACGTTTGCAAGTTCCATTGAATTTCTTCCGACTTTTGGTCGTTCGCCTGCTGCCTTTAGCCGTATTTCGGTTGGCAACCTAGCTCGAAACTTTAACCAGCTATCCAACAGAACTTGCGTCATTCCCTCGGAGTGTAGTATTACTTTCATTAGCCTTAAACCGCAGCCCCTGTAGTTAGGTGATGACGGAACTCTTGTCAGGGATTTGGCAATAACATTGTCAACAGAGAGTGTTTCGCGGATGTAGCACCACTGCTCTCGATCATGTGTTTGTGCATCGTGATCAGAAGAATGCAGAAGCTCAGGAACACCATGAACAAATATTGTTTTCTTGCTATCCCTATTAGCAATACCGCGTTGCTCCACTGCTTCTTTTGCGCGATCTTTCCAAGGTAGATCAGGTAATATGCGCACTCCGCTCGGTGGGTTGCGCAGACGAACTGCTGAGAGCAGGACAGCCTCTGTCTCGTCTGCTGAGTCTAGTGTTACTCGAAGGATTCGAGGTTCACCAGAGTGCACTGAGGTCGGGTGACGCGCCACGCGTTGCAGCATTGCTGGCTCAACCAGAATGCCAATCGCCTCGCAGATGGAACTTCACTGGTTGCGATCGTCTTGCAATTTGCCTTTTATTGTATTTCGTGATAGAAGAGGCTACACATGAGATGCAATACTGACCCATCCACAAGTAACCTGTCTGTTGATCGCAGTCGGTGTATCAGCACACTTCAATGGTGTCAAGGATCTGTAGCCATTGTTCCAAAGAGGAGGGTTCCTCGTGTGGCGGTGACACGACATTAGTGAGTGTTCGTTCGTCGCCACACCTGTGGGTCACTTCGGTAATCAGTTACCGCTACAGGACCCATGAACCTGCCGTTATGTTAAGGTCGTAAGATGCATGTTAATCCTGCATTTCAACATGACATTTACACTTCACTTCCAAGTGATTGATAAGCTTTAAATCTCAAGTGACCCTACGGCCCTGATATGAGCTGCCTACGAGCATTGCATACGCATAGTAAGCATAGAGTTTGGAGAAATTTTCCTCCTTCAACAACGTCTCGGAAATTACCTACTTCCCAATGACAAAATGTTTCCCAGTAGTTGCTAAGTCGATTACAACCTGTGTCACGGCGTGCACACATGAATGCTTCTAAGACTAGCTGAAACAGTGATCCATAGCAGGCTTAGTAGGCGCGGTTGCCTTTGTAAATAATTGCAAGCACATTGTAGGAACGCCCGTGGGTGAGACAACAGTGTTTGTCTGTTCCAAGTACTCACATGAAGTACCAGAGTAAAATGCCTGCGTCGCCACTAATCATAAGTCTTGCGTTCTTTCTAGCAGGACGATGTGGCATGTATAAACACCGTAGTCATTGTAGCCCCTTTAAGTGTTACTTTGTTGAGTAATGCCGATTTCATGAGGATAGCATGCCAGTCCATTGACGTAATAGGGAGGTTCCATCTGCATTGACTGTGCTTCTAATGGTTCTATTTGGACAGCCACTTGTGAAAGCGTCTCAACACGTATGGGCGTTCATATGGAAGTGGAGCCTAATTATCCTAAGAATACATAGGTTCCTATGACCTTTATATAACGCGATACATGTAATCACTGAAGTGGTAACTGACTAACAAAGTCTCCCATGGGTTAGGAGACAAACGAACACTCATTAACTTCGTGTCAACGCCACACTTGGAATCCTCTCACATTTTGTTGAGCCATCAACTGTGATAGAAGTAAGCAAACGGAATTTTCGTTGTTCAGCTTCAGGTTGGTCTACCAGCTTCAATGGGAACAATGTCCTTCATGATTTTTGCAATGACATTCGCACACAATTGTCTAACCGCCTAGCAGCTATTGCTGTACTGTGGAGTACGAGTTAGATGATTGCCTCTCTACGACACCATGGGCGACCATATGGGAGTGAAACCTAATTATCCTAAGAATTCATAGGTTCCTATGACCTTTACATAACGCAGTACATGCAGACACTGAAGCGATAACTGATTAACATTTCGCCCATGGGTATGGAGACAAACGAACACTCACTGACGTCGTGTCAACGTCACACTTGGAATCCTATTATTTTTTGTTGAATCATCAACTGTGATCGAATTAAGCAACCTTAGAATTTTCGTTGTTCAGCTTCAGGTTGGTCTACTAACTTCTGTGGGAACTATGTCCCCCAGGATCGTTGCAATGACATTCGCACACAATTGTCTAACCGCCTAGCAGCCATTGCTGTACTGTGGAATACCAGTTAGATGGTTGCCTGTCTACGCCACCATGGTTAGGCCGCTGAATAGCCACCATTAGGTAGCCGCCAGTGATAGCCATAGACCGCTTCATGTGCTGGTTAGTATGTCTGTCCACACTGGTTAAGTCTTAAGCTTTGGATAATGTGGTAGCTAGCATCTCCTCCTTTGACACGCATCACAATTTGCCTATTGGTCGGTTTCAGGTTGGAGACCAATCATGGAGGTTTACTCCAGAGGGGCATCAAGGCAGAACAGAAGGTGGTGGTCGACCACTTTCATTGGACTGTCTGTTGCTTATGCTGGCAGCTTCTAACCGGTGTCCCATTGGTTTACGTCCCATAACCAAGGAGAGTGTCAAGGACGCCAAATCAGCGTTCTTAGCCTCGCTAACTTGAAAGTACCGCACGCGATTTCGAAAATGCACCACGCTAAAAGCTTGGTACAATACGCTAACATGCGTGTAAAATGGTATAGTTCATACCTACAATCGTTGCCCTCTTCACCTGCCAATCAAGTTCCGCCTCTATATCTGTCCTCTTAATTGTCTTTCACACCCTCCACTGGCGTCCTGCAGCGCAAGATTAATCGACTGCTAGCGCGTGACTAAACGGGATGTTGTGGCTGCAGCCTTTGTACCAAAAAACGAAATAAAATCAATCCCTGCCATGGGGTTTGCTGAATGGTGGCAAAGCTTCTCTGCTGTATCACGTAACATGACAATTAGCATCCCATTATTAAAGGTTGGTTGCTAAATCATATGTATTATATACCTACACAAAACATTGACAGCGAAACTTATAAACCACTCACAATTGGAAACTATCCCTGAATCCATTCGGCTGACAGTTGCGGATGTCTCATCTTACACACTGCTTGCATGTATCTACAACCCACCGAATGCGTCTAACCTAAGTATCACCAACATCACTTCTGCATTTGACTTCGCATCAGCGTTGCTACACAGCCAGAAGATTATTGCCGGCGATTTCAACCTACCGAAAATACGCTGGTCATCCCACCCAACCTCTACGTTGCACGTCTCTTTTCTTTCTTCCATCAGAACTGAGGGCTGGACACAGTGGATTATCAGTCCAACCAGGTCAGCCAATGTACTGGACTTAATATTCACACTGTTACCAAATCCACAGACCGAGATCTAAAACAATCTCACTGGCAGCGATCATGACATGATCCGACTCAGTTTCCAAATTAAAGTGGTCACGAAACTCGCCTCTACAATGCCAGTTGCCACCCATAAGATAAAATGGGAATGCTTTCAGCAGTTCATTCGTTTCTCCGACTGGGATGTATTTTTCCTCTCTACCAGTGTGTACACCGCTGTGGAGCAGTTCTATATAGAAATTCATCAAACTATAGCCCTCCTTGCTCCACAATGTATTCATACCCCTCATGTCTCCTAATCAGCAAGAAAACCAAAAACTTAGCTGCAAGATACAGAAGGACCCATGGTTTTTCACTTGTCTTACAAATGCATGAATTTACCACCCGAGTCAAACACACGCAATTAACACGACGAAAATATGAAGAACATACAGCCCTAAGGACAAGCTACAAAGCTAGGGAGCTTGTCAAAATACTGCATCGTGGAACCAGTGATCGCTCACCTTTGATTACCGAAATTGCTGATGGTGAGGGTCACTTACTCCATGACCCAACTGAAATCTGTGAAGCATTTAGTGACCTCTTTGCCACTACCATGAGTCGCGAAGCTGATCCGGTGCCTGTGTGCCCAGAGCTTACAGTAACAAACCTCTTAAGCAGAGTCGATATCTCAACAGTATCCACCAATTTCTCAAATCAATCAGGCTATCTTCCAAGCTGGGATCTGATGGCATTGCACCAACCACCATTAAACTAGGATGGCCTGCTCTTGATGAACATGTTTACTCTATCTCTAGAATCTAGCCACTTTCTAAACCAATGGAAAACGTCATTTATTACGCTTCGGCACAAAGGAAGTCCCAAACAAATGATTGATAACTACCGACCAATCCACCACACTCCGATAATCGCTTGGCTATTTGAAAAACTGGTCAGAAAGGAGATGAGGAACTTTGTTCATTCTATTGGTCTGGTCAACAATTCGCAGCATGGTTTTCTCAATAAGCGATCGTGCACTACCTGTCAACTGCATTACCTTAATCACATATCAAAATGAATCGATTCCGGCTATGCAGTAATAATCTTGTATCTTAACATACACCAAGTGTTCGACCGAGTACCGCACAAGCGACTGTTGCAAAAGTTGGAGAACTTTGGGATCCGGGACGCATTACTAGGTTCGCTATCGTCATACCTGAGGTCTGTCTTTAACTCCGACACTTGAAGGGATTGAATTCTGCTGGACCAGACGGACTTCCTCCAGAGCTGTTCAAGTTCGGGGGCGATGCACTTGTCAACCAGTTAACAGCCTTGTTCTCTAAGATCTGGTGCGAAGAAACAGTTCCATTCGCTTGGAGCGAGTCGATTATCGTCCAGATCTTCAAGAAAGGTGCCCGTACCCTATACGCTAACCACCGAGGAATCAGTCTAATGTCCGTTGCCACCAAGCTGTTAACATCCATTCTACTCCGCAGACTAACCCCGATTCGAGACTTGCACTCCCGTGAAGAACAGGCTAGTTTCCGCCCCGGTCGAGGGTGTATAGACCACTTGTTTACGCTCCGTCAAATCTTTGAAAGGAGTCATCTTTACCGCCAACCCCCTATCGTTGCTTTTCTGGACATCCGAGCCGCTTTCGACTCCGTCGATTGGCCAGCATTTTGGCGTTGCTTACAAAAGAGTGGGGTAGCCGAAAAGTATATCGCCATCCTTCGAGCATTATAATGCAATGTCTCAGGTAAAGCGAGGGCTTATGGTAAGCTCTCCTCACCTTTTGCCGTCACTAGCGGTGTACGACAGGGTTGCCCCATGTCCCCGTTTCTCCTCAATTTTATGATCGAGGATGTCCTTGTAAACGCTCTCGGGAGCTTTCAGGGTTTTAGTGCAGAGGTTCTTCCTGGCAACCGCGTGACCGATTTAGATTATGCTGATGAGATTGCCTTGCTTGGTGATGACGCACAGAGCACACAAGCCATTCTAAACCGCTTGACGATTGAAGCATCAAAATATGGGATGACCTTTGCCCCACGAAATGCAAAGACTTGGTCCTGGATTGACATCCACCTGCTCCAGTGCTCACTCTTCAAGGTACTCAGCTAGAACAAGTGGACAACCTTGTTTACCTAGGAAGCTGTCTCTGCTGATGGTAGCATTGAAAGTGAGATTTCCTTCCGCATCGCCAATGCCCGTTCGGCATTCGCCTACTTGTGGCATCTGTGGCGACGCCGCGACGTTTCACTATTGGTAAAGTGCAAGATCTACAATGCCTGTGTTCGCGCGGTGCTGCTGTATGAGAGTGAGTCCTGGCCGATTCGTGTGAATGACTTGCGTCGGATTTCGGCCTTTGACAATGGAGTTCTGCAGAGAATATCTCGAGTGTGGTGGATGTACCACGTACGCAACCATGATGTTAGCCGTCGCGCCATGGGTAACACGGGACTCCCACTTGCCAGACTGGTACCCCTGCACCAACTGAGGTGGCTGGGCCACGTTTTACGCATGCCATTCTACCGGCTGCACCGACACACTTTCTTCGCTCGCATAGGGCCAGGCTGAAAGAAATTGCGTGGGGGTCAGTCTATCACATGACAACAAACGATTAAAGCATTGACTTCCAGTTTGGCTGTCGTAGGTCCCGTGCACCTTCCGAGCTGGGGGATCAAAGATGAAGAACACCGCTGGCTGGAAACTCGGAGATGGCACAGAACCGGGCTTGATGGAAAATGTGTACAAATGTTTAACTTGATTCGCTTGATGTGCATCATAAACATTAAACAGACGAAAAAGCTGAAACGGCATGTGAAAAAAAGAAAAAGAAGAAAAGACGATACAAAATAACTTGTGTAAAATTTTCATTCTTTTCGTTGTAGTGTTGTATTCATAACTTCAGTTTCATGGTCTTCGCTGGCTCTATGTCTATCTTATAGACAGCTGAACATATATATATATATATATATATATATATATATATATATATGTTAGTTACTTTAGGTGATTTTCGCTCTTCCCCACACTTAATGACCAGTGGAGTCATTCAAGGGATGGTGCTCGGTCCCTTATTCTTTTCGCTCTACATCAATAACATCACACATTTGTAAAACATGGTACATCATTTCTTTTTGCTGACGATATCAACATCGTCTATAAGCTTCGGAGTGACGAGCTTCACCAGACATGAGTGCTCATTCAAGATGATTTACATTCCCTTGAGTCATGGTGCTGCACATAAGTGATGAACCTCTCGGCTGAGAAATCATGTATCATGTCTTACGTCTGCTGCATCCCCGAAGGATCTATCAACCTAAACAATAAACCCGTCCCTACACAGTTGTCCACGCGAGAACTTGGAATTAAGTACTCGTCTACCTTCAATTTCTCCGAACAGGCCCAATACCAAGTAGCACGTGCCAGACAGTCTATGTTCAATATATCAAACAAAATACACAACTCGTGCTTGAGTTGAACTTTTCAAGCTACTCACTCGCCCCATCCTCGAATATTGCAAGATCACATACGGAAATAGGAGAAAGAGTGATAGAATTGCTGTGGAGAACCTGCAGAGGTCATTTACTAAACATCTGATTGGTAAGCACTCTGCTATGAGTTATCGAGAACGTTGCAATGAACTTCATCTCGAACCACTTTGGATTCGACGATTGAAGTACAACTTGTTGCTACTTTTCAACAAGTTAGACAAAGACACCTATTCCAACCTGCCTACACACAATTTACAATATTGCTCAACTCGAGCGTTTTGCAACAAAGATTTAACACTGAATATGCCGAAAACTAAAACGAACGTCCGCTCTACTTTCTTCCTGGTCAGATACAGCAATCCGCGGAATAAACTACCAATAACACTCAGGTCATGTGACAATGTGGCAGCATTTAAAAGCAGACTTGCCAATTACTATCTAACTACCCTAAGCTGTATAACCAAATGGGAATAATCTCTCGATGAGCTATCCCAAGAGGGGCCCAAAAACATATAAACACCAATGTTTTCATAACTAGGCTTTAGCCTCAACCATCCGCCAGAATTTTAATACATGAAACGCATATTCCAATACTCCACCTATGCATGTCACTCATGCAAGAGCATGGATTCTTCTGTACAAATTGATCTGGGCCGCTATAGACAGTTCCTCTCATGAAGGGAAATATACCTATTATTATTATTATTATTATTATATATTATTAGTAGTAGTAGTAGTATAGAAGGAATTGTGTGTGGATTATACTCTCGGTCTGGTATCTGGAAGCAAAAATGTAAGTTTAACTTACTGACTTCTTCCCGCTTTCATTCAGTCAAGTCAATGACGCCATCAAAACTGACTACCGGAATTCGCCTCGGTATGGACGCAAATGCCACTGGCAAATCACTGGATCCTAATAGTCCACTGGGTGTCATTTGTAGTAATTACGTTAATTGGTGATACTAGAACATTGCTTTGTATTTGACGTTAGGATTGTACCGCAAGAACGGGCAATTTGCGTTGTTGTGTCTCATGGTTGGACCAAACGGCAGCAATGTGCGCGGAGGTGACGGTTTCTATTTTGAAAGGGTTCACACCACCATCGTCATACTTACCCTAAGAACATGCGTATACCTGTCACATGCCACGTTAGCTGATCAAGCACCGAGACTTTGATGGCACCGACATCAGTCGATGTGTTTTCTTTGGATTCTGTCACAACCATCACATTCACCGGTGACTACAGTTGCGGACACTACCGGTACCCCTAAGGGTAGGGACGCACGTGAACGTAGATACACGCACAGTTGACTTCAGTCGCTTATGGTTGTGTGTAGTGGATGGACAGACAAACAGACAACAGACAGATGTAAACAACATCATGCGCCGAATAATGGCGTCGCATAAGGGCGTTTGGCGGTGGATCAAGCCTGAAAATCATGTCTCACTCCGCTTCAGTTCATTTATCTGCGGACTGGTCGCACAACTTTGCATCCGTAGTCCTTCCACTTCCGTGTGCCCAAGTCGGTCTCTGTCTTCTTGGGTCCCGTGTAATTAGACGGGTGTGCGGAATCATACAGTTCGGTCAGAAGCTGTGGCATTATCCTCCATTTCCATATGTCGTTCTTGAGTGCTTCAACCAAACCTTTGCTATACCTAAGTGGCGTTTGGTTGCTACTTACCCATAGGGTACGGTGTATGCAACCACGCAACAATGAACAATGTATTTAGACGGGGTGAGAAGCGTTGCTTTACAAGTCCCGTTGGTTACTTGGTGGGGATATCGAAGTAATAACAATGAGGAGGATAATACTGATACTAATAATAATAACAACAGTAAAACAGTTGGCACTTCAAATACGAAAATAAGGACTTATGGTTTGCTCCGCTGTAGTCCTGCAATCAGCGTAGATTCACAGCACCCGCAGTTAACATCAAATAATTACATGGTAAACTCCGAGTGCGGGATGGAGATGTAGCGATAAGTGGCAAAGTGTAATTGGATGAGTGTGTCATGGAACCGTCTTTTAAATACTGTTAGTGTCGGTGTAGGGACGACCGATTCTGGGAGAGTGTTCCACGACTGACAGACACGAATGGGAAGCAAACTTCTGCCGCACTCCAGGAGGCTATACTGTACAGCGATTTTCAACGAGTGACCACTCAGGCTTGCATTGCTGCTGAGTCGCAGTAAAGGGCGGTACACATGATGTATTAACAAGGATGGGGCAGCCAAACACCAACCCTTGGTACCTGTAGCTCAAATATCTCTTGTCGAGACTAAGCCTCCCAGAACATCGGTTACATATGCAGAGATTGCTGCAAGGGTTCACCGAGAGGCCGCCCTTGCGTCCACTTCCATTGTAAACAGCGTTAACGCAAATGGAGAGAAAAACAACAAACAGTCACTTGTCAACAAGTCAAGACAAATGAGTACCATACCTTGTAGATCGATTAAAAAGGGATCCAACAACAGTGGCCGGACTGTTGTATGCTCAAATGTCCCTGAATCTACCGCCATCACATTGCGGGATAAGTTATCAGACGACCAAGACCAATGGAACTCATTGTGTATGCAGATGAGTATGAAAGCCAAGCCCACCAACTTGTTACGAATTACTCGTCATCCGAACTCGCCACACTATGGTGAACCCAGACTTATTCGAGTAACTCTAGAATCCTCCACCGACGTGGAAAATGTTGCTCTCCGCAAGCCTAACAGAATCCTGTGGATACGTATCTATCCTGATGTCCTGGAGCCGCGACAACCAACAAACAGAAGAGGGGCACAGCAAGCAAGACCGCCTAAACACAGTCTTCATACATGGCGTGCCAGAACATCCTTCTAACGATGTTCAAGATACCGGAAAGCACGATTTAGAACAGTGGCGGTTCATTCGTGAAACACTTTCTTTGGATGATGTTGTGGCACTATCGCTCACCAGGATACCTCTCTCATCGAATTATAGAGGATGCGGCCCTAGAATCCTCAAACTTGTAGTTCAGTCACAGCAACAAGCAAAGGATGTTTTGGATCGATGGCGGAGAAATCGGAAACATCTTCCTTCCGAAATTCGGTTAAAGGTCGCAAACAATTCGCACAGCTCAAGTATTAAAGCAACTGAATCAGCAAGCATCCTGACGAATGTACAGAAGTGTAACTTGACTGCTGCTTTAATTCACTTTGACGTAGGTCTAAACGAAGGCTGGGACGCACCTTGGCCGAATCAAGTAGCAAACGAGGTATCATTGACCCATCAAAAAAGAAATAACTGCCGACCTCCCATCGGTCGGCATTCTCCCACACTTGACAGCTTCACCTCTCTGCGGGCTCCTAGAGACCGAGAAACTGGCCTGCTTGTATACAAATGCTCAGGGTCTTTCTAACAAACTGGCTGAACTGAAAGATCGCCAAGCTTCCGGCTCGTATGATGTCATTGGTATCACCGAGACATGGTTGCACAAGGGAATGACGGATGCTGAAGTGTCGCTACCCGGCATGTCGCTGATCCGGAACGATAGGCTCACAAAAGGAGGAGGGGTAATCCTGTACTACCGAAACGACTTACAGTGCGAAGCCGTGGAGGATTCAGATTCGCAGTTCCCCGACTCTCTTTGGTGCCGGTTGCAGTTAAAAGGCAGGGACGCTTGCCTTATTATCTTGGTGTACCGCGCCCCTAACTCAACACCCGAAACTGACTACCACCTAATGGCTGCCTTAAGGTGCAGTTTACAACAAATGTACACTCACATTCTTATCATGGGTGATTTCAACATACATTGATTAGAAGCCCCTGCCACAACCGGAGAACAATTCAAAATCGATTTACAAGATCTAGTAACTACTGCTCCTCTTTACAACCACATCACTTTGCCCACTCGGTTCAGAACTGGTAACAGGCCATCTGTGCTGGATCTTGTGCTTACCAACGAGGAGCATATGATTGATGAGTTGGTTTTAGACTGCCCGCTGGGTCGCAGTGATCACGCAGTTATCAGTTTCAACTTCGTCTGCTATGCAGAATATCGGAATGATAACGATGATACTGTGCGAACCATCACAAGGTACGACCGACTCGCCCAGCTAGTCAGCGCCACAACATGGTCTTTTCTCGAAGAAGAACCCCCGGAAGTCGCCTGGCTCGAGTTCGTCAACATATTCAGTCAACTGATTGCACAGGCTTCAGAGATAAAAGCTTGCAATAAGTGCAAATCCGTTTCTTTCGTTAGGAGCAGAACCAGAAAACGGATGACAGTACGCAACGCAGCATGGCGAGTGTACAGAGAAGCTCCAGCACCAGCACTTTAGGACAACTACGTAGCCCAACGTAACCATTGCACTCAACTGTTAAGAGAAGACAAAGCCGCCTATCAGCAGAACATCGCAAAAACCTTCAGTGCTAACCACAAACTGCTGTACAAGCACGTTAATAGCCTACGAAAGGTGAGGCAAGGATTTCCTCCACTCAGGACGGCTGATGGCCCAACAAGAACGTCTACGGAAGCTGCAAACGCGCTGCAGATGCAATACGCCCCAACGTTTCAAAGGGTCTTGCCACCAAGCGATCTACCAAGCTTTGTATTCTGCTCACCAGGACTAACCCACATCAATTTTACCGCAGAGGCTGTATTGCAAAAGCTGACTACTCTACGCAAGCACAGCTCGCCGGGTGTCGACGCCATTCGTCCTGAGGCATTGGGAGCAGCAGCAAACCAACTGGCAGGACATTTAGCTCAGTTTTTCCAGTACTGCTTAGACCAGAACCAAGTTCCCGCCATGTGGAAGCTTGGAATAATAAGCTCGATTCACAAAGGTGGAAACAGAACTGATCCCTCCAACTACCGCCCAGTAACCCTTCTTCCTATACTCTCCAAGGTCATGGAATCCATAGTTGCCGATGCACTGGTGTGCTATCTGGAAAACTGCAACCTCATCACTCCTGAACAGCACGGTTTCCGTCGACAGCGGTCATGTACAACTAATTTACTAATTGCACGCAGTAGTTGGACCGAGGCAGCCGACGCTGGAGAAGGTGTTGATGTGATCTACCTGGATTTTTCCAAGGCTTTCGATCGTCTAGACCATCGGATACTACTAGCCAAGCTGCAGCATTACGGGATCGGCGACCCTCTTTTAAGCTGGATCGCCAACTTTCTATTTCAAAGGCAATTAGTGGTCAGAGTTCGGAGCTCTTTATCGGACCCCATACAAGTCGAGTGTGGTGTGCCGCAAGGCTCGGTTCTAGGTCCACGTTTGTTTCTGGTGTTTATTAATGACCTTGCACAGGGAATCGCTTCAAACTTCCTAATGTTTGCCGACGATATCAAGATCTGGCGCAGGATCCAGGCGAACGCCGACCAACATGTGCTTCAAAGTGACTTAGATACAGTGTATCAATGGTCGATCCAAAACTTATTGCATTTCAACGTCAGTAAATGCAAGGTGCTTTCCATCCGACATCAAAGCAGCTACTCATACCGACTCGGAACGGATGTACTGCAACAATCAACTCTCGAACGTGACTTGGTTGTCCTGGTTCAAGATGACTTGGGTTGCTCCAGGCAATCCGAAAAGGCCTCGAAGACCGGGAACCAACACGTCGGGCTGTTGAGGCGGGCGTTTGGACAAATAAACAGCTCCATATTTCGACAAATGCTCAGTGCGTATGTTCGCCCCCATGTCGAATATGCAATTCAAGCCTGGCATCCATGGCTGAAACACGATCTTAATGCACTGGAGCAGCCACAACGCCGGGCATCTAAGAACGTAATTGGAATGCGCAATCGGTCCTACCAGGAGAGGCTGCGACGACTAGGATTGTTCAGTGGAAGCTATCGCAGGCTACGAGGCGACCTGATTATGACATACTTGATTCTGCGAGACCCACATCATGTGTGCCGCCCTTTACTGCAACTCAGCAGCAATACAAACCTGAGGGGCCACTCATTAAAACTCGCAGAACAATACAGTCGTCTGGAGTGCCGCAGAAATTTCTTTTCCATCCGTGTCTGTCACCCGTGGAATGCTCTCCCAGAATCGGTCGTCTCTGCACCGACACTAACAATATTTAAAAGACGGTTGGACGATGCACTCATCCACTTACACTTTGTTACTTAACACTATGTCTCCATCCCACACCTG
This sequence comes from Dicrocoelium dendriticum, assembly GCA_944474145.2. NCBI lineage: Eukaryota > Metazoa > Platyhelminthes > Trematoda > Plagiorchiida > Dicrocoeliidae > Dicrocoelium > Dicrocoelium dendriticum. The sequence goes on from OX104064.1 coordinate 68,586,811, forward strand.
GAGTTTACCCTGGAATTATTTGTTGTTAACTGTGGGTGTTGTGAATCTAAGTGGATCGCAGGACTGCAGCGAAGCAAACGATAAGTCCTTATTTTCGTATTTAAAGTATTAACTATTTTACTATCCTTTTCATCATAATTGTTATGTTGCTATCCCCACCAACTATCCAACGGGGCTTGTAAAGCAACGCTTCTTAACCCGTATAAATTCATTGTTCATTGTTCATTGAATCCAGTATGCCAAAATCAGGTCGCCTCGTAGTCTGCGATAGCTTCCGCAGAATACTCCCAATCGTTGCAGCCTCTCCTGGCATGAAAGATTGCGCATGCTAATTACTTTGTTAGATGCTCCGACGTTGCGGCTGCTCCAGTGCTTTAAGGCCGTGTTTCAGCCATGGATGCCAGGCTTGAATTGCGTATTCGACATGCGGGCGAACATACGCACTGAGCATTTGTCACAATATGCAGCTATCTGTTTGTTCAAACACCCATCGCAACAGCCCGACGTGTTGGTTCCCAGTCTTCGAGGCCTTTTCGGATTGGCTGGAACAACCCAAGTCATCTTGAACCAGGACACCCAAATCACCTTCGACAGTTGATTGTTGCAGTACCTACGTTCCGAGCCGATTTGAGTAGCTGCTCTGATGTCGGGTGGAAAGCAACTTGCATTTACTGACGTTGAAATGCAGTAAGCTTTGGGTTGACCATTGATATACCGCATCTAGGTCCCTCTGAAGCAGATGCTGGTCGGCGTTCGCCTAGATCATGCGCCAAATCTTAATATCGTCGGCAAAAGTTAAGAAGTTTGAAGCGATTCCTTGTGCAAGGTCATTAATGAACACCAAAAGCAAACGTGGACCTAGAACTGTGCCTTGCGGTACACCACACTCGACTTGTATGGGGTCCGATAAAGCTCCGAACTCTGACCACTAATTGCCCTTGGAGTAGCAAGTTGGCAATACAGCTTAAAAGAATGTCGCCGATCCCGTAACGCTGGAGATTGGAGAGTACTCTCCGATGGTCTAGACGGTCAAAAACCTTTGAAAATTCCTGGTAGATCACATCAACGTCTTCTGCAGCGTCAGCTGACTCGCTCCAACTACTGCGTGAGATTCCTAAATTAGTTGTGCATGACCGCCGTCGACAACCTCCTTGCTGCTCAGGCGTGATGATGTTACAGTTTTCCAGACAGCACGCAAGTACATCGAGAACTAAGGATTTCATTACCTTGGAGAGTAGATGATAAAGGGATACTGGGCGGTAGTTGGAGGGTTCAGTTTTGCTTCCACCTTTGTGGATCGGGGTTATTATTCCAGGCTCCCACATAGCGGGAACTTGATTCTGGTCTAAGCAGCGCTGGAAAAACTGAGCCAAAAGTGCTGCCAGTTGACTTGCTGCTGCTTCCAGTGGCTCTGGACGAATGGTGTCGACACCCGGCGAGCTGTGTTTGCGTAGAGACGTCAGCTTTTGCAATACAGCCTCCGCGGTAAAAGTGATGTGGGTTAGTCCTGGCGAGGAGAAGACAAAGCTTGGTAGATCGCTTGGTGGCAAGACCCTTTGCAACGTGGGGGCATATTGCATCCGCAGCGCGTTTGCTGCTTCCACAACCGTTCTTGTTGGGCCATCAGCCGTCCTGAGTGGAGGAAATCCTTGCCTCAACTTTCTAGGCTATTGACGTGCATGGACATCCGTTTGTGGTTAGCACTGAACGTTTTTGCAATGTTCTGTTGATATGCGGCTTTGTCTTCTCTTAGAATTTGAGCGCAGTGGTTACGTTGGGCTACGTAGTTGTCCCAACTTTCTGGTGCTGGAGCTTCTCTGTACACTCTCCCCATGCTGTGTTGCGTACTGTCATCCATTTTCGAGTTCTCCTCCTAACGGAAGAAACTGATGTACACTTATTGCAAACTCTTATTTCTGTAGCCTGTGCAATCAGTTGACTGAATTTGTTGACGAACTCGAGCCAGGCGACTTCCGGGGGTTCTTCGTCGAGGAACGACCAAGTTGTGGCGCTGACGAGCTGGGCTAATCGATCGTAGCTTGTGATGGTTCGCCTAGTCTCATCGTTCTCATTCTCATATATTACACATAGTATACGAAATTGATACTGATCACTGCGTGATCACTGCGACCCAACCGGCAGTCGGAAACCAACACATCAATCAGATGCTCCTCGTTGGTAAACACAAGATCCAGCACAGATGGCCTGTTACCTAATCTGAACCGAGTGAGCAAAGTTATGTGATTGTAATGAGGAACAGTAATTACGAGATCTTGTATATCGGCTTTGAATTGTTCTCCGATCGTGGCAGGAGTTTCTAAACAATGTACCTTAAAATCACCCGTGATAATGATGCGAGTGTACTGTCGCTGTAACTTGCATCTTAATGCGGCCGCTAAGTGGCAGTCCATTTAAGGCGTAGATTTAAGGGGCGATACACCAGGACAATAAGGCAAGCCTCCCTGTCTTTTAACTGCAAGCGGCACCATAGAGAGTCAGGGAACTGCGAGTCTGAATCCTCCACGGCTTTGCACTTTAAGTCGCTTCGGTACAGCAAGAAAATAAGTTCAATTTCAAGTGGGACTGGATCCATAGGGTTATCCCGTGAGTGTTCCTTCTTCAGCGGGTCGTTGAAGCAGGAGTTGGCAAACTTTGAAATACAGATGGATCTAAAACAAAGACCGTATCACACCCTGACCAACTAATTAATGCCCACGTATCCTGCCCTAGCAGTCTCTGCTGGGCCGGTTACGTGAAGTAAGAAAGAGAAAAATGTAAACTCAGAAGGAACGAAGTGATACTGAAAAGAGCTAGGCAAGTAGAAAAAAGAACTGAAAACTGAAGACGAGTCAGTTAGGAAAATGGACAGAGCATCGAGTTGGCGCGCAAAACCATTAACAGTAGGTTCCCTAACCACATGATCTTGAGGCAAATTCCAACGATCTATTACTCGGCACGACAGACGAGTTTCCGTTCTAAACCTATCAGACCGCGATTTATGCAATTTCAATAGGTGACGGTGGAGGTTAGCTAAGTTAGCGGGACTAAATAGCCCTGGCAAGTCCGGGCCGATCTTACCCGTCAAAATACAATAAGTGAGAATCAGGTGCCCTCTTATCCTTCGGTAGTGCATGGAGTACATCCCCAAACTAAGCAAGTGTACAGGATACGTCCGGCCCCGTAGACCTTGCACTAACCGATAACCCACTCGCAACACCCTCTCCAAGTCCATTTTATCTCGGATAAGGCATAGTGGAGAAGCCTGGATACAATATACCACGTGGGGTCGGACGAATGCCGAGAATAGCTTCATGCAAAAATTGGCTGTTAGGACTACGAAAGAGCGGCGGATAAACCACATCATAGGAAACCCCCGACAAGCAGCCTTCTCCCTGTTGTCGCCAGAATAAAGTGCTGATGAGTGCATGACCCCTAAATCAATCTACTAAGTGACAACAGGGATTTCACCACCGCCGATAACATATCGGGTGGGAGTATAAGCACCTACGATTCGGAGAACAGAGCACTTGTCCCTATTTATGAGCATCAACCATAAGATCGACCATTCCCAGAGCCTTTCCAAGGCACCCTGAATTGCCTCAGAACCCTCCGGGGTATCCGCAATATTCTAGAGGTTAAGGTCGTCAACAAACATTAGTAATGACACTCCTAGCTCCCCCGAAACTCATTTACATAGATCGCAAACAACAATGGCCCAATAACGAGCCCTGCGGGACACCACTAAGAACAGCTTGCCAGAGCAAAAGGCTACGCCCCAACTGTACGCACTGTTCCCTCCCCTCAAGGAAAGCAGACACCCATTTAACGTCGCGACTAGATATACCTTAAGACTTCGACGTCACTAAGAGTCTAAGATGGGGAACAGTTTCACAAGTTTTCGAAAAGTCCACAAATTTCACGTCTGCATCGTGATCACTGTCTACCGCTTCGACCCAGCTTTCACCAGCTACAAATAGATGAGTCTGACACGAAAATTCCTTGCGGAATCCATGTTGCGCAACACTGAGGTGGTTAAGCTATTCAGGTGGTTCGTCACCGAATCCCTTATCAGCTTTTCAACCAACTTGCTTACTACGCTTGTCAAACTCACAGGCAGGTAGTGCGCGAGCATAGCCCTGTCACCGCCCTTAAAAAGCGGACAGATGTTTGCCTCCTTCCATTCCGAATGTAGGATGCAGCTGTCAAGCGATATTGAAAACACGCATATGAGAGGATCACTCAGCTCCGCGGTTAATTCACGCAACAGTTTCGGATGAACTGAATCAGGACCGGAAGCTTTAGAGGGATTAATGCTTTGCAGTAGCTCGAAGACTTGAGTCTTCATCATGTTAAACTCCGCTAAACAGGAATCCTCTGGAACTCTTGAAACCAATGCAACCTGTGGTAAAGAGATCTCCCGAGCAAAGACGCCGTATACTCATCACTAAGTATCCAAGTCTTGTCATAGTCAGTTTGTGCACAGGTCCCGTCTGTTCGCAATAACGCTGGTACAGACAGTTTTGCTCCGCTGCGTGTTTTAACGTAAGCAAAAAGCTTCTTGGGGTTGCTGCGGGCGAGTCCGCCAAACCCTGCAAGTACTGAAGATGAGCAGTCCTGAGATGTTGCTTACGTTTATTTCTAATCTCTCGATAACTGTCGTAGGTACTGACTGATGGAGGTGCTTAGTAGGTTCACCAGCATCTAGACCGTTTCTTAAGTAACTACTTGCCTGTGCTACCTATCTATGGAGGTTGTGCTCGTAACCCACTTTTCTTCATGAGTGGAATATAGGGAGTGGAAACCTCCGCATGCTTTAAATCTATCCCAGGCTAACTGGACAGGGTCGTCCATCGAGATCTCACAGTGCAGAACTGATGCCTTAACTCACCTTGCACTAAAGTTCGCTCGCCAAATATTCGGACGTAATTCAACGGCGGTCTGTTGATGCCTTGAAAGAGCACACCGAAAGGATATGCATGCGTGATCGCTGGACGCCGTATGAAACGCCAGTCAGGAAGTCGAGGGGCTTAGCGAAAACCAACTCTAAAGTAGATGGTATTTGGTTGTCCATATACCTAGTGGGAAAATCCACAAACTGTGCAAAGGCACTTGGAGAGTCAACTCAAGAAAATCTGTACCGAACCTTCCTGACGCCGAATTGCAAGAAAGGTTTGCCCAACAGAATTCTGGGAGGTTGGAATCCCTTAGAACTAAACACTTATTCGCGGCCTGAGTGCGAATAAAGTCAATTATCCCCTTGGAAGAACTTCCAGGACTCCTGTATATCACTACAACTGTAAACTGACTAGCGGAAGTGCATATAACAGCCGATAAGGCTTAAACAGTCTGAGCCGACTACTGGAATGTGCAGGTCCTCAACACATCTAAGTTACAGCTCACACAAAGTACAACACCTCCGCCTTGACAACCAACGGAGCGATCAGTTCTAAGCAGTGCGTAACCAGGTAAACATACCTCACCGTCCGTGATATCCGGAGATAACCACGTTTCAGTGAAAGCAAGTATGTCGGGGCGAGATTTGTCTACAAGTAGACCCAACTCGTGCACCTTGTTCCTTAGGCTACACACGTTGTTAAGCACTACCTCAAGGAAGTCGGTACGACCATCCCTGGGTTGTGCGTCATCAGGATGGGTTCTGATAGGGCGGAAAATAACTTCCGGCTGACCACCCACCAGACGGTGGCTTTTCTCACCAGCCGCCCGTCTAGTTTTGTGGTCTTTGATAGCCTCCTTCAACTTCAATCTATCTGTCAGTGGAACTTCTGGCTGAACGCTAACACCACTACTCATAAGTTTAAATACAAACCGCAGTAATGATTTGCGTTCCCCAGGGTAGAAAGGATCACGCGAAGTAGTCGGGGTCGCGGATTTGCCATACCAATAGGGACATTCCCAAATCTGGTCAGCTTTCTGATAGTGACACCAGGGAAGCCAAGTGGAAGCCGCTAAGTGACGCACAGTTTGAGCCACTTGATGTCATCCGAAAGGGGTTCCGTTGGTAGTGCAGCCGCAGATTCAGCAACGTTACGGAATATGACGCTACTATCCGTGAAAGAGTCGCCACGACGGGCAGTGTTTACCCCACGTGCCTTGGATTCGACACTTAGACCCGGTGTTTTCACCACTGGCGATGGGATTGTCCCTGTCTCCGCAAATGATGTCGAAGCAAAGGTAGTGTAGGTTTTCCGCTCTATTGCCAGCGTCATACTATTTGCTGGGTCTTCAAGCCCCTCCGGTGTTTTACGGGCAGATCTGGTCCACTTCTTATTTGACTCACGGGAGCAAGGCCCGTTAACCTTATATCGCATTGAGCAGTTACCAACACGTCGTGAGAACGGGTTGCTTCAGTGCCAGTCTAGTCTGTCAGCATCTTCGGAACGTTCTCCTGTGCACAACCGTCAGATGACTTTACGACTGACGGAGACTGCATCTTTCTCGATTCCGTGCCAATTAATTCTCTGGTTTTAGCAGAGGGCTTATGTTATTTCCGCACCCTATTTTGCTTCACTCTGACGCGCTCATAAGAAGACTCAGCAATGGCATTGAGCGAGGCAATAGAGGCGAGCTCGGCTATCGCCTTCTCAACACCTACCAACCTTGACGTCAGCGCTGAGTGTTTAGCACCGGTGATAGCCGGACGCGTCGATCTCTGAGCGCAGCATTCAGCACAGCGGAAATAGAAGTGCACGCTGGATGCTAGCAGTTTGTACTGGTCTGCTTGTAAGCCGATACAATTTTCGTGATACCAGCGGCTGCAAACGTCACACTGCATACCGACAGACAACTCTGTTCCTGACTCTGAACAGGTAGACTGTCCGCAAGCTGCACTCGATTCGTCAAACGAAAGCCCCACGGGTCCATCCGCCTCGGTGCTTAGCGACACAGCCATGTTCATGTGGAAAACGGAGCAGAATTACAACTCGTATACAATAGTAAAACAACCGCAATAAAACATGCAAAAACGGTGCAAAACGAGCTTAAAACTAATAAAGCAAGCGTCTCTGCCTTTTGACTGAAAGCGGCACAAAAGCGAGTCGTGGAACTACGAGTCTAAAACCTCCCCGGCTTCCCACTGTAAGTAGCTTCGGTAATACAGGATTACCCCCGTCCTTTTGTAAGCCTATCGTTCCGGATCAGCGACATGCCCGGTAGCGAAAATTCAGCGTCCGTCAGTCCCATGTGCAACCACGTCTCGGTGAGACCAATGACATCATATGACCTGGAAGCTTGGTGATCTTAAAGTCTGGCCAGTTTATTAAAGACTCTGAGCATTCATGTACAAGCAGTCCAGTTTCTCGGTCGCCAGGAGCCCACAGTGGGCTAAAGTGTTCAAGTGTGGGAGAATGCCGACCGATGGGAGGTCGGCGGTTACTCGTTTTTTGGTGGGATAATGAGACCTCGTCTGAAATTTGATTTGGCCAATGTGCGTCCCTATCTTTGTTTAGCCCTACCTCAAAGTCAAATAAAACCGCAGTCAAATTAAGCTTTCATATCATCGTCAGTACGCTTGCTGCCGTAGGTGCTTTGATATTGGAACTTTGCAAACCTTTTGCGATCTCCAAACAAAGTTCAGAAGGACGAATTTTCCGCTTTCTCTGCCATCCGTCGTAAATATCAGTTGCTTGTTACTCTGACTGAACCACACTACCGCATCCTCTATAATTTGATGAGAGAGGTATCCTTTTGAGCGATAGCGCCACAATATTATCCAAAGAAAGTGTATCACGAATGAACCGCCACCGTACTAAATTGTGGCTTCCGGTCTCTTGAACATCTTTAGAAGGACGTTATGGCACGCCATGCGAGAAGATTGTGCTTAGGCGGTCTGGTCTGCTGTGTCCCTCTTCGGTGTTTCGTTTTGATTGTCGCGCGCTCCAAGGGACATTAGGCCAGATGCGTATCCCACAGGGTCCGTGTGTTTGCGTACTTGCGAAGGGCAAAACATTTTCTAAGTCGGTGAAGGATTCGAGTGTTACTCAGGTAAATCTAGGTTCGCCATAGTGTGGCGAGTTCGGATGACGAGTCATTCGTAATAGGTTTAAGGGTTTGGCTTTGACACTCATCAGCCCACACAATGAGTTCCGTTGGTCTTGGTCGTCCGCAATGTTCTGGCGGTAGGTTCAAGTGCGTTTGAGCACACAACAGTCCGGGCACTATTGTTGGATCCCTTTTTCGTTGATCTACAAGGCCGGGTAATAGTTTGTTCTGACCTGCTGACAAGTGTTGATTATTTACTGTTTGTCCCTCTATTCGCGTTAACGGGGTTTGCAACAGAAGTGTCCGCAACTGCAGCCGCCAGACGGACCTTTGCGGCAATATCTGCATATGTAATTAATGCTCTTGGGCGCTTTGTCTCGACAAGAGACATTTCAGTTACAGGTACCGAGGGTTGGTTTTCGGCTGCTTTACCCTTGTTAATGCTAGATGTCAGGTCTAGTGAAATTAGCTTAACCAGACGTTTCGAGTGGTGTCTGATGTTCGTTGCCATGAGTACTGTTCGACTCTCGTAGGTACGGTCAGTTTTCGCCTGGCTTTTTACCAAACCCTAGAAGACAATGGAGATGGGATCGTGGCTGCTTGCGGTTCAGGGGAAGCAGCTTGTGCAGTCTTCCGTTTTTTAAAGGCCGCTACGCTTCCGTGGTGCATACTCGATTTCATGGAAGTAATTTTATGGTTTATCCTCTGCTCGGCTGTCGCGGTTAACCGGTCTCACTACTAAACTAGGATAAGCAAACACTTAACGAGTGGGATAGTGAAGCAGGCAGTACAGAACCAAAGCGCATCTGGCGAGCTATTTCGCTTGCGTACCAGTTGTTGGAACACCTTTGCACGTTTCGGATGCTACCATTTCAAACAGTGCGAGCAGACCAAACCTATTTAAATAATCGATGCCATTCTCCTAACCCGCAAACGTCTTGCGCTTTAAGGCTTTTCGGATTCGCATTTCGGCCATTCAACGTGGTGTCGTTACCTAACCCAGTGGGTTGGTTGACGTTCTGTACTTTTCCGACTTCGTGAGCGGCGCACATCGGTCAGGCGAGCGTTGTGGTTGCAAGGTCAAATGAGCGGTTGGCGTGGTTGCGCGGTCCGTGTGATGGGTTGCGCAGGTGCACTGGCTGACAAGGTCACATGGAATGGCGAGTGACTGGAACCTGTTAACTGAATCTGGGCACAGGTTGAGAGATCACGTATACTTTCACGGCTGCGTTGAGAAACGCCGGATTGGAATAAGCTAGGCTTCTCGGACTGCCTCGATAAATCTGTATGGAATGGTGCCACAGAGACAGGCAATCGGCTCAATGTGATTGAGTTGTCTGCTTGCGCTTAATCACGGATGACTGTGAAATAGGTTAGTGATGGCATGGACTTTAATCGTAGAGGATGATTCCCCGTATGATGGATCAATGTGTAGGGTTGGTAAATCCGGTTAGAAAGAGCGTACAGTGACAAGGTTGCGAGAAGATGAAGAGAGGACAGAGAAATAATCTAAATGAACCAGGAGCACGCGCCTCACGCATGTGTGTGGATCAGCTTGACCACAACAACTCCATTATTCGGTAAAGTTAAATTCCGTAAAGGTGGTTTAGTGCCCACGTAGCTACGAAAAGTTTTTGGATCGAAGTTTATATATATGGTTGGCGGCATCCGGTTCCGGATTAGCCTGTCACTGTGGCCAGCCACAGGACGCCTGCGCCTACAGAGGGACCATCGGTAGCTTGCGTTGCACCACCCACAGCTCCAACCACACACCCCATATCCAGTGTAAACCCGAAGGAATAAGACCGGGAGGCATGCGGATGAGAGCCACGTTTCATCAACGGAGCCGGCCCACACTCCTTCACAGGCAAACACAATCACGCTGTATTTGGGAATCAAGCGCACACAAGGCGGTGGCTGGACCGTAGACTGCTCCACAATGAGTGCATGGAACCACTCTTTGATCCTAACACGGCCACAAGGACCGTGCACACCGTCCCCTCCAGCAACGACCAAGTGTCTTCTGGAGGCAGTATGGACGACGTAGTGGGTATTAAACAGGTAGACACCTTGTCAACATGCACATCAAGCGCAGCCACACCGGGGATGTCAAACAACAGCCATCACTTGAAATAACAGTAACAAATAAAATATATATGTTAAAGAATACGGCTATGCAGACATAGCTCCTCCCTAAATTAGCATATGTTGGTTAGCAACAAATCCGCGATAAGTAAAAATGTCCAGAAGTGACTCAGAAAATGCTACAAACGCAATAAAATTAACGAAGATAAGCACAATTACCGTAAGCAACGTGGAACTTTAATAGCAGGTTATTCCGGTAGGCAGAACAAATCAAATGAAGTGGAATGAAATTTATCCAGCTTACAAAGACCTTGTTTAAGTGTAAGTTGGTTTAGCCCAACTGCGGTGAAGAAGCATCATGAATGCAACATCAGCCTCAGCATGGGGCATATATATATATATATATATATATATATATATAGCACACAAACCAACTGCTACATTGTGAAAAACTCTGTCTAAATCGAAAGAGCAACTGGAAGCTCATGAGCAGAGTAATGTTGTAGAAATTGCGAAAAGGACTATGTTGGCCAAACAGGCAGAAAATTAACAACACGATTACAAGAGCACAAAAGAGCATGCAAAAGACACTATGCATCTTCGCTAGTCTCAGCACACATGGATGAAAAAGAACACAGCTTTGATTGGGCCAAAACAGAAGTCCTGGCACGAAGTGAAACAAGAAGAGCAAGGGAATTCCTGGAAGTGTGGTTCTCAACAAAAGACTCAATCAACATGCATATCGAGATTGACCCAGTTTACCAACCCCTCCGACGATGAGAACTTAGAGAAATTATGAGACGCCGCTTGAATAAGAACAACCCAAGCGACGACCTCCGCCACGGGGAAATGGGTAGAGATCACGGGACACAGATCGAAGCCGTCACTTTCGAAAAGCCACCTGCACGCCGATCACGGATCGACAATTCAATCAGCGAGATTACACTTCACATCTCGACGTACTGATGATGCCGCCTCGCATGGCGGTGAAACGTTTGCAAACAAATTTCGCAGCTCGGCGAACAAATGTGCAACTGAATTATCAACCCGAGCTATCAGTTTTCCAAAACATTTTACCGTGACATCAGCTTGCTGAGTTGTGTGGACAGGTTGATTGCCCTAATCCTGCTCAACCGCCTCGTCAGTCAGGTTGTGGAACCTAACATGGCGGAAGTGCAATGTGGATTCCGTTCGGGTCGCAGCACTATAGATATGGGGTTTGCGGCCGGTCACTTGCAGAAGTGCAGAGAACGACACCAGCCGTTGTACTTGCTTTTTGTTGATTTCACCAACACATTTGATATGGTGAACCGCGAGGCATTGTGGCTGGTGTTGTTTAAGTTTGGTTGCCCACGTAAGTTTGTAAGTTTAATTGAATGTCTGCACAGTGGTATGCCAGCGAGGGTGCAGCTGAGTGGACAGACCTCGGATGACTTTGCAGTTGGCTCTGGTGTGAAGCAAGGCTGTGTCTTAGCTCCTGCCCTGTTTAATATTTATCTTCATGCCATGATGTCTTGTGCTTTTGATGCGGCTTGTGCTTACGGTGTTTGTGTGCAGCACCGTGTTGATGGCGGCTTGATGAACATCCGTCGTTTTGGTTCGAAAACTCTAGTCTGTGAAACAATTATCCGTATGTTGCTGTTTGCTGACGGCTGTGTGTTGGTTGCACACAGCGCCGATGGGTTGCAGCACATGAATAGTGTTCTGGTTTCGACAGCAGCTACATTCGGGCTCACCATCAACACAAGCAAAACTGTCTGTCTCTTTCAGCGTTCACTGGAGGTGCAATCTGCAATGTTGCCGCGAATCAGCATTGGTGCTGAAGTATTGGAAACCACCTCCGGCTTTTGCTACCTTGTTAGTGTGCTGTCAGCTGACCAGCAGCTACACCGTGAGCTTCGTATCCGCGTATCGAAGGCAGCGGCGGCATTCGGGAAGCTAGAGAACCGAGTGTGGAACAAGCATCAGGTTACCGTTGGCACGAAGCCGATGGTGTACATATCCATGGTGATGTCCGTTCTTCTATACGGCAGCGAAACGTGGACGATGTACCACCGGGATGTGCGATATCTCGAGCGGTTTCATAAACAGTGCCTGCGACAGATTCTGCGCACCGGTTTGGTGCGACAGAGTTGCGGACACGGAAGCGTTGCGTAGAAGTGGAATGGATGCAGTGGACCGCATACTTTTGCTGAGACACCTGAGGTGGCTCGGTCATGTGAGCCGTATGGATTCGACGCGGATACCGAAGCAGTTATCATATGGTCAGCTGAGTGTCGGGAAGCGGCATGTAAGGAAACCGTAGCTTCGTTACCAGGACATGATCAAAGAGAGCTTCTCACGGTCTAATCTTGATTGCAGATCATGGGCATCAAAGGCGATTGGGCGGCCTGCATGGTATGATCTGATCACGAAGGCAGTTTCTGAGGTGCAGGAGAAAGACCTCATGTATGCGGATAGGTAGCGTCATGTGCGAAAGCAGCAGGCGCCGATGAGTTGTACTCCATCGACATCGAGCGCATGGTGCTGTATCACATGCGGTCGCCAGTGCCTAACTCAGGCATGCATTATGACACATGAAAGAGGCCACTCAGGGCGAACACCGAAACGCCGACGGGTCCTGCGGAGATCGTAGTCAGAACCGGTGCGGCGTTGGTAGTTACGCTGCATTCGATTTGCCAACCGCGTGCTTGTATACAGGCTCTCTTTATTTAAGGTGGTGGGTTTGCCATATTATCTCATGAATCGCTACGTGAACTACCTTATAGTAATTTGCACACGTGTCTCAAGTAAATGGTAGTTAAATTTGTTAACCTTTTCGCTATTTTCTTAAAATATATTTTCTGACGCCTTGAACCTACAGCGGATATCTGGCAACCAATTTATTTCATATGCTCATTTAGTAAAGAGTTATGATACCGTATCTGTGTGCGTTATTCGATTTATTTTATCTCGTTGTTTCAAGTGTTTGGCTGTTGCTTGATATCCCCGGTGTGGCTGCGCTTGGTGTGTACGTTGACAAGGGGCCTACCTGTCTATTACCCACTACCTCGTCCATACTGCCTCCAGAAGACACTTGATCGTTGCTGGAGGGGACGGGGTGCACGGTACTTGTGGTCGTGCCAGGCTCGAAAAGTGATTCCATGCACTCAGTATGGAGCGGACTACGGTCCAGCCACCGCCTTGTGTGCGCTTGATTCCCCAAATACAGCGTGCTTGTGTTTGCTTGTGAAGGAGTGTGGGCCGGCTCCGTTGATGAAACGTGGCTCTCATCCGCATGCCTCCCGGTCTTATTCCTTCGGGTTTACACTGGATATGGGGTATGTGGTTGGAGCTGTGGGTGGTGCAGCGCAAGCCACCCATGGTCCCTCTGTAGGCGCAGGCGTCCTGTGGCTGGCCACAGTGACAGACAACTCCGAAACTGGATGCCGACAAATATATATATATATATATATATATGCATAGAGAGTAAGATTTCCATCCGTTGTCATGTGCTACGCTCATAACAAAGAAAATGACTCCTGTAGCTGTCGAACTGGCCTCCGGTTGACCTGCCTTACACAATTTCTTAAAGCCAATCAGCTTGCCGGAGTTCACCAACTTGAACTACAGAAAATTTTATCGCCCTAGCCGAATAAAAGTGGGGCCGGGTATCCACTGACCTTCCTTGTAGTACATGTTGCTTTAAAGAATTCATGCTGGGGAACTCAGTCTTCCAAGTGCGACTGCCAGGATTTCGTCACTGTAATCCAGAAAACAGTGTGAATCCAAAAATCTTTCGTTTGAGTACTGAATAAGAAGAATAGAGAACGAGAAGATAAAATTCTGTGTTGCTCCGTTTTAGTTGAATCAGGCACATGCGCGGAATCACGTCGCTGATTCCTGCGCAGTAGCAGCATATTGCAGCTGCACTACATCTTATCCGGTTGCGATGCGCTCCCTATACCTGTAGTCCGCAAAGTGGGCGACAAGATCTCTCTTAAATTCCGACACCGATTTCACCTCAACTAGCGTCTCCGACTATTTGTTCCAATATTTCACCAATCGACGCTCGAAGCATAGAGGGTGAGCGATGTGCGTTAAATCCGGTACCGCTAGTTTGTACGGGCGTCCGCATTTGCTGCTTGGTGCGCGAACTTGGCGTTCTCTTGGAGCTGGTCAGCGATGGACCCAAATTGACCACATTGACATAAGTAACAGGTGGCGTGGTTCCATCCTGGATTGCCGCTCGTATTGGAATACCTGCGTCGACGCTGATCATGCCTTGCTACACTGTCGTTCCTCCATGAACTTTAACGGGAGGCGAACCAAGCATCCCTTCCGATTGGCAACGGAGAAATTGTCTCAGGCCTCGGTCAGGCAAGCCTATCAAGACGCACTGCGTACCGAACTTTCGCTGTTTTTTCCTAATGGCACTGCGCTACAGTGGAATAGGATCTCGGCCGCCATGCACTACCCAGGAGCATCTGCTTGTGGTACTATCATTTGTCACCGCACCAGTCACTGGATATCCGAGAGGTCGGTGAACCTATTGGAATCCAGAAGAATCCTCCCGGCAGGCTCTGAGCACAATGTGACCAGACGGGCTATTAGGCGCGAACTAAAGCGGAGATTACATGCTGATAAGGAAACCTGGTGGATCAGTAGGGCTCAAGAAATAGAGGAAGCAGGCGCAGTAGGCAATTACCTCAAGCTCTTCCAGCTTATCCGCACCACTGATCTCAGGAAACCAGACGCCAGTAAGACAATCAGAGACAGCGCGGATGCACTGATACACAATAAGAAGCGCAGTATGGCTCGTTGGGAGGGACACTTTCAAGATCAGTTCAGTTGGTCCCCTGCTCCCGGACCTCTTCCTACTCAGGTGATGCAGGACGAGCCATGGACGGTTAGTTTAGAGCCTCCGTCGGAGACGGAGGTCCGAAACGCGGTCACAGCCCTTAATCGTTTTCGTGCCGCTGGCGCGGATTCCCTCCCACCTGCACTATTTAAGGATGGAGGTGTGGTCCTCTGCAAACCACTGACCTCCCCATTCGAACGGATCTGGAAGGAAGAGAGTGTTCCGGTTGATTGGAGCGAATCGATTATAGTGGCCATATACAAGAAGGGCAGTCGCACAGACTGTTCTAACCACAGCTGTGACAAAATTACTGACCTTGATTCTCGTTCATCGCCTCACTGTGGAATGGGAATCTCGGATTAGGGAAGAGCAGGTCGGTTTCCGTCCAGGGCGTGGCTGTATAGACCATATATTCACTTTGCTGCAGGTGCTAAAGCAGCGCCACGCATACCGCAGACCGACAATAGCTGTTTTCCTTGATTGCAAGAGTGCCTTCGATTCAGTCGATCGATCGATACTGTTCGCAATACTTGCGCGGAAAGGTGTTCCCACGAAATATGTGAATATCCTTCGTGCTCTATACTCGAACACTACAGGCCGCGTCAGGGTCTAAGGTGGCCTATCGGATAGCTTTCCGACCACAAGTGGCGTTCGTCAGGGTTGTGCGGTTTCCCCATTTTTGTTCAATTTCGTCGTGGATTCTATCATTGAGTGTTCCCTTGCGGAATCTCACGATGTAGGCGTTGAAGTGCTGCCTGGTGAAAGATTAGTTGATCTTGCTTATGTGGAGGATATTGTCTTGCTTTTGGATGATGTTGCGGCGGCACAATCAACCCTGAAAATCCTGTCCATGGTGGTCCCATAATTTGGTATGCGCTTTGCATCTTCAAAGCGCAAAGTGTTGCTGCAGGACCACCAGCCACTTTATGACCCCTTGACCTTTACTAACGAGGAACTCGAGATGGTTAATCATTTCACTTATCTTGGCAGGTGCATCGGCAACAATGGGCGCATAGAAACTGACGTCAGCTCACGCAATGCAAAAAACAGAGCTGTTTTCTTGAACCGGCGGCATCTATGGCGACAGAAGGGAGTTTCCTTCGTCTAAAAGGCCGTGTATACAAGGCCACAGTGAGGGCCGTTCTGCTGTATGATAGTGAGACTTGGCCCCTTCAGTCTAAAGACCTGAGGCGCCTTCAAGTCTCTGATCATCGTTGTCTGCAGAGCATTGCTGGTGTCGGATGGCACCAGCGTGTACGCGAAGATGATGTGCGTAGGCGAGTACTAGGTAGCGATAATCGGGCTAGCTCCCTTGAACAACAGATAGCACTGAATAAGTTGCGTTGGCTCGGGCACGTGCTACGTATGCGTGGTCACCGCTTACCTAGGAGGGCCTTGTTTAGTCTGTCAGGAGTAGAGTGCCGCAAGGCTGGAGGTGGACAGAAGTTGACTTGGCAGCGGGAAACGAAGTTATTGACGACCAAACTGGGTACCGTTGGTCCGTCTCGTCTTCCGAGCTGGAGTCCACGTGACTCGCCATGTGCTTGGCTCGAGACTTTACAGGACATGGCTCGCAACCGACACCAGTGGCGCGTCTGCTGCCGTCACGTAGTCTGATTGCCTGTTTAAGTTGTGTTTGGTGCTGAGTTACCTGCGGGGTAATGACTGATTATGACGCGGGGCAGTGAAAGCCGCAAGGAAGCTGTCTCGCCGATACTGCCTTATCTTTGCACGATAGCCAGCTGTTTTTGACGGTATGTTGTTGACAAAAAGTGTAGGCGCCTTCACCCTGAATGCTTGCTTAGGGCATTAAGGTTGTTAGGTAAATCCCTTTCTTCCCTTCTTATTAGTCTTTATTTCATAGGTCATCATGGTTGTATGGCAGCGAAGCATCAGTTCAAATGGCTGATGTACTGCTGTTGTTGCTTTTGGTTGTTGCGCGAACGTGCATCAGCGGCTTCAACATAGGGAAGTGGCCCAGGTGCAGTAGCCGGTGGGTCACAATGAGATCAACTCGAAGCCGAGGATATGACAGGGTATAAGTCCCTAGTCTCTTACATTGGTTCTCGTACGACATAGCCCGTAAAAAGGGGATGAACCGGGTAGCTACATGCTGGACCCGTTCCAGTATCTGCACCTCTCCTATTATGATCGCGCAATAGGCCGGTGAGCCGCACCCAAGCACCGATCTTATTATGAAAGAGAACAGACGGGTGGCAGTTATCTTCTGTCACTCAACGTGAAATATGCTAGAAGATCGCCATCACCATCACTGTTCTTCATCGGACCAATTTTGTCTATCTTACGCTACAAACCGCAAATACAGGGTTAGGAACGCAAGCTGGGCCATGCGATGGTTGTGATTCCCACTACTGACAGGGCATTGTGATTGATGTTCAATCAGGGAAAAAGAAGTACGAAGGTCTCAGTCGCCGTATCTCAAAGCTAAATTCGTATGCTCTCACTGAAACCGGTAGCCGTCCTCTGCCCAAGGATTGACGAGCTGATCTTTCACGTCCAACTGTGCTGAGGCGAACAATCGTTCCTGCGTAGCGAAACCACCATTTAAGATAAGTCAAGCCCGAGTATTCTGCGTTAGTATCGACCGGAATTCACACTCTGGTAGCTTCGCAGATTCGTGTTACAACTACCACGCGGTTATTGTGCAGTATCAGATCCACTCGTGAACACCATCCGCTGCTGGTAACGCAGATACCTATGAAACATCGTTTACTTCTCAGCAGTGGGAGCGGAGAGCAGTTCCTGGGGTTAGTTGAGCTGGCCAGGGTAGTATATCAAAAACGAAAAGCCAAGTAGTCAACAGGTTTAAGACTGACTTACTTGTCATACCAACTGCAGGACTAAGTTCCTTTAGCGTGTAGCTCGTGTAAGCGTGAGGTTAGTTCTAAATCCACGGTTGTCAGTTCCTTGAGACCACTGTATCTTTTCAGGATGTTCGAAAGTTGGAAGAGACACACGGCCGGAATTGCACAGCAACCGAGGAATGTCCTTTCATAACAATTGCACGAACCTATTTCGCATACCCATTATATGCCCTTTTAGGATGATAATGCGGTTTCTAGATTTTACAAGACGCACTCAGTCCCACATGGTCGATGTCCTTCTGTCCGTCCAACCTGTTCCTCTCGTTCCCTCACCTTCTACTATGCCATATCCAAACTGACACTGTCTACTAGGAGTCGCCGTATCGGGCCTCATACACATCCACTTGCGCTGCCGATTTGGTTAGAAGCGTCCATCGTAAAATATCTGTTTAAAAAATGGAGGGGGTATGAATGTAATTGGACAAGCAAAGGTTGTTTTCTACAAGCTAATTACACTCTCTTCATTATAGCAAACTTACCACAAGCTGACGACTACGATCGGCTCCAACTGCAAGGACATCAAAACGGTTTGTCATGTTACAATGACCATTTTCAATACAACTCACTCTGGTTCGGCTGACAACACAGCGCAGACGTTGTGTGGTCCATTCGTCACCTCGGAGCATAAGTTATAGTACGCAATCATTCATCGCTTGCTGTGTGGAACCGTCCGGTGATCATCCACTCCGCAGACATCTGGCCCACCTGGGTCGTTACCCGGAAACATCAACTAAGCGAGAACGAAGTTGTATGTGCGTAGCGCACGTCCTCATTTCTTGACCCCTACGCGTCCAAAACAGCGCCAACTCTGTCCGCAGCGCGTTTGCTGCTTCCACAACCGTTCTTGTTGGGCCATCAGCCGTCCTGAGTGGAGGAAATCCTTGCCTCAATTTTCTAGGCTATTGACGTGCTTGTACATCCGTTTGTGGTTAGCACTGAAGATTTTTGCAATGTTCTGCTGATATGCGGCTTTGCCTTCTCTTAGCAGTTGAGTGTAGTGGTTACTTTGGGCTACGTAGTTGTCCCAAATTTCTGGTGCTGGAGCTTCTCTGTACACTCGCTATGCTGCGTTGCGTACTGTCATCCATATTCGAGTTCTCCTCCTAACGGAAGAAACTGATTTACACTTATCGCAAATTTTTATCTTTGAAACCTGTGCAATCAGCTGACTGAATTTGTTGACGAACTCGAGGCAGGCGACTTCCGGGGTTTCTTCGTCAAGGAACGATCAAGTTGTGGCCCTGACAAGCTGGGCAAATCGAGCGTAGCTTGTGATGTTCCGAATAGTCTCATCGTTCTCATTCCCATATTCCACATAGCAGACGAAATTGATACTGATCACGGCGTGATCACTGCGACCCAACAGGCAGTCGAAAACCAACACATCAATCAGATGCTCCTCGTTGGTAAGCACAAGATCCAGCACAGATGGCCTGTTACGTAATCTGAACCGAGTGAGCAAAGTTATCTGATTGTAATAAGGAACAGTGATTACGAGATCTTGTATATCGGCTTTGAATTGTTCTCCGATCGTGGCAGGAGTTTCTATACAATGTACCTTGAAATGACCCATGATAGGGATGTGAGTGTGCTGTCGCTTTAAATTGCATCTTAACGCAGCCGCTAGGTGGCAGTCCATTAAAGGTGTAGAGTTAGGGGGCGATGCACCAAGACAATAAGGTAAGTGTCCCTGTCTTTTAACTGCAAGCGACATCAAAGAGAGTCGGGGAACTGCGAGTCTGAATCCTCCACGGCTTTGCACTCTAAGTCGCTTCGGTACAGCAAGAAAATAAGTTCAATTTCAAGTGGGACTGGATCCATAGGATTATCCCGTGAGTGTTCCTTCTTCAGCGGGTCGTTGAAGCAGGAGTTGGCAAACTTTGAACTACAGATGGATCTAAAACAAAGACCGTACCACACCCTGACCAACTAATTAATGCCCACGTATCCTGCCCTAGCAGTCTCTGCTGGGCCGGTTACGTGAAGTAAGAAAGAGAAAAATGTAAACTCAGAAGGAACGAAGTGATGCTGAAAAGAGCTAAGCAAGTAGAAAAAAGAACTGAAAACTGAAGGAGAGTCAGTTAGGAAAATGGACAGAGCATCGAGTTGGCGCGCAAAACCACTAACAGTAGGTTCCCTAACCACATAATCTGGAAGCAAATTCCAACGATCTATAACTCGGTATGACGGATGAATTTCCGTTCTAAACTTATCAGACCGTGGTTTATGCAATTTCAGTGGGTGACGGCGGAGGTTAGCTAAGTTATCTGGACTAAATAGCGTTGGCAATTCCGGGCCGATCTTAGCCGTCAAAATACAATAAGTGAGAATCAGGTGCCCTCTTATCCTTCGGTAGTGCATGGAGTACATCCCCAAACTAAGCAAGCGTGCAGGATACGTCCGGCCCCGTAGACCCTGCACTAACCGATAACCCACTCGCAACACCCTCTCCAAGTCCATTTTATCTAGGATAAGGCATAGTGGAGAAGCCTGGATACAATATACCACGTGGGGTCGGGCGAAGGCCGAGAATAGCTTCCTACACAAATTGGCTGTTAGGGCTATAAAAGAGCTGTGGATAAATCACATCATACGAAACCCCCGACAAGCAGCCTTCTCCCAGTTGTCTCCAGAATGAAGTGCTGATGAGTGCATGACCCCTAAATCAATCTACTAAGTGACAACAGGGATTCCACCACCGCCGATAACATCTCGGGTGAAAGTATTAGCACTTACGATTCGGAGAACAGAGCACTTGTCCCTATTTATGAGCATCAACCATAAGATCGACCATTCCCAGAGCCTTTCCAAGGCACCCTGAATTGCCTCAGGACCCTCCGGGGTATCCGCAATATTCTAGAGGTCAAAGTCGTCAACAAACATTAGCGATGACACTCCTAGCTCCCACGAAACTCATTTACATAGATCGCGAACAACAATGGCCCAATACAGATCCCTGCGGTACACCACCAAGAACAGCTTGCCAGAGCAAAAGGCTTCGCCCCACCTGTACACAATGTTCCCTCCTCTCAAGGAAAGCAGACACCCATTTAACGTTGCGACCAGATATACCTTAAGACTTCAACGTCAGTAGGAGTCTAAGATGAGGAGCAGTTTCACAAGTTTTCGAAAAGTCCACACATTTCACGTCTGCATCGTGATCACTGTCTACCGCTTCGGCCCAGCTTTCACCAGATACAAATAATTGAGTCTGACACGAAAAGCCCTTGCGGAATCCATGTTGCGCAACACTGAGAAGGTTAAAGCTATTCAGGTGGTACGCCATCGAATCCCTTATCAGCTTTTCAACCAACTTGATTACTACGCTTGTTAAACTCACAGGCAGGCAGTGCACGAGCATAGCCCTGTCACCGCCCTTAAAAATCGGACAGATGTTTGCCTCCTTCCATTCCGAATGTAGGATGCAGCTGTCAAGCGATATTGAAATCACACATGTGAGATGACCACTCAGCTCCGCGGTTAATTCACGTAACAACTTCGGATGAACTGAACCAGGACCGGAAGCTTAAAGACCTGAGTCTTCGTCATGTTAAACTCCGCTAAACAGGAATCCTCTGGAACTCTTGAAACCAATGCAACCTGTGGTAAAGAGATCTCCCGAGCAACGACGCCGTATACTCATCACTAAGTATCCAAGTCTCGTCATAGTCAATTTGTACACAGGTCTCGTCTACTCGCAATAACGATGGTATAGACAGTTTTGCTCCACTGCATGTTTTAACGTAAGCAAAATGCTTCTTGAGGTTGCTGCGGGCGAGTCCGCCAAACCCTGCAAGTACTGAAGACGAGCAGTCCTGAGATGTTGCTTACGTTTATTTCTAATCTCTCGATAACTGTCGTAGGTACTGACTGATGGAAGTGCTTAAAAGGTTCGCCAGCATCTAGACCGTTTCTTGAGTAACTACTTGCCTGTGCTACCTATCTATGGAGGTTGTGCTCGTAACCCATTTTTCTTCATGAGTGGAATATAGGGAGTGGAAACCTCCGTATGCCCTAAATCTATCCCAGGCTAATTGGACAGGATCGTCCATCGAGATCGCACAATGCAGAACTGATGCCTTAACTCACCTTGCACTAAAGTTCGCCCGTCAAATATTCGGACGTAATTCAACGGCGGTCTGTTGATGCCTTGAAAGAGCACACCGAAAGGATATGCTTGCGTGATCGCTGGACGCCGTATGAAACGCCAGTCAGGAAGTCGAGGGACATAGCGAAAACCAACTCTAAAGTAGATGGTAGTTGGTTGTTCACATACCTAGTGGGAAAGTCCACAAACTGTGCAAAGGCACTTAGAGAGTCAGCTCATGAAAATCTGTACCGAATCTTCCTGACGCCGAAATGCAAGAAAAGTTTGCCCAACAGAATTCTGGGAGGTTGGAATCCCTTAGAACTAAACACTTATTCGCGGACTGTGTGCGAATAAAGTCAATTATCCCCTTGGAAGAACTTCCAGGACTCCTGTATATCACTACAACTGTAAACTGACTAGCGGAAGTGCATGTAACAGCCGATAAGGCTGAAACAGTCTGAGCCGACTACTGGAATGTGTAGATCCTCAACACACCTAAGTTACAGCGCACACAATGTACAACACCTCCGCCTTGACAACCAACGGAGCGATCAGTTCTAAACAGTGCGTAACCAGGTAAACATACCTCACCGTCCGCGAAAACCGGAGACAACCATGTTTCAGTGAAAGCAAGTATGTCGGGGCGAGATTTGTCTACAAGTAGACCCAACTCGTGCACCTTGTTCCTTAGGCTACACACGTAGTTAAGCACTACCTCAAGGAAGTCGGTACGACCATCTCTGGGTTGTGCGTCATGAGGATGGATTATGATAGGGCGGAAAATAACTTCCGGCTGACCACCCACCAGACGGTGGCTTCTCTCACCAGCCGCTCGTCTGGTTTTGTGGTCTTTGATAGCCTCCTTCAACTTCAATCTATCTGTCAGTGGAACTTCTGGCTGAACGCTAACACCACTACTCATAAGTTTAAATACAAACCGCAGTAATGATATGCGTTTCCCCAGGGTAGAAAGGATCACGCGAAGTAGTCGGGGTCGCGGATTTGCCGTACCAATAGGGACATTCCCCAATCTGGTCAGCTTTCTGACAGTGACACCAGGGAAGCCAAGTGGAAGCAGCTTAGTGACGCACAGTTTGAGCCACTTATTATCATCCAAAATGGTTTCCATTGTGAGTGCAGCCGCAGATTCAGCAACGTTACGGAATATGACGTTACTATCCGTGAAAGAGTCGCCACGACGGGCAGTGTTTACCCCACGTGCCTTGGATTCGACACTTAGACCAGGTGTTTTCACCACTGGCGGTGGGACTGTCCCTGTCTCCGCAAATGATGTCGAAGCAAAGGTAGTGTAGGTTTTCCGCTCTATTGCCAGCGTCATACTATTTTCTGGGTCTTCAAGCCCCTTCGACGTTTTACGGGCAGATCTGGTCCACTTCTTCTTTTGACTCACGGGAGAAAGGCCCGTTAACCTTATATCGCAATGAGCAGTTACCAACACGTCATGACAACAGGCTGCTTCAGTGCCAGTCTACTCTGTCAGCATCTTCGGAACGTTCTCCTGTGCACAACCGTCAGATGACTTTACGACTGACGGAGACCGCCTCTTTCTCGATTCCGTGCCAACGAATTCTCTGGTTTTAGCAGAGGGCTTATGTTATTTCCGCAACCTATTTTGCTTCACGCTGACACGCCCATAAGGAGACTCAGCAATGGCATTGAGCGAGGCAATAGAGAAGAGCTCGGCTATCGCTTTCTCAACACCTACCAACCTTGACGTCAGCGCTGTGTTCAGCACCAGTGATAGCCGGGCGCGTCGATCTCTGAGCGCAACATGCAGCACAGCGGAAATAGAAGTGCACGCTGGATGCTAGCAGTTTGTACTGGTCTGCTTGTAAGCCGATACAATTTTCGTGATACCTGCGACAGCAAACGCCACACTGCATACCGACAGATAAATCTGTTACTGGCCCTGAACAGGTAGACTGTCCGCAAGCTGCACTCGATTCGTCAAACGAAAGCCCCACGTGTCCATCCGCCTCGTGGCTTATCGATACAGCCATGTTCATGTGGAAAAAGTAACAGAATCACAACTCGTATACAATAGTAAAACAACCGCAATAAAAAATGCAAAAACGGTGCAAAACGAGATTAAACTAGAATAAGGCAAGTGTCTCTGCATTTTGACTGCAAACGGCACAAAAACGAGTCTTGGAACTACGAGTCTAAAACCTCCCCGGCTTCGCACTGTAAGTCGCTTCAGTAATACAGGATTGCCCCCGTCCTTTTGTAAGCCTATCGTTCCGGATCAGCGACATGCCCGGTAGCGAAAATTCAGCGTCCGTCAGTCCCCTGTGCAACCACGTCTCGGTGAGTCCAGTGACATCATATGACCTGGAAGCTTGGCGATTTTAAGTTTGGCCAGTTTATTAAAGACTCGGAGCATTCGTATGCTAGCAGTCCAGTTTGTCGGTCGCCAGGAGCTCACAGTCGGCTAAAGTGTTCAAGTGTGGGAGAATGCCGACCGATGGAAGGTCGGCGGTTACTCGTTTTTGGTGGGATAATGAGACCTCGGTCTGAAATTTGATCTGGCCAAGGTGCGCCCCAATCTTTGTTTAGCCCTATGTCAGAGTCAAATAAAACCATAGTCAAGTTAAGCTTTTGTATCATCGTCGGTACGCTTGCTGCTGTAGGTGCTTTGATATTGGAACTTTGCAAAACTTCTGCGATCTTCAAACAAAGTTCAGAAGGACGAATTTCCCGATTTCTCTACCATCGGTCGTAAATATCAGTTATTCGTTACTCTGACTGAACCACACTACCGCATCCTCTATAATTTGGTGAGAGAGGTATCCTTTTGAGCGATAGCACCACAATATTATCCAAAGAAAGTGTATCACGAATGAACCGCCACCGTGCTAAATTGTGGCTTCCGGTCCCTTGAACATCTTCAGAAGGATGTTATGGCAAGCCATACGTGAAGATTGTGTTTAGGCGATCTGGTTGGCTATGTCCCTCTTCGGTGTTTCGTTTTGATTGTCGCGCGCTCCAAGGGACATTAGGCTAGATGCGTATCCCACAGGGTCCGTGTGTTAGCGCGTTTGCGGAGAGCAAAATGTTTTCTAAGTCGGTGAAGGATTCGAGTGTTACTCAGGTAAGTCTAGGTTCTCCATAGTGTGGCGAGTTCGGATGACGAGTCATTCGTAATAGGTTTATGGGTTTGGCTTTGACACTCATCAGCACACACAATGAGTTCCATTGGTCTTGGTCGTCCGCAATGTGATGGCGGTAGGTTCAAGGGCATTTGAGCACACAACAGTGCGGGCACTATTGTTGGATCCCATTTCCGTTGATCTACAAGGCAGGGTAATCCTTTGTTCTGACCTGCTGACAAGTGTTGATTATTTACTGTTTGTCCCTCTATTTGCGTTCCCGCTGTTTACAACAAAAAAGACCGCAACTGCGGTCCCCGATGGACCTTGCAGCAATTTCCGCACATGTAATTGATGCTCTGGGGCGCTTTGTCTCGACAAGAGACATTTCAGTTACTGGTACCGTGGGTTTGTGTTCGGCTGCTTTATCCTTGTTAATGCTAGATCTCAGGTCTAGGGAAATTAACTTAACCAGACGTTTAGAGTGGTGTCTGATGTTCGTTGCCATGAGTACTGTCCGACGCTCGTAGGTACGATCAGTTTTCGCCCGGCTTTTTTATCAAACTCTAGAAGACAATGGAGATGGGAACGTGGCTGATTGCGGTTCAGGGGAAGCGACTTGTGCAGTCTTCCGTTTTTTAAAGGCCGCTGCGCTTCCGTGGTGCACACTCGATTTCATTAAAGTAATTTTATCGTTTATCCTCTGCTCTGCTGTCGCCGTTAACCGGTCTCACTACTAAACTAGGATAAGCAAACACTTAACGAGTGGGATAGTGAAGCAGGCAGTACAGCACCAAAGCGCATCTGGCGAGCTGTTTCGCTCTCGTACCTGTTGTTGGAACACATTTGCACATTTCGGATGCTACCATTCCAAACAGTGCGAGCAGACCAAACCTATTTTAAATGATCGATGCCATTCTCCTAACCCGCAAATGTTGCGCTTGAAGCCTTTTCGGATTCGCATTTCGGCCATTCAACGTGGTGTCGTTACCTTACCCAGTGGGTTGGTTGGCGTTCTGTACTTTTCCGACTTGAGAGCGGCGCACATCGGTCAGGCGAGCGTTGTGGTTGCAAGGTCAAATGAGCGGTCGGCATGGTTGCGCGGTCCGTGTGATGGGTTGCGCAGGTGCACTGGCTGATAAGTTCACAAGGAATGGCGAGTGACTGGAACCTGTTAACTGAATCTGGACACAGTGCTGAACACCGGTTGAGAGATCACGTATTCTTTCACGGCTGCGTTGAGAAACGCCGGATTGGAATAAGCTTATGCTTCTCGGACTGCCTCGATAATTCTGTATCGAATGGTATCACAGAGACAGGCAATCGCCTCAATGTGATTGAGTTGCCTGCTTGCGTTTAATCACGGATGACAGTGAAAACGGTTGGTGATGGCACGGACTTTAATCGTAGAGGATGATTCCCCGTATGATGGATCACTGTGTAGGGCTAGTAAATCCGGTACGAAAGAGCGTACAGTGACAAGGTTGCGAGAAGATAAGGAGAGGACAGACAGAAATAATCTAAATGAACCAGGAGCACGCGCCTCACGCGTGTGTGTGGATGAGCTTGATCACAACAACTCAATTATTCGGTAAAGTTAAATTCCGTAAATGAGGTTTAGTGCCCACGTAGCTACGAAAAGATTTTGGATCGAAGTTATATATATATATATATATATATATATATATATGGCGGGAGAGTCAATGGTGCTCTGAGGCTGATGATGGCTAGATCCTGACAGATGATAATCGCATTACTGCTACTGTTGTGCCATGGGCTCATGTCCTGGATGCCACGTGGCGACCACTGGGTGAGAGCTGGGTTACTCCCTTCTCCTTGCTTAGCGCCAGGACACCAATCCGTATGACCATGTGCTATTCACGCTGTCTTTCGGGTGCACATTTAACCGAAGGCTTTGGCTGAGGATCCGAGTCGTTCTGCTTTCAGGTGTGAGCACCCTGCCAGTATCTTAGTCCAGACCCCATGCTCTTTGGAGGTCAGAAAGCGGACGATGGCCCCTATCCCGTAAAACTTAGTCATGAGAGACAACAGGTCTACGGGGTTATAAGCTTACAGCTTGCTTGGCTTAAAACACGAGCGCCACGCATTTTCTCTGTGGGAGGGAACCTTCGAGTGTGCGATGGTTTGCTGCTGTCCGCCTCAGGCCAGCAGCCCCAGGTCAAATTGATACAAAACCGCCAAAACCCACCTGCGTCTGGCCATGGTCGCATGTGCGTTTCCTACTGCGGTCGCAAAACATATATGAATCGTTCCAGTACCTCAAGAGCTGCGTGTGACGGCCGTCAAGCAGATCCCAAACTGTCTCTGCAATCACATTCCCTAGCTGGATCTGCTCCCCACTACCTTGTGGGTCAGGCTATTGAGCCAAAGGCTCCGGGAGGAGTCCCCCAAGCAAACCTCCGAAGCACAACCGCCACCACGCGTGCCATTGCCCACCATTGCAATCGTACGCCTGCTCGCAAAACACAGCATCAAGTACTGCAACGTGCGCACACTACTGGAACTGAACTCGAGTGAGCACCCCAAGCGATTCACTGTACTGGTCGCGATGCAACTGGCGCGCTACAGCGTCCATATTGAGGCGCTCGGTGAGACTCGGTTCGCTGAGTAAGGTAAGTTGTATAAAGCAGGTGCTGGCCGCACATTCTATTGTGTGGGCAACGCCACCTCAGCACTACGTGAACATGGGGTCGGATTTGCAATATCCGATCGCCTCCATGGCCAGCTGGTGGGTGAACAAACAGGCAGCAGCGTGCGACTGATGACAGTTCACCCACAACTCGGAAGAGGTAATTTTGTCACTTTTATAAGCACGTACATTCCGACCGTGTGTTATCCTGATTGTATGCGTGATCACTTCCACACTCAGTTATCCTCCGTGATGCGGTCTGTGCCGAGGAACGACCGACTATTTCTGCTGGGAGATTTCATTGCGCGCCTTGGGCGTAATGCATCGGTGTGGACAGATATTGTAGGTCCGCATGGCATTGGTTCAGCGAATGCGAACGGTGACAGGCTGCTCTCACTGTGTGTAACCCACGGCCTCACGATCACAAACACTCGGTTTGCACTGATTGCGATCAGCTGACTGCTGATGCAGAGGAGACCGCCTGGCGCGCAAACTGTAAGTGACCGATTGGTTTGATGTGCACAATGCGACGATTGGCGCATTGGTGTCGGAGAAGTATGACTCATTTGCTGCACATGTGGTCGACCCCAGTAATTTGGGGAATAAGAGAAAAATTGGCAGAATTCGGCGACGACTGACTTGAGAGCTCCGTCGCATTAAAAATGCTTGGTGGACAGAGAAGGCGAAGCAGATGGAATGTTACGCTGAACGCAACCAACACAAAGAATTCTTTGATTCCTTGAAGGTGGTGTATGAACCGGGGTTGGAGCTGGTGAGGACGCTAATCAATGGTAGCTCAGGCGCTGCTTGCACACATACTGCAAACATAACGCAGATCTGGCGAAATCACTCTGACCGTCTCTTGGACAATCTTTCAGAGATTGACTGGCCAACTTTGAACGGTCTGAAGCAGCATGATGTGAAGGTTTGGCGGATACGCCGACAGTGGACGAGACGCAGAGAACCCTAGCTCAGCCGCGAAACGGCAAGTGTGCTGGGGCCGACGGGATTCTGCCTGAAGTATTGAAACACGGCAGACCCGCGTTGTTGACTGTGCTGCACCACTTGGTGCAAAGCGTTTGGGTTGAGGAGGAGGTGCCTCCTGTGCTGAAGGATGCCCTTGTGCTACCACTGTACAAGGGCAAATGGAGCAAGCAATGTTGCACGAAGTACCGTGACATCAACTTGCTGAGTTGTGTGGACAGGTTGATTGCCCGAATCCTGCTCAACCGCCTCGTCAGTCAGGTTATGGAACCTAACATGGCGGAAGAGCAATGTAGATTCCGTTCGGGCCGCAGCACTATAGATATGGTGTTTGCAGAAGTGCAGAGAACGACACCAGCGTTTGTACTTGCTTTTTGTTGATTTCACCAATATATTTGATACAGTGAACCGCGAGGCATTGTGGCTGGTGTTGTTTAAGTTTGACTGCCCGCGTAAGTTTGTAAGTTTAATTGAATCTCTGCACAGTGGTATGCGGGCGAGGGTGCAGCTGAGTGGACAGACCTCGGATGACTTTGCAGTTGTCTCTGGTGTGAAGCAAGGCTGTGTCTTAGCTCCTGCCCTGTTTAATATTTATCTTCATGCCATGATGTCTCGTGCTTTTGATGCGGCTTGTGCTTACGGTGTTCGTGTGGAGCACCATTTTGATGGCGGGTTGATGAACATCCGTCGTTTTGGTTCGAAAACTCTAGTATGTGAAACAACTATCCGTATGTTGCTGTTTGCTGACGACTGTGCGTTGTTTGCACACAGCGCCGATGGGTTGCAGCATATGACTAGTGTTCTGGTTTCGACAGCGGCCAAATTCGGGCTCACCATCAACACAGGCAAAACTGTCTGTCTCTTTCAGCCTTCACTGGAGGTGCAATCTACAATGTTGCCGCGAATCAGCATTGGTGCTGAAGTATTGGAAACCACCTCCGGCTTCTGCTACCTTGTTAGTGTGCTGTCAGCTGACCAGGCAGCGGCGGCATTCGGGAAGCTAGAGAACCGAGTGTGGAACAAGCATCAGGTTACCGTTGGCACGAAGCCGATGGTGTACATATCCATGGTACTGTCCGTTCTTCTATACGGCAGCGAAACGTGGACGATGTACCGCCGGGATGTGCGATATCTCGAGCGGTTTCATAAACAGTGTCTGCGACAGATTATGCGCACCGGTTTGTGCGACAGAGTTGCGGACACGGAAGCGTTGCGTCGAAGTGGAATGTATGCAGTGGACTGCGTACATTTGCTGAGACACCTGTGGCTCAGTTATGTGAGCCGTATGGATTCGACGCGGATGCCGAAGCAGTTATCATATGGTCAGCTGAGTGTCGGGAAGCGGCATGTAAGGAAATCGTAGCTTGGTTACCAGGACATGATCAAAGATAGCTTCTCACGGTCTAATCTTGATTGCAGATCATGGGCATCAAAGGCGGTCGAGCGGCCTCCATGGTATGATCTGATCACGAAGGCAGTTTCTGAGGTGCAGGAGAAAGTCCTCATGCATGCGCATAGGTAGTGTCATGTGCGAAAGCAGCAGGCGCCGATG
Organism: Dicrocoelium dendriticum; assembly: GCA_944474145.2. Taxonomy (NCBI): domain Eukaryota; kingdom Metazoa; phylum Platyhelminthes; class Trematoda; order Plagiorchiida; family Dicrocoeliidae; genus Dicrocoelium; species Dicrocoelium dendriticum. The sequence goes on from OX104064.1 coordinate 68,617,005, forward strand.
AGTTGTACTCCATCGACATCGACCGCATGGTGCTGTATCACATTTGGTCGCCAGTGCCTAACTCAGGCATGCATTGTGACACATGAAGGAGGCCACTCTGGGCGAACACCGAAACGCCTACGGGTCCTGCGGAGAGCGCAGGCAGAACCGGTGCGGCGTTGGTAGTTACGCTGCATTCGATTTACCAACCGCGTGCTTGTATACAGGGTCTCTTTATTTAAGGTGGTGGGTTTGATATATTATCTCATGAATGGCTACGTGAACTACCTTATAGTAATTTGCACACGTGGTTCAAGTAAACTGTAGTTAAATTTGTTAAGCTTTTCGTTATTTTCTTATAATATATTTTCTGACGTCTTGAACCTACAGCGGATATCTGGAAACCAATTTATTTCATATGCTCATTTACTAAAGAGTTATGTTACCGTATCTGTATGCATTATTCGATTTATTTTATTTCGTTGTTTCAAGTGATTGGCTGTTGCTTGCTATCCCCGGTGTGGCTGCGCTTGGTGTGTACGTTGACAAGGTTCCTACCTGTCTATTGCCCACTACCTCGTCCATACTGGCTCCAGAAGACACTTGGTCGTTGCTGGAGGGGACAGGGTGTACGGTCCTTGTGGCCGTGTTAGGCTCGAAGAGTGGTTCCATGCACTCAGTGTGGAGCGGACTACGGTCCAGCCACCGACTTAAATAAATAAATAAATAGTTTATTCTCGTCATTGCGAGGCACACCATCAAGGGCATGATCATGGTAATACAGGCATGTATGATCGGCAATTGCACAAATTAGTGCATTTTGACAAATGGCATAGGAATTTATGTGTGTGTTGACATGTAAAAGTATGTTTAACTGTGTATTTGGAGGGGGCCATGTAGTGTGAGTAGGTAAATGTGACTCTGTGTGTGTTTTGTTCGTTGTGTTCGCCATCAAAGGGGGAGTCAATGGAACGCTTTGAAGCAGATGTCGTTCGTGATGTGTGAAGGATCCTCCGGAAAAGGGAAGAGGCAGTGACTTTATTTAGTGACGAGTCACATCCGCCACGTCACAGTGTTGTTAAACGGATATCTATGGTTTTTTATAGGGAGAAAGCTTGCCAGGCGAAATCCCACCACATCCTGGAACACTGCCGCCGAACGATTTGCTGGAACGGGAAAATCCCGAACCACCCAGCTGGCACCACGAGGAGGTTGTTCGGCTAGCCAGCTTGATTCCCCAAATACAGCGTGCTTGTGTTTGCCTGTGAAGGAGTGTGGGCCGGCTCCGTTGATGAAACTTGGCTTTCAACCACATGCCTCCCGGTCTTATTCCTTCGGGTTTACAGTGGATATGGGGTGTGTGCATGGAGCTGTGGGTGATGCAGCGCAAACGACTCATGATCCCTCTGTAGGCGCAGGTGTCCTGTGGCTGGCCACAGTGACAGGCAACTCCGAAACCGGATGCCGACATATATATATATATATATATATATATATATATATATATATATGCATAGAGTAAGATTTCCATCCGTTGGCATGTGCTACGCTCATAACAAAGAAAATGACTCCTGAAGCTCTCGAAGTGGCCTCCGGTTGACCTGCCTTACATAATTTCTTAAAGCCAATCAGCTTGCCGGAGGCCACCAACTTGAACTACAGAAAATTTTATCGCCCTAGCCGATTAAAAGTGGGGCCGGGTATCCACTGACCTTCCTTGTAGTACAGGTTGCTTTAAAGAATTCATGCTGGGGAACTCAGTCTTCCAAGTGCGACTGCCAAGATTTCGTCACTGTAATCCAGAAAACAGTGTGAAGCCAAAAATCTTTCGTTTGAGTACTGAATACGAAGAATAGAGAACGAGAAGATAAAAATCTGTGTTGCTCCGTTTTAGGTGAATCAGGCACATGCGCGGAATCACGTCGCTGATTCCTGCGCGGTGGCAGCATATTGCAGCTGCACTACATCTCATCCGGTTGCGATGCGCTCCCTATACCTGTAGTCCGCAAAGTGGGCGACAAGGTCTCTCTTAAATTCCGACACCGATTTCGCCTCAACTAGCGTCTCCGACTATTTGTTCCAATATTTCACCACTCGACGCTCGAAGCATAGAGGGTGAGCGATGTGCGTTAAATCCGGTACCGCTAGTTTGTACCGGCGTCCGCATTTGCTGCTTGGTGCGCGAACTTGGCGTTCTCCTGTAGCTGGTCAGCGATGGACCCAAATTGACCATATTGCCATAAGTTACAGGTGGCGTGGTTCCATCCTGGATTACCGCTTGTATTGGAATATCTGCGTCGACTCTGATCATGCCTTGCTACACTGTCGTTCCTCCATGAACTTTAACGGGAGGCGCACCAAGCATACCCTCCGGTTGACAACGGATAAATTGTCTTAGCCCTCGGCCAGGCAAGCCAATCAAGACGCACTGCGTACCGAACTTTCGCTGTTTTTTCCTAATGGCACTGCGCTACAGTGGGATAGGATCTCGGCCGCCATGCACTACACAGGAGCATCTGCTTGTGGCACTATCAATTGTCACCGCACCAATCACTGGATATCCGAGAGGTCGGTGAACCTATTGGAATCCAGAAGAAACCTCCCGGCTGGCTCTGAGTACAATGTGACCAGACGGGCTATTAAGCGCGAACTAAAGCGATTACATGCTGACAAGCAAGTCTGGTGGACCAGTAGGGCTCAAGAAATGGAGGAAGCAGGATCAGTAGGCAATTACCGCAAGCTCTTCCAGCTAATACGCACCACTGGTCCCAGAAAACCAGGCGTCAGTGAGACAATCAGAGACAGCGCGGGTGCACTGATACACAATAAGGAGCGCCGTGTGACTCGTTGGGCGGAACACTTTCAAGATCAGTTCAGCTGGCCCCCTGATCCCGGACCTCTTCCTACTCAGGTGATGCAGAACGAGCCATGGACGGTTAGTTTAGAGCCTCCGTCGGAGACCGAGGTCCGAAACGCGGTCACAGCCCTTAATCGTTTTCGTGCCGCTGGCGCGGATTCCCTCCCACCTGCACTATTTAAGGATGGAGGTGTAGTCCCCGGCAAACCACTGACCTCCCTATTCAAACGGATCTGAAAGGAAGAGAGTGCTCCGGCTAATTAGAGCGAATCGATTATAGTGGCCATATACAAGAAGGACAGTCGCACAGACTGTTCTAACCACAGTTGTGACAAAATTACGGACCTCGATTCTCGTTCATCGCCTCACTGTGGTACGGGAATCTCGGACTAGGGAAGCGCAGGTCGGTTTCCGCCCAGGACGTGGCTGTATGGACCATCTATTCACCTTGCTGCTGGTGCTAGAGCACCGCCACGCATACCGCAGAGCGATAATAGCTGTTTTGCTTGATTTCAAGAGTGCGTTCGATTCAGTCGATCGAACGATTCTGTTCGTAATGCTTGCGCAGAAAGAGGTACCCACGATATATGTGAACATCCTACATGCTCTATACTCGAACACTACAGGCCGCGTCAGGATCTGCGGTGGCCTATCGGATAGCTTTCCGATCACAAGTGGCGTACGTCAGGGTTGTCCGATTTCCCCATTCCTGTTCAAATTCGTCATAGATTCTACCATGGATTGTTCGCTTGCGGAATCGCACGATGTAGGCGTTGAAGTGCTGCCTGGTGTAAGATTAGTTGATTTTAATTATGCAGACGATATTGTCTTGCTTTTCGACGATGTCGCCGTGACACAATCAACGCTGCTTATCCTGTCTAAGCTGGTCTCATTATTTGGTATGCGCTTTGCAAGTTCAAAGTGCAAAAGGTTGCTGCGGAAGCACCAGTCACTTTATGACCCCTTGACCCTTACTAACGAGGAACTCGAGATGGTTTATCATTTCACCTATCTTGGCAGCTGCATCAGAAACGATGGGCGCATAGAAACTGACGTCAGCTCATGCATTGCAAAGGCCAGAGCAGCCTTCTTGAATCTGCGGCATCTTTGGCGACAGAAGGGAGATTCCCTTCGTCTGAAAGGCTGTGTATACAAGGCCACATTGAGGGCCGTTCTGCTGTATGATAATGAGACTTGGCCCCTTCAGTCTAAAGACTTGAGGCGCCTTCAAGTCTTTAATCATCGTTGTCTGCAGAGCATTGTTGGTCTCGGATGGCACCAGCGTGTCCGCAACGATAATGTGCGTAGGCGAGTACTAGGAAGTGATAATCGGGCTAGATCTCTTGGACAACAGATAGCACTGAATAAGTTGCGTTGGCTGAGACAAGTGCTACCTATGCCGAATCACCGCTCACCTAGGAGGGCCTTGTTCAGTCTGCCAGGTGTAGGGTGCCGCAAGGCTCGCGGTGGACAGAAGTTGATCTGGCAGTAGGAAATGAAGTCACTGACGATCAAACTGGGTGCCATTGGTCCGTCTCGCCTTCCGGGCTGCAGTCCACATGACTCGCCTTGTGCTTGGCTCGAGGCCTTACAGGACATGGCTCGCAACCGACACCAGTGGCGCGTCTGCTGCCGTCACGTAGTAGGATTGCCTGTTTGAAGTGTGTTTGGTGCTGAGTTATCTGCGGGGTAATGACTGATTATGACGTGTGACAGTGAAAGCCGCAAGGAAGTTGTCTCGCCGATACCGCCTTATCTTTGCACGATAGCCAGCTGTTTGTGATGGTATGTTGTTAACACAAGGTGTAGGCGCCTTCACCCAGAATGTTTGCTTAGGGCATTAAGGTTTTCAGGTAAGTCCCCCTTCTTCCCCTCTTATTATTCTTTATTTCATAGGTCATCATGGTTGTATGGCAGCGAAGCATCAGTTCAAATGGCTGATGTACTGCTGTTGTTGCTTTTGATTGTTGCGCCAACGTGCATCAGCGGCTTCAACATAGGGAAGTGGCCCAGGTGCAGTAGCCGGTGGGTCACAATGAGATCAACTCGAAGCCGAGGATATGACAGGGTAAAATCCCTAGTCTCTTACATCGGTTCTCGTACGACATAGCCCGTAAAAAGGGGATGAACCAAGTAGCTACATGCTGGACCCGTTCCAGTATCTGCACCTCTCCTATTATGATCGGGCAATAGGCCGGTGAGCCGCACTCAAGCACCGATCTTATTATGAAAGAGAACAGACGGGTGGCAGTTATCTTCTGTCACTCAACGTGAAATATGCTGGAAGATCGCTACCACCATCACTGTTCTTCATCGGACGAATTGTGTCTATCTTGCGCTACAAGACCGCAAAGACAGGGCTAGGAACGCAAGCTGGGCTATGCGATGGTTGTGATTTTGGCTACTGACAGGGCATTGTGATTTGTGCTCAACCAGCGAAACAGAAGCACAAAGGTCTCAGTCGCCGTATCTCAAAGCTAAATTCGTATGCTCTCACTGAAACCGGTAGCCGTCCTCTGCCCAAGGATTGACGAGCTGATCTTTCACGTCCAACTGTGCTGAGGCGAACAATTGTTCCTGCGTAGCGAAACCACTATTTAAGATAAGTCAAGCCCGAGTATTCCGCGTTAGTATCGACCGGAATTCACACTCTGGTAGCTTCGCAGATAGGTGTTGCAACTTACAAGCGGCTATTATGCAGTTTCAAATCCACTCGAGAACGCCATCCGCTGCTGGTAACGCAGATACCTATGAAACACCGTTTACTTCTCAGCAGTGGGAGCGGAGAGCAGTTCCTGGGGTTAGTAGACCTGGCCAGGGTAGTATTTCAAAAACGAAAAGCCAAGTAGTCAACAGGTTTAAGACTGACTTACCTGTCATACCAACTGCAGGACTAAGTTCCTTTAGCGTGTAGCTCGTGTAAGCGTGAGGTTAGTTCTAAATCCAAGGTTGTTACTTCCTTGAGACCACTGTATCTTTTCAAGATGTTCGAAAGTTGGAAAAGACGCACGGCCGGAATTGCACAGCAACCGGGAAATGTCCTGTCATAGCAATTGCAAGAACCTATTTCGCATACCCACTATATGCCTTTTTAGGATGATAATGCGGTTTCTAGATTTTACAAGACGCACTCAGTCCCACATGGTCGATGTCCTTCTGTCCGTCCAACCTGTTCCTCTCG